>ML675629.1:40747711-41011504 GCA_007922155.1 Mesoclemmys tuberculata
CTAATACATTAAAGATCTAGTCTTAGCATTATGAACATTCTAACTTGCAGATGCGAACAGATTAACAGAAATTCAGAACAAAGTGTTTAAATCTTATGAAAGGGATAAACTGTACAATAAATAGTGTGAAATCTCTTGTTTGTGGAGACTGGGTAGGTCAAAGCTGGTATTTACACACCAACAGGAAAAACTAGAAGCGACACTTTATGCATGTACTTTTTAGTACTGAAATTTATCCAATCAATTTTTATTCACATGTAATAAGTGTGTGTCAACTGCACCACCAAGGCTAGTTATATATCAATGTGACACAGGTAGACTAGGTGCCAGTTCTTGCCAAGGTTGTTGTAGGCATCAGCTGAGCACTAACAAATTCGTAGTTGGAAACCAGATCAGATCACCTGTATGTTAGTATTGATCGAGATAGGTGTTAAACTCGTAAGAAAGTGTTTAGTCTCTATCAAATGCTTGCAAGTTGCTGCATGCATTAATCTTACTTGTAAAGTCTGCATCCCATGCTATAATATGTAAGTTTTGTTTTCTAACTGTAAAGATGCTGGCTCTGAACTTATGAGCCCTGGCAGGAGGAGCAGTTCCCCTGCCCATCAGGAAGGACTATCAAGACTAAATGGGACATTGTGAAACATGATGCAAAGACTTGCTTAGTGATCGATCCTCTTACACCCACAAAGTTGCTACGTCCAAAAAAGCTCATCCTATCAGCTTGAACTCCGGACGAAGTAAAGATACCTGACATGAATAATCTTCATCTCTTTGCTTTTTGGACTTTCACAGGGCTGGAGCTAGGAAACAAAAGCAGAGATCCCTAGGATTAACCTGGGTCAGTCCTAAAAGACATTCAGTGCTGACGAATTACTACATCTCTGTCACCTTTTGGAACAATAAGCTGTGAATCATTTGTGTATATATGTTGCCTGATTTCACTTGTAAGTAACTCACTCATTTCTTTTCTCTAGTTAATAAATCCTTAGTTAGTTTACTATAGAATTGGCTACAAGCAGTGTCTTTGGCGGGAGATCTAGGGTGAGTGACTGGTCTTTGGGATTGGGAGCAAGCTGAATATTTTGTGATCTTTAGTGTAAGTGACCATTAATCACTAAATCCAGTTTACCTGGGTGGCAGGACAGACTGGAGTGCCCAAGGGGACTCTCTGTGATGCCTTGGTAAGACTTATCTCACTTCAGGAATTCACATTTGTTACTGGGTTGGTGAAATCTAATTATAGAACATACCACCATTTTGGGGTGTTCTGCCCTACTTTTTGACAGTCTACGCTGAAGTTGGCATTCCGTCATGACCCACTCCAAACAGTGAGACAGTCAGGATACCCACAATGTAATCTGCTTTATACAGTTTTATTCTCTCTCAAAAATTAGTATTTGCTGGATATATTAATTCCACACAACTTCATTTTCCATCCATCCTTTTAAACCTTTGTCATGTTCAGAAAAAATATTAAAATTATTTTACGCACTGTATTTGTAACATTATCCACTGGATGAATGAATGTTCTCCCTCTTTAGAAACAGTTAGTTGTTAACCAATAAAATCTTCGTCATGTTTAATGGTGTATAGCACATAAAAGTTATCACTGTTCTCCTGGTGCTTTGGGGAGCAGGGTAATGAGAGGCTTCAAGTCAAATTGGACGTATTGACTTTATAAAACCATTGAAAAAGAATGAGAAATTTCTTACCTGATAATTTTCCTGTCAGCAGTTTCTCTTCTCAATCATTATTCATGGGACATAGCAAGCAGTGAATCTTCAAACTAGGGAGGGAAAGGATAAGAAGAGTTTGTTATAGTAGAATAATGGGCAGGAATGGAAGTTCCTCCCATATAGAGAGGAAGAGCGTTATAAACTAAGGAGTTATGCGGGCACCAACCTAATAGCATCTTCCATTCTTCTGCAATGGCATCCTTTGGTAGGGAAACTTACTTTGCAAATCTTCCTCAGATAATACACTTTTCTCCCAATACCTCTATGGACTTTTGTGAATAGCTTCCCAGATGCCTAGCATGCCAATTGGTATAGGATTTTTGTCTCTTATGTGCAGCACCCTTGAGGTCCTAAGACCTCGGCATTTCCGATAGAACAATTGGCATATGTGCTCCATGTATTTGAGATATATCTTCGGAGCTCTAGGAATGCCCATTTATGCCTCAATCTTTCAAGGATTAGAACAAAATGATGAGAGAACTATTTGCCAGAAATTATGGAAAGAGGCGCTCACCTTGAACGGAAAGGTTTCTGGAGCTATAAGAATAACCTTTTCCGTTTGACAAAGGCAGTGTGGTTCTTGTACAAACAGGGGAACTAATTCCAAAACTTGCTATTTGAGGGTAAAGGTGACTAGAAAGGCCAGCAACAGGATTGTCTAATTTGTCATTGTGATTAAACTCCGCACCCAATACACAAGTGCAGGACCCAATATGTCTGTTTATGAAGTGCTGTTATGGCTGGTACCTAGGTATATATAAACATACCTATCTTATAAACATGTTTCTCCTGGAGAAAGTCATAGGTAACAGATCACCAGACCTTTGGGATAACATGTGTGTCACAGTAGCAATCTAGAGGTCAGGGCGTCATTGTGCTGGGCACTGCACAAAGAAAGAGGCAGTCCCGGCCCCAAAGAGCTTCCTGTTTTCCTTCACACCAGAAATGTAAACTTGACCAGATCAATGAACAAAATATCCTGGTTGAGTTCCGTCTGGATACCAAACTGTATTAGAGGTTATAGAGAATCCATGCTGAACTAGCCTTCTATTCTGATACCCAGACTGTCAACTGTAGGTGTTCCCAGTCTGAATGAAGGAGTCCCGGCTTTAAGATGTCTGGTGTTTTCATTGTTTGTAATGTGGGTTCTTTGCTACAGAGCAAGTTCAAAGTGTACCAGTGGAGGATTAAGAGGAGAACAACAACTCTCCCTTTTCCTTTTTTGTATCCTTGACATGAACTGTGTTGAAAGATAGAAATAATGTCCTGAATAGAGAAGAATTTGCTATCATCAGGGAGAAGTTTTGACTTCTGGTTACTCCCTGTTTTCAGAAGGGATATAAAAACACTCATGCCTCAATCATAAGCCAACTTTTAACAGGAAGTAGGAGGAGACTCTCTGCAAGTACATGGTTTCCTGTACCTTCTACTGCTGCAACTGTCAAACAGGATACTGGACTACATGGATAACTAGTTCAATCCCCTCTGTCCATGTTTGCGGGTTTTGCTGGTTGCCCTGATAGAGGTGTCAAAATGCACTAAAAGGATGTGTACTGTGAGATTTCGGAAATTTGTCTTCCAAGTATACTTGCTTCTATAGTGAGTATGTAAGAGTCTAGCGTGAAAGTTGGGTTGGCTTTCAATGTTTGTTGGTACTTGTCCACAAAGGGGCATTTGGATGTTATCTGAGAAGAACACCTAATTTTGCATTGTGTCAAGTGCGTTTTTCTATGTCCTCAGAATAAATTTAAGCCATGCAGGGTATGACTCTGATGCATAGCACCAGCAATCCTAGCCCTTGGAAAGAGTAGGCTACTGATGATGCCCCAGGAAGTGATTAATGCAATGAAGTTTTGGATCTTTGCAAAGCTTTATCACTATGGTAAAATCACAGCCAGAGCCATGTTTGTTTTGATCTCTGGGTGAACAATTCTTTGAATTGAGATCGAAAGCTCTTCTGGATTCTGAAGAACTGTTAGCTATATCGCTTTTCCAGCACCTGTTCATTCATGAATGGGTCTGTTTCTCCAGACAGGGTACTCTGATTGGTATGTCATCTGTGCATAATTATAGATGCAGAACATGCAACTCTTGCCTTGCTGCGATTACCACCAACCACTTAAAACACTAAGTGCAGACACTAGACCAAAAGGAAGAGTCTTGTATTGGAGTTGTGAACTTTCATACACAAATGCTCTTTTTTGTCTGTCACATGCTGAGGATTTTTGTTGGTTTGAAGGAAAATTTATCTAGATTTCTTTGGAAATATTTGCTCCAGATTTTTCCCTCTGCCAGAGGGATAGTCCCTTCGTGGACACCCTTGTGACACAGGAAGCCCCTCAAATGCCAACTGGTAGAGGGCACATCATACCATAACTCTCACATCATACCATGACACACTCATTGCCCCAATTCACTGTTATTATTCGTAGTCAAGTTGTCATGTAAGATGTCATGTAGAAATTGGTAATATGCTGTATTATGTGATTTATGTATAAAGAATTCTAGATATGCAGGAAATATGTTCCTAAAATATGTTTGGCAGGCAGTACCTAAGCCCAGCCTATCCTAGACACTCTTGCTCGGTTGACAGCGTCTCCAATGTAAATCAAACAAGTCTTAAGACAATGAGAAGGGCATTTACACGGAAGATAAACAAACAAGATGAGCTAATGAGAAGATGACCACTTAATCTTGATGGGAGATGGAGCATGCACCTGCAGGAAAAATTCCAGCCCCTTAAAACAGGTCAAAGAACTTTGGGAAGATATATGCAGAAGCAAAAAGCCATTTTGTTATCCATTACTGCATTATTGCAAACCCCAAACGTTCAAAAATAATGAGCTAGACTCACCAAAATCCTGAGATTATGTAAAATAATACATTTGGTGTTTTTATTTGCCTTCTGCTTTTTGAGCCTTTAGGGTGCACTGGGTCCCCTTTTGAAGTTTTCTCCACAGCTGTGAGGGCTAGAAACTTATATTTTCTTTAAGAATAAAGGCTGATACCACATCTCCACTTGGCTCCAGGAGCTGGGGCTCTGAGCTTCATATCCTGGCAGTGTGTCAGCTGTCCAGGAACAGGCAGAGCATAATTTCCTCTCTGTAGAACCTCATGTAGGAAACACTCCCTAGAAGTAAGAAAGGTGTTTGCAGGATAGCTCTGCCATATCTGAGGGGGGAGGGTGGGACGTCAGATTTAGTCTTGCAGTGAGTGGCTGTAGTGGCAGATCGAGATGTTTGAAGCCACAACGCTATTTACCTGATCCAGAGGAAAAGGTGGTGAGGTTGTCACTGCACAAAAGTGAATAAATAAAGGGTTTAAGACAAAATGATCAGGAGAACCTGAACTGCCAAACTTGTTGCACTGCTAGAGGCAGAAAATCTGGTGGCCTGAGCTGAAGGGCAGAGCTTAGTCCTAGAGGCTCCTACAACAACACTGGACATCTTCCCAGTTCCATGGGTGGGAGGTATTAGCCCATCAGCAATGAATGAGGAGAGAGGCTGTGCAATAGAATTCCCTCTCACCGTGTGGACTGTTACAGAAATAAAGGGTTAAAATGATTTAGAAACCAAACCAGTGTCATTAAGTAACATTTATTTTACATAGAACAATCTCCAAAGAATAATTTTAAAAACTGATTATTGCATTTATTTACTGATTTTGTTTCTTTTCATACAAAAAAGACAGACAGGCACAATTTAAGTATTCAAATACCTTAAGGAATTAAAAAGATCTACCGATCACTATTCAGATTGCCCCTTTGTCACTTAAATTAAAAGGCTGTGAGTAGAAAGGTTTATTTACCCCGAGGCAGTAGTGCATTTTTATTTAGTAGGAATAAATCACAAAATATATTTTTGTACAAGTAAATGTTATTTTAACTTTATAATTACCTATAAAATTTTATTTCAAATTGCACAGGAATTCACTTTACAATTGACAACTGCCAGAAAATAGGCTTAGCATTTAACTAAATATTTGCCAAAAATATCCCTTAGAAACAAATTAGGATTTCTTTCAGAGAATACTTGAAAAGTCTAATAAGAACTATATTATGTAACTTGGATAATTTAAAAATATAATGTTTTCATAGGAAGATGTGTATATATTTATGCCATTCAACTAAATTTTATGCCTACTTTAAAAACCATGGGGGCCTCCCTCCCCTCAATAGATGAGTGTCACTAAATAATTATATACTTTCCAATCAAAGTACCAACACCAGAGTGAAATCTGGAAGTGTTTAAATTAATCTATTTTCTAATTTACTACTGCAGTATCAAATGATGAAAAAGGCACATAAGTATATTCTTCTGAACAGTTTGGTCTTTTTTTGACATCAAAAACAATGTCCAATGATAGCAACTTCAAACAAATGTTTAAAAGCAAAAATACTGAACAGACATTCCTATTGACTTGATGCAGAGTTCACAATATCTGCAATCTTCATTTTCCATAGAATTTCTTGTTCAACAGGAATATGAGCAAGTTTACATTCACTTTAGCTTTATCAAACATTTTCATTACAGCTACACCTTCATACTGCATCTGAAGCAAATCCTGCAATTAAGAATAAAAGTTAGTCTTGGGGTGGGTTCACACTTCATAATTCCCAGTTTCAAAAATAAAACCAACAATTCTGGTGCATTTATTTATAAGTTCCAAGCCTCAAATTCTAGATGCTTCAAAGGTGAAGAGATGTTTAACAACTAATTTTTGACACACTTACTGTATCGTCAATACATATAAACTAAAGTTATCCCCCTCTACATACCCAATCTCAGCCTACCCTTAATACCCTACCACAGTGACATTGCTATTTCTGACCCATTATACCAGGGATTTGGTCTGCCCATTCTCCCCCCCCCGCTTCCGATCTGTGCCCCTTTGGAGGCTGGAGCAGAGCACGGCTGGATGGTGCTCCTTCCCCCCTCCAGGGGCTAGCCCAGGCCCCTCCATGCATTCCCAAACATTCCTCTGCACCCCCTAGGAGGTCATGCCCCACAGTGTGGGGACCACTGGATTGTACTATACTGCTTCAATAGTTTATTTAAAAAAAAAGTCAAAGTCGATTCTGAGCTCAAATACAAGTCTATTTAGATCACAACAGAGCAAATTTAAACTTTACCTGGAAATGGAGTTGCACTTTTTCCATCTGAACACCCAAGAATTTTGCTTTGATTTCAAAGTCGCCCATTTCTTCACCAGGTGTGATGTCAAACATAACATTTTTAAACCTTAAAAAAATTGGATATATAAATGTATGCCATACACTTATCACATGATCAAAAACACTTGAGAAAGCCACCAAAATGCCAAGATTTGTACTATAAGCACCTGTGTTTTCCTGAGCACAATACGCACTCACGACAAATATGTAATTTGAAGCTAGAGGTATTACTACTGTCCCTTTGACCAAGAGTAGCACAATCTGGGGGGAATGCAGGACACTTTCTGCTTTGGGGCAGAAATCAGTGAGTGGTCCAGAGTCAGGGTCAGGTATTTCCTGAGGCTATGTTTACACTTGAAGTGCTTTACATTATGGTATAAGAAAACAAGCATATTATGCTGCAGAATGGCGAAGCCTGGGGACTCAGCAACACTGGCAAAACTATTTTGTACTGCTATAATAAAACCACCTTCTGAGAGTAGAACACACATACCAGTAAAAGCACAGTTATGGTGGCTTAACTGCTTCTGCAGTAGGGGCTTCTGCTAGCACAGCCACATCAGTAAGGGATCACACCTCTTCACACCCCTGACAAACAGTTATGCCAGCAGAAATCTGTAGTGTAGACATGGACGCAGGGTAAACTGATTTACAAAATGTACACACACATTTGGTTTCCTTAAAGGGAAGTGGTAAAGAATGTCACACAGGCAGCAGCCTGTATTGTAGATACCTCAGGGTACCTCTGTTCTGTCCCCAGAAGTTTCTCTCTCATACTTCAGTAGACTCTTCTCCAGGATCCCACATAAGTCTAACTGGTTAACATAACTGTGCCCACTGCTATTTATCTCCCTCAGCCCTTGCAATTTTCACCTGGAAAACCCCTAATTCAAAGCAGAGACCATAGTGGCCTGGCAAGGTATGCCTGAATGTCTACCTTCCTTTTTGTGTGGCTGTTTTGCAATATAAAAGTTCAGAGGGAGTTAAACAGCCCAAACAAAAAGTGCTTTAACCTATGCAATACCCTTAATGGCACTATGTACAGATACTGCATGGTGACTTCTCTCTCTCTTTCTATAGAGTTTTTATTAAGCTTCACTTAAATGACCTGTAGTGGGCAAGCTATGAGCACTCTTCACTATAACACATGACATTTCCTGATTGACCATACAGATTAGCTTCCATCAGATCCACCACCATCATCATCATGGAGAGACTGAAGCAATAATGGAAGTTAGTGTCTGTCTTAATTGGTCTCTCTTCTTTGATCTGTTCAACTTCTTAAGAGCCAAAACAGCTTGGACCACTCCTGATCTTTAACTTAGTATGTGCAATATGAAGTAGAGCCAAGAGTACATTTCATCTTGAGGGACCTTGCCCCTAGCTCTAGGTGGTATTAGTTCTCCTTGAGAATCTATTGATATTTATTGTTCTCTCTTGAGCTTGGACAAAATGAAGGAATGTGGAGGATCCTAAAGCTGCAGAGTATCTGTCCAGCACTAGTTCCTATACCAATCTATCAACTGGAAGAAGTCAACTGGATCAGTCTGAGCAAAGGGACAACCTCTCCCTTAAACCTATTTCTGGATGGAGGTAGTCAGAGAAGGTTTGGGCTTCCCTCCTATTGTTCTGGGTCCAGCTTCTGCACTTAGAGCAAGTTGCGTTTCTGTTCTGGCATCTTTGCAATGAAAGAATGAAGAGAACTTTTCCCATTGCAGGTGTTGAATTAGTCTTTGTCCTGAGGAGATGGATGTGTCCCATGTTTTTTAGTTTTATGTATCAGGACATTCGGGTCCTGGCAAATCAGGTGGCTATCAGCAAGGCTCTAAAGAGGCTTTGCAGTCTCTTCTGAGTGTGGCGTCTATCTTTTCATCTACAAGGGCATTTCAGAAGAAATTCTTCCCTTAGCAAGAGATACTAAGAAACCATATCCTTTGCCAGGGATGTTACTGCTACATCAGCTAGGCGGCAGAGGCAAGGAGGAGGGCTAGAAAATACCATTAAGGTTCTAGGACCATGTAGAATTTCAGGACTTGTCAAATAAGCTTTTTCCCCTTTGCTGGAGATTTCCCACTCCTTCCCAATGACTTCAGTGGAGAATGCAGTAGGGAAATGGCAAGTTCTCTCAGTTTTGGATGAGTAATAGCTGTCCTTAGTTTTAGCTTAGTAAAGCTTTCTCTGGCATATCAACAACCTTCCTCCCCATAGTTTCAAACATGCCTAAAGAGAACCTCTCTCTGCTTTAACTTGGGGGTTTTCACAAAAACAGGAATTATCCAAATAAACAAAGCTCCCTCTTTGGAGG
Source organism: Mesoclemmys tuberculata (assembly GCA_007922155.1). Lineage (NCBI taxonomy): Eukaryota > Metazoa > Chordata > Testudines > Chelidae > Mesoclemmys > Mesoclemmys tuberculata. Next base: position 40,756,929 of record ML675629.1, read on the forward strand.
AGAAACTGGAGCTCATGGAAGATGAAGATCTAGGGTTTTCTGTTTTTTCCTTAGTGTTTTCTGGTGTTGGCTTCTTTAAAAAAATATTGTGACAAAGCTTTTCCTCTGCCTTGGTGGGTCCAGTGCTTCCTTCTAGCGGTAGGCTAGAGCACTGCTTCCCCCCTTAGTGTTCTTGCGCCCTCTAGTTATGGGGGAGGGTTATTCAGCCTCTTTAAGATGGCAACTCCCTGCTGGGTCCCAGTCCTGTCCCTGGTTCTCAGAGACCCTTCCTCTTCTCTGGGGCTCTTCCCCCTCCAGTGAATGGCTGGTGGGGGGAAGCCTGGTCCCAACCTTGACTCAGGGCCCCAACACTGCAAATAGCAGCCTCATGCTATGGCTTCAGGAAAGCTGCTAGCTTCCCTGGGTTACTTTCTCATGCCCCTTGACAATGTCTGGGCCCTGCTTGGACAGGGGTCCTTCCTGGCCTCCTTGCCAGGGGAGGCTCTTGACCTCTGACAGCCCCACTTGGCACGGTAGTGCCAAACCAAGTGTCCAGCTGTATCTTCCTCTTCTGGCAGGTCTTTTCCCTCAGGCCTGGGAAAGGTCTTTTGCCTTCTTTGGGCAGGGTTTTTCCCTCCCTCAGTCTGTGTACCTACAGGGTTCTCTTCTGCCAATGTTCTGCTCCTTCTCCTAAACCCTCCTGGTTTCTGACAGTGTCTTGCCTGCTTACACACTCATCTGGTAGCTCATCTCACTCCCACAACTCCAGCCACACCCTGTCTCTGAGGGGGAGGCTCTTAAGTCCTGGGCAGGGCCTTGATTGGCTTCAGGTGAGAATTAACCTGGAGTAATCCCTGCTCAGCTACCAGGGGAATAAGGACTTGCTGAGCCTGGGGCTGATATATTGGCCTTCCAGCACTCTTCGGTAGCCATCTAGTCTGACCCTGTCACAATATATATATCGCCTCATTTCCATTGGGGGACCAGTCTCCCATTTTACTTGGGGCTTTTGAGGTTTAGCCCATGTGAGGGGAAGGAGGAAGGTTTGAGCTTTTCTGCTCCTCATCCTTGAATAAGTTATTGGAAAAGAAATACAAAGAAGCATCCTCCTAAGAGGTTGGATTCTTCTCTTTAAAAGAAGGCTAATTGGAAAATATGCCAGACTCCTTGCCTTTAACAATAATACCCTTACATGAATGGGAAGGAACTCTGGAATTTCTTTTTTGAAGTAGACTCAACCAGGAAATTGTGAGATGTGTTAAATCAGAAAGGGTCCTCCCAACTTCCCTCAAAGAATTGGTGAGGAGGGCTCATTGAAGCCCCCATGGTAGTAATGTGAACTGACCCATCCTTGCTTAAAATGTTTCTAGAGGAGTCTTGACTTGTGTGAGAGGTGGGAAGAATGCAGGGACATCGCCAAACCATTAAAATTCTGCATCATTTTCCTTAGAAGAGCAAAGGTTCATGGACCTTTGAAAAGTGTAACAGAGCTATCTTTCTATAGCTCTTGAAAAAGGTTTCTTCACAAAATCCACTCCTTGATTTTCAGTTTCTTCTGTGTGGCTTGCTCAGTATGATGGAACTCAATGGGTGGTCCTGTCTTGGGGGGCAGACTGATGACAAAAGACATGCTAAAAATTTTCGGTCCTTTAAGGGAGAAAGGGTGTGAAAAAGGAGCATTTTGCTTGTAGTTGTCCCAAACAGAGCTATGAAACCTAAGATATTGGATAACACAGGAGAGTTGAACCACCAATTCTGTTTGCACTGCTGGAGGCAGAGAATCTGGTATGAGGGTGGAAAGCAGCATGTCCAAGCCAAGTGTGACCTGTCTCTAGTATTGGCAGGAACAGAGATGAAGCCCAAGTGTCTCAGGATGAGGAAGAGGTCAAGATCCAGAAACTTAGAAACTGAGTTATTTTCACTAATGGCAATTTGAGCACATCTGCTTTACTCAAAAGTTTATTAAAACAATTACTCAGGAGATGAAAATGCAATAGCTGCTCAGAAAGTCAGCTGTATCAGTGCTTATTAAATTATTTTAATATCAAACTTCTAAACGTTCCATTTAAAGTTGCAATAGGCTAATCGAGTGTATTCTCACAAAAGTTATTAAGTAGCAAACTACAAAGACAGCTGGGAGGAACTTTATTAGGCTACACAACTGTAATCTCCCTTCCTAATGTATAATACCTCTACAGTAATATTAGAAAAAAGAATGTGGAAATTTCTGAACTTTTACCAAAGCAATGACTAGTTAAAGAGTTGTCAATTTACTTTGCTCTGAGCAGGTTTAATGCCATACTCACTGATTGCTTTGAAGATCTTCAATTTCTAGAATGACACCTTTTTCATGTAGTCTTGCTGCTGTATACTTTAGTGATGTGTGCTTCAGTTTTTTGCTTCCCTTCTCTTCTCCTTTTCCATCTAGCTTAATTGACCGCCGAGAATTTCTGTGGAAAAAAAGTTTGTGGTTTATCCACCAAGAACACTTATTTCTCCTTCACACTTATTCTCTTCCTCTCTATAGCTCTTTGCAAAGGAAATGCTAACAAAGCTTAGTTCTTCCTTCACTCCTGTGTGTTCTTTTGAAGGCTCTGTCTTGTTAACTACAACCAACTTTTACATAAAAAGCTAAAAAATTAACACTAGAAAAAAGGAAGTGGAGGAAAAAAGGAAAGGAACAGATCTGAGAATTACTATTAGACATGGAAAAAAATCAGATTTGTTTTATCTAAATAATTTACATATTTTTGTAAAGATTTTTAGCTGCTGAAAAGTTAAAATTTTAGCAGCTGGTTATAAGACGTAAAAAGTTACAGATGTCCTTAAATATGTGCTTAAAAAAAAGTGAAGTGTTTCACTGTGAAAGAACGCATAACTTATGTTAATAAAACTTTACAACTGGTTAGTTTTAGTTTTGGCTTTATCTCTGAATTATGCAGTAATCCAGAAATGAATGATGCAGATCATCCCAGATAAATGTCAAATACTTGTATCAAAGCATATTTTAGCAATGAAATATTTTAATTAGTACTATTTTATATCCCTCCACCTTTAAGCAAGTTGCCTCAGAGCGAGGGGAAAAATAATAGCTATACCCCAATGTTGCACATGGTTTGCACATGTGTAGTCCTACTTGTAAACTCTCCAATTAAACTTTCTAATTCAACACTATTAAATTGAAAACATATCTGTCACAGGCTTTTTTGAGGAAAAGCTTTTTTAAAAGGAAGCGTCAAATTAATTATCACTGTTTCCTTTTCACTACGTAGTATATTCAACAGTTGGGGACAATTCTGGTTCACTTTTTACATGTGCATTATACTCAAATTCGCAACTAAAGACGAAACCCTCAACTTACATCAACTTGGAGCTCTTTTTAGACATTAAAAATAAATCAACTCACTTTCTTGTTAAGTTGTCTAAGCAGGTTTTTATATAGGTGTTGTAATAATTTACTTGATCTTCATAAAATGTTGTCTTGGATTGGAGTGCAGACAGAGTCTGTTGGAGTTTCACTAATTCAGCTTTTCGATGATGTCGGTATCTTCTTTGATTTCGGATGTCCTAAGAAAATTTTTTTAATTGAATAATAATGTGATTTGAGTTTTTTTTCTTTATTTCCTCATAGACCACCACAAAAATCTGTTCAATTCTTCTACAACTGAATAGCAATTTATTGCTCACTCATTTATTGGGGAAAAATATGAATTATAACACTATACTTGCTCATGTTCCCCAGAAGTGGTTATTTAAAGTGTAGATACAAATCCTACATGAGTGCAAAGAATGGCACTTAGTTGTACAAAATGGATAATGACATCCCTAAATCCATGTGTGCACAATTTAGTCAGCTGCTTGTATTTCTTTTACAATTTATTTCTGTCTATTATACTAAAGCAAGAATCCATGTTTCAGCAAATAAACCGTTATTTGAAGACCATTAACTTTTTGAGAACCCAAAGAAGTCAATAGGACCAGTTAAGAATATCCACGAGACCTTTATTTTTATGGTATGTTATTTCTTCCAATACATGGTGAAAAGTTCCAGAGGGATAGCTGCGTTAGTCTGTATACAGCAAAACCAACGAGTCCCGTAGCACCTTAAAGACTAACAAGTTTCTGCAGGCATAAGCTTTCATGGGCTACAACCCACACAGTCAGATGCATGATATATCAGTGATTACCATTTCATGCATCTGAGGAAGTGGGCTGCAGCCTACGAAAGCTTATGCCTGCATAAACTAGTTAGTCTTTAAGGTGCTACAGGACTCTCGTTTTTTCTTCCAATACAGTGATGCTACAGGTGAAAACTTAATCAACTTCTTCACTCCAGTGGATTTACAAACAGTAATGAGGACCAACAGGTCAGATTTTAAGACAGTGAGACTAACATTTGGGATAGGGTGAAAAGCCATTGATGGCTCTGGCTCAGAGTTCTAGGATGCTGCACACTATAAAGGACTCATTCATGTGATGCTTATATTTATGTCTTTAAAACACAAACACGGTTACTTATACCACCTGTGGTTCAAGATGTTGTGGTCAGTGTGGATCCCACTGTTAGTGCACATGTGCCCCATGTGTGCACCACTGGAGTCTTGATTAGCAGTACCTGAGGCCACACACACACACACCACCTGTGCTTTCTTATGTTCCCATGAGAGGACAAAGGGCAGAACAGCCACAATCACCCTCAGTTCCCCACAATCAAAAGCCTGTGATGTTGAGGACAAAGTCGAGTTTGAAAGCTGGTCATAGGATGCACACTGATTACAATCTATTGAGGAAAAGACTGATACTCGCCTTCTCATAGGGCTAGAAGGGACCGCCAAGGTCATCTAGTCTAACCTCCTGCCAAGATGAAGAACAACAGTTATGAGAAATCCTGCAAGAGATGTTGCATAAGTCCATTAAGCTGTAGATGTACATGCGTGGTGTGCACCAGTGCTGGAGTGTTTTCCTTAGCGGTATCCATAGGGGCCCCATCTGCTGCCAAGCTCCTTGTGTTCCATAGCCAGGATATAAAAGCTAAAGCATCAGGGAAGGAAGCTGGGTTGTATAAAGGACATATGTCACAATCTCAAAGAACAGGAGTTATGAGAAGGTGCGTAACCATTTTGTCTTCCTTGAGTGCTTATAGATGTTCGTTACACTACTGGTGATTTCCAAGCTGTAACCCGAGGAGGCAGGACATGAAGTCTCATCTGAAGAGGTACTGTAGGACCGCCTATCCAACATTTGACTCCTCCTATGATGCAGCAGACATTGCATGGTGCCTGGCAAGTGTACGAATATGAAAGACCATTTCTCTGCTCTACAGAGATCCATAATTGGGATGTGTGCCACAAGTACTGCTGAAATTGAGTGAGCTCTGGTTTAGTGAACTGATAGTTTGTCAGGAGGCCTTACTCCTTTGGCAGCATAATACATTGTAATGCAACTGGTGATCCATTGAGAGAGCCGGAGAGTTGTAACTGGGTGGCCTCTCATACATTCCACGTAAGAGATGAAAAGCTGAAAAGATATCCCCAGAAGACTTTGTCCTACCTAGGTAAACACACCAAAGCTCAACTGTCCACAGTATGGAGCCTCTGCTCCTCCCTATACAGATGCAGTTTAAAGGAAGGAAACTGGTAGGTAGGTAGACAGTCACATTGAAATTAGACACCACCTTCTAGAGGAATCTGGGTGAGGTCTCAGCTGAACCTTGCCTTTGTAGAGGACTATAGGGTGGATTTGTGACCAAGGGATTCAGCTCTTCCATCCTCCTGGAAGAGGAAATGGCTGCTCAAGTTGCTCTAACAGTTGTAGAAAAAAAACAAACGGTAAAAGCTCAAAAGGAAGGTCTATAAGCAGAGACACCACCAGATTGAAATCAAAGAAAATGTTGGCTCTCTGACAAACACACATTCTATCAACACCATTCAGAAACATGGTAGTGACTGGGTGAGTGAAGACAGGCTTACCATCTATGTGAGGGTAAAACACTGAGATGGTCACCAGATTCACCTTAATGGAGCCAAGAGCTAGACTTGACTCCTTGAGGTGCAAAAGATAGTCCACAATTGATCAAATCTTCATTTGAGTCAGGCCCACATTACTGAAGGCTGCAGAGATGGAAAAACCTATTCATTAACTCAAGTAAAGTGCGCTAGTGGAGAGCTTTTCGGTGTTAAGGAGTGCATTTACTTTTCTTTGCTCAATTTCAGGCCTAGGATGTTGAACAGACACAGGATCTGAAGGATCATGGCCCTGAGATCCATGGCAAGCATCACCATCCTGAATCTGAGGCATGTATTTGTTCTGTTTTCTCAGGTCTAGGATAGGACAAAGACCCCCTTGCAACTGGAAAAGAAGAAAATATCCAGAGTAAAAACCTTCCACGAACTCTTCTGGTACCTCTTCAGTGTGTCCTAGATAAAGCAATAAGGCCACTTGGTTGCAATATTAAATGTGGCAAGGTCCCTTGCAGCCTCCTTTGTTTTATCGTTCAGTTCAACCCTACTGTTCTGTGGGAGATTAGTTAGGAAGGGCCTCCTTCCTCATATAATACAGTTATATTTTATGACCAGGGCCTGATAGTTCATGATATGGAACTGTACTGAAGCAAAGGAATAAGCCTTGCACCTGACAAGAATCAGTTTAAGAGTCCTCTTTTGGGGTGCCCTTTGCAGATCTGGATTTGTATGTAATATCAGTTCCACCAGGAACCCTGGGTCTGGTTAGGCAAAAGGAATTCACAGCCCTTGTGTGGTACCTAGTACCTTTTCTCAATCCTCTTCAATGTGGGAAGAAGAGCAGGTTTGCCAAAGTCCCTTCACCAGCTAGCATATACGGTTTTTAATGGGGAAAGCAATCCTGGTATAGATTGAGATGTTCAGGATATCAAAATTTATGGGACTTTTCCTAGGATTACTAAGGCTGTGATGTCCAGGACCTGTGGAACTGGGTCAAAAGGTCTTAGTACTTTAGAGTACTCCAGAGCCAATATTGTGGCTAGTTACTGCTTCATGAAGTGACAATGACAACTTCTGATGGAGAAGGAGGTTTTGTGGTTCTTCCTGTGTAACCTCCACAAACAGGGTGAGGCCATCTAGCTCTGGCATGGAAGGCCTGGCCATTGCTGCCACTAGGAAGGGAGATCTAATCTTTTGTGATACACGAGACATGCAAAGGTGGTTCCTAGTATGGCCAAGGTGGCATGCTGCACAGGCATTGGCAGTGAGTTCATCAACCTTAACCCAACCGCTAGTGTTTTGCCTATAATGGGGGGACACAGGGAGCCTCCGACACCTTCAGGGTCCTCTCCTGACTGCAGGGAGATGGGTCCTTTCTTGACGTTGTGAATCCATAGCTCAGAAACAGCAACAGGTATATTTCCTTCAGTGGGGGTGCTATAGTGTACATCATGTCGGTGCCCGGGGAGGGTTGAGGATGTCTCAACTGTGGATATCTACTCTTCTGCCAGTATGTACCTCAGCACCATGATGAGTTCAGCAGTCTGGGCTTGTAAGGCACATAATGCCTCCTGTGCCAAGATCAGTACCAGGCCACTACTTCCCTGTGCTGCACTAGCCACTTCCACACTTGAAGCAACAGAGGCCATGGAGATCTCTAGAGGACTGGTATTGTGGTCCATCCATTTGAGGTATTCACTGGTTTTAGACTTATGTCTAAGACCACTATGTCACAGGTGGTCAGAGGGAACTGAGGGAAGGTTGTGACTGCATGGGAGCTCAAAGTAGTATAGGGTCCATGCACAGCCCTGAGCTATGCTTCTATTCAAAGACACTGACTGCATGCATGAGGCACATGTACACACCTACTGTGGGATGTGCATACCAATTCATACTTCAAAGAGAAAACTAGATTGTCACTCTTAAACATCTCAGCCTTGGATATTAATTATGTTGATTTTAAAAAAAATTAAAAAAGTGCCTTAACAAATTAAACAATTTCAGCAGCTTCAAAATGATCAAGTCAGTCAGGGCTCAGCCAGTCACCTACAAAAAGCATCCCATGTATTTGGCTAGGAAACATACCCTCAATCTTCTTCAAAAGCCCTCTTAAACAGATGTCTTCTGCAGTAGGCCTAGGTGGTCATCAGATCTGGACTATTTCAAACTAAGGGAGGGAGTAAGTACCAGGATCCCAGTGCCCACAAAGAGAATGTCCCGCCAGATGCCCCCTCCACACCTTTTATAAACAAGGAGGTTGCAGCTCGAGCACAATCTTCTGATTACAACTGTATAAGTATGGCATGGGGAGAGAGGCAAGCCTCTCAGTTATGATATTAGATACAAATCACATTAGAAAACAGATCTTGCTATGTGAATTTTCAAATATAATCAATCTTTTACCTTTTGAAAGAGGTTTATGTCTCATGACAATAGCTGATGCAAATGAATATACTGTCACATTAACTACACTAAATGGACACTATGAGCAAGAATGGGGATTTTGATTTGGTTGTGACACAATAAGCCTACTCCTTTTACTGAGATAATGGGGAAGAAACCTCTCCTTTACTGTTTTTCCATCATTGCCACAGCTTTGTCTTATGTCAAACACAAGAAAGGAAATCTTTTTTCTGACTGCTATTTTTATTTAATTTCTTAATGCCTTTTAGGCTCTGTAAGGATAAAAATTAATGATTACTTGGAACATTGTGCTTTGAAAAGCTTGTTTTATATTAAACGGAAAAAGTAGCTGCTTCTTATGACCACCTATTTGCTGTGTATGTTTATGGATACCAATAGAAGAGCTAGGTAAAAACATCCAGAGCATTGGAGCACTCTTCAATCACTTGTGTAGTGTGGCTAATATAGGAAAACCACACACTCTTGTACATTATTCAGCTCAAGCAATCATGTATTAAGTATTTTAGCAACTAAATTTATTTCCTTCCTTATTTTGAGGGTCTAAATTCTCTTACAAATGATTCCATCTCAGTTTGAATCCTTTAGGTGATTCAGTCTGGTATTCTGTATGAGAACGTTTATCACAGGTACTTATAAATATGGTAAAAGGGTAGGTGCATTTTTCAGAAATCTTAAAAATAAACAGCACATTCCAATTACCTTCGCAATCTCATTGATGATTTCTTGATACTTAGTTGCAGAAGACACTAATCCAGCTTGTTCCAATGTGCGAAGATTTCTCTGTATTTTCCGTTTCTTTTGCTCTATTGGCAGCTGCCCATCTTCAAGGATAGACTGACTGTGCTTCATTTTCTCTGGAGTTTTGGAATCTAAGATGGCACGTTTCTCTACCACTTTTAAGTGCTCGGATTCCTGGACAAAACATGGAAAGACAGTTGCTTAGCAGTGCACAACAAATATAAAATGCATCCAGATGCTTGAACCTCTATGTAAAAGGCATCTGAGAACTTAGAACAAGACTGTAAAATAAATGCTATGTTTATCTCTGTTTTGACAAAAATTGTGTTTTAAGGGAGATCACTCTCACTACGCTTCTTGAAGGTACCTCAAAAGTAGATCCATTCACTATTAATGAATTAGTAAATTTGTTAGCTGGGAAATACTAAGCATAGTCGAATTGCAGTCCTGTGGCCTGATCCAAAACCCATTCAAATCAGTGGAATGACTCCTACTGACTTCAACAGGGTTTGAATCAGGGCCCTCAGTCCTTAAAGTGCTCCCCTTTCCCCCCCGCTCTCGTTTTAAAAGGTTAAGAAAAGCCAAAATGTTGCATCACTGCTATAGCTTGTGCATCCACTAAACAAGTCAGGCTGCAATATTTGAGAGAAGTCTGCAGAAGACAGATTCCCATACCAAGAAAGGCAACAGGCAGTTTTTCTCAGTTGTTTGCTTATATTGCATAAACAAAGAAACTAAATGGGAAAATGCTTGAAATTAAGATTCTAGATTTTTCTCCTGAAATATGTATGAAGATAACTTATATTGGCACATTTGATGGTATAAAATCAAAGAGCTCAAGGACACTCAAATTATGAAATTATTTTGAACATAAATACAGGATAGTACAACTTCAATCTTATTCCAGGTGTTTTATCATAAAAGATCAACATTTTCTATTAAGAATAAGCCCTGTGATCTAAATGGTAACTTAAATAAGACTCCTGAAATGAAATACACTATGTACTTCCTACAATAGCTCTCTCTGAAGTTACAGTAGAACCTCAAGAGTTAGTAACACCAGAGTTACGAACGGAGCAGTCAACCACACATCTCATTTAGAACCCAAAGTATGCAATCACGCAGCAGCCGAGACCAAAAAAAGGAAAAAAAGCAAATACGGTACAGTACTGGGTTAAAAGGTAAACTATGAAAAAAGGGAAAATTAAAAAGATTTGACAAGGTAAGGAACTGTTTCTGTGCCTGTTTGCTTTAAATTCAGATAGTTAAAATCAGCATTCTTCATAGTAAAGTTTCAAAGCTGTATTAAGTCAATGTTCAGTTAAAAACTTTTGAAAGAACCATGGTAACATTTTGTTCAAAGTTATGAAAATTTCAGAGTTATGAACAACCTCTATTCCTGACGTTGCCATAACTCTGAGGTTCTACTGTACTTAGTACCAGGTCTACCAGCTTTAAAAATCTACATGTTGGTACCTTGTAATTAAAATCAGAAAGTCACATGAAAGAAAAAAAAAGACCAAAATAAAAAAAAAACGGTTTCCGGATAGATCTGAAGAATTTTGAAGATAAAGTCTGATTTCATTTTATGACTCGTTTGCTTCAAAAAGAATATTTTTCTCCATTGCTGTCAGAGAAATTTGTTATCCATTTTCAATCTAGGACAATGTATTAAGATATATGAAGAGGAGAGCAAAAATAACCTGACATTTACCTGTTGTGCAGAAGCTGGCGTTTCTAAAATTTCTAAGAGTGTATCTCCTGGTTGTGTTCTTATCACATCAACTATAAGTCTTTTTGTCCTTTACAGAGAAATAAACAATGGATATTATTATAAGAGTTGTCATAGGAAGCATTTAGTTTATTTGTGACAATTAAAAAAATTAAAGATTACACCCCAACATCGTGTGTTTGTGTCAGGCATTTTAGATTTCAGAGCTTCTATTAATAATAGTAAACTAAACGATGCGTTTTTGATATATGCAGTTTTGTATCAAAGCCTATATACTTGTGTTGTCCCAAATAATAGAGATTCAGTTATTATGGTGAGATACCATAAAAAGAATTCAGTTAGCTAAAATATAGGAACATTATCATCACTTAAGCCTCTGATAAAGTGAGGTCTTTCCAAAATCTGACATATGCATAAATCTTTTATGAGCCATCTGGATTTATACAGAATATTTAGAAGCAAAGACATTGCTGAACTTCAGAAGCAACATCGAAATTAAACTTTATTATTGTGCACTGCTTAAAGAAAGAGGAATCTCTAAGAGCAGCGAATACTCAAATGTTTCCTTACTAGCAAAAAATATTAAAAAGAAAATTGTTAAGTCCTCATATTTAAAGTGTTTCGCATTTTTTGGTTGCGGTAAGAAGTTATCACAATTCCTGCTGTCTTTTCATTCTACAGTTCTTCCAAGAACATCCTGTTACACAGCTCTACCAGAAGAGAATATATTGTTACAGAAACTAGGTATATATCTTACAGACTAATAGCATAAGTAAAAAATAGACATTAGTAGATTAGTAAGGTACAGGATACACCATGGTGAAAAGACAATGTAACAACCAAGTTTTTGAAAAAAAAAATCATTTTGAAGTATGAGCTACGAAACTTCTATGTTAAGTCCTCAAATAACTGTTTTTTAATCTATGTAAACCACTGCCTTAATTTTCAAGACCAGAAGTTTAAATCCAACAAGAAACTCTGGGGAAAAGGATTTTATGGTTTTTATTATATGCTCATGTAAGAGAGGCAATATCACAGGAAACTTGTATTCGTACTTGACACAAAAAACATTTGAGTTTGGATCAAATTCTTGTTGATGTATTAGACATTTATATGGAAGGAAAAAAGCAGCAGTGGCAAGAACTCCAGAAATGTCAGTACATTGTGTCATATTCTGATGCATATAGAACTGGATCAGGAAGTCTGCTCAACCTCCTGGAGGCACAGCAGCTATGTATTTCCCCTCATTAATAGCATCTGTATATTGCATGTGACTGCTCAGACATGTAGAATAGCTTCAGAGGGATTCCTTCTGCCATCTACTGCTCCTGAATTTGCTCCTATATGCCAGTGAAACAGAAGCTTCCTCAGAATAGAGTTTGCCTTAGATACATTTACTTAGATTTGTCACCTTCTGAAGCTAACTCTGCAACCTTTGGTGATCTCCCTAGAACTTATTACAGCAGATAAAATAGTTGGAATAAATTTCTATGTACTCATTCAGGAAAGGCCTTAAATACATGCTTAACATTGACTGAATGGAATCTTCAGCACATGCTTCACTTCTTTCCTGAATCCAAATGCTTTTCTGCACTGGGGCCATAGTTTATGGATGCTAGGTGCTTTTTAGGAGGATAATTAGGTCTACACACAAGGTACAGCTGTATACAGAACATACCCATTTTCACCCTAGTCACAGGTAGAGACACTGTCCTGTGACTATTTCCCAGAATTGTGCAAAACAATGCATGGATGAAGTTCTCCTTATGTACCACTTTTTCCGGCAAAATGTTATGCATACAAAGCACAGGTACAAGACAGCTCCGAATATGGTCCTTTGAAGGGATATATTTGCAATTTTCAAACTCAAAAGTCCCAAAGGTTTCCCCATGAATTCTAATATTCTAAAGATATTTTTAAAAACTAAAATATTCTAATCTGTTTTATCAAAGAGATGTATCATTGAATTTGTAGAACACCTAGGAACAGCCAATCATGTACAAGATATCTAGCTGTACACACACACACACACACTTACACTTTCAACATGGCCATAGCAAGTTTCTATGAATGTTCCTTTTAAGGCAGGAAACTAGTTGTCAGTTGTGGTAAGTGTATTTTCATCTCAAACAAAAATACACTAGAAGTTTACTTCTACTTTTGGAAACCTGACAGCTCTGTGAAAACTATTAAAACCCTTATGTGTCATGCCAGATAAGTTTTAAAACCACAACTGGTGCCTCAGATTCTTTAGGTTTCTGAAGTCCAAACAGCAATATCCAGATACTGACTTGCGCATTCCATTTAATGTTTGAGAACTAACAAGAGAATCTGTCATTTATGCACTCATATTGCCAGTCCGTCAGATATTTAAGAACACGAGTTTCCTTTTGGCTTAGTTTCTAGAAATACTTAAGCATTCCATGTTCATGAAATTCCAATAACCTTCACAAAGAAAGCAGGACAAGAGGCAAGTTAACCATATAACTGAACTGAAGTTACAGTTAGAAATGATTAGTCACTTTTTGAGAACCAGGCTTTCTTTAAGCATTGAATAAATAACTAAAGTCCAGGTATATGGTTTAATTTTTATAATGTAAGTAGCTTAAAACTTATTTACAGTAAGAACAGATTTAAGAGCATAAAGGCTAAAAGTGTAAATTTGGGGATCCAGTCTTCTCTAATTTTCATGTAATTTTTAGTTGTGGAAATATTAAAAAAGTGTTCTTCAATCTCTTAAAAACTGAGTTAATGCTGATCCAATTTAACAGCTAGTTTACTTCCTTTCCTCTCCTTCAGTTACACTGATACTTTTTAGTAATTATAAACAAAAAGTATTTTTGTATTTAACTGGTGAAAGCAAGTTAGAGGAGGATTAGACCAGGTAAGAGAAAGGATGTTGGTAGGCAATGCAAAGTCAATGGAGTCCATGGCAGGTGTGACGTCCTTCCCTGTTGCAGAAGCTGGATTACTATAGTAATAGTACTATGGTTAAAAAATACAGCATGCATTTTTTAAATGCAGCTGCTAACTTAGTACTGACAGCTTTTAATGTACCCATTTCTAGTGGACAAACTTTTGTTTTTTTTATAGTAGCCACAAGAGGGCCCAACCAACTTGGGGTCCCATTGCACTAGGCACTGTACCAACAGATAGAAAAACAAACAGGTTGAGAAGGGAAACAATCACAGGTTAAATGACTTGGCCAACGTCAAAGCAGATGAATGGCAAAGCTATGGCTAGAATCAGGCCTTCTGCTCTAGGCACTAAGCCACGCTCTCCCTCAAGGCAATCGAGACTAGTCTTGTCCAAGCACAGCTTAAACAAATCTTTAGTAATCAGAACCCCTTAAAGAGATTATACAAATTTATCATGTTTCATACATACATGGCCTTTCCTTCATTTATAAAAGCTACAGTTCACTAACTCCAAAATAAGTTACTTCTGGAGAAACAAGTTAGATACTTTGGGAAGTATATATTCTGATTAGTGCATGCATATTAGAATATGGGGCCCACTGGTCCAGACAAGAGGATTCTGAGCATTTTAGCAGCTCATCTTTTCGTTTGTGAAGCGTGCAGTGTATTTCCATCTCCACAGTACTATTATGAGAAGTATGCATGCCAGACTGACAAGTCACTTAAGTGCATATTCCAAACAATTATAAGTTCCTGTAAACACTCATTGTCCAATTATGCACATAACCACAGATATTAACTTACCAATGTATCACAAATACTCTACACATGCTTAACTATTTTACAAAAGCACACAACAATCTATGTTTTCAAGCTGCATCTATGATTAATAAAATAAACTTTTAAAGAGTGATGATATAATATGCATAATAGCTAGCACAGTGACAGCTATCTAAACTCATTCACTATTTAGATACAGAACAGATACAGCATGAAAGCTTCTCTACAAATGTACAAAAATCCTGTTGTGCAGGAGCCACATTTAGTGAGATGTTTGAATGGGCACAGATGCAGATTCTTGGCACTGGCTGATAACCCTTGTGGGTAGCTTCAATTGACCCAACAACTGGATGGGCAGTTTTTATATTAAATGTCTTTTCTAAAAGGTGCAAGAGTTATTGTACATGTATCCTAACTCAGCTGTCATTATCTACAATTGAAGCTGTAGTTCAATTCTGTCTGAGTCAATTTAAAAAAAAAATCTCTTCAAAAATCAGATTAGCAGTAACTGAGAAAACACTAATCATGTTAGTGCATGCATGAACTCTAGATACAGAGATTGCAGGGTGAGCAAAACTTAAGCTCTAATTTAAACAAAATGGTTGGGCTCCATCCCAATTACAAAAGAAACAGGATGTACAATACACTTAAGGCAATGAAGAAACAAAGTAAAAAGACAAACTGAAATAAAATGGCGGCACTACTAAGTTTTATGATATATATATCACGATTCACTCCAATCCCTTGCCTCATCCTTAATCTCTACATTGTCTATACAAGCTTTAAATTGCTCAGGGCAAAGACCTTGCCATTCTGCCCACAAATTGCCTAGGTTATTTATAGACTGTGATGTTCTAGAAATAATACACAAATGTGTTGAGATATTCCTATACTCTTACATAGTGCATTTTCTATTAGAAAGTACAGCAGTCATGCAGGTAGCTTTGCATCATATGTAGTTTGATGTAAAGTTACCAAAAGAGATCCCAAAGTGTTTGAAAATTATGTTTTCGATCAATACGCATGCATAACTGCTATACTGATGGCAAATCAACCACTATCCTTTTCATTTAAATCTTAATACTTTTCCTGGTCCATAAAATTATGCAACTCAATGTGTGGGAAATTCTGGGGGAAAGTTACTTCTGCCAGCTAAATTGGAAGATTTGTTTAGGAAAAAAGCCCTTAAGGTTAAGATGATAGAATGTGTGCATGCAATAGCAAACATTGTGGTAAAACAACTTTCCTCCAAAGTAAGGCTTCAGTTGCCAATTACTAAAGCTAAATTACTTCTCAGATTCAGAAAGTACCTTACAAATATTGGCGTTCAGCACAAGCACTGCAGACCAACTGTAGCTGAACTGAATGATAAATTCTGATTGCAGTGGCTGCACAGACCTGAGTTTTCATGTTAAAAAAAGACAGTCTAGCCCTCATGGCTGTGAACAAGTGTGAAAATAGCAGTTTTAGAGGGTTAGCAGTAGTACCTGCACCCATGTTCTATAGAGAAAGGAGGTATTAAACAACTTGTAATTCACAGGTAGGTTAAATGTGAATATATCCAGTGAAATAGGGATGAGATTAATTTAAAAATAGCTAAGCAGACCTTTGATATAATGCACTTGCCTACAGGTTTTAGCAGTAGTATTTTTCAATCATCTGAGGAGAAAGGAAGCAAGTGAATATAATTCTCTCTCCCTGGGTAAGCCATGCAATGTTTGTGAAGTGAGGGGACAGTAAAATCCTGTACACACACCAGGTCAGGCAAAAGATTCCAAGTGCTTTGATCAATTTAGAGGAAGGAGAGCAGAGTTGGATTTGCAACTCACCTTAAATTATGAAAAAAGCATGTGTTAGGACAGTAATTATTTCACAGTGGGCAATACTTCAAATAGCAATCACTTTGTAATAGCTAGAATATCCATGTTTTACAAAATTTGTTTCCCAATTTAGAAAGATTTTGGATGGGGTATAGACTTCACTGGTATGTTTGAAACAGATCCTTCTATTCATAGGCCCAAGGTCTCAATCTGAGCTAGCATAATGGACCTAAACCAATAAAACATTTGATGGCCTATGTGAAATGTGGTGGTGATTTTTCTGACACCCGCATCATTTGCTTGCCGAGTGAATTTAATACATCTGAAAGGTGCTCACTTCTACATTTCTAGTTCACTGGAGTTAAAATTCTTATGTTTCTAATTAAACGTTAACAGTGTATGTTACAGTGCAAAGGATATTTACTGCAAGCTGGAAGAGACCAAACCACTGCTGACAAAAGGTTTAAGTTACTCCTGAAAACCAGGTTAACCCTTCTGTGAAGCACATTAGCAACTTTATAAAACAGATCCTTCTTACCACAAGAAAACAATGTACCAGAACAAATTAAATTCTTATGAATAAGGAAAAGCTGTCCAAACTCTCAGACTTCAAAACAACATTAAAGCTTTCAAATGTTACTTTTCATTTAAAGAAATCCAACAAAACCAAATCTTTAAGTCTCAAAAGGTATTTCTGCACACCACCTACTCCTGAAAAAAAGGAGAAAAGGCATAATGAGCCAGAGGTACAATCTAACTATATATAGTTAGTTCATGCTTTAGATTGCTTTCCCACTGTTTTCCTCTTGCCAGGTCATACTTCACTCAAGTCTTGCTTATTATGCCACCTCTGAAGCCAATGGCAAAGGGAGATGATATAGTCCAGATGTGGTCCACACTGAGCAAGTTTGTAATTCCCTGATCTGAATAAGAGGGCTGTGTTTTTCAGACCACCACTATTCCTATTAACTTTAACAGAAGCTGTGAGTGCTCAGCACCTCTGAAAAAAAACTTATTTAGGTGTCCAAATAAGGATTTAGGGTTGGGATTTTCAAATGTGCCTAAGTAACTTAGAAGAACCAATCCCATTCACTTCCAAGAGGACTTGTGAACTTAAATTACTTAGTTGCTTTTGAAAGTTCTACTTTAGACACTCACATTGGTTTAAGTCCAACCTAGCCTTGGAGCTTTGCCAGAATTAAATCCCAAACTCTTAGGGAGCAAATTTCATGCTGACTTTGGCCCTGAATAATTAACATTATCTTTGACCCCAGCTATGTTGTCAATGAGGTTGCACAAGGTAGGAGTTAGTTAGCACAGTATTTGGTTCATGGCTGCCAAAGCATCAGAGACTATCTTTATATCACCAAAAGGCCCAAGCTGTGGACTGAACTCTTCGTAGACTGCCAGTCAAACAAATGCCTGTGTGGGGTATGCAGTCTGGAAAAACACTAGCGTTCTAATGGAAATTACAATTTTACTCAGGTTTGGGTTTTTTGTTTTTTTTTAAAGTTTAAAGTTATGTCACTGGTATTGCTTGTTTTAACAAAACCATTGTCCAAACGATATATATTTTATGAGCAAACCATACTTTATCATCAAGCCTTTGAGATCTTGATCTTCACCTTCCTGTAACTCATATTTGCTGGTCAAAGATAGTGAAATCTCTGTCTTTGCAAGCTGACTCAGTGTGTTTTCCTTGTTAGGGTCATTGGGATCAACAGCTCCTTCCCCTGTAAGAAAAAAATATGGCTCTTACCTCTGCCAATTCACTGACAGACAAGAACTGGTGCATGTACCAGAATGCTCAGAAACATCTCAAAGGAAACAAAAAACTATTCAAAGATCTGTCAGCACATATGTCTAGACAAATAACGTCATGTCTAATTCAAATTTTTTCCTCAGCCCATAAAACAATTAATGCCTACTCTCTATTTAGGAATAGGACAATTGTTCTATTGGACATTTTCAGAAAATATAAAATAAAAGTTATTTATTTGTATATCTAGGCGAAGACTTTTGCAATACTAAATTCTGAGATTTCTACCACCTTAATTGGATTTTTCTTTCAAGACAGTTACCCAGACAGGGTTCAAGCATATGTTTCTTTAGCAAAGAAATTGTGCAATTATTTAACTTCCACATTCAAGACAAAAAAATAAAAATAGAACTGGTGTAAGGTAATCATACTGATATAGTGTTCATATTAACATGTTTCTGTAGCACCCAAAATATGGTAGACATTTTCCAAACAGAAAGAACGTGTGATCCCTGTCCTAATATTAATCTTTCTAATAGTCTTCTTCTAGACTTACTCCCACTTATATTGGAACAGCTCTGTATCCTTCTCCATTCCAGTCTGCCTTCAGATAGTTCCTTGGAAACTCCACAGCCAATCAATTCCATTTTTTCTAGCATCCATCCATATAGCATTCCAACCCTTCTCTTGTCCTCCATTTTTAAGTTTATCATCCTGTTTCCTGTGTAGTCTTCCAATCTTTTCATGTGACCAAACCATCTACGCCTGGATTACCTCAGCTTTGCTATAGCTTTTGGTTTCACCATCTTCACAATTAATCTAATATGTTTGTTCCTTGTAACTCCAAGCATCAATCGTAACATTTTCATTTCCATTGTAGTAAAAAATCTGACCTTGTCTCCTTCGGTGCCCAGCATTCAGAGCCATACAAAAAGCGCAGGTTTAATAATCATCTTCTAGATCATACTTCTCTATTTGATCGGCATTCTCCTACACTGCTGACGACTTCGCTCACTTCTCTCCATTTAACCCAAGCCTTTCCTTTTCTGCTTGTAAGTTTGCTGTTGAGTTCCCCATTACTCTGTACTATTGACCCTAGAACTTGAACGTCTGTACTTTTGCTTGTGGCTGGGTCCCCAAACTCTCAGTCTCATTGCCTTCCTGAAAGTTATCATTGAACCTACAGACCATGTACTCTTATCTCTGCTGATTTTCATGCCATTTCTTTGAAGTATGCACTTCCACTTCACTAAAATTTTCCACTTCCTCTCTGCTCTACCCCACAAGCACTATACCTTCTGCAAAAAGCATGCACCAGCATGCCACTTTGAATGTTTTCTGTAAGTGCATCAAACACCAAGGTGAACAAAAAGTCTTAGTGTCAAGTCTCAATGCACTTTGACTCAATAGAAACTGCTCAGTTTCTCAACATTACCTTCTACCCGGTCTACACTTACCCTTCTGGATTCAGCGGCAGTCAATGGGAGTTACGCAAGTGACATAAATCACTTGCATTTCTCCCATCGACTTCACTACGTCTGCTCCACATGCCGTCCACCTTGCACTGCGCTGAAGGGAACAGTGTTTCCTTCGACACAGCGCTCAATCGATCCAGAGCAATCGATCTGACAGCAGCGACTTTGTTGCCGTCAGTGTAGACCCAGCCTAACTGTGGTAGCAACACTCTCATACATGTCCTGGATGAGCCTGATAACGGGTTTCATTCTCTTACACCACTATTGACGTTTTTCAGAACATGCTCATAAGCCTTCTCAAGATCAATGAGTACCGTGGGCAGGGTTTTCCTCTTTTCGCTATATTTTTCTACATGCAATCTTAATGCAAAGAGCATCCATTGTTGGACTTGCTGAATTCAAATCCAAACTCATCAGTACTGACCTTTACTTCTCTTCATAGCCTCTTATCAATAATCAGCTTGAATTTGCTTTTAGAAAGTTTTCCAATATGTTCAATGGTGATCCTTTGCCTGTTTCACTGTTCTATAGAGGATTACTTCTCAAAGTTAAAGTCAGTCTACTTTTATAGACATTTGGTTTGCACCACCCCTTCCACCCATTTCTACTGTAGGAGTCAGGTTATTTAAATATGTGGTAGTACTCTCTACCCTATTCCAAGAGCTAGATGTTTCTGCTGAAGTTATTGATGTTGGGGAGTTAAGTATTATGCTTCAGAATTAATACCCATTGTGATGAGTGGAAATAGTTCACACTTCTCAGAGCGCTACTGCTGACCCTGGGAGACAGCTCTCCTTTTATAATTGAAAACATTCTAAAATGAGAAATCAGAGCTGCAAAAATCATTTTAGAAAACAGTCTTAAATTCTTCAGAAACTGAAGAGGCCAAACAAAGTGCTCCTTACATAACAGTCCCTGGATTAGTATAACTAAGACCAAAAGGAGGGGGCAGGAGGGGGAGAAAAATGAACAAAAAACCCACTTACCAAGGAAAGATTCTACATCAGGAACAGTCCCTAGTCCTTCCAACAATTCATTCAGTAGGTCATTCTGGTCAGGAGCAATGGCATCCTGGTGTTCTAACAGTAGCTATAAACAAATAAAAATAAAATGTTTGTCAGTGAAACCACTGAAGATACTCTATTCCTCCAAAGGCTACTTTATACAGTCACAAATCAAATACTCAAAATAAAGTCTTCAAAAGCCACAATGAATAAGGACATAAGGAGGACATGAATAAGGACTATGGAGGACAGAAGGAAAGAAAGTGCTTGCTTATAGTGTGTGATTTCACAACTCTTTGTTCTATCTGCCAGTCTGCTGGTTGATTCATCCTTGGGTCAATATTAGGATGCCTGCAAATATACACGAACCGAAGGGAGTAAGCCCCCAAAATATTAACACACCTCGGGAAAAGCTCCAACTTAGCAGCTGCTTAAACAATTAACAAAAAACATCACTGATAAACAGAATATGAATTGGCACTTCACTTGACAGTTTCCTCAGAGGCCAAGAAATAAGGCCTCTGATAAGTGTCTTGCTGAAGCATATGCTGAAGTGCTTTGTTGGATCAGGATCATAACGGGTCAGGGCAGTGAACAGTCTTCATAATGGTGACCCTATCAGGGCAGGATCAAGGCATGTCATGCTGCATGGGGTGAGGAGGCTCACACTGCTGATTCCTATTGCTGTACTTTTTCTAAGAACAGGATATCTGACTCCTGCAGTATCAGCTTGGTACCTTTCAAAGGGACTAAAGTTTACTTTAAAAATCAGAAATTTGGTATTATGCTTCCATTGCTATCTTTCTATTGTCAAATCCGTGATTTTACAGGCACCAAGGTAACAGGAAGTACAACAAACTCTTCTATTATGAATAGTTATATTACAGCTGTGCACATCTCCAAGGAGGAATAGTACCACAGGCCACAAAAAACCTCTGAAAACAAGCTTGTAAACAGATGCTGAATTATAAAAAAAGCATGAATGGTATGGCCTAAAGAATGAGTTCATTGTAATTAGACTGCTCATTTCTATGCCCATGACCAGCTATTACTTCAGGAAGCAAGTGGCTCTGTGCAGAGCTTGATAACAGTTTGTGTTTGCTAATCCACAAGGCCTGTTTTCCAAGTAAACAGGATTCTTACTATGGAAGTCTGTTTTAGCAATGTTATGGTGGCCATGGCCACCAGTTTAAACTGAATTTAAATGTGAAGCAAAACATATGCTCTATTTACAAATTTCAGAACTATCTCTGATAGTTTAGAGAGAGCAAAACCTGTTGAATCAAAAAAGTGTTCACTGAAACGTACAGGCAGTTAAACACACTTTATATCTGGGAAATCAAGGCACATTATAGATTTTGGGGGAGACGTTCAAAGACAGAAATGGCAGTTTGACGCATACCATTTTGCTTTTGAACATTTCCCCCGTCTCATCTGCATTAGTGTCCTGGTATTATATTTTACATTTTAAACATGAATACAATGAAGGTTAAAATTAAAGGCATACAGAAAGTTAGGATGCTTAGCTATGAAGCTGCCTTGCTTCAAGTCTTTACTTCCTCTACACACATATATGAACGACACAAAATCTTAGAAGAAAAGCTTATTTTTAATTCACTGTCTTGAGACTTCAGTATTCAATATTTTAAAAAGATTATTATTTAACATTTCTGGGTTTTGCAATTTCGTAGATGACTGTTAGTATACAGTATACTAGCTTTGAAAGAATCATATGGTATGCATCTAATTTATGTCCTAGTGAATAACACTATAAACTACAGTTTCTGCATTTCATCTGTTCCTTATCCAGAAAAACATGCTGGAAGCAGATGTAAGAGTGATTTAGGAGGCAGTGGTATCCTGCAAGCAACACACATGATGGAATACCAAAAAGTCATAAAAAGTACAAGATTTTACTTTAACTCTTTTTATTAAAGAAAAAAAAAGTCCTCTGATCAAGATGAAGTTTGTAATTCAAACAAACAAATGACTCATCACTACTATATGCCAAAAAGAAGTTCTGCAATTTTTTCCCTTTTCAATTAAACACTCTGAACAAAAAATACTTTACATTTTATTGTCAGATTCTTATTTTGGAAACTTAGTTTCCAAACCATTGTCTCTATTATTTCCATCTGGGTTAGGAGGGGAGAAATGCATTCTCTCCTGTGACATACAGCACAAGTTACAATACATGTTAAGAAAAATTTGGTTCTAAGATTATTCCATACACTTGGACATTGAGATATTTTCTATTTGGATAAGAGACGATCAGAGAGGAAGCGTAAAGGAATTCTTTCATGGCATTTAAGGAAAGCTAATACAGAACACCACAGTTAATTCTGCTATTTTATGGAAAAATTACTTGTCTCCCAAAAAGTGATTTGAGAAGTTTCCCAAGAACAGATTAAATAGTTTAACAGTTGGTATCCTTTGCTCAGTAGCTAAGTTTCTTTCCGTTCACTTACTGAATGGGTATTGATGATTTCTTCAATGGAGATGTATATGACAGGTTTGCTGAGGGTTACCATGTCAGAGTACTCATCAACATTGAATTTCTCCTCTGGCTCAGGAACATCACATGCTGTCTGAAAAAAATTCCTAAAGTAGTGGGAAGATCAGAAAGAGAGGTTAAATAATTATACAGTAAAAGAAACACCACAGTTTAACTAATGGTAGAGAATTGGAATAAGCCTCGTTTGAAATACAAGCTACCTATTACATCTACATCGGAGTGCCTGGGTACAAATCATAAGCAGCACGTTACAATGTAAATAGGAGTGCTTACACATTACTAGTCCCTAGGGAGAGAACAGCAGATTTATTTCTTCAAAATAAGATTTTTCTCTTTCAGCTACAAAGTGGCAAGCAAGAATTATTTGGCACCCCTTTCAGATGTTCTGAGGGATCTAGTCTAGAATCTGGATTAAAAATAGTCCTCAAGAAGATCTGAAGGTACTTCGCATAAAGAGTTGCACTCATTGCATGAAAACAGCTCATAACATGGATGCAGTTTAGGAGCAGTAATTAAATCTCATGCACACTAATACAAGTGGTCACAATATCTGGTCCGAATACAGGGCAGTCAGATACATTAAACTTAAACACATGTAAAAATCCTTGCATTGCTCCACTGGTATATTTAACTGTGTGGTGTTTACAGATATGCGTGTATTTTGCACAACGTTCCTAAAGATTATGGAATTGTTAACTGTGAGAATACTGAAGGAAAATACACAAATTGCTAACATAATTTGTTTGACTATACTTTCATTCATATATAGACAGAAGCCATCTGGTGTTTCAGAAACAGGAAACAGTTTCTCAGCCAGTTTACTGATAACTAAGGAAAGTATTGCACAGATAATAGAAAGGTTTCATTTCACTTAGTAACATCACAGATTCTAATCCTGTCAGGTTAGCATCCTCTTAGGAGATATATCACTGATTTTCTGCCAGAAGTTAATTGAACAAGATATGGGATTCTTTTTTGTAAAGATCATAGCCAAATTAAAACATGAGGAGGTCTTCCTCCTCTTTCCCTTTCATATTCATGAATAAAATTACTAACTGTTTTAATACCCTTGCTCATGTATGGCCTCTAAATGAGGGCTATAGGAATAGCCCTTATTAAAAAAAGATTTTATTTTTCATATAGAAGAGATCCTTATAAAAGGAATTAATGTATATTTGAAATGTTCTGTTGTCTCATGATAATTCCATGATCATAACCCCCCAAAAAAGATAAAACGTAGAGAGCATAAATTTCAAACAGCTTCCTTACAACACAGAATGTCTGGATTTTCCCAAGACACTTCTCAGCAAAATCTTTCAAGTGCCATTTCCTACAATTGTTTCTCTCAACTGTGATGTCAAAAGTAAAAAAAAAAAAAAAAAAAAGCAAAGCAGCTCTTCCTGGCTGGGAAATAGTTTATCTTTCAAGAAGAGTATTCTCAGCCACCAGACTGATAAAACAATCAACTGTTCTGCTTACTTAAAGCAAGCATTACTGTGTGTTATACAAAGAAATGCTCCATTTGACTCAGGTACTTGATTTTGCATTAAAAATTCTTATTGGGATGACTGAATACTACGGTCATTACTCAATTACTTGCTAAACAATAGTACTGAACTGGAAATACAGCACATTTTCCCATTACAGAGCAAGGCAGAGCAGGATTGCTACATGAAGGATCACTCACTGAATTTTTAGGTTACAGCATAGATTAAAGGGATTTCATACAATTATAATCAGGTAAACAGAGTAGGTCTACCTCATCCACCCCCAAGTTTTTCACACCTGAACTTCTGGTACGTCTGCGACAGGTAAGTATTCATAGATGAAAGATGTGCACTCTCTCCTTCAAAGAGTTTGTTAGACGCAGCATGCTGAAGGACTTTCGCCACACAACCTAAATTCCTCCTCTGGTCAGAGTGTATCTGGCCTCCAGCTGTCATGTCAATTATATCAAAACCATCAGGAGCAACAATGGCTGGGTTCATGTAGCGATAGTACAGGAGGTTTCCAACAATCTAGAGGAGAAATAGTTTGAGAGGTTTTTTTCTTTCCTCATGTACGCTTTATTACATTCTTAAAAAGCCCACCAAAAGAGTACGTTTCCTGGTTTAGATTCTAAGAAAATCAGTAACTAAGAGGTGGTAGAGTGCAATTTGTGAACAGAAGTATTACCTATTTAGCTAACTGGCAAAGTCTAGTGATCCCACCGAGATAAGATGTTATTTTAGTAAGGGGCTCTTAAAAATACATTCCTGGTGTAACAACTTGTAAAAAACAAAACGGGAAAGAAGTCCTCCTCCCTCTCTCAAGATTTCACATTTCATCAAAATATTGTCCAGGTCTAATTTTTAAAAATCACATATTTTTTAAAAAGCATTTCAGTGCCTGAAATTTCGGATGCATATATCAAGTTATTTGATGGATGAGAACAGACCAACCAGGCCCAAACCAGCCAACAGCCCAGGGATCAGGACACTCACATGGGAGGTGGGAAATCTGGGTTCACAGTCACACTCTGCCCGATTTGGAGCAGGGTTTCCCAAAACCCTGGTGACTGCCTTACCCATTGTCAGAGAAGTTTTATGAGAACGTAAATTTATAGTGATCCCCAGGCACTGTAGTGAGAGGCACCAAAGAAATTCTTATCAACAGTGTTTATTGTAAACAATATGAATTGTATTGTTCGTTATTACACAAAAACAGAACAAACAAGAGCTGAGGAGATTTAAGTTCTCAAAATGGCTCCAGACAAGAATTGTAATACAAAAATAATGTCTTTTGAAGGATGAGAAAAATCCTCAAAGAAATTTTGGATACATTGACAACTGTACTGAGATACAAATGTATCTCATTAAAGCAAGATACTACCCCTGTAGTTGTACGGTAGGCATATGGAATGACTTCACACTGCCTTCTGCAGAATACAATGGTTCTGTCAGGTTAAGGGAAGGGCACTGTGCCAGGAACGTTCTGCATCACTCGACAACACATGCTTCAGTCTAGACCAATGTCACATTCCCACAACTTTCACAAGCATTTTAAACAAGAGTAATGGAAGAATAAATTCACCATTTGCTCTTATAAAACTCTGCCCAATTGTATTTAAATACAGTATTAAAAACCCATTTGAAGCAATTTGTGTTACGTGTTCTAATTTCAACTCGCAAAACTTGCAAGCCCACAGTCAAGTTCTTCATGAATGTCCATTGCATGAAGCAAAATCATGCAATCAAATATTTCTAGCTTCTGTGGTATGGCAAGGGCTGAGGGCAGTAGGAAAGTTCTGGAAGGGTGCTATATAAGTGCTAGAAAGATTGGGCTTTATTCCCTATAGACTAGCCAGAGTCACTAGAAGGTAATTAGTGTCAGCTGACATCAATTAAGGCCCCACCCAGGTGCCTATAAAAACCCTCTACTCCTGAGAGACAGTGTGGAGTTGAAGGAGTAGGTGTGTGGTGAGCAGAGGAGTGTGTGAAGTGGAGGAGAACAGAACGGAGTACGGTGGTGTGTGGAGTTGTGGAGAAGAACAGAACGGAGTACAGTGGTATATGGGAGAGAGGTGGAGTCCTGAAGAAGGTACTGGGCTCAAGAAGCCAGAAAGACAGAGGGGGGAGAGTGGCCCAGGGGAAAAGCCTGCAGCTGCCAGTAAGATGCCAGCAGCACACTGCTACTCAGAAGGCCCCTGGGCTGGGACCCGGAGGAGCGGGCGGGCCCAGGTCCCTACCCCCCTCCCTGGGAAGGCA
Organism: Mesoclemmys tuberculata; assembly: GCA_007922155.1. NCBI lineage: Eukaryota > Metazoa > Chordata > Testudines > Chelidae > Mesoclemmys > Mesoclemmys tuberculata. Next base: position 40,783,779 of record ML675629.1, read on the forward strand.
GGGTAACCGGTGACGCCCTGGCCCACTACGAGAGGCAAAAGTGCGAGACCCACTAGGGAGAAGCCGGCCGTTTGCCACACTTCCTACAAAGTATCACTGAGCTGATTTTCAATGATGCTGGCCTGCTGATTTCTATAAGCGCTGCAGATGCTCAGCACCATTGATCCTCCCCCCAGGTCAGGCCATATTCACACACAATTCCTCATCTTCACTCCCAGAAGAGTCTATAAATACAAGTGTTAACAATTCTTTAGCAAGCTTATATGCAATAAATCTTGCTTTTGGTATAAGCAGGAAAAAAAAAAAGCTGCTAACAGATCAACCTCACAAATCTACCTTTAATAGTTCATCTTCTGTTGCATCTGGGAATTTTTCATGGAGCGAATTCTTCAGAACTTTGGCTATATACCTCATTCCATAACTACATACAGAACAGATGAAAAAGGAAGATAATGGAAAGACTTAAGATGAAACACAAAGAAATCATTCCATTCAACCAAGATACTGCATTTTCACGTAGACTTTAACCACTTAAACACAAAACAAGATGATCATGGGGGAAAAAAAAAAACAAACACAACCAAACAAAGGATTTCAATTACAGATGCTCATGAGGTATTGTGTCATATTTGGAGGAAATGTGATATGGAGGAAATGCTCCCTCTGTTGGAGAATTGCTAGTATAAAGGCTTGTATTATAGATTATCCAATTTAGTACAGATGGCTGTTTATCCCGAATCCTGCATCAAATGTTATTGTACAAATAGACTGAAGTTACCAGACTCATAATTCGGCACTTACGGCATCATACTGATAGATGAGAATATGGACACAAGGACTTTATCAGTTACTGCTCTCAAACTTTGAATGGAGGATTCCAGTCTATTTACCACTTCTGGATGTTCTAATGCTTGTTCTGTTGTCACATCATATGGCAATTTGCTGCAAATGTAAGAGAGGTATTTACTGGGCTAAAGTAAACTGTGTACAATGCCTGTGAAAATTATAAACTGAGGTTTTTAATGAATTTGTTTATTTAATGTTATAAAATCTCAGCTACTTATTTCAAGTGTATTTCAGAGAACAGGTAAAAACAAGGGACTTAACACAGCCAATTCCTCAAATGCATTTAAAAACAAAACCCAAAAGCCCCCACCAATATTATCAGTTCATTTTTTTTAAAATGAAAACAAAACACATGGAAGTGATATGAACCGCCCTCTTCTAGATACAAAGAGGAAAACATAAAATTATTCTACTGGGAGTGTTCTCTTATGTGCCGAGAGGAAGGATGATCCAGAGCTTAGGGCACTAGCTTATAACTTGGGAGACCTAGTTCCCAATGTGTAAAATCCTCAGAGGGGTTGTGAGGTGCTCTGATATTAAAATGATGGGGAACTTGAGAGGCATCCTAAACTAGTCTGCCATTCCAGTCCTTCAGTCAGAACTGCAATCACTGGACCTCTTTGCCCATTGCAAAGCGCCATTTAAGTCAATGAAGCCCTGCTCTGGTCTTTGTTCACAGATTTGATTGCAGGCTCTGGGCCTAAATTTATAAGCTACTTTTTCGAGGCATGTACTATTCTTGTGGGTGCTATAAAATAACAATACTAGTAAGAATTACATCTTAGTAAATAGATACATTAAGCCTTGTTTACATTACACTGAACTAGGGTATCACAAGCACACATCCTGGACTGTATCTTCATGGTTACTTGTAGAAAAGACAAGCAAAGGCTTCACCCAATGCAAAAAGGATCTGCTTTGAGGAATCACTCAAATATTAAACAGAATATAGATGAACTATTCTATTTGCTCACTTACCTAGCCTCTCCAGTCTGCATTTCTAACTGGTTTACCCAGGCCTTGTACACTTCCACAGGACTGGTGTTGATAATGAGGGATTTGTCATCCATGATTTCCTTCACCACTGGAGCCAACAGCTGACGCAGAGTGTTCTGTCCACGAGCACCTCGATTAAAGCTGACAACCATCTTAATGACAGTAGGGTTTCCAGTGACTATATCCTGTATCTGGTCTACTTTGGAACTGTGTTAAAAACAAAACAGAACTTCAGTGAACAATAACAATTTTCAGATTTTTTTTAATTCAAGTATGAAAGGTTAGAAAAATTGCCAAATTACTAACTGGTTTTGTTCAGACTAAAAATCAATGCAACCCTCCAATTTATGTTTTTTAATATCAAAATTGAAATAGCTTTTATAGATAAATCACTCCTCTGAACTGTAATACAGACTAAAATATAGACGTGTTCCTGACATCTAGAACTGGCACTTGATTTAGGCCTAGTTCTGAGAAAAGTGTTTTGCTAATATGGGTCTGATTGATTATAATCTGACAGGATGAGCCCCCTTCTTATGACACACACTTACAAATTACCTTTGTGAAGAAAAATAAAAGTTCTGAAACAACTACATATTCAAGCAAAAAGCAGTAACAAAGAAACCAAGTTATACTTTTAGTACATGTAAATAAAAAAAAAAAAAAATCTAAGATTATGCAGATTTTGCTTCTCTACCGGAGAGACCATCTCCCTGAATCTAAAGGTATAAAACATTTAACCTTTTCAGCCAAAATGTATTAAGTCCCACTGATATAACACTTGAATTTCCTCACTGACAAAAATATGATTTGACATCAAATGAAAAGCAAGTTTAAGATGCCTCTAAAATTTTATTTGAAATGCAAACAGTAGATAGCCTCCCTTCAGAGAAATGGGTGGTTCTAGTCAATGTACATACTTTATCTCCTCTTCTAGAGCAGTTTTAAAGAGCTTGAGAAGCAGGTATTCTTCTCGCTGATTGGAAGCATAGTTGTACAGAGTAAATATGACCGTATCCATGAACTTGGTTGACTTGTTCTGTGGCATCTGGAAAATCAGCTTAGCCAGATACAAAGGATTAGTCTAGGAAAGAAATGATATGGAGGGTGACCAGTCTATTTCCCAAACGATTAAAGTTTTCCTACTACTGCACAAACCATAAGGAGTCTGCTCACCTCTGACTGGACATGTACAGTTTCCATTAACACTAATGAAAGTTATGTTGCATGGTTAAGTCTATTCCCTCTCACAGCTGTCACCATTAACAGCTTCAGGTATGCTTTTGGCCTAATTTTAATGCAGTATTCCCTATACCGAGCGTTAGCCTACCGTAACACTGAGCCTAGGGAATACTGTGAATGCCACAGTGCTAGTTACTTGCAAATGACAACTAAGTATTTTAATGTCTACCTGCCTCAGTGCTGTACTCTATGCATTGCCTCTCCAAATGGAAAGCCAGTACTAAACGTTTATCACTAGTCCTTATTATAGCACAAGATTTTTTTTTAAATCATATAACCTACCTGAAAGATATACATTTAGGTATTTACCAGATACGAACATATGAATGTTCAAATGTTTTGCTGTACATACGATGCTAATGATATGTAAACTGCATCCACATTGGTGCCACTTAGAACAAACAATACACAAGTTTTATTTTAGAAGGTTAATCAGCTTTTTGAAATCTAAAATTAACATTTTTGGGATATCCACTTTGCTGTTTTGCCATTTCACCATCAAAAAGATGTTTTTTCTCCCCCTCATAAAATTTAACTTCCTTTGAATTAAGATACACCTGAAGAAAAAAAAAAAAATCAAAGAACAAAAAACATATATCCATCTCCAAAACGCACACGAATGAAAGTGGGGGAAAGGAAACAATCTTTCCTGGACAAATATATAAAAAAAAGTCCTCTAAAGAAATATACCCACATTCAGACTGATAGAGGACCAATCCACAAAAATAAACAAACATTGCATAATAAAATGTCATTGATGCAGTAGATTCTTTCTTCAACACTCAATTCACACAAAGTAATTTCAATATTTTTAAACCTAAGAGATAATGTAGAAGAACATGGTTTTTCCTTCTCAGATTTGAACTATGCATCCAAACTAAGTTGATAGAATGTAGGTAGAGAAAGAAAAGGAAGAGACATACAAAACCAAGTAGGACTATATTACTGCAGACAGTTGCAAGCCTAAAAGAGTGGGGAGTTTGAAATAATTTCAAGGAAGGGAACAGCAATGAATTCTCTCTTGTACAGTGTAAGGATGGTAGAGCTGCTTTCCATTAGCGAAACAAATTTCAACTATGCAGCATTAATCAAGCCTATTTAAAATCAATTATCCAATGAACAAAACTTGCTGGAGGTGCTCAGCTGTGATCTGTAGTAATTGTATTTACTGTACACTACAGCTGCAAAGAAATTGCTCTCCTTCATTCTCATTAGAACGAGAACACGTGATGAACGCACTTTGAAGTTTTCCTTAACACCAGCTATTTGAGGGGCAAATTAATCCCCACATTAGGACTCACCTGCAAAAGGTAAAACAGGTGTTGATAGGCCTCCAGCTGTTTTCTCCTCTCTTTGCTCAAGCCTTTGATACCTTGTTTATCACCTGTCACCATCTCTTCCACCTGATTTTTGCTTTTTTTGTTTAGTTTCTTGCTGTGCAGTACCACATCCTGTGGACAAGTGAGCCATTATACATAATATATTCACACAGAAATATAAAGCAATATGGCACACTGCCATTTCTCAACTCTCTTATACAGGATGTTTCTACATTAAAATCTTTTAATAAATAGACCCATTATCAATCCCCTTTTCTATTCAGCCCCAGTATAGTACATTAACCAGACAATGTTATTCATGATGTCACTTTACTATTAGTTTTATTTAAGATTTATATAAAGGCAAAATATCAAGCTCTGAGCCCTATCTTACATGAGTTAAAAGTCACAATAAAAATACATTAGGCTGTTTAACTCCACAGTCCCTACTCACAGCTCCCACGCTCAAGCAAATCTGGCCCCAAAACACTAATTTTGGCATGCCAACACCCATCCAGTGTAATCTATCATTGTATCCCCTTCCCAAGCAGAGGGCAAGGACAGAAAGGAGATGTGGCATTTTCAGAGTTTTATGTCTCTACCATCAACCACTTTGATAAGGCAATCAAATCTCTTGGCTGTAGATTTCATTCCCTACCTTGGTCTGAAAAAGCTCAAGTTTACTGATCTTCAGGGCACATTCCCAAAGCCATTTACTTGTAAAGGCTTTTGGAGAGGGCTTGGTTAAAGTGAGATCTAGTATATTTTGCTGTTTTTATTTACTAGTGACCACTCTTTGGGCCCCAGCAGGGCACAAAAAGTGCCCCTCCAAAACTGGTAAAATTGTAATTGCAATGCACACCCCTGCCAGCTGTCATTCTGGCTTCTTGTATTGTATTTTGCTGCTGGGTAGAATTTCAATGTGGACTAAATGATGATTGTCAGAGTACCTCAAGCTCACATACAGGCTTTTTGACACCTAAATCTAAACAAACAAAAAGCAAACTCTTGTAGAGTCTTAAAATTGGAGGTCAGCTCTGTTCTATTGTTAGAAAGCTGCTTTAAACAAAAAAATGACCTCCTACTTTTGGGGATTACTGCTGCCCATGTCTGTCGTAATTCAGTATTCAGTGAAATGTGAAGTACCATGGTAACTAGAAACTAAATGACTCCTGCTTTTACTCCTCATTGAGACATTGAGGCTTTAAAAAAAGTTAACTGGAAGGTGATAAAGTAGAAGACTAGAAAGAAGCAACCATATGCCATTATATATTCCAAAGAACAGCAGCCCTCAATGTTCTGAGACCATTCCTATGTGAATTCTCACCAAAAGCACTCTATACAGTCCAGCTACTTCTTATACAGGTTCTATTGATTGTGGTTCTTTCTGACATAGACTAAAGAAGAAAAAAAGGCATCTGCTTCACGCCCCAGGAACACCCTAATAGAGCCTGCATTCCTTTGACACGCAGAACTCCACGGCCTTCACAGTGCATTCTATAGAAACGATTTGAACAGAGCACGCTGACCTGCAGAGAAATCCTGTTCTTCACGAGCAGCCCAATCTTTATATCCATCAAGTTCAAGTCTTTCTCCAGCTGCTGACTGGATCGGATTTTTGTAACCACCTCTTCCCTTAACCTGGTTACTTCTAGTTCTTCTTGAAAGTCTAAGTCACTTTGGTCCAGGAGATAAGCAAATTTACGCAAGACATTCAAGGGTGGATTTTCAGCACCAACTGCAGTTAAAGTAAATGAGCACATTTTAGATATTTTCTTTGCTTGGTCTGATATGCACAGAGACACAGAATGTGTTTAAATATATAAATGTTCAGAATTTGTACCCTTCGAGCACAGTAACATCTACACTCAAAATGCCCCAACTGCAGAAAAGTGCTTGTTATTGACAGCAAGAGTAGAATATTTTGTGTAACCAGAACAATGTACAGTTGTTCCACGTAGATTAATCATTTAATAAATGAAATTGTGATACTAGCATTTAACTGCTTCTGAAGAGCCAAAAATGTAAGACTCAAATATTAGCAGTCACAACTGAACACAATTACTAAAATAAAGTGTTTCCCCTCCAAGTTACACTCAGTTTTTTATCACCAGCACTTACTTAGTGTTCTGTAGTCCTCCCTAGCTTTGTTTGCCCTAAGAAATGATTGTATTTTCACAATTTCTTCATTCTGGAAAAGAAAAAGACTAAACACTTTAGAAAGCATTGAAAAGGAAACCTCCAATGACAGGTCATGTTCTATGAAGGGAGATAATGAAGAATACTAGACATGTACCAAATATAGTATAATTAGGAAAAAGTTTTAATGCCTTCACAATTATAATGTATTTCTGTTGAGACATAAGGGGGAACCTACAGTATCTTTATTTCAAGAAATACATTCATTCATGCATTACTACTACTGCATTAATTCTCTTCACTCAAAAGGGGATAGGGTTGGGATGAAGAGATGCCTTACATGATCCTTGAAATACTGCAGCCGTTTCTTGTAAGCCTTCCTCGCTAGCCACATTTTGACCCAGGACTGAATCTAAAAGTAAAATAAAAACTTAACATGTATTGTAGGCAAAATAAGAACAACTCTAATCTTATCTGGCTCTTTTTAAAAGAGGTTAGATGCCTGAGTGTTCCATCAGTTGCATAGCACACAACTTCTGCTATGGGAATCACATGCACAACTGACAGAATGCTTCTTTCATTTTCATCTTTCTGAGCCTTTGTTTCCCAGTATGTAAAATGGGATTAGAATATGACATCCCTTCTACAGCACTTTGATCTGATCTCAAACACACTACATAAGAGCTAGGTTTCATTTTAATTACCACCAGCAGCATTTCATAAACTTATATCACATTTTGAAAATAATCATACTTAACAGAGACAGTCTCTGGCTTTTAATGGAAGACTCAAAGGATTATGCTTAAAGAGCGGTTTTCTTGGACTATTTGCTGCTGTCAGAACTTTGAGCCAGCCATGTAACCCCCAATGAAATAGGGGCACACTCAGTTTTACTGGGGCAGCCCCTTTCCCTTGATTCCTTGGGGTTTCAAGCATTTGAATTTCCCCAGCAATGAGGAAACATTGTCATTATCCATAGAACAAACCCTTATACCACTCATCATAGATGGAAGTTTACCTTGATAATAGCAGCAACATTGCCTTGAAGCAGCTGCAATCTGTCAGTGTAGCTTTTCCTTTGTTTATATCCCTTCCAGGAAGCCTATTTTAAAAAGCGGAAGATTAGTAGTGAAACGAATTGTCTCACTATGCATCTACTTGGATAATCAAGTTTATGTCTTATTCCACAGAGAAACTGCTGTTCAATTTAAAAGTGAAGAGAAAATATAACTGAGGCACATCTCTTCCTTCATACCCTTTTATGTGCCCTCATCTGCTCCTGTGGCATCAGTCACCTCTATGCTGACGACTCATAAGCCTACCACCTTATCCTTGACCCAGGATGTCAACATCTGTCACTTAGGCCTGTAAACACCAGTGCTCCATATGTCGTCATTTTTTATTTCAGACTCTAAGCCTGAACCTCTAGGCAGTTTCCACATCTTGACTCTTCTTCTTCCATGGTGTCCAACAGCTGCCCTATCCTCTGTTTATACTGCTATGACTTGTCCAGGCCTCCTTCACCACCAATCTTGACTACTGCAACCACCTTCCCTTTCTGGCCTTCCCAGCATCCACTGTCAGCCTCTCAGGCCCATTCAAAACCCAGCTGAGACCCTCCTCTTGCCTTCTTGGACCATACCACCCTCTTCAGTTCTTTCATTTGGCTCCCCATTCTCTGTCCCATCCAATACCAGTGCTGGTCCCTGCCTTTAAAGACCCTGCTAATCTAGTTCTTCCCTCCTTACACACTTTCATCTTATTGTGTTGCCCCTAACCTCCATTTCACAAATGATGCCAACCTCTATCATCCACCTACCTGCTTCTCTCACAAGCCATTTGCACTTCACTTCTCCTAATACACCAATGCCCATTTTTATTGGGATGCCCACAGGAAATTGCCAACAGATAATGGCTAGGGATATGGCCAGTGGGGACTTTAAACATTTATTTTTATTTGGCTTGTGTAAATGCATGTTTTATTACCACTTCCCACATCCTCTATCCCAGTTTCTGATGATAGCTTATATGTACCCATATACTCTAAGGTCAGAAGGGACCATTATGATCATCTAGTCTGACCTGTACAATGCAGGCACAGAACCTCACCCACCGACTCCTGTAATAAAACTCTAACCTATGACTGAGTTATTAAAGTCCTCAAATCATGGTTTAAAGACTAAGGTATAGAGAATCCATCAGCAAATGAGCTGTGCCCCATGCTACAGAGGAAGGTGAAAAACCCCAAGAGCCTTTGCCAATCTCCCATGGGGGAAATTCTTTCCCAAACACCAAATATGGCCATCAGTTAAACCCTGAGCATGTGGGCAAGACTCACCAGCCAGACACCCAATAAAGAATTCCTTGCAGTAACTCAGAACCCACCTCATCTATCATCCCTTCACAGGCCACTGGCATATCTACCACCAATACTCAAAGATCAGTCAATTGCAAAATTAGGCTATCCCATCATACCATCCCCTCCATAAATTTATCAAGCTCAGTTTTGAAGCCAGCTAGTTTTCTGCCCCCAATGCTCCCCTTGGAAGGCTATTCCAGAACTTCACTCCTCTGATGGTTAGAAACCTGCATCTAATTTCAAGTCTAAACTTCCTGATGGCCAGTTTATATCCATTAGTTCATGTGTCCACATTGGCACTGAATTTAAATAATTCCTCTCCTCCCTGGTATTTACCCCTCTAATGTATTTATAGAGAGCAATCATATCTCCCCACAACCTTCTTTTGGTTAGGCTAAAGAAGCCAAGCTCTTTGATTCTCCATACATAAGGCAGGTTTTCCATTCCACGGATCATCCTAGTAGCCCTTCTCTGCACTTGTTCCAGTTTGAATTCATCTTAAACATGCAGCATCAGAACTTATTCCAGATGAGGTCTTGCCAGCGCCTTGTATAACAGTACTAACACCTCCCTATTTTTACTGGAAATACCTCGTCTGATGCATCCAAGGACTGCATTAGCTTTTTTCACAGCCATATCACATTGGTGACTCAATCATCCTGTGATCAACCAACATACCCAGGTCCTTCACTTCTGTCACTTCCAACTGATTCATCCCCAGCTTATAGCAGAAATTCTTGTTATTAGTCCCTACATACATGAACTTGCACTTTCCACTATTAAATTTCATCCTATTTCTATGTCTTCAGTTTACAAGGTCATCCGGATCTTCCTGTAGGATATCCTGATCCTTCTCTGTATTGGCAATACCTCCCAACTTTGTGTCATCTGCAAACTTTATTAGCACATTCCCACTTCTTGTGCCAAGGTCAGTAATAAATAAGATCAGTCCCACGACCGAACCCTGAGGAACTCCATTAGCAACCTCTCTCTAGCTTGACAGTTCACCTTTCAGTATGACCCATTGTAGTCTCCCCTTTAACCAGTTCCTTTCCACCTTTCAATTTTCATATTAATCTCCATCTTTTCCAATTTAACTCATAATGCTCCATGCGGAACCATATCAAATGCCTTACTGAAATCTATGTAAATTAGATCCACTGCATTCCCTTTGTCTAAAAAGTCTGTTATCTCAGAAAAGGAGATCAGGTTGGTCTGATCTACCTTTTGTAAAGCCATGTTCTATTTTATCCGTTACTGTTAACCTTGATATCCTTAACTACTTGCTCTCAAAAATTTTTCCAAGAGCTTGCATACTACTGAGGTCAAACAGGCCTGTAATTACCCAGATCACATTTTTCCCCTTTCTTAAAAATATGAATTATGTTCATAGTTCTCCAGTCACATGGTACCATCTGAGTTTACAGATTCATTAAAAATCCTTGCTAATGAGCTTGCAGTTTCATTTGCTGGTTCCTTTAATATTCTTGGATGGAGATTAGCTGGCCCTCCAATTTAGTCCCATTTAGCTGTTTGAGTTAGGCTTCTACCTCAGATGTGGTAGTTTCTACCTCCATATCCTCATTCCCATTAGCCACCATACCACTATCCACAAGGTCATCATTAAAAACGGAGGCAAAGTATTTGTTTAGATATTCGGCCATGCCTAGATTATCTTTGACCTCTACCTCATCTTCAGTGTTTAGCAGTCCCACTTCCTCTTTCTTGGTTTTCTTCCTATTTATATGACTATAGAACTTTTTGCAAAGTGAATTAAAGCCAATAGTAAAGTCCAACTCTACTTGGTTTTTGGCCTCTTTCACTATCTCTACATGTTCTGACCTCCAAGGAGGTAGCTTTCCTTGCTGATCCCTCCCATCTTCCACTCCTTGTAGGCTTTCTGTTGTCTCAATCACTTCTCTGAGATGCTTGGTCTACAACTCTTGCCTATTAATATTTTCCCCCTTCCTTGAGATGCAGGTTTCAGATAGTTTCTGTAACTTTGACTTGAAGTAATTGCAAGCCTCCTCCACCTTTAGATCCATGAGTTCTTCAGCTCAGTCCACTTCAACTAATTCCCTTAATTTTTTTAACGTTAGCCCTTTTGAAGTCAAAGACCCTAGTCAGATCTACTGTTGTTTATCCTTCCATTTAGTTTGAACTGAATTAGCTCATGGTTGCTCAAACCAAGGTTGTCCCCTACAATTAGTTCTTTTATGAGGTCCTCACTACTCAACAAAACCAAATCTAAAATGGTATTCCCTCTTGTTGGTTCGGTAGCTATTTGCTGAAGGAATTCCTTTTCCAAAGAGTTTGCGATATTTTATTCTACCTACCAGAAGTGAGGCCCAATCCCAATAAGGTCTCTAGCATCACCATAACATACATTTTACTAAAGTGAAATAGTAGCAAAAATAAGTTGAGTCATTGCAGTATGCAACCACGCTAGAAAAACAAATTTTTAAAACTATTTTAATCTAAAAAGTTCAAGCTCACTGAGCAAGTTTACTATTACAGTATATGTATGACTTTTAAAAATTTGTGAAACCACAAAGTGTACATGAAAGCACCATTGCTGGCTTATGAAAGCATGCATAAGGTGCTCTGTAAAAACCAAAAAGGTAAGTTTCCTTTGTGCTCCTTTCAGAGCACACAGCAAATCCAAGTAATACGCCTGGAATCAGGCAAAGATGTTAATGTTGCCACTCCCTATTCAATTATATGACCATTTGCTACATAAAGCAAATGCAATCCACTTCTGATTAGGGGAGAGCCAAGAAAGGAATGTATTTCCTGAGTGAACTATGCCTTGGCAGAGAACTCGGGCTTCAATATTAAACTCATTACCTTCCATCCTCCTACTCATTCTTTGTACGCCCAGTTACACATCAATGCAGTGCTCAGGAAAAAGCTAATGGCAAGAATCACAAGCCTTCAAACGGAACTGTCACATACTACAGTTATACATGATCTATAGCCATTGTAAACTGGAGCTTTGTCAGTTTAAAACCAAAACATTTCTCTCAATGAACGCAGGGACTTGTAGTTGTACGGTAATTCAGTTCTGCAAACTACAGAAATGCCAAAAAGAGTCCTCTCTGCTAAAGAAGGCAGGAAGATAAAACACATCCAAAAGGTCATGCAGCCAAAACTTTATGGAGCCTGTCACACATAAAAAGCTATCAACACCCAGAAGAAGTGATCCAGTCTTTAATACACAGCAATACCTGTATTTTGATCACAGATGGTTCCTGTTTTTGGAGGTATCCTTTTCTCTCCTCGTAACTTTTCCTGACTAGGTATCCCCTTGCCAAGGCTTGCAGCTGTAGAATCAGGTTTTCATTAGCAAACCACAGCTGCTCTCGATTGTAATCTGCTGTAACTTGCCCAACAATAGTCTGGTAAGAGATCATGTAAACAGTGTTTAATAAGCAATTAACAAAATTGAAGCCAAACCATTTCAGAGTCTGGATTCCATTCTTCCCATGCACAGCTATTATGGAAAAACCCTTCAATTTACTCCCCACATTTTTAACCACTCACAAAACTGAAAACCACGATTTTAATCACCATTTGTTTAAAGGAGAATTTAATTCCCTTCAGACCACATCATCGAGAAACTGACTGGACATTTTAGACATTACAAAGCTTTTCATACCACGGAGCTGAGGACTTACCTTTTCCCATACTGCCAAACCCTGCTGACTCAAAAGCCAGGAGTCTAAAAATGTAACCCATACAACTATGTGGGAGTGCTTATTTAATATTTCAGAATTTCTAAGTTTCAGAATGATGTGAAAAAAATCTTCTGAAAGCATTAAGTACATGAAGAATGCTGCTGCAGAATGTTGGAACTGCCTACAAGCTTATCTACATGGGGATTTTAACCACTGATCTAGCTAAACCAAAGCAAAGCCTTACCGTGGATACACTATATCAATGTAAAAAGTGGTTTGCACTGATTCTGGGTAAGCCAAACTGGTGCAAGTCACTTTTTGCACTGGTGTAGCATGTGTACAGTGGTGATTTGCATTGGTATAGCTAAATATAGTCTAGTAACATAACAGGACACATCAGTGTAGTGACACCTGTGACTGAACCATAGTAAAGGTAAACTTAAAAGTGACCCCTGATTCAAGAAAGCCCTTAAGGATTTAGCTAAGGGCTTTCCTGATTTGAGGGCCTATGAAAAGAATACAGTGTGCAACAGTACTATAACTGATGGAGCAGGATTACATAGCCTTGGAAGATCATTTTAAATCAGATGTAAGGGTACTTATGATTGTATGATATGGGACAAAGTGAGGTGCGCTTTGTATTAGATCTGAGCTGCCAGCCCCCCATCTAAGAGATTGATTAAACAATACTTAAATTCTATTTTATTTGGGGATAGAACAGCCTAAATCAAAGCCCAATTAGAGAATTCCTTCTCTTTTCCCATGTGCTTTTAAGGCCCTAAAAATATCAGCATAACACTATTTGTATCCGACAGCATAAAACAACTAACTTCTTTATTTATGCTACAGTTATAGGCATCAGTCATTTTGAACATTTTAGCATTACCTGTATTTCTTCACTGGTTAGCCAAGAACTTTTTGGTATAAACCCTTCAGGTGGAACACAGGTACTCTCTCCAGTTTCAACATGGTAGTAATAACCGTATCTATTCTCCATTATAAGTTTGATCCATGGACTTTCATTAGACTCTAAAAGCAATATATGTATTCTGTTAGTGTACAATTAGGAACCTCAATGCATTTATAAATTGTTTTCTCTCCTTGCTTGCCAAAGAATGTTTTCAATTATTTTACATATATGAATGTCAGCACAAATCTTGACCTGGCCTAAACTAGGAACATTTTGCAAAAATATCCTGTTATATTAACAATGGTGCGGACAATAGTGGGGAGCATAGTGGCAACTGGGCACCATCTGGAATGGGCATTTTTATTACCTCTGTTATCCATCTCTACTCAGATGAGATCAGCATTCTTAAAATGCTGGCAGCAGTCAGTCTATATGCTAAGACTGCTACCATTGCTAACACTGATGGATAGTGTTAGCAATGGTTTGAAGCTTTTGCAGCATCTCTGGTGCAGGCCGGGCCCTGTAGGCTCATAATACACACCACTGACATGCATGTTACCATTCTGCTAAGCATCATCAGTTTTGATGAACACAAAACAGGACTACATGCTGAGAGACAGGAAGTCTTGAGTAAGTTTCCTTACTGACTGTGCCAAGGGCACTCCTGGGGGAATTGTGTGCCACTGTGCATGTGCAGAATTGATGTCCCCTGCAGATTTCTTTGCTTCCCCATAGAAGAATGACTTTCTGAGGGGGAAGCAAAGGCAAGCCTCAAGAGGGGTCTTGCCCCTTCCCCAGCAGCACAGGTGCATCATTTCAAGCACTCACAGCAGCTGGTAAAGAGGTAATCACTGCAGGGGGAAGAGGATGGGACTGGGGACTCCACAGCTGGTAGCGCCTACCCTGCATTGGGCTCAGCTGCTAGTCGTGGATGGGCTGTGAGGGAGAGCAGCTGCACCTAGCAGCTGGAGCTGGATCAAATCAACCCCCAGGAACTTCCCCTGACTGTCATCTGCACCCAGACTACCCAACACAGAACCCTTTCACCCCACATCTGGATCCCCCCATACTAAGCCCCTCCACACTTATATCCTGCTGGGCTGAGGCTGCTTGCCTACACCTGGTGTGCCTGTCACGGAGAGGCAGGGCCTCAGTGTTTCTAGGTTAGGTCTAGCCCTTGCACTGTCAGGTTTGGGTTGGGAGCAACCTCACCCTTCCACCCCCAAGTCCATGTCCTGATGGGGAACTGCAGGATGATCTCCCACCTCCATGCAGCCGGTGGCCCGTGCTCTATACTGCCATGCAGGCGTCTCCACATTTATTTACTGGCAAATAAAATTTGCAGATTTTTAAGGTATTGTATGCAGAATTTTTTGGTGCAGAATTCCCTTGGGAGTACAAGGTAAAATGTGACGAGACAGACACCTATACCAAATACCACCCATAATTTGTCTTATGTGCTGAAATAAGCACATCTATGTGGGAAACAGACAGTGTTACAACACAGTGCATTCACTGACATGTTAAATATGACTTAGCAAGCGGTATAAACAAGGATTGAAATTTAAAGTTGTGTCAGCTAGTTGTGGCTATTAATGTTGGCCAGGACCATCTGACAGTTTTAAATATGATAGTCCTTGTTTACATGGAGGGCCTGATTCTGACCCCAGCTGCAGCTCCTGTACACTGCTCTTTTATTGTATAGGGGACATAAAATGGGATGCAATGGCCTTGGGAGTCCACCCAGTGCAGGAGCTGCATAGGGCTGACATACGCAGCCCAAGCCTTCCCCTCACAGTTGCTGAGGTAGGGTTGTGCCGAGGGTGGGAAAGGGAGTAGAGCTGTGGGGCTCTGTACTGTGGTTATTCCGGGCTGTAGAGCAGCCTATAGGCAGCTATGGAGAAGCTACCATCAATTAGAGGCCCCAGCCAAGACCAGAATCAGGAAGATGGAGAGATTGCTTAAAACCACTTATGCTCCTTCAATCTTCTAATGCTGTGCTCTGGACAAGGCATGGCACAGAACTCAGCCCTGAGCATTTAAAACTGTGTTAGATAAAGCATTTATGATTAAGTTTCCTAATGTAAACGAGCACCAAGAGAAACCTTAAAACCGGAGATTTAGACAGCCTTTTACGAATCGCGCCGGGGGGGAGGGGGGAGAGCGGAATCAAGTTTCCACCAACTCTCCCTTAATTTACAGAGAATTAAGTTTACAGTAACTTCAAATATCAACATATTGCACTAATCCTTCAATGCCTCTGGAGTACTGCAGAGATTTGGTTTTACCTTCAATTTTTAAATTCTTGGCTTCCAAAAGATTCTTGTAATAGGTTTCAGCACATTCTGGAACAACTCTTAAACCAAATTTAGGAGACTGCAATATAGCCAAGATCGGTTGTGAATCATGTTTTTCCAAACACTTGTTAATCATTGAGGTTCCAAGAGCCACTAAACAACAAAATAGCATTCAGTGTCAGACAATTTTTTTTTTTTTAAACATACACAGACAGTTCTACATTTCAAGGATCTAAAGAATGTACTTTCCTGCTGGCATTCTTGGAGACTATATACACGATGTACCACCATCCCTTGTATCTTTTTGCAATCTACTTACTTAATTGAGATTATATTTGTAAGCAAACTATTTCAGATAATAAACTCACTATGTACAACACCAGTGCACTTTCTGGTCTTACAATGTATACCACAATGCTGCAAGGACACACTTCTAGTGCTGTGCAAAGTAGTTTGGAATAAGTTAGAAAGTTTAAGTTTGTCCCCAGTTTCCACAATCAGTACTAAGTCAGACTGCTTTGTTGAAGACAATCATGCAGCACTATAAAAGTCTAGCAGCTGACTTTTTTGCAAAAATTTCAAATTTTTTATGCAAAATAAAATGACAGATTTGTACCCCATAAATGTCCTTTTCCATGGAATTTCGGCTATAGCAAAGCCTAAAGAGGTGGTAGGAGGCACATTCACTCAACCTTTCAAATTTGTGAGTTACAGGGACAGTAGCCCATGCTTGAATGTTTATCCTGGCATTCCTACATACTTAAATTCAAGATGTATGCAAAGCAGCATACGTGAGCAAATCTGCTGCTATGATGCCACATACATTATGTTGACCCAAATTTAAGAGGCCATTAGTTTAGAAGAGCAATGAGTGATTGACACTAACTCCCCTGTTGCCTTCCATGGCTCGATATCTAGTTTGCAACCAGTAAAAAGCGGAGTGCCCTAGGGGCTGGTTTTGTTCAGCATCTTCATTAATGATCTGGAGTCTGGGGTGGATTACACCCCCAGCAAGTTTGTAGATAAGACTAAGATGGGGGGGGGGAAGTGGTAGACACACTGGAAGACACGGATAGAATACAGAGTGACCGAGACAAATTAGAGAATTGGGCTAAAAAAATTTGATGCGGTTCGAAAAGGACAAGCGCAGAATCCTGCACTCAGGACGGAAGAATCCCATGCACTGCTACAGTCTGGAGACTGACTGGCTAGGCAGCAATTCTGCAGAAAAGGACCTGGGGGTTACACTGGACAAGAAGCTGAATATGAGTCAGTGTGCCCTTATTGCCAAAAAGGGCTGATGGCATATTGGGCTGCGTTAGTAAAAGTATTGCCAGTAGATCGAGGGAAGGGATTATTTCCCTCTAGTCAGCACTGGTGAGGACATATTTGGAGTACTGTGTCCAGTTTTGGGCCCCCCACTACAAAAAGGATGTGGACAAATTAGAGAGAGTTCCAGCGGAGGGCAACAAATGATTAGGGGGCTGGAGCACAAGACTCATGAGGAGAGGTTGAGGGAACTAGGTCTGTTTAGTCTGCAGAAGAGAAGAATGAGGGGGGATTTGATAGCAACCTTTAACTACCTGAAAGGGGGTTCCAGGGAGGATGAAGGTAAGCTGTTTTCAGCAGTAGTAGAGGACAGAACAAGGAGCAACGGCCTTGAGTTGCAGTGGGAGAGGTCTAGGTTGGACGTTAGGAAAAAGGTTTTTCACTGGGAGGGTGGTGAAGCACTGGAATGGGTTACTGGGGAGGTGGAGGAATCTCCATCCTTAAAGGTTTTTAAGGTGCAGCTTGACAAAGCCCTGGCAGGATGATTTAGTCGGGGTTGGTCCTGCTTTGAGCAGGGGGTTGGACTAGATGACCTCCTGAGGTCCCTTCCAACCTAGGATTCTATGTTGTGCATTAGACTGAAATAGTATATGCAACTTTAACTTGCACACAAGTTCCTGCTCAAACCTGAAGTATTACATTCCCCTCTCCTGACCTCTTTCCCAATATGTATTTCTATCCCCAACAAAGCTGGCCCAGCGGGAACTTGCAGTGTCAGAGCAACTACCACCCTACAGGCCAGAGAAGATAATCCCCCAACAAGTTAAAATCTGGTGAACTGAAAGACAGCTTTTTTGTAAATTTGATATAATAATAATAAAAAAGCCACACTGGTAAGAGGTTGGGTAGAAAAAAAAATTTAGACAAGTCAGGAAACAGATCTTCATTGCACTCTGAAAACAGGAAAGTATCAGTTGAGAGTAGGCAAAACAAATGTGCAAAACACCACAGACAAACCCACAGCAAGATTAGATACCAACTTTTTCACCAAGTAGCATCCCACTGTTTATCTAAACATAAAAGAAACTGACCAATGCCTGGCACATGGACCCTTGCAAGACTAGAGTTGATCATGCCATGCCACCAACTGGCATTAGAATATGAGCAATGAGAAGACAGAAAACCCAAAGAGCACAGCAGCAACTTGGTACACAATACACTACTGAAGCTGCTGTCTTCTGAGCACGGGAAGTGGCAGCCCTACCAACATATGAAGATGCAGGTTCCCGTCCACTCTTTGCCTCTTTCTGGTCACTTAATAGTTGGCTACTATTCCTCAGAGCCTTTCCTCCTCTCACCATCATTTGTGATTTCTAAGTGAGCTGACACACAATTCTCTTCCAACAAAAACAGTAATATAGTTGCTTCCGCCCAGCTTGTCCTTGTCCCCAGTTGCTTGGTTCAGAGGGTTAGGTAAATCAACGTTGTTCAGTAGGAGAGCCTTGTACGACAGGCAGCTGAGGCAGCTATGCTGTACTTTGGGGCTGGCTCTCCTGCACCTAGCTATGGTACATCGATAGTGGGGCTTCTCTGTCTCTGAAATGACTTCCTGAACACGGAACTGATGCTACTGCTGCAAACTCTTTAGGAGAAAAGAGTTCTTCTCTTGTAGACTGTTTTCATGGTAAGACTGTATGCTAAACAAAAAACTTACCAATTCAAGGGCAGCAGCCCTTGAAAAAAGGAGCAGATTCCCAGATGTACCCACCAGTTCCTATAGTTGTTATTTGGAATCTCAAATACTAGACTAACCACCCCCAGTGTTTTCTCCCTAACCCTTCAACTAGCCCAGATTCATTCTGACAGCTGTATTTTATGTAACTGAACCTTGAAGAGGGCCAGACATCAGTTCATTCCAGTGATGGGGACTCTCCCAACACAAGATTTCTGGGGCAGCTAGCAAAGCATGCAAGGAATACAAGACCTGCTTTGCTACCAGCTGCAGAATCCTGGTGTTTTGGGGAGTCCATGTCATAGGAGCAAAGTGACTTTTGACTCAAGCCTGCACTCTGACACTCCCACTCACAAAAAAAAATAAAATGGCTTAGCCTCAAATCAATCCAAGCACCTGAAGAAGCATGGTGGGAATAGTAAAGCCAATTCCAGCACTGCAAAAAAATGGTCAATTTTTATGGGTAAACAAATTTTGTGAATGTGAAGTTTCATGCAAGATGTCATGTTTGTCAAATTGCATAATTTTCAAGCATTTATTAAACATGAAATCAATTTTTTTTTAAACACTATTCTAGCATCTACTGTGTGGACATTTTTAAACAAGTCACAAAAACAAGTTTACAAAAAAAACTCAAGAACACTTAACTAAACTAAAGAACACCTGTTTCACTAGGTTCATGTCAGACCACTCAGTTCATTCTTCAATTTTATGCTGTTACCTATATCCTCCTCCTACACACTCTTCAAAAATAGACTCCTTTTCTACATAAATATTTATTACTGAAATTGTGTCAGGAAACATTTCAGTTAATTTTTGTTCAAAACAATGGTTACCATTACACTTTGTTTGCCTTTACTTTTTGCATGTGCTGTTCTTTAATTTGTTTGCCTTCTTAAAAACAGCCTTCCTGAGGTTTATGGGTCAAAATGAAAGTTCTCAATGTGTTTATAAGAAAACAGAATTCAAGTCTAGACTATCTGATCTTAGTGTGCGTTAGCTTCTTCAAACAAAAACAAACTTGCTCTAAAAAGGGTCAGATTCCTTGTGGGAAATTTGTAAACTCAACATTTCTCCTCTGAAAATTGACGACACTGAATTGCCTTGGCAAGATACCGTTATTTGTTTCACTGACTTCTTTTGCTCCACACTGAGAAGCAGACAATGACTTTTTAAAAGAAGGTTATGTTTGTTAGTGACTTGCTAAAAACAGTTATCGGATTATTAAAACTCAAATATTCAAGGTATGTATTTAATACAAACATGGTGCCATAAATAGAACAGACTATGAAAAAGACCATTATTTTATCTTTTTACTGGAGTAGCTATTTAGCAACGTGAAACAATATTCATGTGAAAACTAGCACGGAACTATATAACCTTTGGAATGTCAGTATTTATATTGCTCCAAAATGAGTAAACACACTCTTGTCCCAGTCTCATTCTCTTATTTTTGCTTATCTTTGTTTACAATTTTTAAAGATCTTTGTTTTTCTTTGTGCACAAGTTTTCCTTCATGTTTCTCATGCCTTTGCCTCACAGCTTCATTAAAAGCACCTATCCTCGTCAAAGAGCCATTACAACTCCCAAGTGCAGGAGAGCTCAGTTTGGTTTAAATGCATATCTTTCCCCCATTCTCAGACAATTAAAGGCAGATGCTTTTCACAGATGTTTGATCTATTAAGGTATTTTCTAAAGGTTAAGTACATCTGATTGATTAAATTAAGGCACTGGGTTCAGTTAATCAGTAGCATCAAATTCAATGTTAAAAACCTATGCATCTTCAGTAGCTAGCTATGTGTGTTCAACACTACAAAGGTTTGTTTTATTCTATGCTCAATATTCATGCACATTTTAATTTAACACAGCAGGTTGATCTTCCGCAAACAAAATACAGCTACTGAAGACAGAAGCAAAAAATTAGTAATGGCAAGACATTTGACTGCCATGTGTCAGAAATGGTTACATTGTTGCCAATGAAATTTACAGGCTACCTATTCTAAAAGGTTCAATAGTCGATCCTTTGCTCAGACTGGAACAAATTCCCAGGCATGTAAAGCAAGTGGCCTGAAGGACTAGTTTGAAGACTCATTTCTCCCCCTCTCAAGTAAGTGGCAGCAAATCTAGCTGGGGGCTTTGTGATATCATTTCACGGTCAGAAGATAAAAGAAAGCTACTTTAGCATTTCAGAGAAGGAAAAGGTAATTTACAATTTAAGTTTATGCATTTCAGTCTGTAAATTCCTGAGTAAGTTTAGTAATTTGTTATTCTTTCTTATTTGCTTCAGTGTTTCATTCTCATTATTGTATATTGTTGATCAGTACTATATCTGGTTTGATCTTTTCCACTGTCTGGGGGAGGCTCCTGCATTCGCATTATAAATAACATTATACAAGAGGAAGAGGAACAGAGTAATACAAAAATTATTTCAAAGCAAAATTACTCTATTCTAAACTGATTGTGACATGAACATTAGCTTAGCGAAAACTAAGTAAGAGTAGCAGCAAAATCCAAATTTTACAGATAGAGATGAAAGAAGGTCCCACAAAGTGCATTGTGTGGCCAGCTGACATTAGAAATAAACTGAAATGCAACAGAAAATAAGTTTTCATAAGGCAAATGACACTTAAGCTTTCCATAGTATTTGAAAGTGATCTTTTGGAGAAAACAAGAAAAAGCATGAGGATGTCTATATTTAGCAGTTATTCTTTTGATACATTAAGTATTAAAAATTATAGTAATGGACTAAACTGAGCTAGTATAAGTACTGTATTTAAATTTTTCATATATGAACCACAAAGTACAGAACAAAATGAGAATAAATTAAGCCTTCTATGAAGTCAGTCAAAATACTGTAAGAAGTAGGTAAAAATATTGACTAAAGCCATCTAAAACTATGAAAGTTTACACACTAAAATGCCATTTAAGTCTCTTAGGCTGGGGGAAGTTTGAATGTAAGGGATTTACTGTGCCAAGTAACTGCATTTCACATTACCAAGAGATTCACAATTTAATGTAAAACCTTTTTTCAGCACATTCAGGAATAAAACAGCAAAGAGCCCCTTGAAGACATTTCTAACACAGCATTTCCCATATGTTTATCAGAAAATCAATGTTCTTGTTTCCAGTTGAGTCTTTCACTCTTGTGTAACATTCTTGATTTGGAATTTCCATACAGTTCGCTCATCTATGCTTCAGATTTGTTTGTGCTCTGTCTTCTAAGAAGTTTTGACATCATACATCTGGGTTTAATAGCGTATCAGGCCCAAACCAACTTTTCTTATGCTACTGTCTTCTTACAGAGTTAAAGCAAACTGTTTAATTAGGAACTGGAATAATCGTCATTTCACCACAAAAAAAGCTTAAATTTAATATTCCAACTTAATACCATGCCCTTAATTTTTCAAAATATTTACTGGCATTTGTTAAGAGGGATTGTTATGAAATAAGAAATCTGACTAACCAAAGCTGTGACCATGTAGGAATTCAGTCTTGCAACACAGATCAGGACTTAAGACTTATACACAGGAGTCCTTTCAAATGGTTTTCCATTACCATATAGAAGCTTGTCAAACAAGCCAAATCTCCTACACAATGTGCTTCATTTGCAAAAGGATGTTTAATGTTCTACATTTCACCGGCTGTGTGAAAACGTATAAGCATTAGAAATCTTTGCTCTTCCATTATTTTGGGTAATACTGATTTCCCAAATTACCACACAAAAGACACAAGCACTACTATTTTAGACAGATCTAATTATAGTAAGATTGAGGGTGATTTAAAGTAAAATTTAAATGTAAAGAATGTAATGAAAGGAGTATGTTTTGCTTTTCCTAAAGGTCACCATACCTTACCATGGCCAACATATCAAAGTGCACATAAATGGAGAGTTAGAAATCTGGTCTCTTTAGCTGGGAAAAAAAAATGCAATTTAACGCAGATTCATTTTGCTACTTACACTTCGCTGCATTTTCTATGTTCTTATTAGCATCACTGATTCCTTTTTGTATTTCATCCAGCCAGAGAACTGCGGACTCATCGTGAGATTCCTGGGAGAGGGGAATGGAGAAATGTTTATACATAAAACACAGTAAGTCAGACTTACTCTGAAAAAACACATTATGAAAGCTTCAATAGATAGAAAGCTTTTCTGAAAGCTGCAGGATGCCTAGGCTAATCTGAAACTGTATGAACCTAGCAATCAATAAATACAATACTAGGAAAAAAAACATGAGTTTAGAGAATGTACTTTCTTCAGTATGGTAAGTGTATGTTCACCAAAATGCAAAATTCCATTGAATATGTGAAAGTTCAGGTAGTACTTTTGTTTTACTGAAGACAGATGTGTCAAAATTAACTCTGTTCAGAAATCTACAAAGTAGTGGGCTTAAACCTGCAGCAAGGGAGATTAAGATTAGACATTAGGAAAAACTTTCTAACTGTCAGGGTAGTTAAGCCCTGAAACAAATTAGCTAGGGAGGTTGTGGAATCTCCACCATTAGAGGATTTGAAGAAGAGGTTAGACAAAACACCTGTCAGGGTTGGGCTAGATAATACTTACATCATCCAGTCTAGTCCTCTGCACTGAGGCAGGACTATCTAGGTACCTTCTAGTCCAACATTTCTAAGAGACAATTCAGTCTCTATAATTCACCAGTAAAATAGAGAAACAGGAGCATTCAGTAAGACTATCAGACAGCAATATGACTTACCAAGGACATAGAATAAATCCAGTAGAAAGTTACAAAAAGTTAACTTTTCAAAAGCTCTTCATTGGAAATCATGCATATGTACAGACACAAAAATACCAGTATGAACTTTCACACAGAAACTCAGGTTTAGTAATGCAAAGATTGCTCTAATTCCTGAATTGTTTGAAACATGAATTAAAGTACCAGGGTAGGTGTTATTTTTACTGGATAACTAGACTATCGAATTTTACTCCATATGTAATACAAGCCAAATTTTCAAAAAATAGCTTATTTTGTGTGCTCCCAATTTCCAATCCAAGATTGTTATTTGGAGGTTTAAGTGCCTAAATATATAGACAAAATGATGTAAATGGCTGCAGGCATGATTTAATATGCAGAATTGTGGGTAGCCTAACAAGGTCAGACTGAAGTTAAATTCAATTAAGTTGTTTTTAATGCATTCATCATTGAAGTAACTGGTCACCAGAAATCAGGATTCCCTCCCCCACAAATCTCAAAGAATGGCACAATTTCTAACATGCAAGTCTTAAATTAAAGTTTGGGGTATCAAAGAAGCAGTAAAGCCAGAGGACACTGATGTCAAGGACCAGCCTCAATGGTACATGCTACCGCAGGGCAGACTGATTTAGGAGGTACTTAACTGCTCTCATTCCGTGTAAACAAATTAAAGTCCAGATGTATGGTGGTCACTCCCACTAACAACTAGCTGGAAAGCAATGTTACTGTATCAGCAGCTGGGAGAACAGTCAACCTCTAATTGCAGAAGAGAATTGCTACTATTGCTTAAAGATATAAATGAACTGCTAACAAACTGAAAAATTTCATGTGCTACAAGGAGAATATTTCTTAACTAAAGAGAGACGTGGAAGTACAAGAGTTGCATTGGATTACTAAAGTGGCATTTATAGATTTCATAAAGATAAAAAATTATATAAATAGATTACTATAGAAGTTATAATTAGCACGACAACATCACATTGTGGTGGAACGCTGAGATGCCTATTTGTGTGGTGAACCAGCTTGACCATGGATCTCAATATTTTAACTTATTTTATTTCAGGCCAAAATCCAATGAAGCTGTACTCTGGAAATGTCATGGTAATGAGAGGAGGGAGGCTGTGTGAAAGCTCTTTCATCACAAAATTAGAACAGATATTTGTCTGGTATATGTGACAAATGTGTCTCTCCATGCACAACACATGTATGTTTCTGATCAGCATTTGCATATTGATTCTCTTATACTAAACTGTATTTGACCCCGATTACAATAGTGGAGAATAGTGAAAACTGAGGCAGAAAAAGCATCTGTGAACACAATTCGTATTTCAGATAAATTCCCCCCCCACACACACACTTTTGAGCCTTAGACAGCAGGAACAAAACATCAGCTTCTATTTTTAAGTTAGTGTAATTTTTCTTCTTCCTCAGGTTTGCTGTGAGGATTTACAGAGGAAACAACTGTAAGCTTGAAGAATGCAGTGCTGTTTGCTTATTGTCTTGTATTCTAGTTTTGAACTGGCATGCAGTTCAAAGATCTCACTCACTCACTCACAATACATTTCACTTCCTACCAAACTATGAATTTAGGCACAAGCAATGCAGCGGGACAAAGATTTCAGAACAGAAATACTTCACAAATATGATCAGAATCAAACTATATCTCAGACTCATTGTGTAGTGTATGTTGCAGCTATTACAAATCAAAATAACATTTTTAAAGTCAGTCAGTATTAAAGTCACTAAAACCTGCAATTAGAACCACAGAACTGGGGAGGGAGGAATGGAACAGAACTCTCCAAGGTGTCAGATTATTTTAGAATTACTACAGTGCTGGTAAGCATGTGGCTCATAGGTCAGTTAGTAATTTGTTGAAAGACAGCTTAAATTAGAATAACATACTGCTAATGTTACCCAGTACATTGAAATTGCCTGCTGGAAGCAGTCACTTAAGTGATATGTAGGAATTAGGGCTGTCAAACAATTAAAAAAATAATTGTAATCACGAGATTAAAAAACTGCAATAAATCACCATTTTAATCACACTGTTAAATAGAATACCAACTTAAATTTATGATAAATATTTTTGGATATTTTTCTACATTTTCAAATATATTGATTTCAATTATACAGAATACAAAGTGTACAGTGCTCATTTTAAATTTTTATTACATAAATATTTGCTCTGTAAAGAGAGATAAGACATAGTATCTTTCAATTCATCTCACAAGTACTATAGTGCAATCCCTATCATGAAAGGGCAATTTACAAATGCAGAATTATTATTATTATTTTTAACCTAACTGCACTCAAAACCAAAAACACAGAACTTTAGAACTCAAGAGTCAAAGAATGAAAGTTTAGCCTATCTGGCATGTAAATATCTTGCAATGCCAGCTACAACAGTGCCATGTGAATGTCTGTTCTCACTTTTAGTGCCAGTGTAGAGAAGAAGCAGACAGTATTATCTCCCATAAAATTAAACGCACTTGTTTGCCTTAATGATTGGTTGAACAAGTAGTAATACTAAGTGGACTTATACAAGGTGAATTGAAAGACTACTTTTTGGTTTAGGTTTTTAACAGTGCAATTAATCACGACTTTTTAAAATCTAGTTAACTTGGTTTTGCATTAACAGTATGCATTAACTCTGATTGACAGCTTTATTAGGAAGCTTTAAAAATATTTTTTGTAAAGTTTCCTAAAGATATAGACTGTTCAGGGGTAGGAACTGTTTAAACAAAGCAGATGGGAGAGGACAGCCAGCCTACAGAGCATTGCCAACTGAGAACTGCTAGGCAAGTAAGAAGCAGAGCCCAGCAAGTCTGTGTGAAACATGTCTGTATCATTGTTACCTCAGCCTCCCTTCCCCATCCTGCCAAGACCATGCATTTGTTTCATCTTGTAATTAACCAAGATGAGCCTTTAGGACAGGGACAGTGTTTTTAACTACATATTTGTACATGTTAGCACAACAGGGCTCTGATCTTTGATTGGGGACTTCAGGCTTCAAACAAACACTTTCCATGAAAATTCTAAGCTACAATATTTTCTTCAGAATATGTTTATGTACAAATTCTAACAAAGTATACTAAGACTAAAACCTCTTCATGTTCATGGTCACTTAGGAGTTAAATTACAAATGTTGAAGCAATTTAATCTCTTCCGTGTACAGGCCAGAGGTTGAAACTGAGTCATATGTATTTACACATTCAAATCTGTCACACCCTATGATGTACGAGAGAAAGAACAAACTAGTTAGTTACTATAACTCTCATACACACAGAAGGCTTCTGAATGGCAGATCTAAAACTTCAGGGTCTTTTACACAAATATGTGGATTAAAAAACCTTTTCAACTGAATTAAAGAGGCATTATTTTGCCAACTGGATTTAACTCCCAACAATGAAAACACTGATTTTAGTCATAACTGGATTGCTGTCTCTGTCCGCAAGTCTACAGCAAAGAGGTAAGCCTCTCATTCTATGGGTATTTTATATTATCTGAATGTTTTAGCTGGTACCATGACCATTGTGCTTATCTTTTAGATGCTTATGTCAGCTATACATACTCCCGACAGGCTGACACACATAGCACACAAAGTCACAACTGAGCCAGATTTTGGATTTCTGTTTCAGTTACCTTGAATCTCTCTCCACAGTGGCCCTTGATAGTTTTGCTAGCTGACTAAAAAAAGGATGGGATGAAACTCAAGTATTTGAACTCCAAATAAAGAAGATATTGTATGTAAAGATTAAAGGGTAAACATTTCTAAGCGTAGTTCTAATTTGAAAAGTGAGTATGTAAAATGGCACCATCTTATTCAACATATTTGCCTTTTGAGAAGTCATATGTGCTGACTTAAGTAACAGAAGTTTTACTGCTTTTTTAATTCCTGTTAGCACTGCTGAGGGAATGTGAATCAAGGATTATATTCTATATTTGTATGCCAACATATGATGATATAAACTATCAACATAGTTTAAACAAGCGTACATCATGACTCTGTCCAGAGTTAATCTTATGTTTTAGCTATTTTGTTTTCTTAAATCTTAGAATCTAAACATGGTGGCAACAGCTCTGCAAGTCAAGATACGCCTAATATTAAGACCTTTCGTGGAACACCACAAGGCATTTATGATTATATTCCCCTTTCTGACATAGAAGGCTGGACAAAGACGATTCCTAACAGAGAACACAAATGCTCATCAGGGAAGTCAAATGGCTCAATACTGAAAGTTAACAATACCACAGCGGAGTACCTTACTAGTTATTTGAGCATCAAACTAATACCTGCAGCATATATTCTTGTAGTTTTATTAGGTGTGCCATCAAACGCCATCACTCTGTGGATGCTGTTTTTCAGAATCAGATCTGTTTGTACTGCCATCTTCTATACAAATTTAGCCATTTCAGATTTCCTGTTCTGTATCACCCTGCCATTCAAGATAGCATACCATCTCAACGGAAACAACTGGATATTTGGAGAAACCATGTGCCGGACTATGACTGCCGTTTTCTATGGCAATATGTATTGCTCCATTCTACTCCTCATGTGCATCAGCATCAGCCGTTATGTGGCTATTGTTCACCCGTTCACCTACCGGAGTCTACCAAAGCGTACTTATGCAACTCTAGCATGTGGCTTAGTGTGGACAATTGTGTTCCTGTACATGCTGCCATTCTGCATAACAAAACAAAGCTATTACTTGGAACAGTTAAATATCTTTACCTGCCACGATGTAGATAATGCCTGTGAAACTTTATCAGCATTCCAATTCTACTACTTCATCTCTTTAGCCATCTTTGGATTCGTAATACCACTGACTATTATTACTTTTTGTTACATCTCAATTATTCAAACACTCAATACTTATGAGCAGAGGTGGTTCAGGTATGTTAAAATAAGTCTCTTGATCCTTATGATTTTTGCCATTTGCTTCACACCAAGCAATATCCTACTTATTGTCCATCATGTTTATTACTATTACAACAAAACAGATAGTTTGTATTTTTTCTATCTTATTGCCTTATGTCTAAGCAGTTTCAACAGTTGTCTTGACCCATTCCTTTACTTTCGAATGTCCAAAAATAGAGAGCAGTCCATTGTTTATCTCACAACGGTTAAAATATCCAGAGAAGACGTTAAATGAAATGTCCAATGCTTATTATTGTGACAGATAAATGTCTGACAATTCATCAAAATAAAAAATACACCACTAAAAATTTGTATTTATCATCGCAAACATAGCCAGCAATTAATTATTGTTTTGTAAATTCTCATTGGTCTTTCTTAATGAAAAAAGCAGCTATTCAAAAGTATCTTAAGATTTATTTCTGTCCAAATTTTACATTAAAGACTTAAAAAAATACAGTTTTGTGAAGAAGTCTGATTTTATCACAAGTCTTGGTGCCGTTCTTGAAGCCATAGCTCCTGATGCAGGTGAATTTTCTCATTTGTTCCCCCCCACCACACTCCCCCTGCAAAAAAAGGTTTCTAGCCTTCGCTATTACAGAGAAAGGTCTGAAAATAGGGACCCTAAAAGCTCCAACATCAGAAAATGAATAAGACCTCAATGATATTTTTAAGCCAATATCACTATATTTTAAAGCTTTGGGTGGCTTTCCTGAAAATACCCAATATCTCTAAATTGTGATCAATACATGGCAGTGATATAAAGTAGATTTCTGCTTGGCTTTTCAATAGAAACATTTTTCACTTTCCAAGTGCAGTAAGAAGAAAGTCATTTATAGTATCCCCCACACCTGATAGAAGATAATCTGTTGTTGTCTCGCATATTAGATATTTGTTTTCCTATGCATACAAAGTTTTCCTATTTAGTCTGATCCTGCGGTCATCCTACTGCATACAAAACTTTACAAGCCATACCAATGACTCCCAGTAAAGAGTGGGGTCAGTGTGTGACATGAATGCATCGCCCTACTCTTTTTTTTTTTTTTTTTTTTTAATTATATAAACACATCGTGCTGCTATGCAGTTCTGCTTAACACATAAATAGATAAGATTGCCTCCTTATCTGAAATACTTCCATGTACATCTTATCTTACAGGAAATACTGAGAGTATCACAAATACTTAGGCTAGCTAATCTCAGGTGCTTAATTATCTATATTAAATGGCAAGTTTAATAATTACCACTATAAATTTATAGAAGTTTATGAAACGTTCAAAACTGATGTTAAACCAATAATACAGAGTTAAGGTTCTCAGAAGATTAAAACAGTGTATATACGTATATTTCTGTCAATGCCATGGGAGTTTGTTCAGGTATATCCTTACATTTTATTCACATATGATCTAAGTACCATTTTAAAAGCATGCTTTTAATTTTAAAACTTTTTTGCAAGGCATTTTTCAGTAGTCAAGAAACCTGAGAGGTCCAGTAATGTTTCCATCAAAGAAATGAGTTTCTCTAAGCCACTTATTCTTAGCTTAATTAAAATAGTGCTGTAATTTAAAATATCTCCTTAGAAGTGGTAAATATATTTTAAGAGCAACTTCAAAAATAATCCAAAGGTCACAAAATCTATTGAAGAGATTAAAAAATCAAATATTTATGAGAACCGTTTTGATAAAGGAGACATACAAGTTTACATATTTGCCAAGTCTTAACTGTAATTTTTTAGAAAAATTGAGATCTACAAAAGCATACAATCTCTTTACATTAAAAGTAATAAGTTTACCCAATAGCTTGGAATGGCTTCACAGAAACAGATTCCAAGTATATCAACTTTTTAGTAAGAGAAAGGATTTATGGTGTAACTAGATTCAATGTTGCGTTTACAAAAATGGACAGGAGGTGACTGGGGCTTTTGACCTGCAAAATGAAACATGATTCAGACCCAAGTTCAATTCATCTGATCCACTAAAATCAGGGGTATGTAAGTAACAGAACGCTCAGAACAGGAGGTCCCAGGTGAGATCCCATGTCTTTTACCCCAACTGAGTAAGGTGTTCCCCTAGAATAATGAAAATCAGGTACAGCCCAACCACCTAATACATGCAAATCAGACACTTCCTTTTAACTTCTACACCTCATCCTTAAAACTATGCCAATTAAACTGGAGGTAACAGATCTACTTATATGAACAGGAGCTCTTCCGCAGGTTGGGAGTGTGGGCATGCTGGATTTTATTGAACTTTTATTTTATTTTGCCTTTTATTGGTTAAAACAAAGTGGCTAAAGAAAGTCAATGTAGTCTTTCCCCTGTTTAAAAAGGGGGCTTAACTTAAAAACACATTTGTGTAAAAATGTTTGTTTGTCACTGTAACAAGCAACACCCAAAATTAAACGTAGTTACTTACCAGTAACTGTTGTTCTTCGAGATGTGTTGCTCAGATCCATTCCACTTAGGTGTGTGCGCGCCCACGTGCACAGATCTGCAGAGAACTTTTCTAGCAGCCCCTGCAGGGGCCGGTCCCAGCGCCCCCTGGAGTCCCGCCCTTACGCGGCGGTACATATAGCGTGACCGGCCCCTCCCCTCCTCAGTTCCTTCTTTCTGCCGACTCCGACAGCGGGGACGGAGGGTGGGTGTGGAATGGATCTGAGCAACACATCTCGAAGAACAACAGTTACTGGTAAGTAACTATGTTTTCTCCTTCGAGTGATTGCTCAGATGCATTCCACTTAGGTGATTCACGAGCCATACCTTGGAGGTGGGTAGGAGTCAACGGCGAGCTGCCCTCAGCACGGCCCTGCCGACTCGCGCGTCGTCCCTTGACTGCTGGACAACAGCGTAGTGAGCAGCAAAGGTGTGCACCGAAGACCAGGTGGCAGCCCTGCAGATGTCATCCAGGGGGACCCTTTCCAGGAAGGCTGCCGACGCGGCCTGGGCCCTCGTCGAGTGAGCCGTCACCACTCCTGGGAGCTGGACGCCTGCACGCTCGTAGCAGAGCCGGATGCAGGCGGTGATCCACTTGGCGATGCACTGGGAGGAGACCGGGGAGCCTCTCATCCTCTCTGCCACCGCGACGAAGAGCTGCGTGGTCTTTCGGAGCGGCCTTGTCCTGTCTAGGTAGAACGCCAGCGCCCTCCTCACATCGAGGGTGTGCGGTCTCCTCTCGTCCTCGGACCTGTGCGGTTTAGGGAAAAAACACGGGGAGGAAAATATCTTGGTTACAATGGAACCTGGAGACTACCTTAGGCAGGAACGCTGGGTGAGGCCTAAGCTGAACCTTGTCCTTGTAGAACACGGTATAGGGGGGCTTCGAGGTTAAGGCCCTTAGCTCAGAGACCCTCCTGGCCGAGGTAATGGCCACGAGAAAAGCCACCTTCCAGGAAAGAATCATCATTGGACAGGTGGCTAAGGGCTCGAAGGGGGGACCCGTTAGCCTATCTAAGACCAGGTTCAAATCCCAGGGAGGCACCGGGTCACGGACCTGCGGGTAAAGCCTCTCAACTCCCCTGAGGAACCTCACCGACATGGGGTGGGAGAACAGGGAGCGTCCCCCCAACGGCTGATGGAACGCCAAGATGGCCGCCAGGTGTACCCTGAGGGAGGCCAATGCTAACCCCTGTAGCCTAAGCTGCAGCAGGTAATCCAGGACAGCCTGCACGGGGGACGTACCGGGGGTTACGCCCCGCGACTCCGCCCAGCAGGTGAACCTCCTCCACTTGGCCCTGTAGGCGAGCTGCATGGAGGGCCTCCTGCTCCCCAACAGCACGCGTTGGACCTGCTCCGAGCAGGTTCTCTCCTCCTCCGTCAACCAGAGAGCCTCCAGGCCGTCAGGTGCAGGGAGTCGAGGTTGGGATGCAGCAGGCGACCGTGGTCCTGGGACAGCAGGTCCGGTCTCCTCGGGAGCTCGATCGGGGGAGCGACCGACAGGTCCTGAAGCAGGCAAAACCAGTACTGCCTCGGCCACGCTGGGGCGATCAGGATGACCTCCGCTCTGTCCCTCTTGATTTTCAAGAGGACCCTGGGCAAGAGCGGGAAGGGGGGAAACGCGTACAAGAGCGCCCCTGTCCATTGGAAGAGAAAAGCGTCCGAAACAGAGCCCGGCTCGCGACCCCTTAGCGAGCAAAACTGCGGGCACTTCGTGTTCCAGGCCGATGCAAACAGGTCCAGATGGGAAACACCCCACAGACGGAAAATCCTGTCCGCCACCTCCGGGTGGAGAGACCAATCGTGCTGGGGTAGAAACGGCCTGCTGAGGCGGTCCGCCTCGTCGTTCCTGACCCCCGGCAGGTGAGAGGCGATTAAACAAAAGTTGAACTTCACCGCCAAGTCCCAAAGTCGAAGCGCTTCCTGGCACAGCACCGAGGAGCGCGCCCCCCCTTGCTTGTTGATATAGTACATTGCAGTGGTATTGTCTGTTAACACCTGCACCATTCTCCCCAATAAAGAGTGGCGAAACACTTCGCAAGCTAGTCTGACTGCCCTCAGTTCCCTGACATTGATATGGAGGGCAGCCTCTCCCTGGGACCACGGTCCCTGCGCGGTCAGACCACCGGTGATATGGGCTCCCCACCCCAGGTCTGATGCGTCCGTGATCAGTGTGACCGAGGGGGTGGGAGCCCTGAAGGGGATCCCTTCCAACACAGTCCCGGGGTCCAGCCACCAGTTCAGTGACCCCAACACCGCAGGGGGCACCGTTACCACCTTGTGGAGGGCATGCCTGCTGGGCATGTACACCTTGGACAACCAACCTTGGAGGGGCCTGAGCCTGAGGCGGGCCAACCTCACCACGCAGGTGCACGAGGCCATGTGGCCTAACAGCTGCAGGCACTGCCTGGCTGTTGTCGTAGGGCACATCTGAAGCTGCGATATTATCGCTGTCATTGCCTCGAGCGTGGGAAGGAGGCTATGGCCCGCACCGAGTCTAGGTGGGCCCCTATAAAGTCTATGCGCTGTACCGGACACAGCGTGGACTTCTGCTCGTTTATGAGCAGCCCCAGAGCATGGCAGGTGGTCTGGACGAAGGAGACCGCCTCGCGAACCTGTGACTTGGTCTTGCCCCTGATCAGCCAGACGTCCAGGTAGGGAAATATCTGGACCCCCCTGCGCCGCAGGAAGGCCGCTACCACCGCCATACACTTGGTGAACACTCTGGGGGAGGAAGACAGGCCAAAGGGCAAGGCCGTAAATTGGTAGTGGGCACCAGCTACCATAAACCTTAGGAACCGCCGATGGGCGGGAAGGATGGAGACGTGAAAGTACGCATCCTTCAGGTCGAGGGCGGCAAACCAGTCCCCTGGGTTTAGTACGGGAATGATGGATGCTAGGGACACCATGCGGAACTTCAGCTTTTTCATGAACCTGTTGAGCCTGCGCAGGTCCAGTATAGGCCTGAGGCCTCCCTTGGCCTTGGGGACGAGGAAGTACCTGGAGTAGAACCCCGTCCCCACCTCGAGCGGCGGAACCGCTTCTACGGCTCCTTTGAGCAGGAGGGAATGAACCTCCTGAAGGAGTAATTGCTCGTGAGAGGGGTCCCTGAAGAGGGACGGGGGAGTGGGGAGGAAAGGCCAGAAGCTGAAGGGCGTAGCCCCAGCGCACAATGTTTAGGACCCATTGGTCCGATGTTATTTCCCGCCACAGGCCGAGGTAAGGCCTTAGCCTGTCCTTGAAAGGCGGGGGACCACCCAGAGAACATAAAACGGTGCCACCCTCGGAGACACCGTCAAAACCGACCCTTGCCCTTAGGGTCTTGGGAGGGTCCCTTGGAAGAAGAGGCGGACGACGTTGTGCGGTCGCGCCGTCCAGAGCCCCTACTCCTATCCCTTCCCCTTGCAGGAGGGAAGGGTCTGGGCTGCGGCCTCGATTGCTGCCTCTGACGCTGAGGCGGCTGCTGGTTGCTTGGGGCGTGTAGAGGCCCAGCGAACGCAGGGTCACCCTGGAATCTTTAAGGGCATGCAGCTTCTCATCAGTTTTATCGGAGAACAGGGCAGCTCCATCGAAGGGCAGGTCCTGGATGGAGTGCTGCACCTCCGAGGATAAGTCCGTGGACTGTAGCCACGCTGCCCGCCGCATGGCCACGGTGGAGGCCATAGCCCTGCCTGCTGTGTCCGCAGCATCTGAGGCCGATTGCAGCGCTGCGCTAGCCACCTTGATACCCTCCTCTAGGACAATGTTAAAGTCTGCGGCCTGGTCCGGAGGGAGGGACTCTGAAAACTTCCTCAAAGAGTCCCATAGGTTTAAATTGTATCTACCTAAGAGGGCCTGATGGTTGGCCACTCTAAACTGAAGCGCCCCAGTGGAATAGACCTTTCTCCCGTACAGGTCTAACCTCCTGCCCTCCTTGTTCTTGGGAGAGGCGCTTTGGGCACCCTGCTTGTCTTTCTGATTGGCAGCATCGACCACCAAAGTACCTGCTGCAGGGTGCGCATACAGGTATTCGTGCCCTTCGGTCAGCACGTAATACTTTTTCTTGGCACCCTTAGAGGTAGGGGCAACTGAGGCGGGGGTCTGCCAGACTGCCTTAGCCAGGCGCAGAACCCTTTCGTGGACCGGGAGGGCTACCTTAGCCGGACCTTGTGACCCCACACGCCCAAAGAGGGGGTCCACCTCTTCCTCTAAGACCTTGACCTCAAGGCCAAGGTTCGAAGCCACCCGCTTCATCAGCTCCTGGTGAGCTTTGAAGTCAACCAATGGGGCCCCTTGGTCCCTTACAGCCGCCTCGTCTGGTGAGGATGAATAGGATGGGTGGCGGGGTCCCGAGGAGGGGCCCTCCCCAGGGTCCTCCTCCTCTTCCTCCCCAGAGGGAAGGTCACCCTCCTGCACCGAGGGTGCTTGTTGTGTCTGGGTGACAGAGGCAGGGGCCGACGTAGTTCCCTGCCCCAACTGAGCTGCCCACTGGGCCCACATCGGCCACTGCCAGGGTGCCTGTGGCCAGCTCAGAGGCAGCACCGGTGCCGAAGGCCAAGCCGGTGCCGCAAGAGTCGATGTCGACACCGCTGTAGGAAGAGCCGGTGCCGACTGAAACTCCGGTGCCGTCTGCGGTGCCGACGGCAGTACCTGTTCCTGAAGCCGGGCTGAACCCGAGTCAGAAAGACGTCTGCAACGACAACGTCGAGCAGAAGCGCTCCGGGACCCGCCACGCGACGATCCCGAAGAGCGGCTGCGTCTACGGTGCCAACGAGGCGACCCCGAAGACGACGAGCGGTACCAAGATGATTTCCGACGCCTCTTAGATGGTGCTGGGGAGCGGTGCCGAGAACGCCGTCTCGGTGCTGAGTCGGAACTCGACGACGAAGAGAAGCGGTGTCGGGACTCGGAACGGTGCCGGGACCTAGAGCGGTGCCGGGAACGGTGCCGCGACGCGTCGTCCGAAGACGAAGATGGAGAGGAGCTTCCCAGCTCGACTCTCCGGCGTCGGGTGGTGGGCGGCCTATCCCCTGTCGGGGCCGCCCTCCCTTCGGGGCCCCCCATCGTGGGTTTGCCCCGGGAAACAGGTCCTGACTCTCTCTGGCGAGAGAGTGCCGGAGGCGTGGGCAAAGCCAGCAAGGCCTGTGCCGCCTCGAACGCCTCCGGCGTCGAAGGAACCTGTGCAGGGGGTCCCCCACTCCCAGGAGTCGGGGGAACCTCCCTGGGCGGTGCCGGTGCCGGGCCCGGTGCCGAAGCAGGGGCCAGTGGCATGTCGGACAGGAGGATCACCTCCGAGCTCGACCCCGGCCGCTCCTGCGGTGCGGGGGAGCGCTGCAAGCGCGGGCGGCGCTTCTTCTTGCTCGGCACCGAGGTCCCCGGTGCCGGAGGCGCACTCCGCACCGACGAGACGCTCGATGTCGGAGTAGTCCACGAAGGCTCGGAAGCTGGACTCAAGGCGGACTCCATTAAAAAGGTCCTGAGCCTCACCTCCCTCTCCTTCTGAGTCCGAGGCTTAAAGGACCTGCAGATGCTGCACCGATCGGTACGGTGCAGCTCCCCCAAGCACCGCAAGCAACGGTCATGGGGGTTGCTGGCTGGGAAGGCCTTGCCGCAGCCAGCACATGGCTTAAAGCCCGGCATGGCCGGGTCGCCGTGAGCCCGAAGGCTCCATAAACTAACTAACAACCCTCACTAACTGTAAACTAACTGAGTTCGGGATGAACTATTAAGCTAACTACTCACTTTAAGGAGAAATAAAGCCTGTTCGAAGAGCAGGGGTAGTTCTCAACCGACCGTCATGGGCGGAAAGAAGGAACTGAGGAGGGGAGGGGCCGGTCGCGCTATATGTACCGCCGCATAAGGGCGGGACTCCAGGGGGCGCTGGGACCGGCCCCTGCAGGGGCTGCTAGAAAAGTTCTCCGCAGATCTGTGCACGTGGGCGCGCACACACCTAAGTGGAATGCATCTGAGCAATCACTCGAAGGAGAACTGTAATTTAAGAGACTAAATACATTGTGTTGTCATGTAAATTAAAAAGTCAGTTTCACTCTTTCCTTTTGGAGTAATCCGTTACTTGGGTTGCTTTTTTGTAAGTCTTTTGCAGAGTAAAAGGAGAGAAAAGCACATTTTAAGTAGCCGTGAAAGGACTGCAAAACCAAGAAAAGAGAATACAAATGGATGCTATGGCAGCTGTAAATACCTGAAAATTAAATTATCAGGCTGAATACTCTTTAAAGTTTCTTGTCCTGAACTATAATGAAGTTTGTTTTTAACCATAATATCTCCATATTTTATAACAATAGGAACAAGTGAAAGGCTTACTTCAAAAGCCAATGCAGCTTCCACAAAATGGAAAGACCTCCTGTTATTGTAGTCACTGCAGATGACAAGATTATTTATATATGCGGCTATAAACTCTCTTCCAAGCTCCCATAGTTTGGTTTAAAAATGTGCAGCATGATTTTTAGATATAAAAACACTTGAGAATAAGTTCCCAATAAATTCCCATTCATGCTAAAAGTTTCAGCAGCAAATGGAATTACTTAGTGCTCAGATAACATTGCAATTGGCACTTTAGAGACAGACATCACAACCACTTCAAATGCTGTGGAAAAAACATGCATTCAGGTTTGGCATTATAAATACTGACAAGTACGAGTCAACTAGGGTTCTACCTTGCATTTCTGCACTTTGGCATTGTGCAGAACATCTTGATAATGCCTTGCATTTGCTGGGTTCACATCGTGCAGTTTGGCTGTAGGCAACAGCAATGTTTCTAGAGTTTTCCCAGGATTCCCTTGGTCAATTGCTTCATTAATGAGACCAATCGCAACAATTCCTAAGGAAAAAAATGGGAAATTAATGTTTAAAGATGTAGTAACAGAAAAAGCCCAATCACGTATCAAGTTAATTCAAAAAAGGATAGGGTCATAAATGAATAATAAGTTATAGTAAGCAGCAACAAATTCTAAAGTCTTTCTACTCAAATACTGACAGTTCATGCCAAGCAAGCATGTTACACTAGATTTTTCCTCCTCCCAACGCCAACTGCTTAACTGAATCACTTTTTTTTTTAAATCTACCATCTATCCTCTGCTAAAAATGAAAGTTTTCCCCATTTTGTTCTATAGTAGGATGATCCATATACAGCTTTTCAACTTGAGACTCAACACATGAGCATAAGGGGCTGGTGTTATTTACATTTTAATGTTCAAATAATCATTCTGAAATGATTTTCAGGTCTGATTATTCCAAATGTTTTTAGCATACATATTTGGACCTCTGAACTTATGTAGTTTATACCTTTTCAAGTCAGTCATCATCACCACCATTTTAACATTTTAAAAACAGCCTACCCAGAACATGCATTTAAGTCAAAGTTCTCAAGCTTAGCTGCCTAAAGGAAAAATACCTTGGTTTTGAAAACTGCTGAGCACCCATAATCCCACTGAACTCAATGAGCTACAGGGTGCCCAGCAGTTCTGAGAAAAGAGTGGTCCAATTTTTTAAGTGCATTTAGCTACCTATCTTTAGGCAACTGTTTATAAATTGCGACCCTAGTTAACAGAGCATTGAAACACTGTCCTGAAGGCTTTCCATAAAACCCTACTACACCAAGCTTGTGAGTGAGAGTATTAATTCCTGTTGACTGCTTTGCCATCACCTGTGACAGAGTGCATTTCAGTTGGTGGCTGACTGGGACCAGCTGAGGTTTCTCTATAGTGTGTGTATATAAAACTGAACTGCTGAGGTCATAGTCATGTGACCTCACAAGGCCGTAACCTCTTAGGAGGCTGACTATTCTTTGTGTGGATGTAAGCAGAATTCTTTATGACAACCCTGTGGGCACCCCCAGTGAGGAGAGGGAATTTCTGCACCTTGGGGAAGCACAGACTGATTTGGATGCAGCAAGTTTCAAAACACTCTGTGGGTATTGTGGACAGATCCAAGTAGAGCTGTCCCCTGCCAGATGGTAGTGTTAGAACAATGCAATCCGAAAACGGCTACGACTCAGTGGGACTAAACATACGGATACTACTCAGGGAAATATCTCTGGCAACTGTGCACATGGTATGCGCATACCTAGCATGGAATGGCCACAAGCAGGCACTCGAAGAAGAACATGCACTATTTTTCAACCTGGGAACATTTTAAGGCATAAACTCCTCTAAAACAATTTAGAGTAAGAGAAGATGAGTGCAACGAGCTGATCTCTCTATAAACACACCCCACTTTATTTTTAAAGGAAAGCGGGAAAAGAATTGCTTTTGACACCGTTATGTACTAGCTGCCCCCACTAAAGGATTATTTGAGGGATACTGAACACAGAAAGTGCTGCTACCACCTGCTACCACCTACCCCTCAACTGAAAAATCTTCTTGTGCTTAACTGAATCAATGAAGCTCCAAAATGAGATTAAACGCCAAAACTATTGGCCCAATAAGAACACAGATGGATAGAAGTCTTATTGCCATCCATTAGAACCATCGCATTTGTGATGTCAGAGAAGTGATGTATTCAGGGGTATCATCAGTGAACCAGGAAACACCAAGAAGATTTCAGCCAGGTGAAGAAAGAATTTAAAGACAGAAGGGGTAATGCAAGTAACTACTGCATTGCATGCTCCCTTCTCTCCTGTCAACACCCTAGCAATGGCATTCAGCACAGAAATCTTTGCTCGGTGTTGTTTAAACTGTGTTAGTAATTCTAGAGAAGAGAGCTATCAAGATGCTATGCTGGGGAAGAGGAAGCACATATTCCAAATCTACTTAGAAAAAAAGCCAAAAGCTTTGTTATAAGTGAAAAAGAAACTCAATTACTTTTATAGCGTTCACCACATTTTCTTATGGTGTCTGATACACTTCTGTTCTCATATTTAATTGCAGCTCCCGCAATTCAATACTGGAAATATTAAGAAAGCATTTAGTGGGGTCTTTTGCTGTCTAACTGCAATTTTACAGCTGAAAATAAGAAGGCTCACTATCTGACCAGGCAGCATTCCATAAACCTGAGGCAAGCACTCCAAGGACCACAGGAACCTCTGACTGACAGAAAATTAACAGAATTACTTACTTTCATTTTCTTCTTGAATTTGCATATTAACCATGTCAATACAGTTTTGGATGTCATTCCAGCTTAAATAATCTTGTCCTTGAGATAAAGCCTCTGACTTAATAGACAATAGTGTGTCAGCATAACT
This sequence comes from Mesoclemmys tuberculata, assembly GCA_007922155.1. NCBI lineage: Eukaryota > Metazoa > Chordata > Testudines > Chelidae > Mesoclemmys > Mesoclemmys tuberculata. The sequence continues at coordinate 40,823,795 of ML675629.1, forward strand.
GTAGGAAGATATAAAATAAGTTACCATAAAGAGTCATTCAATTACAAATGTACTGTCCATCATTTACCTTATGTATTTTTTTTCCCTTATTGCATGAATCTGGTGCACGTGAAAGTGAAAAAACTGGATTGTAAATGTTTGCAGCCAGGCACCATGTAAACAGGCACATGCAAGCTGCCTTATTTGGCTCCACACATGCATTTCATCGATTCCCAGGCCAGAAAGGACTAGTCTGATCACTGGTATGACCTCCTGTATAAGATAGGCCACCAAATTTTCCCAAAATAATTCCTAGACCCTATCGTTTAGAAAAAAAGGCCCAATCTTGATGTAAAAATCATCAGTGATGGAGAATCCACCACAACCCTTGGTAAATTGTTCCAATGGTTACCACCCTCACTGTCAAAATTTTATACCTTATTTGCACTTTGAATTTACTTAGCTTCAACTTCCAACCATTGGATCTTTTTCTCTCTGCTTGACTGAAGAGCCCATTATTAAATATTTGTTCCCCATGTAGATACTTTAAGGGGAGACTTGATTAGTCTAAAGCATCTCTTTGTTTAATTACATAGATACAGACTTAAAGAACTTAAACCATAAAACAGGTTCTCTAATCTTTTAATGGTTCTTGAGTCTCTTCTCTGAACCCTCTTCAATTTATCAACATCCTTCTGTAATTGTGGGCACCAGAACTAGACACAGTACTCTACTAGTGGTTGCACCAGTGTCAAAAACAGAGGCAAAATAACTCCTCTACCCCTACTAAATATTCTTTTGTCTATGCATCCAAGGATTGTATTAGCTCTTTTGGCCACACTGTTGCACTGTAAACTCAGATTGCGATCTGCAATCATTCCCTCTCACGTCACCCCAAAGCACTTTCCTTATAGTCGCTCCATGCTACTAATGGATGATAAATCATTCCAAGGAAGTGCAATCTGTCAAGTAAATAATGATTTAACAGTAAACCAAAATATCTTCCAAGAAATGGGGATGTTTACATTCACGATTGTATTAATTCATGTCAACAGCCATGATTTCTTGAGGGCTTTTTGTTTGCTTATTTAACTACATTATAGTCAGTCAATGTACTCAGGAGGTCGTCTAAAAGCAAAAAACAAACAAACAAAAATCACATCAAAGTTAAATATCAGATATGGTCTATTTAACATTTCCATAGTCCCTCATCCCTAAGCACTTAGTGAAATTCTGTCACTTCTAACGCGTTTTAACAGCTGGTAGTAATGCTGCACACCTTAGAATTGGAAGTGAAGAACCCCTCATCCAGCTAAGACTGCAGGGATTATATAAGGTGGGCAGGGTGTTATCAGAAGTGGAATTTGGTAAGGAGTCCAGGGATAAGTCACTAACTTTTGCCACAGCTGTTTTGAGCACATCTATTGCTGCTCCTGTAACCTGCTCATATGGGGCCCTTAATTGCTCTCTCATTCTGCAACATCCACTTATGTAGTTTTCCTCCTCCCTCTTCCCAAGACATTCGTGTCTTGCTTTTAGCCACAGGAAGAGGAAGCATTATTCTTGGTCTCTGCAAAGGAGAAAAGATCCTGGTGGTTCAGTGAGCTTCCAGGGAGGATTACACAGACACCACTCCTCTCTCCTTTTGGGTCCTCCCCAACAGACAATACCGTATCAAGGAGGGGGAGGCAGTTGAGAGATTCAGGGACCCCTACAAAGTTGCATGACTCTATAGGCAACAATTTAAGACAGACCCTTTATGCAGCTCTGCAACACACCAAGTTTTTATCCAAGCTCTGCCAGCAGCCCAGTCTATGAAGTAGAGAACAGTGCTCCAGTCACTGCTAGTAGGACTTACTCTACTTCCCTGCATGTTTGTGGGAGGAGGGAGAGGTTCCCCTCCCAACTCAGGGCTCTTGCAAGTATAGGTTTTGTAGCCTGGGAAAACCAGACTCCACTCTTGTTAAAAGTGCCGTGATGTTCACAGATTTTAGGGCCAGAAGGAACCATTAGGATCATCAGACCTGCAAAACAGAGGCCAGATAATTTCATCCAGTAATTTCTATACCAAGCCCATAACTTCTGTTTGAGCCATCTTCAATCATCAGGATTTCTTTCATCTCATCTAATAGCAGCACATCCAGCTGCATAGTGCCCAGGGATTTCAGTCAAGCACAACTGTGGGTGAGGCATTGGGTGATATGTTTTTCCACCAACACTCCTTAATGTAGCACGGCTGGTGTTCATTAGAGGTCACCCATGCAGCTACTGATTTGTGTGGACTTTCCTTTGGCTGTCAGATGTGACAGGATCCGAACACCAGGTGGTCCACAACTATGACAAAAGTCAAATACCAAGCAACAAGAGATACTCATCTCAAATTTGAATTTACAACTTGAATGGGGCACATGGACATCATGGTGTGCTCAGCTATTTAGCAAAACAGGGTTTTTTCCACATAGGCCTCTACCATTCTTAAGCAAGACAGGTTAGTTCAAGACTTCTGGTTTTTAGTACATTACATGTACTATATTCATTCTAAGGTCCTCTCTCAAAGATTCAGTAAGATACTAGTGAGTAGCAAATTTCAACTTAATCTATATACATGGTCTCAAAAGCAAATTCTCTCAGCTTATGTTTAACTTCCAAGGACATTTCCCACTGCTCCGATCTCCAGATCCTCCTTTGCCCTCAAACATTTAGTGATGTTCGATTACCTATGTTTTTGCAGATGGGGCCCTCTTATTCTCTCCTCTTAATAAACTGGAACATGATGCCCAGATTTAGCTTGTAACCTTTTTAACTTCATATCACAACACTGGATAATATGGCTGGCTGACAATACGCTCATTCATCCCTTTGCAGCAGACTTTGTTGCTCATTTGGATAAGACAAAAAATGAACTTTTACCGCTGAAAGTTTTCTTCTTCCAGATTATTGAAGCCAATGGATGGATTTCTGAGATGACTCTTCAATGCCAGGATGTCTTTGCTTTCCAAGGCCTGGTTTAGTAACACAACAGCTGACAACATATCCACAGCAATAGACAGTTCATCATGTGCCAAGTAACTCTAGGGGAAAATAGAATAAATCAGTCATGAAGCTAAACAAAGTTGAGGTAACCAGGTTTAATTACAGTCTACATACCAAAAGGAGGGAAGCATGGATTTGATTAAAAACCATGAGAAAAATTTTACAGCTATAGAAATGTTATCTTACTGTGCTGTGAATAGAACTAAATCATCACTAGGCATTCGTTATATATTCTCTCTTTGCTTGTCCCACATAGAGTCCTTCCAGTCAAGCCTAGTCTAACTTGAGTCAGAAAGTGGACTCCCCCCAGATCAGCTGATCGCTTTCCATAAAACACAGTCAACCTTAAAGTTTGAGAGATTGTATGCAACAACAAAAAAGTGAAGGTCAGTCAGCTTGTTGCAACACAAGTGTTAGCATGAGCCAACCTGGTCAAGAATACATAATCTGAACAGGCAAGCTCTTATCTTAACATATAGAAACATGCATGCAATACACCTGAAGACAGGGATAAGAAGAATCTGATATGATAAATGATCTAATATTCCTAAGTAACAAAACGGCATTAAATGAAAATACATTAGTATTCATGATCCTTTATGGCTTGACTGCACACTACTGAACAGCAATTTATAAGTTTTTAACTCTTACCAAAGCATTCTGTTGCTGAAGGTTGAACAGTTCGGTCTGATAGACAGCAGCAGCAAATGGGTGAACGACAGGCAACTGGGCCTCTGGTTTCATCAGTGCAACCAGTGTTTTACTAGCATCACAGTTACGAATTGCAGTATTGATATGGTCAACTGCTACAAGCTCTGGGAGAAAGCAGGAAAAAAATCCCATTAATTTCTTTGCCATTTGCCTTTTTTTGTTTTGCTATGTTGTGTAGACAAACCATATCCCAATATTACATCATATTGTTTAAGAAAGCTATTGTTTAAGAAAGCTACAGCTGCATATTTTCAACAGATGCACTTTTAAGCACACAGACCACTCCACATTCTTGCAAAAATTATTTCTGCTCAAAAGTATGGGGAAGTCAATGGCTTAACACAGGTCAGTGATCAACTCATTAGACCGTCTTATCCTGAAAGACGACTTGACCAATCCAGGGATTGACACATCATCCTTATTGGGTTTGACCAAATCCAAAGTGACCCTAGAATGTCAACCTATATTAGTTTCCTTCACTATTTTATTTCTTCTACCTCCATTGTCCTCCCATTTTTACCTTTCTAGTAAGAGTCCAACTCTGGTAGGCAGGACAAGGCTACACTTGCAGCACCAATGTGATCAACAAGACATTCTAAAAGCAATGCCTTAATAGCCTGGTAAAAGTTTACCACATTCCATAGCGGCTCACTTGTTGTGACTGGAATTTTCATCAGCTAAAAACTGAGTAAAACAGAAACAGAAGCCGCATCTTATCTTTTGCTATTCTCTCCCCCTTTTATGTGCATTTGTCTAATTTCTTCATAAGGAAACATAATTGAACTTCAATAGCCACCACAAGCACTGCTAACTACAATCTAAGATTGTTTAACAAAGAAAACTGTTAAAGTGTCATTTAATGTTTTCTTCCTTCAATACAAGAGAAGTAGTATCCCTGGGTGAGCTCATAACTGGCCTCTAAAATAAAAAACAGGGGGGGGTGGAGGGGAAGGTGTTTAAACACACAAAGCAACACAGCAAATGCTGCCCAAGAGTGCTAGCTCTCTCATCTCACAGGCGAACGAAACTGCAACTTCTGCAATTTACACTAATCTCACCACAACAGTCACAATTTTGAAGAAGATGGTTGAGGGAAGCACTCTGACTTCAGTCTTGCATCAAGAAAAAAATATGGCCAAAATCCCACTGAGAAAAAAAAAAAAAGGTGTAAAGTTTCCTTTTGAGTAGGATGACCAAATATGCAAGATGAAAAAGTAGGATGCCTATTCCAAGGAAGGTTGGAGGGCAATTGAGATGTATTGGTGGGGGACAGAGAAAACAATCCCTATTCTTTCCTCTTCAGCCAAGCCATGCTCCTCTGACCCTCCCACTGCTTACTTTAGGTGAGGGGGTGGAAGACTGACATTGTCAGGGAGCTCATCAAGAGGCCTGTTGGAGAGGTTGTGATGTCAGAATATCAACATGCAACTGCTTTTATATCGTTTTTTAAAGTATGTTCACGCCCTAAATGCTGTAGAGCTTCTCTAGGCTTTTTGGATAGTGCCAATGGCAGCATCCAGGATACTAGGAGGAGGATTAAGACTGCCAGCATTCAGTTTGGCTGATGAGTTCAGCAGGTAGCCAGTCTACAAGCCTTTACAAACAAGCCAAACCAAACCACTTGAAAAACAAAGAGCTAGAGATAGCAGGGCAGATCCTGAAAGGATATTTCACTGACAGATGGCCACCCAGAGGTTTGAAGAGTTGAGAGTACTGGGGATTTCACTCTGTATCTTAGGACTCTATCCAATAGCATGGACAATGGAACGTTGCTGGAGATCTCTAGGCACCGACTCAGCATGGATCTTAAACACAGACCTAAACACAAACAGAGTAATCCCATCCGTTTCAGCAGGACTCCTCTTGAGCTGAAAGTTAGAGGCTACTTAAGATCCTTGCTGAACTGGAGCCAGGAAGAGAAAAGGTGAGATGCCACATTCTTGATCCTAGAAGTTTTTTTACACTATCTTAGGCACCACAAGCATATGAGAACCTGACTGAAGGAAGACTCAGCAGTTCAAACCCATGGAGCCTGAGTAACTTGGCCCCAGGACACTAGGAATAAATGGGGAGGAATCATATTTGGCATTTTATTCTGTACAGTATTTTAGCCATTCTTGAGGAAAAAAATAAAATAAAAGCACTTGCCTCTCAGACAGCATGCAGCAACTTCTACAGAAAAAAGTCCTACTAGACCAGCAACAAAATGGCATCAAAATCTGCAGCCACCAATGGGCTTTGTTGACTTCCATGCTAAGGAACCAAGCGTGCAACTCTGATATGATGAATCTATGTCCATAGGGCACAAACCCATTTACCAAGTCCTTGGGTATTTATCATGCACATTGTAACTTCAGTGGTATCTTCACACTTAGTTTGTACCTAGGTCGACTTACCACTACTCTGAGCTCTTTAATAGGTACCTTTAACTGGGTCTTCAAAGAGTTTCTAACTTGTTTGTTTACCTGCCTTCCCCTAAGGGAAACTGATCAATATGGGGTTAGAAGTAAACCTTAATTGAAATTCTTCATGCCACATGAAGTCATGTGGGTTACACAATTCTGTGGCATTTATTTTTTTTATCCACACAGAGAAAACAAACCCATTTTTCCTACTCCAAGACATTGATGGAGCTGTACAAACACATAGCATTACCCTCCTTATAGTTTTCCATTACTTAAGAGCAACTTTCTCCTAAAACAGAAATACTATTCATTGTGTTTGATAGTTCTAAAATCCAAATCACTAAGCTATAAAAGACTTGTAGGCGATGTAATATTTGCATGTCTACAATAGCACAGCAAACTACACATGCTACTTTTTTGCATAGCCTCAGAAGAACAATTACACTGAATTAAAAATATTCAATGAGACAAAAACAGAACAGTCACTAACACATGCCACAGACAACATATGACAGCAGTTTGTCCAAAGCTGAAGCTCCTAGCAGACAGGTTATCACTCAAAGAATGCCAGAGAAGCAACGGACAATAGATAGGCTGCTGCAAGTTTAGAACCCCTTTCACTATAATTTTTCTAAAACAAAGCAACATTACTCAACATGTTGTAGATCCATTGTGCTGTGTATAAACGGTACTAAAATATTAATCAGGTTGAGATATTTAAAGTGAAAATATTTTAAAGTAATAAAAATCTAGTTTCCTCTGCTGCAAACAACTGCAAACTATTTGTCAATTTGATGATTTTACTTTTAAAATAGATAAAGTGTAAATCATTTCCTTGAGAAGAGATCAAGACGGTACCAAAAAAATCCTATATTTACGTAAGCCATCAAGCTATGGCTTATGTTCAGTTTAAGCCATGTATGTCCACTAGTAGCTGAAAATATTCAACCAAGAAAAGCATTAGCTATTTTAGATAAAATAGTAGTCCAAAGTAGCAGATTGGTGACTTGACAATTGTGACACTGAAAAGAGCAGTAGCAAAAAGATGCAATGTGGTTTCAATTTATAAAGAAACCTTGTTTGCATGCAAAAAGAGATGGATTTCGTTATTCAGCTTGAGTAAGTAGTGAAATGGTATTCATAAAAATGAGGATTAAAACGTTTTACTCACTAAGCTTGAGAGCCTCAGCTTCCTCACTGGCAACACTAACTTCTTTCTGTATTTCACTTTTGTCAAGCAAAATTGGAACCCCTGCTAGCTAACAGATCAGACAAAAACAGACTTCATTATGCTTTTTAAATTTGCAGGGGGAACGGAAAATATTCCGCTATGATATAATATGAATTGACCATGATGTTGGCTGAATACCAAATACAATGGCATATTAAAGAATAGTGTTTGTTTTTCCATAAACTTCCAACTCACTTTTAAAAAGGACAGTTTTTCGCCTTAATCCAGATGTTCTCTATAATGGTCTTCATTCACCATTGTTTATGTCAGCATAACTTCTTATGGGTTTATTATAGCAGAAAAGTATAGTTTCCAAGATGAGCTTTATATTCAGGAATATATGAAATATTCTCTCTCTCTCATTTAGCTGCTTTTTACCAATGCATCATGCGCTTTACAGCAAATCTAGTTTTGTATTGTTTAGGAAAGTATTCTTTTAAAATACTTTACAAAATTCTTTACTGTTTCATAAAAGAGTAGAGTTCAGACTGCAGAATTTAGGATGAAGTCACTTCTATTTTAATTAGAGAAAAATGCAAATTCAAGGGTTGTATTAGCATACATTCCATTTAATTACCTGCATTCTATGCTCTGTATAGTCACACAATTGTGCTAGGTACCATGAGGAATTTTGCTGCAGAACTCCAGACAAACTCAAAGCAGGACGGTTCAAACCTGCCATCAATGCCATTTCATCTTGCCTGTCAATAGCCTCATTCACTTGGACTAAAGCTACATGAACTGAAAGGAGAAAAATGCTTACAAACTGCAAAACCACTTTGAGAGAAAAAAAAAAAAAAGTCCATTGCTGCTTGTATCTACCTCTTTATATACACAAGCCAGTCAGTGACAGTTTTTATCCAGCAGAGGGTTATAGTTCAAGGCTCTAATCCTACAAGGGCCTCAAACAGAGTCGACAGGGACTCCTTGCGCATATAAGGGTCCTCCCACATGTATCCATTGGCAGGGTCAGGGCCTACGTCTGAACCTCAAGTCTATCTAAAAAGAGGGATCAAAATTTAGTGTTCTGCAGCCAGCGGGAACTGACAGAAACATAAGGCAACAAAGCAGGTGAAACCAATTGGCTTCTGAATTGAGGTTGTTTGTTGCTGATATCAGACTCAACAACAACAAAAAAGGAGAAGGAGGAGGAGGAAGAAGAAGAGGAAGAAATCCCCAAAAGATGAATAATGGAAAAAAGCAGCAGGATACCCCACAACATTGAAAGTAACCATTGTACCACTGACAAAAGTTTGACAGCTTTAAAAAGCCATTTCTGTAAAATAAAGTGTTTTGTCTGTCTGGAATTTGGTACAAAGAAATGCATAATTAGTTGGTGCTACGTGCCCACTTCCATAAGAAACTAAAATTACTTACTGTTCATCTTATTGATATTGCCTTGGATCTCAGCTTGTGTCAGCAGTTCTTCATACACATCTCTTTCCTCTTCTGAAATGGAACCATTCTAAAAACAAGATAGTTACTGGTTCACAAAATTCAACACATTTTCAGATGGTAGAATAGCCAACTGAATTATGAGTGGTTAAAACTTTATCAACCACAATATAAACATTTAAGCTCTCTAGGGGAAGAGTTGTCTTTAAAGCAACCTCTGCTTATTGTAAAGCACTATGTATACATAAAATCAAATCCTGTCTTCTCAAATTGAAACTGTTATGAGAAATGAATCATGGAAGTACAATTTTGTATTAATGGAAAATTCTGTCAAATAGAATGCTATGCTTAATAATTATGCTTTACTCCAAGAAAAAAAGTACTTTTAAAACATTAAGCTTTTATATAAACTTTTGATTAACCAACTTTGTTTCTACATAGACTGTAAAAAGAGACAAATGAGCATCTTCTGGATTTTACATAGAATTTTATAATCTTCACACATCTCAGGTACATTCATATGTTAAAACGTACAAACACAGTATTGCCAACATTTGCCTCCAGCCTGTTTCATTTAATAGATTCCAAGACCAAAGGGACAATTGTGATCAATTTTCTATAGTGACCATCATTCACCTACTTTATCTTGAATACACTGGCTTATTAAAACAATCCTAGAAGAATCCCTTTTAAAAGTTTGCATGCACTTTTTATACAGCAATACTTAACTTATTAAGAATGTTAATTAAATCCAAATATGTTTTAGTACCTTCAATCTTGCATTCTCCTCTTTTCTCCTTTTAGCTTCCAGGAGTTCTTTCTGGTATTCCTGTGCAAGGTCCTCATCCACATTCATCAACATTGCGTATGGATTTCTCAGAGTTTTAAGGGTTTGATCTGCTACACCCTTCTCAATAGCTTCATTAATTGCAATGACAGCAGCATGCACTGAAAAAGATGGATGAGATTCAAAACTTTAAAATGGAAAGCCAATGAGAAAGTAGTTCTGGATCAAACAAGTTAGTGTTATGAATTCTCTGTTCAAGGCTTCTTTTTTTGCTTTTTAAAAGAAAGAGCAAGATATTATATACAGTAGAATCTCATTTAACTGAGCCTCCATTATGTGTCTACTACCAAACCACTATCCACTCGGAGGCCCCACCGCCAGGGGCTGACAGCCAGAGCCTCCATTGCCCACTCTACAGTTTAACTGGCTTTTTGGTTAGCCAATCTGGCCCAGGTCCCAATTAGATCAGATAATCGAGGTTCCACTGTATGTGATCATGTTTCACCATAGTTTAACTTTTTTGGCTCCCCAATCTACAGAACAGTCACAATGTAGCTGTAATCACTAGCATAGGACAGGATAGTGTTTAAGTGTGCAGAGGTTTGAAGAGTATTTTGTCATCTTATTTCAGCAACAGAAATAGCACTTAAAACCCTCTTTGGTCACAATGGAAGTCCTAGATTTAAATGGTCTTCAAATTATGCAGCTTTGTGAAAAAGGTTTGTGTAGAAGTTCCAATGTTCATCTTTTGTTTTGTGGCCACAGCCTGATCAAGCCAGCAGAAAGACAAACAAGAAAGAAACTGTGAAAAGTTACAGGAGAGTCATAATTAAAACTAGTTCATAGAAATAAGACAGAAACAATTCCTAATTCTCCTCTTACATGTTTTATAGTGATGTAAACTTTAAAATTGACTTTAGCAGAGCTACTCTTGATGCCAGTGGTGAAAATAATTCATTATGCCATGTGATCCACCAGAAGTTCCTCCCAAACCAAATTATTCTGAAATTAAACCTATAAACACAGCAGACACCAGGATACAATCCCTCATGGATTGATTACACCCATCCATCCCTCCCCCCATCAGCACCACCACTACTTCTATTTAGGTAAAGCAAGTAGTGTAACACAAAAAACATACTGAACATTTGCTAAACATTGAACTTTGCTAAAACCCTCTTTTCCTCTCAGAAAAAGCCTCCACACAAATCCCTAAACTGGAAGCTAGCTTTATAAATAAGACTGTCATGGGTTTGAGGGGAGGAGGGGAACTATGACAGAAGGTATCCATGTCCACGCTGTACACATTATTGTAATATTTGTACAAAGCATGCCTTGTGAGATATTTAAAAACCTCATGATTTGCTGATCAATATGGCAAAATGCATGTAGCCTTTTGACATTATAAACAAAAAACTGAGATCATGACTAAAAGTACCTTTTCCAGAGAAGTCTGGGGAATGGCCAAACCAGTTTCTCAGAGACAAAAGGCAAGCTGATGCCTCAGCCAGGTGTAAACAAGTCTGATGAATCCATTACTTGTTAAGTGGCCACTGTGTGGCAGAAAAGGGGTTGGAGCGGGGAAGAAAAAAAAATCCTACATCTTAGCCAAGAAACAGCACAGGGTTCTTCCCTTCCACACAGACTGCTTGTCACCTTGCTCCTTACTTGAAAGTGTTCCTCATAGGGAGGGGTAGGAAAAACAGGACTATACAAAGAAGGGGCAGGCAATGTAAGGCACCTGCCTCTCTTCTCCCCTCCACTCTCTGCACATCAGTTCACTGCACCAACAGGCCAAAGGAAGTAGCCATTGAACTGAAGGGGTTTTGACCTAAAAAGTTGGTCAGACTGCTGTGAGCATTTGGTGAGAAAAACCTTGCTTTGAATTTAACTTAGCATGTTAAGTTAAGCACCGGGTGCATTTTATTTTCCTTTTTCTTGTAACAATTTCAGACTTATGCCCCACTTAAAACCTTTCTTTAAAGAAAAAAAGGTTTATTAATTACAATCTAACCCAGTGGGTTTGAATTGAAGTGTTTGGGAAACTCCATTTGGGATAACAAGATGTGTGCATATCATTTCTACTAGTAAAATGATGGACTTTATATAAGATTGTATTGCCCAGGAGAAGATTGGACAGCACAGGACATACGTTTCTGTGGGGGTGGGAAGAGAAGTCAAGGGTGTGTTGGGGTCATCCTGCAATGAAGGCTGGTATGAGCCACTCCAGACTGGAGGTTACAGCAGCCAAAACAGGCACTCTGCACAGGGCACCCCAGGTGAGAGATCAGGGGTGATACAGTTATTCGTTAGCCTGGACTGTACCCTGGGTATGTCACAGGAACGCACATTTAAAAAAAAAAAAAAAAAGATTTTTGTTCCATTAACAGTTGGGGCCTCTGCTATATTAATAAGTAACAGTTGCCTTACACTACTGTATTTTTGAGAAATACACCATAGAAGCATGACACAAGGACAGTACAAAGGAGCTCTCTCTCCCCCTCTCCCTCCCTCCCCAGAGCAGCCCTCATATGGAAGACACCCGGCCAGCACAGGAAAGCAGTGCTATAGAACAGCAATCTCAGGCTCTCGGGACAATTGACAAACTGTAGTCCATCCCAAGAAACTCGGAAGTGCTGATATGTCTATGAAGGCCGTTAGCCCTGGCACCCACAAAAGGCAAGCATAAATACATGGTGGGAGTGAACCTCGAGCCATGGTTCAGATGAAGCAAAAAGGGTGAGAGGCAGAGAAATAAATCTTCAGGGCTCCCACGGGCAGGAATGCATGAGCATTCCTTTTAACTCTTCTTGCAGAACTGCCATTATTTTCTTGAATAAATATTTGGTAAGAGCCAAAGTGAAAACTTACAATACAGAAATTTGTTAAACATTAATCTCATTATTTAGGAGCTATGAAAGTATAATAAAAACTCTGTTATATCTCATATCAAAAAGCTATATTTACAAAAACAATGTCTGTGGCCAAAAACCTAAGTAAAGGGAAATTCAGTTAGGGTACTGGCAAACTTCACACTACTGCCCAAAAATCTCACTTGCACAATAGCAAAAAAGTTTGGGAAAATCTCAGGGTTGTTAGGAGGAGGGGGGAAAAGGAGGAGGAGAGGTGAAGGGGATGAAGAAATGTTCTCCAGAGTTTCTGTTTCTACACTGAGGCTCAATAATCTCCATTTATTTAGTTTATTAAAGCAAAAGGTAAATAGGAGACTCAACCCTGGTCTGAAAGTACCTATATGGGGAGAAGTTTTCTGATGACTGAGGGCTCTATAATCTAAGAGATAAAGAGCAGCAAGATTAGACTGCTGGACATGGAACATAGGCAAATTTAGACTTGAAAAAAGGCACACTTCTAACAGTGAGGTTAACTACCCACTGAACAACTTCTGACAGATATGGCAATTGCATGCAATATCTTTGGGGACCGTACTGTATTAAATCTATGAATGGCTTATACACAATTGTATAGTACTTCATAGGGAAGGGTTGGCATAATTCCTCCAGAAACTAAAAAACTGTGGGAGGTGCTTAAGGTGAATCACTGAAAACACAGCAACAAAGCAATCAGAAAGCCCAGGTCAACTGACTCAGGTTGCAGATTTTTTTTTTTTTTTTATTGCTGTACATAAGACCCACAAAACTAAACATGAAACTAGGAGACAAGGCAAAGGGCTTTTCATATAAAGCCATGGGCCTAAAAACTGGCACAGGGCCCTCTTTCTGACCCAGCAAACCGACAGGACCTTCTGTCCAAGAGGGAGCTCCAACCCTGGTGGAAGGTTAGGATGGACTTTGACCTACTAGGGCCACATAAAATGAACGGGTGACCTATGGTAAGCTTTTACCATGAGTATAGAAATGATTATTTTTATATATTCTCTGTAATGCTTTTTACCTTAAGAATAAAAGTGCTTAGGAAAAGCTGTGTGGTAACTTGTACTTGCTGGCAGTACACTGTTCATTGCCCCCAGAGAGAAAGCAAAGCACAGGCTCTAGCCTTTAGGCTGACTAACTTGCTAGAGATATCACAGTGCAAGGCAGATACCTGAGCAGCCTTAAAAAACCTTGGTCAGAGGGGATTGGGACAATGGTTCCACCGAGAGACAGGTGACAGCAGTAGACCTGACTAGGAACTCCTAGAGTGGGCCATAGGAAGAGGAGAAGGCGGGGGGGAGAGGGGAGGGGAGAAATACATGTGCAGTTTCCCTGAAACGTAGTTTACCTAGGGACATGGTGGATTCTCCATCACATTAAATCTTTAAACCCACAGTGGATCTCTTTCTGAAAAGATACCCTCTAGCTCAACCAGAATTTGTGGGCTGAATGGGCGAAGCACAGAACAAAGTTCTATGGTCAGTGTTGTACAGTCTGATTAGGTGATCATAATGGTCCATTCTGGCCTTCAAGTCTATAAATGTTGTTTACCTGTAAAACCACATAAGCCAACTTGAGAAGTTGTCAAAAGGAGAGAGCACGAGAGACTGACTCATGAGGAAAGAAAAAAAGAGCTAGATACATATCATTTGTTTGAGAGGACAGAGGGGAATACAACAAAACACGTATTTTAAGGATGTATGCACAAAGTGGGAGACATTTAAGGTGGTTCAATGGCATATAAACTAGAATGAATAAGAAATTAAAGAAAAAGTTAGGTTCAATATTAGCAAAAGGGCGTATGTTGTTCACTTGTGAACCAGTCTACCAAAGGAAGACGTGGAAGCCCCACTTAACTTTAAAATAGTCTGGATAGAAAAAATGTTCTCTAGAGAAATGATCCAGCATTATTAGGAAAGAGACTTAACTGGTCTTTTTTTCTAGCCTCCAATATCTACAATCTTCCAATAGCACAACAGGGTTCCTCAGCATCCATGTCTGAGCCCTGAATCTTCCCATTTTTTCCTCTTTCGTATACTACACCTGCAGTATCACATTAGCAACTCTCCTCCTCTTAAGAATTCAATGAACTCCACACTTAATTTTGTCAGAGGTTTCCATTGTACAGCATCCACTTCTTGGTTCAAATGTGCTCTACAGTTCACTCCCAGCCTACAGAGCAGAAGACATCAAGAAAGGCTACTTTATAGCCTTTCTGAAACATGCCTCAGAAATTAAGAGGAAACAGAATTCACTTTATAAAAAGCTTTTGGGAAAGGAAGTTATGGCTCTTATTTCCGGAAAAGGAAGGAAATTTACTGATAAAAAAAAATCAAACAGGTTTGATAGTAACAAACTCAGGAAATGTGTAAGATAAATAGACACACTCAGATTTCTCTCTCTATAGACTATTTTAAAAATCTACATTTGCAAAATCATATACAAACTGCAGTTGCAACATGTACCAACATAAACAGTACCAGTCAATACTAATGTAGGAAAGTGTGTTTTAAATTAGGGTCTCAGAATTTTAATGTTTAAGTTAATTATGAAACAGCTTGTCATATTATTTTGCACTTAAAATACTTGGAAATCTTTTTAGTGCCTTGCAAAGAGCTAAGCTTCACCTCAACTACATTTCTTAAGCCAAAAATTGTCTACCTTGTGTGTGTAAAAAATGAAATTTACTTAACTATAACCAGATTTCTTTGAGATGTCTCTGCGTCTCCATCCTTATGGATACTTCGCCATCTTGTGGTGCCTTGAGGTAGAACCACCTTCTAGCAGTGTCAGCTACTGCACCCTCTGGGCAAGTCTACACTACAAATTCACACTAGTGCAGTGCATGTGGTGAAGTTGCTCAAACCGATAGGAGAGAGAGCTCTCCTAGTAACCTTCATTTCTTTTTTGAATGGATCTGCCACTCATGAGATCAGGAAGAATCAGTTCCAAGGAACTCTAGGCTGCCAAATCCTTAATAGGTGTGATATTATTGCTCCACCCAGGCAGAAGGTAGCCAAAAAGTTCCTGAGGTGGCCCCCAGTAAGATCATGGTCCCCAGAAATGCCAGTCTCCCCAGTAATTAGGTTTTGGTAAAACGTTGGCTGTGGGATGGCCAAAAGGAGGTCCAAACCCTGCCATCAGTCTCTGCATTCTTCTTCTATCTCCCTCTTGATAGAGACAGAGGGAGTGAACCATGGACAACAGGTCCAGTGCGAGATATAAGGAACCAGCTCTTTGTGGAAACCCTGTAGGGGTCGGTCGCGAGCGCACACTATCGATCATAGAAGGATTTAGAATAGGAGACTCAATGTCATCTGGCCTCTTCTTCCTAGCAGGAGATGAAATAGAGTCTTAGAATCAGATGAACACATCTCTTTGTAGCACTTGTGTTTCAAGCTCTGCTCTGACGTGTCGAGAGGTGACCCGCAGCTGCCATGGTGACAGAACTCTCAGATCCAGCTACAGTCTTGGTTCCAGAAATGGAAGCCAAAACAAGAACCAGACAGTGGAACTGACAATTGAGATGATATCAGGTCCGGCGTTATACGTAAGTCCATCTCACCTCGCTACTGATGCTGAGAGTGGACCAAATCTACATTTTAGTGCTGTAGAGCCCTTATTTGGATCCAATAGCTCTAATGCACAGGAACCAGCACTGCTAACCGTAGCCACTTTGTGCTTATGCCTCTCTTTGGTGCTGACTGTCAACACCAAAGGCACTAATGTCCCCAGTTCTGGTGCGCCGATGGAGTCTCTCTTTCGGAGTCTGGAAATGGATGCGGAGGCTGCGGGGGTTCCAGGTGGCTGAATGGTCTCCCTTCAGAAATTGGGGCAGTGGCCTCAGTTCAGCCTTGTGTAGCCTGAGAGGCTTAACTGAAGGAATGGCAGGGATCAGATCCAGTCTTGGATGTGGGTGCAGCCTCTTGGAACTTGTTGGCCCCGCGTTAGTGCCAGCTCATGGAGAGACTGGCTTTTTCAACCCTGGATCGGAGGGTTGTTTAAACCCAGAGGGTCTGGCCTAAACTCAAGAGCTTCTTTCAGGATATAGGATAGGGCGACTTGTCTACAGCTCTTTCTGGCTCTGAGAGTAGAGATCCTACAGATCAAGCCACCAGAAAGTGAACATCCTTCACCCTGGCACTTGAGGCCCTGCACATTGTCATCAGATGCTGGCAAGATGGCCAGGCAGGAGATGCACCTCTTAAAACCCTGATTTTTCTGCTTCTTTGGTTCCACCATAAACACAGAACTGAATAAGAATCACTAACTGACCAAACTAACAGTTAAGGCTAACTGTCTAAGAAGAAAAACCAGGAGGTTCACATCTACTCATGGCACTCGGGTGGAAGAACAGTGTGGTGAGGGCAGTCCGCACACTAGAGGCCATCACTCTCACTGTAGCATTACGCTGACGGGAGCAGCAAAAGAGCACTCCAGCTGACACTGCTAGAAGATGGGTGTAAGGCACTACAAGGTGGCACAGCACCCATACATGGGATTATGTAGAGCCATTCAAAGAACCACCTCTAGTTCTCTTCTTCACTATCACTGGCTCACTTGTGTGCCTTGAGCATGACAATTAGCTTCTCAGTTTCCCCATTTTGTATTTCTGAAGTGGCACAGGCCAAAATCTTCTGCCAAATCTCTGAAGTTAAAATATACACTTGTTATAGCCCACATTTTACTTTAGGCATTTATTAGAAGATTTTGGCATATACCATTTCACTGAAGTGCAGAGAGGTTATCCACCTTGCCAAAGACTAGGTATCTGTGTATCTAAAAAAAAAATTATGAACTTTTATTTTTTGCCAAGTGAAAATACAGAGAACGGACACCTCAAATAAGATGTCCACTATCAACAGCGGTCTACACAACATAGCTACATTTACAGAAATGCTTAGCAAAGCCAACTAAAAAAAGAAATGAGTTAGGATGCTTACTTAGGAACATAAGAATTGCCATACTGGATCAGACTAGTGGCCCATTCAATCTAGTGCTCTGTCTCAACAGTTGCTTCAAAGGAAAGAGCTAGAACCCCACAATAGGCAGATGTGGGGTAATCTGCACCATGAAAGTCTCTTCCTAATAATTAAAAACTAGTTTGAAATATGAGGATGTATATTGCTTCCATTAACTGTTTATCTGTTTATTACACATCAAAACTTCCAGTCTCTTAAATCATAAATTCTTGGCCTCCAACACCTGTAACAACAAGTTCCATTGTCTAATTACATGTTGTGCTAAAATATTTCCTTTGATTAGTTTTTAATTGCCTACCTCTCATTTTCACTGAATGTATAATCATTGTCTATTACCTTACAATGTCCAAAAGTGTGCTCAGTAATACTGAAGACAAAGAAAGCTTAAAATCTACATTTTAAATATGACAAAAAGTGAGGGTGCCAAACAAGAGGCAAAGGGAAAGTGAGGTGAGGAAGCCAAAAGGATGCTTTTTTTCAGGCAGCTCCTGAAAGAGTGACACACCATACAGACATAAGGTATAATTCCTTGCTCCAAAAAAGCTCTCAGACAAAGTCTCATGACAGTAATATAACATGGTTACTCAGTCAAAACATGCCCTTTTTGACAGTTATTGAAGGTAATAAATATGGGAGGAGATGGCAATTAAAGACAAGAAATTACAAATATTATTGAATCAGCAATTAGATGTTACTTCCAAATAATATTTTAACTGAAATGACTCAAAACCATCAACAACTTATGCAAAAACGCTTGTCAGTTCAGGTATTAGGTGGAAAACATGGTAAAGACAACTTACATGCAGCTTCATCCACTGATAATTCATTGGCCAGAATCCCACCAATTTTGCTAAAAGCCGGCATCTGTATACCATACTTCTCCAACTCCTTTCGCATGTTACTGATTTCCTCCTCTATTTATATATTTCAAAAAGGAAAGTTGGAAATGATTAACAGGATGAAGTTATCAGGACTTCATGAGCAACCACAGCTAAAATTTATTTACAATTTAAAAATCCAGGGGTTGGTTAGCTTTGAGTTTCTAGCAAAATGAAAACTAGTTTCAAAGCTGTATCAAATGTTCTATATAAATTCCGTCCATGATTTTTTGAAGGCTGACATTGATTAAAAATAGCAGCCTCCCAATCACTTCGATTAGGATGTGTGCAGAATGTTGGAAGAGGGAAAACTCACATTACAGAGAGTAGGTTGCTAGAAACAGTAGTATTAGCAAGTTTCATTGATGCAATAAACTATCTAAAATATGACTAATTAAAACAGACTTACCTGTAAAGTCTACTTTCCCCAGTAAATCCTGGATCTGTGGTGCTATGCCTAGTTTGAACAGATATAAACTGCAAAGAAGAAAAAAATCAATGCCAGAGACTTGAATAGTCAAAAAAATGCCTGCTTTTTTGTAGACCCAAAACAAAGCTTATATGATGATCAGTATAATTAGAATGTTACTGGGTTAAACTCAACTTTAACTATTGACTTCTATGGAGAGAGATGCAATAAATTTGACTCACGATTTTCTGTGGTGCATTGTAAACAATGTGAGTGTATAGGGAGAAGCAATAGTCATAAGATGGAGATATTTCAAGAAGCTCTCTTAGATTAAAGGAGGACACAGCTGGAGTGCAAGAATTGTTGCCTGTACTGAAATATTTAAGATAAACCCTTGATGCTGGATTCATAGAAAAAAAAAAGAGGCCTTTAAAATATAGACTTTGTAAAGTGATACTCAAAAGCTAGTATATTAGGAAACCCATGACATGAAAATTAAGACTAAAGTATTTTTATAACTAATAATTACAATTTGGGATATGTCTATTTTCTGTCTATGTATTACAGATTGCAATAGGAAATTTAGATACGCTATTGGATCCATATAAAACCGTAAAAGCTAACGGGTATATTCCGCATAAGCATAGAATGCAGTAACTAGCAAACTGTATTTTCAATATTCAGCTTCAAAACCAAAGTCTGAACACCCTGCCATGAGGACATAATAGTTCTTTTCACATGCTTTATGCAAAATTAGGAATACTGATTTCAGAATGCACACATTTTTAGTTAAAAGAAACAGTTTCAGCTCAGTTTTCTTAAGACTAAGCATATTTAATGTTGAGAAAAAGAAAAAAAAAAACCAGTATTTTAATCTCAAATAGCCCCTCAAAAAACCCAACCAACCAAACTCTTCAGCTTATTATGTTCTCTTATGCTTTTAGAAAACAGAAATAAATTCAGTGCAACTATGTACTCTCCAGGAACCACTATTTTCATTTCGGTGTAGCAAGAAAACCCATACTAATTATTCTTAAAGTTATATAGTGCCATCTGGATAACAGCTAAGTGAATTCACATCTTTCATTCATATCTTCTGACCATATGCAAGGCCTTTAATTATACAAAGCTAAGAGTTTCTGGAATTTAGTTTTGCAGTCCAATTAATGGAAGTGATTTTCTGTGGAGTGAAGCTCAACTTTCAAACAAAGCACTTTAATTCGAAATATTTAACAATGGGAGGCTATTTTGCCCTTTAAAAAGGCTCCGCCCCACATCATCTCTACATATTGCTGCAAGTCTATTCTGTCTTTTTTCAGTTGCCCCAGAATCACAGTAGGAGACATTACTAGTTGCATTTGTTAATAGTTGCCACAAGTATTCTCTGTTTGAGCCACTGATGCCCAGTGCCCCTGGTAATTGGATCTCCCCTCTTCTCCAGTGCCAGCTTGACTAAGGAAGCAACAGATTCTTCTGCAGGCAGTAGATCACAGCAGAATACAATCCCATTATCATCTCATCGTGCAAGTCTCCAGATTGCTACAACATGCTGAATCCTTCCATCTGCCAGTCTCAAATTTACAAGAAGGCATTAAATAATTAAACAGAGCAAC
The DNA here is from genome assembly GCA_007922155.1 of Mesoclemmys tuberculata. Taxonomy (NCBI): domain Eukaryota; kingdom Metazoa; phylum Chordata; order Testudines; family Chelidae; genus Mesoclemmys; species Mesoclemmys tuberculata. The sequence continues at coordinate 40,844,109 of ML675629.1, forward strand.
TAATAAAAAGTTAAAATACACCGAAAACAAGCCCCAAATTACCCTAGTCTCTGCATTAGCCCAGTCCTCCCTTTTACTCCAAATAGCTTCTTTGTTAGTCTTTCCTTGCAATGTTTTATAGGGCTTTAACTGTAAGCTCTTTGAGGCCAGGACTACATCTTGTCTGTGAAGAGCCCACCATATTTTGGATGTCATAAAATGAACAATTAATGGCATCATTGTGACAGCATGGGAAATGCTGGCTTTTTAGTAGTCACCACTGGATAATATTTGATATTATGAAAGAACGTTAGTGGTTTGAAATGTGGCAGATAAATTGAAGATTTCACACTCTTGTGTAAACTAGTGTTACATATGATAGACCACATTACTCAATCTTCTATCCTCTGTGGCTTGGAGGAGTTTACCACAAGGTGGTGCTGAGAGTTTGCTTTTCATTTGATTTTTACATAAAATGTAAGGGTAATCTAGAGAACGCAGCTGCCTTCTTTTGCATTAATATATTCACTGGAAAGCATGCACACTTAATGCATGTTCTTTGTAATAAGGCTTATATTTTTAATGTTGCATCTGAACACATTTAAACTAAATGGCCTTAAAAGAACATTTCACAGTGTGGGAGTGGCTGACTTCAGATTAATTATTGGGCAAATGCTTATTGGGAACCTTATTAGTGAGTACTGCTATAAGCAGCAGGAATCACTCGTCATAGCATATAACGCAAAGGAGGCACTTTGTAACTGGAAGTGGTCACAAATGTACTATTGCTATCAGTTACTCCATTAGCTCAAGTGGCAGAGGTACATGCTATGGATATAAAAGGTTCAAAACCAGCTAATTAACCATGTGAGTATCAACATAATTCCAAGTGATGACATTTATTTTTTTCAACTTCTCAAACAAACAATTGACTATGAGGTCCTATAGAGCATAGCTTCTTTCACTGTACGCCCATAATTTATCCCCAGAGCACCATACACTCTGTGTATTGAACCCATCAGGGTCCTGTGGAAAAATATATGATAATGTAATTAAAGATTATCATAAAGCACATACACAAGGGGGATTAATTAAGGGTACATAGCCAATCTTCATTCCGGGGTGGGCAATTCACAGCACAGAAGCACTCTTGAATCACTGGCCAATAGTACCATGTTTTTTTTTTCCTTTAAAGAAGGAGTGTTGTAGCTTTGTGCTGATATGTAGCATATTTAGAAGGATTTAAGTGAAATGGAAACAAATGGAGAATGAAGGCCAAGAAACCACACAGATCAGCTCTGATGTCTTGGCACGCATCCTGACCAAAGTCAGGCTGGAGAAGAGAAAACAAATACCCCAGAAACCAAACCATTACAAAACGCAGCTCAAGAAGGAAGACACTAATTGTTACATTGTCATTGCAAGCAACATACAAAGCTGCAGCAAATAATGTTTTAAAAAAAGACTCTTTACCCATATTTACTGTATTATTGATTAAATCTTCAGTTTCAACAAATATAACCATTTGAAAGCCTTATTCTACTCCGCTTTCTGGAGAACATCTGAATAAAGACTGTGACATCACCGGAATGGAACTTAGCCTACCATTTCTTTATAAGCTGCTTAACATTAAGAGCCCCATGTGTCCACTTCAGGAAATCACGTCTCAAGCTTACACAAGACACTCGCTGACAGAAAGACTAAGCTACATAGTTTTAGACTATAGCTACCCTCCTGTATTTATGTATTAATCATTGTGATGCTGTTCAGTTAATATTAAACCAAATCCAATAATCTAAATGGCAACACTTACATCGCAAAAGAATTGATACGATTGCTACAGCCAAACTCAGCATTTTGAAAGAAAAATGCATTGAACTTTGACTGTACACCTGTAGGCTGGCGGGTGTTCCGCACCAGTCGCGGAGGCCCTTTCTGGGGCCCAGCCGCTGAGGAAGGTCCCTGCACCTTCCTACAACACCTTATTTATTGGTACACCGCAGGAGCAGTGGCATCATTTCAAGGATTATACTAGAAGCAAAACATTTCACCTATGGCACGTTTAATAGTTCCTAGGACTACTGACATGCCAAATGATTCAGTTATGAGTGCTGACAAAACAGAACAATTAAATTATGCCTAAAACTCATCTTTACAAGCCTGACATTAACAAAAAGGTATGAAAGGAAAAAGGTTTCCATACGTAGAAAATGAGCTAACTACTAGGAAGGAATCTAGTCTGCCAGCAGGGACAGAACATGAGAAAGTCTAGAACCTCTAATTAAATATCAAGAGGAAAAGGTTTTTAAAGGCAGAAAAAGTGGTAGAAAAAGTTTTTAATTCCACTATAATGGTGTAACCAAAACTTCCCTGGCTTTGCCTTATAACTAAATTACTTAGATATCTATAAGAGAAAATAGCCCACCACATTTAAAAATTTGAGACAAAATAGTTTGGAGGTATGAATGATTAAGAATGTATGTATTGATCTTCAATCTGGAAGTTCTAAATTGGTGTTAAAGCACAGCCTCAAGAACTTCATTTTCATTTCCCTGGTCAACACATTTGTACTGGCATTGTATTAACATCAAAGTTAAATTAAGTGTACCAGCACTTACTTGCAGAAATGAGAAATCAATAAGCTGAGATAGCTTGAAGGCACTTGGCATACGGATATAATTTTAAATCAGCTTATGGAGAAGTTATGGTCACTCTAAAAAGATGATTTTTGCTTAGAACCTCACTAAGATTTCACAGAGAGGTGGGTTTTGTTGTTTTAAACCAATGTTTCAGCTTTCTAAATGGTGTGTTTGTAGGAGATACACAGAAGGGCTGTTTGCAAGAATTTCAGTAGTTTGTTTTTTTTAAACTTGTACTTCAAAAGTATTTGCATAGCAGTCCAATAATAAAAACTCACTTTTGCTTACATTGTAATCAACAACCCACACCCAAATAAACTTTCACAAAGTTTTAAAGTGTGACCTTTCATTAAGAGCACCAGTTACTTGAAGCCATTTTTAAACTACATGCCAGAAAGGCGCCAGAAAGGAAACCAACATTTGCGCCCTCCCTCCACCCCATCATCAGTTACCTTAGTGCATGAATACAGTATATCGTTCTAGGTATGTTTTTCCTATCGTAGACATCTGTAGTTTCTGGATAAAAGATCTAAAAAAGAAACAGAATTGTTGACCAGTAATCTGTATTCTCTCATTAGTCAAACGGGTGCCTCTAGAGAACGGTAATGCTGTATCTCAATAATTTTGAACTGTCATTACTAGACAAAATTAGCTATACAGATCTGCAAGCATGGACATGTTGTACTGGTTTAGTCTGATCAACGTGACATATTTAACATTTATAAGCATTATTCTACGATCCATGGAGAATGCTTTTTAAATGAAAACACATTATAGAACATCTGCCTACTTTATTTAATTTGCTCTTCATGCTAATGAAGTATTGAAAGTATTGTATTTAGATACAACATTGGAACCTCAGAGATTTGGTAAACCTCATACAGAAATCAAAGTCAGTGAAGGATTATTAGAATTTGTAAAGCTTAATTGTGAACCAATGTTATCAAAGGGAGAATACTTAGTACACGTATGGTTTACATTTTCAGAGCACCATACAGACTAATCCTCAACACCCTGAGAGAAGGCATTACCCCCATTTTACAAAGGAGAAAGCTGAGGTACAAAGTTATTAAGCAACTTGGCCTTGGCCACATCACAAGTCAGTAGTAAAGTCAGAATCAAAACTTAATTGTTCCTGGCCTGGATCCCAGCTTGGGGTTCAATTCACTAAACACTGCTTCCCAAATTAAGAAACAGTGTCTGTGCCTGCTAAGGCCCCCAAGCACTAGAGAAGTACGCTTCCATGCAGTGAATTAGAGTTTTAAATGAGTTCAACCCCATGCTCCCAGATCAGTAGAAGTTGGGAGCACTATGAAGGCAGTGTGACCCGGAGATCTGTTTGTGCAATTTGGCAGAGGGCACAGAGGGTTTTACAGGGATCCCCTGGGTCAGATATGGATAACTGTTCACCGAAGTGGGGCACGTGAGGTCTCCACCAAGAACCAGTAGCACACGATTATGATAATCATTGCAAAATGTAAATACAGATAATATTTAAGGAGTTATGGATCTATACTGAAAATGAGATTCTTAAGGTCTTGGTGTTATGCAGGTCACCAGGAGGTGACATACCTAGGAGATGTTCCTTTCAGACAGGAGGTAATAGCCATCTACATACCTATCTGGCCATTTGTGTATTATATGCCTCATGATGTGGACCTATTTGCCTATTGAGCCAGAGGCAAAAATAAGATCACAAAAGCTACAAGATTAAACACACACAAGAAGGGTCCTGTTTATGAATAAAGACAAAGGACTGTTTGGTATATCATGGGATACAAGGAAATACCACGCATCCTTTACTGAGGAGGCAAATTGATAGCAGGCCTCTCTTATACATGGAGGGTTACAACCAGTCTGGCTAAAAAACACTGCAAAGATTTTGGGGGAGCAATGCTGTACAGGACATGAGTATCCAGTTAATTAAGTCTAGGTTCTAGAATACATGTTAGGATTTCATCTGTAACTGTTTCCCCCCCCCCATACTTCTACTTGCTATTACTTGACTCTATGCTTCGTTAAATAAACATAAGGTATGTTTACAGTGAAAACAAGCAAAGTGTGAGAGTTAAAGCAAAGCAGTGATCTGAAGGGGAACTGGCAAGCTGGGGTGTTCTGCTTCTTTGGGAGCAACAGATCAGAATGTCGCCAGTGTCCAGTGGACCAGGGACTGGACAGTCCAGGGAGACACTTGAAGGGCCTGAGGGTTGAGGTGCGCCTAATAACCTCTAGAGGGGCCTGCAAGGCCTGGAGCGGAGGCCTTGCGTTGTCAATGTTTGCTGGCGTTGGGGACTTGGCCTCCCATCAGGTGCAGACGGGGCTTCCTCATGCTACGGGCAGGTGATATGAGGTGCTCACAACCCTGGGTATCCCCAGGAAGAGCCACAGGCAGCTCCCATCATGATGTTAAAATGCTTGTGGCAGATTAAGCAAGCTCTGGGCCCTTCTAGGACATGATCTTCCTCAGTACAGAGGTGACAGGACATGAGTGAAGCCTTTCAGAGAGGGAGACAGAGTAAGAGAAGCTAGAGGTCTGATGAATTGACATAGCCAGCCACCAAATAAATTGAACCAGCCTAAAGCAAGCAATAGAATCTGAAATAAGAGCTAATATTTTACAGCTATGAAGAGAGAAAACAGCTTTTTAAGAAATACTGCTGGCTAACAAGCTGCCTTGGTAAATGCAGGAAGGCACAGAAGTGCCATCGGTTCCCAGCAGCTGAAAGGCACCAAGCACAGTTCAGAGAGTAGTCACAGGAAATGCTCCCACCCAGACCTGTATTAAATATCTGATCAGGAGGAACTATTGATGGGCAACACAGAAAGGGAGAGAAAAGCAAAGCGAATGTGTAAGGTGGGGGGGAGAGAAAGAAAGGGGAAGAGAAAACAGGAAGTAACATGGAAGGAGGCCCCCCAGAGAAGTCATTAAGAGGGAATCAGATAGAGGGACCGCATAGGATATCCTGGGAAGATGAGTCACTGGAAATAAAGGAGGAGGAGGAATTGAAAATAGGATAAAAATTAAAGGAAGAGTGAGCGGGAGATGGAAGATGACAAGCGACAAAAGAAATTGAAAGGAAAAACATTAAGGGTTTAAATTCCTTGAACTAGTCTTCTCCGTACTGAAGCTTTCAACAATATTTATGCAAATGAAGGGGAAAATAATCACAGTTTTTTAGTCAATTTTGTCTATGGGCCGAGTATTGTTTCATTTAAATGCTTACCTTAGGTAGACCAATGGACTCCATTGCCCTTAGCCACTGCACAGTATTATCAGTGTGTCGAAAATGAAGGCCTGATTTCTAATTTGGAAGGAGAGGGGGAGAGAAGAGATTATTATTTTGAAGGATTATTTTCTTTTGCCAGATACCTTCTCTTCACTTAACAATTTTATACTTCTCCTGTGAATAAAATTTGGAAAGTTTTCAATACGTGATCCTAAAGCCAGAGAGTTTCAACTGCATGCCTTTTAGCAAATCATAAGGTAGTTACATGCCATGCAACTCATCCTCTTAGGTGGACTTTGTAATCCCAGTGCCTGTGCCCCAAATCCTGTTTCCAAGCAAGTTTGTTCAAAGAGTCCCATTGTTAAGAGGGGAAGAAACATTCTATAAGAGCCTTCTTGCTTATTAGGCTCTTGTTCCGGTTGGGCAAGGCAAGCCTGAATACAAATCAGAAGTCAGGGCTGCTACAGAAAAGAGATGTTTTAGTCATTAAAGTCTCCTGGAGAGCTGGGGAGCTCAGGTGATTTCTAATCAGAGGTGTGTGCAACACACAAAAGAACGCATGAAAGTCATTTTTGCCAAGAATTTAAGGAGTGGGCCAATTTAGCTGAAATACCACACGAATTTTTCCACTAAAAGAACAAGCCATTTTCCACTAAAAACTCACCCATCTCCAAGTAAAGAACAAACACAAAACAAAATACCACACAATCTGAGCACAAGCAGTCTTTCAAATCTTAAGCATGAAATTTGAAGTGTCCATGATTTTAATGCACAAAAATAAAATTACCAGGTTTTGTAAAAAAAAAAAGCAGCTATTAAAGAAACAGAATTGCCAGAAATGTTCAAAAATTCGGCACACAATTATGGAAGTTCTTCCGTCAGTGTCACAGAACTCTATATATATATAATCAAATATTTCAGATGCAGACAGTTTTCAAGACTATCAGAAGAAGCATTTCAGTATTTGGCCAGCTTGCCAGGTGTGGATGCAGAAATCCCTCTTTATCAAGGACAAAGCTATGGACAAATAGGACAAAGCTCTGCTTTCGAATTTTTGACCTAGGTCATTTGGTATTCTTAGATTTTTTTTTTAAACCATCTTCAAAGAAAGAGGACAGGGGAAAGAAGTTTGCCATGTTGTACATGATCATGTAGACGTGCTCGTAATTCAAATTTTTACAATCTAAAATACATGTAATACAAAATCAGTTTCACCACCACTACATTTCAATCTCTAAATTCAGGATTCAAGGTTGGTCTTTCCCTAACAGTCAACAAGACCAGCACTTAGAACAAAAAGGTGAAGAAAATGCTCCTATTTAAGGGGTTATGTGAGAAAGAAGCCTGAACTCTATGTGACAGCTAAGCAAAAGAACTTTTTTCTTATTTTAAAAGCATAAACAATTTTAAAATTAGTCATTTTGTTAATCACATGGGATCCTGAACAGATTTTAACCCTGCACAGAAAACACCCGCCAAAAACAGATATACCTTTAAAAATTGCATTCTCCAGCTGTCCCCTTATATAAATTGAAATAAAGCAGCTCTTAAAGGATGTCCCCAAATATAAACTAAGGCATATACATGCACTCTCCATGATCACCAAGCAGCTTGTGAATATAACAGCAGAACTTGGTTTGACTGATTTTTCCCCCCCTCCATGAAGAAGCTTTTGATATTAAAATTTAAATGTGCAAATCTAGTAAGGAAGCTATTTACTAACAAATTATATAGCAGTTCATATCAGAACTTGGGAACTTAAAGAAAAAAAAAAAAAAAAGAGTCCCTATTTCCTAGTGGACTGTAATTTTACAAATGCTAACACTGTGTCCTTACCAAAAGGTTTTCCTGGCAGCTGACAGATTTTTTAAGACCCAAAAAAACCAACAAAAAAAGAAAAAAAAAACTTAAATATATCTACCATGTTTTTTCCCCTATATAGTCGTTTTTTCTATTTTATCATATTGCCTCCCTGCTCTTCAGTGCTATAAATTCATGTCCCACCTAGGGACCATAATCCTTCATCTGACTATGGGGAGTTATACAGTAGTTTGAGAGTGCAACTGGTGGGAGAAAGACAGGTAAGAATCATCTGTGATGATACAACACAGATGACCTTAAAAAGTGAAACAAAAAGAATAGAATTCTATATATATTAGGACACAGCACAGTCTGGTGATGCAGAAAATATTAACAAGATGCAAGGAAAAAGCATGCGTTAGCTTTCTGCAAAGTCCAGCTGAAGTGCTAAAACAGAATGGGAAAGATGGAGCTAAGAGCAACAAATATTGAACTTTAACTTTTGATTTTAATCAATAGCCATGAAACTTTAGCTACCTTATACCGTGTCTGTTCCACATCATAGATTTTCTTCTCAGAGACCATTTTAGGGGCAAAGAACTTTGCTAGCTTGGCGAGGTAAACTCCATTTCTTAACCCTTCTTCCAATTCAGTAGTGGGCGGCAGTTCTTCAGCCAAACAGACCTCCATCCACCTACAAAACAGATTGAGAATTACAGGTTTCTGTTGGTTAGTTTGAACAAGGTATACTAGAACTGTAATCTCATTATATGCTCTCACACAGAGTAACTACTGCAACAACCACCCGCAGCACGCACACACCCCTTAAGTTAGGTATTAGTAAAGGCATCAACATATACACAGAGCAACAGAAGAGGAGCTCCCCATGTGCTCACTAATACAACAGATCAAAACTACTAGAAAAGGAGAAAAAGACTGCTCTCTCTGTCAGGGATACTTGGGTAATGGATTCACAAAGTTTCTCAACTATGCCTTCTGAATCAGAATAAGGTTGTGTTTAAAAGGTTGTATCAAGCTGAAATGTCTTAGAAGGATGCACTCAAGTGCACTATCTTGGGCAATGTCAGACTTGTGCACTCTTCTTTCTATTTTAGAAACAAGTCATGAAGGCCCCACTTCAGGAACGCACTTGAACACAGTTAAATCCCACTTCAATGGGGCATAAGCAAGTGCTGTTCTGAATAAGGATGCTTGCCTGAATCAGGGCATACCAGTATAAAGACAGGGAGTTGTTGAAACCAGCCACCATGAAGTGGTTATGCCCCTACTATACAGTAGATGCTTCTAAGTAGCAACCTATCGGTGCCCCTTTGCTATGTTACTCCCCATAACAGCAAAGCCACTTAGGAGCATCATTTGACCCAAGGCATATGAAGAGTTAAGGTGTTTTGGAAGGAGTGGGACCGCCACATTGTGGAAGTGGTGTTGGTGGGGGAATGGGGCAGGGGAATCCTGGTTGTTAGCAGGAGAGCTCCAGTTGACAAAATGGCTGAATGAGCCTGGCTGCCGGGGACAGGCTGAGGAAGCTCCTGCTGGCAGCCTCATGCCCTGCTCTGGCGAGGGACGGATGGCTGGGGAGGGCACAACGCGCAGCCTGCAATGGAGATGGGGTGACTCTTAGCACGGATAGAGGAGATGGGAAGTGGGAATGGGATAGGTCAGTGATCTACGGAGGGGGTGTCTCCCAAACCCCCACTGCAAAACTGCACCCCCACCGCCAGAAACTGAGATGGAAGGGACATCAGTGCATGTGGGGAGTCCCTGATACTTGCCACCGCAAAACGGCAAAACTCTCCACTGCCTGCAAGCGAGATGCAGAGGAAGGGAGGAGGAAGCCTCCCAGCTGTGCCTCTGCTGCTTCCCTAGATCCGTGTCCCCCTGCAGAAAATCCCTCTCTTCCAGACCCTTCTCCATGCAGGCTCTGTCATGCAGGGAAATGAATGGGCTTTGCACCTTGGAAGGGCCAGTGCTGGGAGGAGAGCAGCAAGATACAGTGGGGGAGAGGAAGCAACAACCCTACACCCGCCTCCAATCTCTGCCCCAAAATGTTACTCTTATGCAGCAACTGAGTTGCTGTTACTGAGTGGGCAATTCACAGTATGGAAAAGGTTCTCAGGGGAAATGCTGCTGGTACACAGCAGTTGCTCTTACAGGGTATCGCTGCAAACAAGCATCTGTCATTGTGTTGCAGTTCTCTATTAATACCATGAAATATTTGGTACCACTCATTTCAGTGATGCTATTTTGACAAAACAGCAAGTATTTTTTTGCTGTTTCTATTCAAGTTACAACACTGTGCCTGCCCTAAATACACACAGACAGCCACATAAATGTCATGCTTCCAAAGAATTTCAAGTGTACTGGCTAAATAGCTCAGTAGTAAAAAGGGTGAAAGTCCTACCTCAAAAGGAGATGATAATATTAAATCAGTGGGCTTGGAAGAATTAGATTTTTTTTTAAACTGGAAAACATCGGCCAATTTTACTGGACTCATGCAAATGACAAAATTTCCATTGCGTATCTGTAAACTTCAACAGTTAGAGTAAGAAAATCAAGTGCAATATCATCCTGTTATATATCAGGAAACAGTCAACTAAGAGAGGAACAAGTAAGTTTTAGACCATTGAGATCACAGGCAGACCATATTATTGTTGGACATATTATATAGATCAAAGTGGAAAAGTACCTCGTGATAAATGTTATAGATTTTGAGAAGGCTTTTGACGGTGTAACCAGACTGTCTTTGGAAAATTATGGCACTCTATTTTTGATGGTATTCTGTAATCAAAGATGCATATGAATATGCAGTCAGAGACGGTGACAATATCAGCCAATGGTTTGCAGTGACAACTGGAGTAAGGCAAGGGTGTATTATATCCCCATTACCGTTTCATGAGTAAAATAACTGCAGAAGACAATTAGGGAATTTTACGAACAAATGAAGCACAATTGCATGACCTTGTTTTTGTTGGAGATATCGTCCTGCTTAGTCCAAGTTATTGTTTCATGGAAGACATCACACCTTTTGGCAGATACAGCAAAACAAAGTTGGTTGGTTCATTAAGAGGGAAGACAAAATATACAAAAAGTAACCAATAGAGTGGATGAAGAAACACTAAAAAAGTTTACCTATATAGAGACAGGAACATGCAATGCTGGTGATGACTGCTAGATGTCAAGCAACGAATATCAAAGCAACAAATAACTTTCATAAACCTGAAAAGATTTGCAAAGTAGCATGATTGGCACAGACTTTTTTTAGCAGCATTATGTTTGTCCTCTTTATGGAGCAAAGTCATTGAAACAGAAAAGAAATTGAGATCAACTCATTTGAAAGTAAATGCCTGAGGAAGCTCTTCAGAGTGCACTGGAAAGTGCTTCTTGCAGCATCAGAAATTCAAAGTAGAGCAAACCAACCTACAGCAATTATGGTAAGATAACAATGACATATTTAAGATATGCTTTAAACGATGTCACCAACATGACTTTCATGGCAAGTTGTAGTATGGACATCACTGGGGGGAGGAGGTGGAAGAGGAGGAGGAAGAGGTGATCTAGAGAAAATATTATGCAGAATACAGAAAAGCCAAATCCATTCATATTACACTCAAAAGCCTGAACATCTCAGCATAAATGGTAGTAACTTGATGCCCTATGCAACTGAAGGTGCAAGAACATAGATAAAAAAAATGCTACTTGAGAACCTAAAGTTTAAAGGATATTTACTTTATATTTTGGTATGTGATATTTGACAATTTGTGTTTTAAATTATAAAGCTTTCCTTCAATCTCAGTGTCTACCACCATTAAGTAATTATTGTCCGACCCCCATTTCCTGAAACGGAAAATTAAAAAAAATATATAGAAGCTTAAAAACAAACATTATCCATTACAAAAAAAAAAAAAAAAAGTGTGCCAAGCCCAGTAACCTGTTATTGCTGTACTCCTAATTTATATTAAATCCAATGTGTTAGAGTTAAACCTCATGAAGTTGTCCAACAAGTCTTTTAGCTAATGTTTACTAGAATAATTAAAACTTATTACTGTTGACACAAGATCCCTTAGAATATTTATACTGAAAACACTTAACAACTTAACATATAGAGTCTTGAAAGTTAAAAGTCTGTACTCCGATTACACCAGTTTCTCAGCGCAGTGGTCCATACAGCACTGTTGGCCAGCCAGCTTGTTCTTGCCAGCTGAGATGCTGGCTCCCCTGCTGAGTCACATTAAAATGAGCTACTAATACATTTAATACTTTCCCCAGTATTATTTTTCCACTTAAACAATCCCTGTTGCCATAAGTATGTTAACCTCATTACAGATGGGAGGATAGGATGCTGTAGACATTTCGTTTGTCTCACTTACTGATCATTAAGGCAGGCAGAGACCAGTTCACATACTGTAAAACCACCTCTCCATCAGAGGTTTATCTATTCAGACAACTGATGTTGGAATCCAAGTATTAAAAAAACCAAACACAATTAGCCAATTTCTCACCCCAGAAGGGAAAAAGCTCACTTCGTCATTATGTTGAAAAGACTCATGAGGCAAAAATGACGTATTCCATTAGCTTTTGGTTCATTGCAGGATATATGAAAGTGATTTCACTGAGGCAAAGACTATCGAAATAGGTCTTCAGGAAACCACCAGCAATAGATCTTTGACACTATCAGACGAAGTTGTATGGAACCAGTGTCATTAAGATGTACTGGAGCCTGCAATGTAGAAACTGAGTGGAAAGTATGGTTTCACTGACATGTTTCCTCCTGTTATACCCAATATATTTGCACAGTATGGATACATGCCAAGGTTTCTTGAGCTATCACTTTTTAATGACCATTGAAAAAAATATACATGCAAAAGCAAAGTGTTATACTATTTCTCTTCTCCAAAAACTTGAACAGGAAAAGCTACATTTGCCTCAGAGTTAGTTGTGAATACAAACTCTGCGGGGACCAATTATTTCCATGGATCATTTTTGTTATTCCTTGACTTTTGACTTCTAAAACAGTTGTATAAGAAGCAGATAGAGTTGACCAAGTGATGAAGGGGAGCTACTAACTAAAATTTGATCTTTCGCTCCAGTCAGCCAGCACTCACAAAGGGACTAGTCCAAAACATAGCATGCTTCCTCAGCAGTATAGGTAGACTTGGAAGAATTCTATTTTCTTCAATAGAAGTCTGTACACCATTTTACCATACACACAAAAAAATGTGTTTCCAGAGACAATCAATTTTTACAGATATACAAAATAATTCATTATCCTTAAATCAAATTCCAAGTTCACAAGTAGCATTTTTCTTTTTTGTCTATTGACATGTGATGTTGACAATTTGTGTTTTAATGTTATAAAGAATTAACCTTTTTAATCTCAAAATCTATAGTCATAATTGTCTAATGCTCCATGCTCAATTTCTTGTGAAACTGGAAACTGAAAATGTGAATCAATAAAAAACAAGGTAAGAACAAACACCGATATCGGTTGAAATTATAGAATGAAAATTGAATTCTGCCAAGTCTAAATATCGGTTACCATCAAGTCTATTCTCTGTCCATTATACTGGGTCTCTATCTAATATCACATCAAGTTCTAGGACTCAATCCTTCTCTTCAAGTCACTTAATGCTCAGGATCCAGGATACCAAAAAGATCATCCGGGATCTTCAAAGCAAGGACCATATGTGACAACACCCCCTCCCCTAGCACAACGAAAGTATCTATTCAAACAGTATCAGCAGTGATTTGCATGAGCAGCAGAGCTTTCTGGCAGGCAGGATATGGTCCTTGAGCCACCCATTCCTTTTCTTTTGTTTTGGTGGTTGAGGGAACACTCCCCTCACCCGAGATGGAGTCCTGTGCAACTACAGGTTAACCGGGTCGGGAACCACTTCTATGGAAATATAAAGCCAGACTATTTTCCAGACTACATTGCAATAGGAATAGGCAATCATTTATAGTCTTCATAAAGACTCTGCTCTTCCAACTTGTGGGTAATAACTTCCAACCCCATTACCCAGGGCTGCTACCAATGGGTGCATAAGACTGGACATCCCCGGCCTTGCTAAACCAGGGACACCAACAAAATAGCATTTAACTCCTCCCCCTACCCAGGGCTCCACATGAAGGAGAAAACAGAAGCTCTAACTATGCCACACCTGCGCCTCCCAATCTTTACTTAACTTCCACTGTTCAACAAGAGAGCCAAAAATATTTGGTCCTCGTCTATTGCCCTGTATAGTGAGAAGACCGCCGCAGTGCTCTAGGAGCCATTCTGCTGCTTCTGAGGCCCCCTTAACAATAATGAGGCTGAAAGAACAAAGGAGCAACAGGAAGCGTACAGGAGAAGAAAGTGGCTGGAAAGATCTTTATGACAGAGTGGCAGGGCAAGGGAGGGAATACATGCTAAGAAAGATAAAGATGAACAAACAAACCTGTGTCATCTGGCAGACCAAGAAAAGGGAAAGGCAGCTGCTCAGAACTTACAATATCAGTGAAAAGATGCAAACTGGTGGCAAGAGAGGGAGAAGAAAAAGGTGATGGGATGAACTAGGAAGAGAATACAATTATGACTGCATATGTCTTTGCATTTCTTATTTGAGAAAACCAGAGGCCAGTCCTCAACTGGTTTAAAAGTGGTCATTGTTCCCTGATGGTACTTCAGCAATAGTTTGCAGCAACTGATTATCTGCTACAATTTCAAGGGGGATGCGAAGGGCTATTTGTTCAAGCACATATGCATAAACACACATACAATATTCAGACACATTGATAGTCTTATCTGTAGCAAGTACTGCCAAAGGTGTCAGCCTGCATTTTATAGCATCATAACATGTTATAAATCTGTCCAAAAGCAAAAAGCATGAACTGATGCACGTGCAAAGGTTTTGGTCTATCTAGGTACCTGTATCACTGTTCATCACCATTAGTATCTTGTCTGATACCCAGGTAAACAACTGTAATGTTCCTCTGTTATTGCTGAAATCAAAAACTATGGCCTGTTCCTATTGTACAGATTTAATGATGGGGAATTATGGTGTTTTAATGGAAGGATATACCAGATATATAGTTTGAGAGGTTCCCTCTCCCCAAAACCAGAGAGTAATACTCCGTGGAATTTTCATGCCATCTCAGTAAGTTCTGAGGACAAGCATCCTACTCTTTTATTATTAAATTAGTGTTCTTTATCCGTTGTAGAAAACGCACCTTTGGCCATTTGCTTCCAGATGTCACCAGTCTCTTCTGCAATCTTGGAAACCATCAAGGCTTATTGGATGCCTACCTATGTCCCTGAAAATCCTGCCTGAGGCCATGTCTTTATTTAACCACCACCTTTTCCTCTCTCCTTTGTTATGATCTTTCAAATAAAGTTAGACGCATAAACATCTTTAAAATAATGGTAGCGTGAAAGATAGAGAATGCATAATAAGGGCACTTGGGAAATCATGTTGTAGATGAGAACCATCAAAGCTACATTGCCGTTGTGAATGGTGGCACAGTTGTAGCCTTATCAGAGTGTAGTGAGCTGCATGGTAGGAAACTAATGTTCACCAAGCGTTCTTATTCTCCACATGATAATTCTCAAGTGGTTGCTTATCTGGCCCTTTATGTAGCTATTGGAGTGCATAATTATATGCAAATTCAATTATCAGTAAATGCAAATATGTATGTGTTGAGAGACAAGTGTAGCAAATAGGGATGAGATACACTTAACAGTGATGATTTTTGGGGATAGCTTTGAAGTTTCAAAAGTTATTTCTGAAGTTGATAAATCAAAGTTGTCTTGGTGGGGTGCTCTCAAAATATTTTTCTTCAGCACACAACAGTGCAGCACAAGCTTTTTTGGGGGGAGGCTGGCTATTGCCTGAATTACAAACAAAGGCTAAGTGAGGACAGAGACTAACTCAACACTGGACAGCACAAAAGGCAGTCATTTTTCTTCAACACAAAAAGCAGCAGAATAGCCTTTTGGCTATCAACATACATTACTGAAGAGCTTGCCAGTTTAGGCTAACAGCAAGACCAGAATTTCTACAGATGGGGCTCAGAACACATTTTCCTTATTTCTACTACATAACATCCTAATTCAGTCTAACACTGTGGACTTAACAGATCTGAAGCTACTGCTAGTATGGAGATAAAGTCAAAAAGCAGAGTCACAGTGCAATACAGGATGTTTGACTATAGTAAGAGAAGTCCAGTTCAAACCAATCTTGGCTTGAAGCCCCTATACTTTCCCTAAAATCAACGATGAAATACACTGTATGGTGTAACAAGATCCAAAAGATTAAATTCAAAGCTAGACAAGTTCAGACCAGAAGTACGGCATATATTTTCAACGGTGAGGGTAACTGACCATTGGAACAATTTACCAGGGTTGTGGCAGATTCTCCATTACTGGCAATTTTAAAATGATGATTGATTCCCCCCTCAATATTTACTCTAGTTCAAAACTAATTCAGGGAATTTCTCTGGCTTATGTCATCAGGAAGTCAGACACTAGACGCTCACCGTGGTCCCTTCTAGGTTTAGAATCTATAGTCACCATATAGCCAAATTTGAAACAGAAGTGACCACACCAAGGACTTCCAGCAAGACAGAGAAGGGAGTTTGAGGGCAAGATTCTCAGCCCCTATATGTTAGGTAAAGAGGCTCTACAAGGCCCAGCATTTGCTGGAGAGAATTCCCCTTGTTGCAGGAACCGAAGGTCCCCAGGCAAGGTCTGGCATAGGATAGGTATCTTGGCATGATGGTCATGTTAGAGGCAGGGCCCCAGCATGTGACAGATTCTGGGTGGTGCTGCTACAATCTGCCATAACAAGCATTCCTCCAGCACTGTCCTGGTTACCTGCTGGGACGCTTAGGCACCTGAATCAGATTAACATAAGGAGGTCACAAAAAGGTGATGTCATCTTAAACCTTCCTCTGACCAGGCTGAATGTTCTATGCTACACCTCGGATGTTTTTCCTCTAGACAATCAATATTAATATCTAAATCAGGGATAGAGCTATTCAGTGATGCCATCAACTGCAGCAGGAAACAATCTTAAGGGCTCGAACTCTGATCTTGGTATGGAAGTGAGAGGGTTCTCCGTGCTTGCGATTTAAAGGTATATTTAAGTCAGTGAAAAATGAAGTAATTTTGGTTCATAAAATCTTGAGGTGTGGCAGTGAAATTGTTCCTTGAACTATCTAAACAAAGGTGTGAAAAGAGGAGTAATTAGTTTATTAATCTTGCCTGTTGGACTTTGATACAAGCAAGTGTATCTCATTTTTTTAAGAAAAGGAATATCATCAATTTCCCATACCACGTACACTTTAGTAAACAGAAAGCTATCCTAAGAATACAAAGTTACCTTATCTTCTGCATACTACAGTACTTGTCATCTCAGAAACAGAAAGCTTTGCCCTTTTAGATGCAGTACTTAATCCTCAAGAGGATAAAGGCTCCTCCCCGCCCCAAAAAACACAAAAAAACAACCACCCACAAACACATGACTGATACAAAGCCACTGAGAGCTAGCCAGGACTGAATGCTAAGCTATAAATTCTACCTATAGTAGCATGCTTTTTATTTTTGGCAACATGTATTAGAAGACATCAAAAAGTAAGTGAATTCCTGGCATAGTAACAGTGATTACCTCTATGCAAGACCTTATGAATGCCACAGCAAAAGATTCTAGTTTCTAGGTTTGACTGTGCAATACATAATCAACATGAGAGATCATGTTTACACTTGGAAAAGGTATGTAGGTTTTTAAGGGACTACACAAGGCAGTGGAGAATTAGGTCCCGTGCACACTATATTGAAAGTAAGTGACAATTTAAATACACTTTTTTCCCACACCAGGCTTCTGCTACTACATCTGCAAATTGAATCATGAAGATACTGTTACAAAATCCAAGTTCACAAGGTGGCAGCACAAAAACTAGTTGCTATTTTAATCGGTTTTATCCCACTGTGCTTCTATGTGGGTTAATTAGTGATTAGAATCCAGAATGTAAACTGCCACTCAGAAAACTGTTCTGAAGTTTAGGATGGCCCATCCTGGCCTGTGTTTGCTGTCTCCACCAGCAAGTCATCTGACAAAGCCAAACCTTGTTTACTCAACATTTCTAATAGCTAACAGGTACAGAGCCTTCTAGTAAAAGCAAATCACCATTCCAGTTTACAGCAATAAGCACTTGTACATTTCATTGCATTCAGACATCATTCTCCAGTCCCTACAATTAAACATGCAGTCATGCCAACTCTTGAAAAAGGTTTTATTTTGCTACCTTTTCAGATATGCAGTGACATTAAAATTTAGTGTTTCATATCAAGCACATCAAATTCAGCAACATTTCTCAAAGATAATATATTGAACAGGGTCCAATGCTAACAAAGCCTGAGTCTGCACCATCATAGGGGAGGCCCATCTTACCTTTCTGTTCTTGGCTTGACTCCAAGCTGCCAAGGGCTGGAAAGAAATGCTGGAGACAGCTCACTAAAGTCAAGGGGGAGGAAGTAAAGGAAGGAGGGAGAGGGACTGGAGTTGAGTTAGCAGTGCAGTAATAGATAAATAAAGCCACAATGAATAGCTCCACGGGAAGCTATCATGCCTGATCAGCTGGCCTGCTGACTCTTGCAGCTAGCAAAACCTAGGTAGTGTTAGGAATATCAAATGAAATGTAGTTGAATTTATGTTTAAATGCCACAACAAAATTTTGGGAGGGGAGTTAAGCAACTTTGGGGTGGTTTCTTGGGCGGGGGGCAACTTGGAAGATTGCATTAGGGTACGTCTACACTGCCGGCAGCAGCACCAGCAGTTCAGAATCAATCTTGCAGTGAAGACTCGCTCAGTTGAACCTAGAAGTCAACTCTGCTAATCCACCCTGGCAAGAAGCGTAATGCTGCGTCGACGGGAGGGCATTTCCCATTGGGGTAGCACAGTGCAGACACCACAGTAAGTATGTTAGGAAGTCGACGGGAGATACTAAAGTTTACTGTACGCAGCTTGCGCATCTCCCATCAACTGCCACTGAGACCCATGGCCAGAGCAGACCAGGCCTTAGCATAGTGAGGAGGAGTCTTAGTCAATAACCAGAACCCCATTGTGCTAAGCACTTACAAAAACAGAACAAAGATGGTTCCGGCCCCAAAGAGCCGACAGTTTAAGTATAAGACAGAGATGGACACCAACTGGGGAGCACAATGAAACAGTGAGACAACATCAGTCAGCATGATGGGCAGTGGTATCAGCACATACCAGCCTAACGGTTGTCAAGCTCTTTGAAACTCTCCCATGACACTTACAAGGAGGTATGTGAAGAGCATGGTTGAGGGCAGAGGAAGAAACAAGGGAAGGGACAAGCTCAGAGGCAGCATGGAAGAAAGCTTGAAGGTGCCTGTTTGAAAATTTAACAAGGTGAGTGATAGAGGCTGGAGGCATGCACTAGTCACAGATGGGAGTTGACATTTTGATATATGTATAATCGCTCTCATTTGCTATGATGGGATTGGACCATGAAGGACCCTGAGAGCGGCAAACTGTTTGATACAATGAATGGCAAAGCAATGGGCTATGAAAAGGATCTCTGTAGCAGCCTCTGAATGGATTAGAGTGAGACAAGATCGCAATTGTCAAGGGCAAAGAAGAGGGTGTTGAAGTAACATATCATATCTTGACAGCTTGGATGAAAGCTTTAGATATGCGGGAGGATGGATAGGAAAGCTTGTATCTTATTTCTTATGCAGAAAGAATCTGGACAATTTAGACATAGCCTGGATGGAAGGACCTACAGAGGTCTGAGGCCAAAGATGATGCCCAGGGTATGTGCTCAAGTGACAGGAAGGATGGTGGCGTTATCACAGTAATCAGGGAAGAATGGCTGGCAGGCAAGCAGATTAAGAGCTCTGTTTTAGCCAGGTTGAGCTTGAGCTGACAGCTAGACATCTGTGAGGAGATGTCAGAGAGGGGTGAGATTTTAGTTTGCACAGAGGAACAAAGGTATGGAGTAGAGAGGTAAATCTGTGAGTGTTCAGCACAGAGATGGTAGTTGAATTTTGTTTGCAGAAAAGATTACTCAGAGACCAGGTGTAGATGGAAACAAGAAGGGAACCAAGGACAGAGCCAAGCTGATCATACCCCAGGCAGCTAAAACAGTTAGGGTACATGCAACAGTGGACAAGGCTCACTGGTTGCAGTGCATGTTCTATCAGGCTACTTAATTCGGGGTCAAGGATGGTGGTTTTTTTTTTGTTTGTTTTTTTTAATATATAAGTAGTATTTGTGAACAACATGGATTGAATCCAAAAGAATGGCAGCAGAAGCTCATACCTTTCCTTCACCGTGTTGGCATCTGATGATCAGTGATCTCCAGAAGGCCTTCTCTGCATTATGGCTGACAGCATCAAAATTCGATCTAATGGCTTTCTAATTAACCAGCAGCACCCACATTAGTTACATAGCATCCTCATATGAAAAATTTGAAAGTTAGGTTTCCCCCCCCCCCTTCTGATTATGCTTACATTTGGATTGGAGGGAGGCTGCTTTAACAAATTTCATAATGGGGCCAGCATTTAATACATTTGCTGTAGAATGGCACCTCGATCTCTTATTTGGGACCCCTGGGCCCACAATGCTAAACACTGTAAACAAAAGACCATCCTGCCCCAGAAAGATTGCAATCTAAGTTCATATGTCTGTCAGTATTAGTTGATAGTGAGGTGGCAAAATCTTTTGAGTACACTCAAGACTACAGAAGACAGGAATTCCTGAAGGATTTAAAACTGGAAGCCACCTTGCCCAGAAATTCAGCATTTACAAATACAAGGAGAGAAGAACAATTTGAGCTATTCATACTTTGCTAGAGATTCTAAGATGAACACTAGCCATTGAGAGGAAAATATCCAAGTGCTATCATGGATAGGTCAATGGAAGCACTTGTTCGGCATGCTACAGCAGTAAGTGAAAATGTTAGGATATATAAAGAACAAGTAATACTTAGAAGACATGCCATTACATCAGGCAATTTTGAATCTTCCACCCAGAACATTGTGTTCATTAACTGTCATCTCATCTGAAAAGAGATACAGCAGAAAAAAAACAAAAAAACCAAACCGGTCCAGAGAGTCTCAACTGAAGTTATAGGCATGGAAACACTTCCAGAGAAGTCTGAAGAAATTAAGACTTTTTAGAGAAAGGAAATGTACTCATGACATATATAAAGTAATGAATAATGTGACAAAGTCAGAGTCAAGTACTCTGTCCTCTCGTCATAATTTAAGAGCAAGAGAACAGCCAATTAAATTGAAAGACAATCAATTTAAACCTGGAAAAGGAAGCTCTCTTACCAAAGATCAGTAACTATATTTTATTCATAAAAATATGACAGAAGTGACAAGTATTTTTCTGGGGAAAATATCTGAACTGCTTTGTAGCCTATGCATAAAAATCAGGATGTAATCCTGGACTCCAGAAAGCCCCAAAGCTTGCATAAAACTTAATCAGAGCTGCCAATTGTTTGAAAGAGATAGGAGCTGCAAAGAAACTAACATTAAAAGCAAAACTGCTGCCAATTGTTCCAACCTTTGCAGTCTATCCTAGTGGAATGGTAAATAATATTCCCTCTACAACTTTTTCCCCAGAATCTCAAAGCACTTCACGAACATGGAAGTTAGTTCATTAGAAATAGGCAAATATTCCCTCTCTTCCCCTCCCCACACTTTATAATGGAGAAAAGGAAGCACACAGGTTCATTGCCTCACCTGAGGTCACACAGTAAACACATGTAGACCAGGACTAGAACTCATCCTGATTACCAGAGCTGTACCGTAATCTTCTTTAGGAGAACAGACTCACTATTTGGCAGTTTAATAAGCCTCCCTATAATTAAACCAAAAGAGTCTCTCCTCCACCAATAATATTGAAGATACTCCAATGATGTTTCATGTTACAAAGATAAAGTACTGGTATATCAGAAACATAATAAGTGAAAAAACAAAATTAGATTTTAGTTGTTCATTTATCTATTGCTTTTTGAAAAATTCAGCTACCATGGGTCTACAGTAGTCAATTAACTAATCAGAAGGTAGCACATCACCAGTCCAACTTAAAATTCAGTGCTCTCAAAAAACAAAAGCCTACCACTGGTGACCTTGAAGCAAAAATATCCTACTAAATCAATTTACATCACAGCCAACCCTATTAACCTAAACACTTTGTACATGTTAAATAGTGAAACATCAGAGCTTGTTAACTTCTATCACGAAGATACTTAAGATGCTATTTTGATGAGAGAATCTGCTCCTCCCACATCTCTTCCTTATCTCCATACAAGTTCACTTACCTTTGAAATGGTGAGGTCTTTGGGTGCTGCTACTGTAATACTAATAAGACAATTGAAAAAACCCATTTTAACTGTAATCTCCTTTCTTGTATCATTCGTGAGTCAGTGTATCAGTCTACTTAAAAAGAGAGAATCAATATAACTGCAGCCTGAGGAAACTAAGTATTACCCGATCAGGAGAGCTTTGGGGCTTTGTGGGAAGGACATTCAAAGCACTTTTGGGGCTGTTTCAAACCATGAAAGTTGGGGGGGGGGGGAGAGGAGGAAGAAGAAGAAGGTATCCCTACACCGTAATAAGGCCAGAGTCAGTAAAACAAGTTCACAGACCCTGGGTTTATTAACCTAGGACTTGAGGATCTACACCCACTTGTTATCCCAGGTTAGGAATAGTTGAACCCTGATCTTAACCCGGCTCTTCTGTGTCTAAACTGCATTATGCAGGGCTGTGTCCAAACATCCTGTATCTCAGACTTCCTAGCACCCTCCCAAAATGTGACTGCTCTAGCCTTTTGTTCATGCTGCAGCATGGAAAAAGCTGCTTGCCCAGCAAACTTGGCTGTTCAGAGAAATGAACACACACACACCCCTCCCCCCTTCGGTGGACCCCCAGAGCATGAGTCCAGTGGTACTGCATCTACACCGCAAGCCAATAGAGCTTAAACCCTGGGTCCTGGCTTGATTTGGGCTCAGATCCTCCTCCACCCCCCTAGGGTCCTATGCGCCTTGGTCTGAGTTAGCATGACGTGTGTGTAAATAGAAGGGGGGGGTGGGGGTGTGTGGGGGGCGAGAAGACGACTTGCACCACTGGCATTAAAGCACAGCCTCTATTAACACAGCTTCAGTGATGCCAGCCAGTAGCTGCTGCAATTACAGTCAGGAGTCTCAGTGTGAGGAGGCCATGGAATGTTTGCACATCTAAACAGATATTTGTCTGAAGCCAAAGTAGATTTTTCTGAAGTAGTTTTGGAAACTAGAACAAGATCTTTAAAAAAGAAGGTAAGAAGCTGAAATCAGAGCATTCTTTAGCAGAGTGCACACGGCTCTACCAACAGTCAGCACAGCTAACTCAAAAGCTAAAGAATACATAGTTAACTCCTGGATATGAGTCAGCAGTGTGCCCTGGCTGCCAAGAAGGCTAATAGAATACTGGGTTGCATTAGTAGGAGCACTGCCAGCAGATTGAGGGAAGTGATTATTCCCCTCTATTCGGCACTGGTGAAGCCACATTTGGAGTATTGTGTCCAGTTTTGGACCCCCCACTACAAAAAGGATGTGGACAAGTTGGAGAGAGTCCAGAGGAGGGCAATAAAAATTATTAGAGTGCTGGAGCACAAGACTTATGAGGCAAGACTGAGGGAACTAGGCTTGTGGAGTCTGCAGAAGCAAAGAATGAGGGAGAGATTGGATAGCAGCCTTTAACTACCTGAAAGGGGGTTCCAGGGAAGATTCAGAACAGCCTAGCTCCATGGTGGTAGATGACAGAACAAGGGTCTCAAGTTTGCAGTAGAGATCTAGGGAGGATATTAGGAAAAAGTTTTTCACTAGGAGGGTGGTGAAGCACTAGAATGGGTTACCAGGGAGGTGGTGGAATCTCTATCCTTCGAGGTTTTTAAGCTGTGGCTTGACAAAGCCCTGGCTGGGAAGATTTAGCTACGGTTAGTCCTGCTTGGAGCAGGGGGTAGATGACCTCCTCAGGTCCCTTTCAACTCATCTTCTATGATTCTAACTCCTCTATAAATTGCCTGTTTTTTCAATATTTGCCTCATTTGAAAGTTAAAAAAAGCAAGCCTCACACACTTCGGACGCAACTTGGATCATCCATTTCTTTTATCAGACGAAATCAGATCATGATCTCTTACTAAAAGAGTCTTGCATCCTGTTCATATGGCAAGCAGAAACAAAATCAGAATGGGTTACTTTAATAGTTTTGTTTGGATATACATTTTAATTTTAATAGTTCAATTTCTCCTAATTTTGAGCACTCAAGATTTTTTATATTTAGATTAACTAGATTAGGAGTACTGCACTGTATAATCAGGATTTTGTTGTGATGACTATATGCCAGGGGTGGCCAAGCCTCATGCAGCTCTTTTAGAGTTAAAAAGTGGCTTACGGAGCCCCCCACATGCCCTCATCCTCTACCTACCAAACTTGAGATTGTTGTGTGCGGCTCAGAGGCTCAATACATTTGGCCACTCCTACTACATGCTTTGTACTATATTGTGAAAGAAACTATTCAAATGGAAAGGGGGCAGGGGACGAGTACGCCTGTTGAAAGTTCACGTCTCCAAAAGGTACACCTGTTCACTATAGACAGGGCTTAATGTAACCCATTACCAGTTACTTTGCCCTTTTCACAAAGGGCCCCACGACAAAAAGCCACACGCACCGCAAACTTCCCCTGCCCCAGTCAAGGAAGAGGGAACATGGGGTGACTGTTCTTCCACTGGCTCTGCTGCAACTCAGAGTTAGCAGGACAGTCATCTCCTAAGCACTGGATCCTGCCTGCAGCTACTGGGGGCAGAACACACACAGTTTAAGGTTGCCTTGTAGATGTGGGTTTCAGTTTCCAGGTAGCTACAAGGAAACTTACTGTAGTGGACCAGGGAGCTCTCTCTTGTTCAGAAGAAATTAAGATGTTCATCTCATCTGGTTGCAGACCTAGCCCTTACCCAAAAAGCCATCCCAAATCACCAAGCCTCCCATGACAACTGCCACAAAGCAGGTGGTGGCATCATCAGTTTTTAAGTCCTTGAGCCAAATGAAGCTTCTGCAGCGGTGTTCAAGTTTTTTTTTTTTAAATTGAACATTAAAATGGTACATTTTTGTTATCGTTACCACAAATCATACACTGCCAAAGAAATTTAGCACTGATGCACTGCAGAAATCTGTGGGTCTTACCACAGATTTTAGACCTTGTATGCTACCATACATGGGGCTCAAAGTATAGCCGCATAAAGAGAGTTATGAAATATTTCACTAGTACCTTTGTCTGTCTTAGGGGTCCCTTATGACCGGAATAAACCCATGCCCAGATAGCCATATTTAACATTGCTTTGTGTGCTATAGGCATTTTTGCTCTTCAATCACAGAAAATAATGTAAAGTTAAATACATTTCAGATTTTTAGGTTGGCTTAAGAAATATGAAAAATAAAATTAAAAACCTCAATGTACAACACAAACATCATGAAGAGTTTCCCCCATGGCCATTACTAATAGCAAATGCTTGGGAAAGGGTTGAACAGCTATCATTAGCAAGCCTTACTTTTTGGCTATACTATGATCCAGTAGTTTAATATTTACCGGTATATCATAGTAACACCTAAAAGCCACAACCAGTTTGGGCCCCATTGCACTAAGCAAAATACCAACAAAACAGTTCCTGGCCTGCAGATCTTACATAGTCTAAAAAGACAAAATTTAATGGGTGGACGAGCTAAACAAGTGTGCTGGGGTGGGATAGACAGGATAACAAAAAAGATACACACAATTCTTAGCTGGTCTGTAGTAGAAACCAGTAAATCGTTCAGTGTTTAATGAATTAGCTTGATAGCTACTGGAAATGCTAGAGTCAAAATATTTAATAGCACTGTTTTTTCAGCAATGCTCCTAAGCTTGTCACTATTCAACAAACGTAACCAAGTTTATATGCAGTAATACATCAAAAGAATTCCCAGACAGCAAAGTCTTGTCTGTCAACTGCTCGCTACAAATATATCGTCCGCCATTATTTCTTCAAGTTCCATTGTAACAATGTGTACTATATATGCATAATACCCTTCTACAAAGATACAGACATGAGGAGCCTGAAATATTCTTTTCTGGATTTCTGTACAAGAAGTGCTTTGTGTCTTGGGAAGGGGTGGCAGGAGCGAGTGCAAATACTTTACACAAAGTAGCGTCTCCTCCCTCCCGCCCCCCCCCATTGATCCTTTCGCAAACAGTACGGAAAACAGCTTATCTGTTACTTAACAATGCTGTAGTAAGGGTCTTAAAAATAAACAAAAACAGATTGTTAGGGCAAACCCTGACCCCCTTAATATTGTGTATACGAAATATGTATATTATACTTGGACTGGCATACTCTTCACGCTTCTTGACTTCTCAGCGTAGGGTCTGTTCTTTCAAATAGGTATCAACAGCAATGAGTGTCCTAAAAATGCACAGTGCACTAACAGCAAATGTTGTAAGTAATCACTTCCTCTCTGGTCCTACGGCACCTTCATTTCCTATCCAGTTTGACAGTGACCTTTTCCCAAGTACTGTATAAGCAGCACCTCCCCCCCACCATACAAAGTTATGGGAAAATCATTCCCAATACTGCACAGTGTAACCAACAAGTCCCATTCATAGCGAAGTTCAAAACACTGCATTTCCAAACTTTCAATTAGTTCAATGACTGCAAAGCACGCTTAAATTCTCTGCTATGTATGTATATTTCACTCTGAGATGCTATCTTTTGTATAAGAAAAAAGTTTATGGCATAATTTTCAGGCAACAACTTGACAAACTCCTACTCAAGACTTATTTAAATATCTGGTAATATGACCAACTAGATCTACCCTAAATCCAGATGTTAGGAACCTCATGGGACTGGCTCCTGAATGAGCACATTAGGTTTTAGGCATGCATAAGGAACATAAATGCTTTTTCTTCTCAATTAAGATTAGGAAGAGACAGCTGCCTAATGAACCCATTGGGCAGCATCCTGCATTAGTATCATCTATTAAAACTATTTCATGCAGTAACCTTGCATAATGGCTGATGTCAGCCAAAGCTCAGGTGCTGCCTTTATACTGAGAGTTATCAATTCTATTGAACCATTTATACTCAATAGCCATTGTATATGTTGAACTGAAACTACACGTTTAGAGTTGAAAGAGACTAAGACAGCAGTTTCATTAGTTTGATTTTCCTTCTAGTTCCTCACAGAAGGCCACTTTGCTGTCATTTATGACAGAAGCTCAGTTGAGCTCCATTACTACAGAAATCTTGCAGGAGGAAACAGTCAGAACTGTCTTTGTTTGCCTTTAAATAATTTTCAACTGGATCTTTTTGTTGCAACACCAGGCTCTTAAAGCCCTTGAAAAAGAAGTTAAACAAGTAATTCTAGTCTCTCCTCCAAAACGTGAGAAAAAGCCCACACACTGCTGTAAGTAAATGTATAAAGTACATAATGATTATTTTATTTGGTTTTGCAGTCTGTCTGTTGATCTCGTCAGACTCCTATCTGACAGCATTAGTGATAACCTATTAATTCAGTTTTGCGCCCATATGTGGTCTAGTGTTACTGGGGATTTCAGGGGTTGTAGGAGTAAACAGGTCATTCTTCATAATACAGACTATGCGGGTCAAAGGGAAAGAGTGTTGCACAATAGCAGCAGCCTAGCCTCCTAAAAAACTAGTTTTGTGGGGGAAGAGGAGAAGGAGGAGGGCTGTTTTTGCCTTTAACAGCAAAAGAGCCTCTCCCATAGCTGCAGATGGAGGTGAATCAGCCCGGCGTAGGACATGAATTCAAATATGTTCTCATTCTATGGTGGGACTTCTTTTGCCTTAAGTCCCATCCCCCATCACCCCTACATTCTCTTTAATTAAAAGATTTGACTTGTTTTGGGGCATTCAATAAATTTTGAAGTTCAACTTGCTTGTCAGAGACCAGGTCAGATTCACTCTCACAGAACTGATTTCACAACCTCCTCAAAATGCTTTTACTTACATACTTCGTATTCGGAGTTGCACCAATGACTCCAAATATTAACAATTCAAAACAGCATTAATATAGTTCCCATAGAGACACTACCATTCTGATTAGGAGAGGACACATACTGAATTACACCTCACTGCCACCAATACTAACTTTTATACAATTGCTTTTTCATCTGTAGATCTTAAAGTACTTTGCAATCTTTAGTGTATTTCTCTTCTTAACAGCCATTCTGTGAGGTAGGGAAGGATTCTCATTTTAGATATGGGGAACTGAGGCACAAAGACCGAGCAATGTGCCCAAGGTAAGACAGGAGATGTGTTGCAGAGAAGGGAACCTCAAGTCTTAGGTTAGTCTCCTAACCACTGCCACCTGCCCCATCCCAACCCCAACCCTCCAAGAAACTATTGGTGAGATGTTTTCAGTCACATGGATGTCTGTCTGCTAGGAAGCACCAGGAACGGCTCACTTCTAAAAACTAAAACAGACCAGTAATCAGATGGCAAAAGAGCTTCAGCCACTAACAACTTTGGCTGAACATGCGACACACACGACCTGTGCTAAGGACAGTCAATGACAGACTTCAAGACACTTCTACAATTGGCATGTAGAGTGTGACAGGGCCAAACCAGATGGCTACGCAAGGGTGCTGGAAGGCATATATATATTAGCCCCAGGCTCAGCAAAGCCCTATTCCCCGGGTGATCCAGCTGGGGCTGCTTTAAGGTAAGTAGGCCACCTGGGGCCTATCAAGGTGATTGCCCCTGCTGTTAAAAGCCTCCAGTTCAGGCAGGCAGTTGTGGAGTTTGGAGTGCAGAGGTTGGAGTTTGCAGTTTGAAAGCCTGCTGCTTGGAGTTGGCAGTTTGGGAGCTCGCAGCCTGCAGGAGCTTGGAGCTTCCACGGTTGCTGCCACAACACCGGAGGCAGAGGACCCAGCTGGGGAAGCAGGGAGCAGACCACGGACTGACCCAAGGGAAGGTAGCAGAACTTGGGGCAGAGCGGGCCCCGTCTTCCCCTACCCCTCCAGCTCACCTTCCCCCAGCTGCACCACCGGCCGGGCCGGAAGAGCGCAGGACCCATGAGGGCGGAGAACATCTACCTGCCCCCCCCCTTACCCTGTTACAACAGTTTAATAACTAAAGGTCAAGATGATTTAGTGGATTTTGTCTTGTATTCAATTCACACATCTGTAAACAGGCCATTTTCTTCATACAGACATTTGCATTTAAAATGGCAGAGACATCATAGCATACCAAGTGAAGTAATTTTGGCTAGTAAAATCATGTCAACTGTTTTACTCAAGGTGAAAACACGCTGAATTATTTGTACTGCACCAGAAGGGTGGGAGGCACTATCAAACAGCAAAGTAATTTCACCAGTCCCTGGTATTAGAGCAAACAGGGAGAGGTCCTAGACCATGTTAGATATTTTCATTTAAGTTTGTTAACTCCCTCTCAGATACCAGTTGGTTGTTTGTCTTTATCCCAGGTGGGCTAGTGTGTAGATGCTGATTATCAAAAGTACAATTTTTATGCAGAATACATGACCGTGCTGAAGGAACAGAGATGCCGACTGTGGGATTCACTTGTTACTTTAGGAATACATTGCACACAGTTTTTCCAAGTAGGGATCAGACATCTGAAAATGAGGTAGCTAGCTATTGAAATTCCATGCCCATTCCAGAGGAAACAATACACCAGTATCTGAACCAAAGGGGGGAAAAAAAGGAGGGATGAGAACTCATGTTAGTTTTCTGCTTACTTGTCCAACCTTTGATCTATAAAACCTTCCTGCCTCCACCATTCTGTAAAATTCAACTAGTAATGTTTTTAACCCCAATATCCAACCATACCTATGTGCAATAATTTGTTTACAACTTAAAGGTGCAATATCAATAGACTTTCAGTTCTGGGAACAATATTACAATCAGTTCATCAACAGATTAGACCCCAGCCTTGCAATTTCCTGTAGCAGTACAGTATTGCATCAGCATTCAGTATATTATAGGACTGGAGCTATGGATGCTCAGACAGAACTAGAGCCACACATTCATTCTGGTGAAGGAAGGCATTCGGATCAGTGAAGAACAGCAAAGTCTCCAAAAGCTTGTTACGCCCCCCCCCAAATAAGCATCAAGTGAATTGTAGCTGTAGGTGATCCCAACTCAAGAAGCAGAAATCAAGCCACTTTTATTGCAATGCCTTACTGTAGGCATCCACATTTGCAAGTATTTTATATTATACAAACGACTAGGTTACAAAACAACTTCATATTTTCCTAACAAAACCACCACCCACTAAATATACAGATTGAGAAATGTGGTTATAAGGATGTTAAAATAATAAAGTTGAGGTATATATCTGATATGTAACAACTTTCCCTTTTGTCCATGTCAGCCTGATTGCTCCATAAACCATGTACAAAATTGAAGGATAAAAAGTATCACACTTCTCCAAGTTAGATCATTTTCTGGCAACTAACTATGGCAGGCATAGCCTGTGAGTCACTTTCCAAAACTAGGGAGAATATAGTTACACCAAGAAAGAATGTGTGACTCAAATATTTCTATTGTTCAAATGGACAACTGGGTCCTCTTAATTTCACTTTGCTTCTCTATACAGAAGTGTTACTAAAATGTCAATGGCAACTTACCCTCCTGAAAAGGGGGGCGGGGTGCATGACAGCAGAAGCTAATGTGATGAGATAAGTTACAGATTCTGACACTGCAAAGACAGGCCACTGATGAAACTGGTACACGAGACATGACAACTGATTAATTAAGGGCTACCAACATTAATGTAATAGATTGGAAGTCTGTACTGCACATAGTTCCACTAATCCTTTGCACAAGCCAGGACCTTGCACCAGTGGCTCTGAATCTGGGATACACGTAGCCATAGAAGTACAGAGATCTTCCAGGAGCTACCTCAATTCAGCTAGGTATTTGCCTAGTTTTACAATAGGCTACATGAAAAGCTCTAGCAAAGTCAGTACAAACTAAAGTTTCATACAGATGACAACTTTATACTGCTCTACATACTAGATTGATGTTTCTCAACCTGGAAACTGCGATTTCTTTTACACTTTGATGGTAAAAATGAGAAAAAAAATTCAGTAATTGTGTGCTGCGACGCTCTTGTATTTTTAGGCATGGGGCTTCACTCAAGTTTGCTTCTTTTCATTTCTACTTAGTAGTTTAGGTAAGACAGTACTAACACTTATCCAAAGCTGGTAGAACCACCTGACCCTACTAAGTTGCAATGATACACAGCGCTTCTGATTTCCTCATACAGTAATTGGCCAAGAAGAGGTAGCCACACACAACCAACCATCTTTGTATATACTATGTTACCCACGGACCTGCTCTTGAGACTCAGTTGACAAAAATTTCAGAGAGATTCTTAAAGAAAACCCTTGTTGGATTTTTTCTCTTTTTTTTCTCCCCACATTAGAGCAAAACAGCTCTAGTGAAATTGATAAAAAACACCTTTCAACTCAGTTCCTTTCCCTCAAAAGAAGCAGCTGAGAACATGCTACAGCTCAATTCATGGCCAACATATCCAATGTTATGCTCCCATTTCATTCCTTCAACAAACTTGCTACTTTTTCTGGTAAAGTAGTTACAGTACTTCAGTTTTTCCCCACTCCTGGCACCCCAGTGGCCAGCTTTTATTCCACTTGTATTTTCACATCTGGGGCCCCTGCCCAGTTTACCAATGAAATAAGCTGTTCTGCCACGCTACAGCAACAATACACTAAGGATGGTTTCTGCTATCTACAGAAGCTATAGTGTCGGGTTACTAAGGCAATAAGAAGTGTTCAAAAGACCACTCAAAGAATGAGACGTAAATCACCAGCTCACAAGGACATATTAACTTGATAAAAAACAAAGAAAAAAAAACTTAATTTGACCATTAAAGTACTCCCTTTATTACAGTATTCTACAGATTTCCTTATACTTACAGTGCACTTAACTATTGCGTCATCTTTCTGACCATTAGTCAAACCAAGACAAAACAAAAACTACTCCATCCTTTCAACTCCAGAGCACTGAACAGCATGCTAAAGCATTTTGGACTACAGCCAGAGAGCGTCTGGACCTCTCCCAAACAGAGTCTCCCAAGCAGACTCATTAGGTTAGAATCAGGCAGTTTAAGATACATGAGCCAGATTCTGCATCTGAGAGATGCACTCAATACACATCTGGAACAGGACTGTATGCCCTCCATTGCCCCACTGAGCCTTTGCCATTCCGGCTATGGTTTAAGCTGTAGCAGCCTGAAAGATATTAATTTACATCTAGCTGCTCACAGCCACTAAGGGACACTCTCAAAGCAAAGGACTGCTGGAGTAGAAATGTCTCAGTCATGGGGCCCCCTCTCCCAGGGGAATGCCCTTTAACCCAGGGATTTAGAGCTGCTATACCATCTGTGCCACCTATGGATTCCCCTTACATGAAGATCCATCATGCAGATTAGGACTATGCGTTGGAGAGGTGCAAAGCTTCAAATCACAACCGAATCCAGCCTGAACATGCTTGTGTTACTAGCTGCACCTCAATTATTAAAATAGAGTTAAAACAAGACTCTTAAAATTGCACTTGAGCCATTTTAATGCCATGAACCTTTGCACATAGAGTAAAGTATTTACATTCCTAACACCCTCTGGAAAAAAGCAGAAAATTTAGAACATATGTTCCAATATCAACCTTAAGTTTAATGTGCATCTCTGCCTACTTTCCATAAGTGTGGGCTAGATACCCTTACCGATAGCTGTGTAGCAATCAATCACTTGGCCACATAATTCATTCACAGGAGTTAATTCTATAATTATACTATACACTTCTATTGGATGGTAGGCAGGGAACTCCAATCAAAATATGGAGGCCACAATGGGAGGGGGGAAATAGGAGAGAAGAGCCCCCACTCCATTTCTGTAAGGCAGACAAGCAGTAAGGGACAGTGTATGGTCCCTAACAGATAAATGGGGAAGTGTGTCTCCATAGTCTGTTTCACTGGGCCTGGATGATACAATCAATTGGTTTCAGGTGTCTAACAGATTTATTTAGTCTTTGATGAGAGCTACTGCAACTGAAGAGCAACCAGATGAGAGACAATGCAACTCTAAGACACTGTTTGAAAGCAACACCTCGGAACTCCATATTCACTCGTTTAGTAGATCAATACCCTGGTGAACTGTATGTGCTAGCATATGCAAAGTTAAGAAATGTTGTTGTATATGCTACTAATACACAGTTGTGAGATGGGAAACTCCCACAAACAGCCTTTCAGGCACAATAATGAAGTGACCAGACAGTCTGAATGGCTTGCTAACACACCCAGCAAGGAGAGAATCCATTATTCCTGAGATGGCATACAATGGGGACATCAGAGGGAAGCACTTATACAATGGACCTTGCTTGACCAATGAGGAATGGGCCCCCACATCACATGCCTAAAAAACTCTCCCAAGCTGGGAGAAGCTATAAAAAGGGGAGTAACATCTTTACTCTTCTTCAGGTGTTGAGCTGTGGGGATGTCTGGAAGACAAAAGGACTTCCAAGGGGGAAGGGAGTCCCAGGCAGGGAAGACAGTCCCTGCCTGGGTTTAAGGGACTGCTTGTACCAACTAACAAGGTTGAAACGTTGCTAATTCCAATCCTGTTCAGTAATATAGAAGTTAGTCTGCAAATTTATTTTTATTTCTTTCTTCGGTCTCTTTACGCTTACCGTTTATAAATCACAATCTATTTTTCTGTAGTTAACAAATCTGTTTTATAATTTTACCTGAAACAGTGCATCTTGATGTTTTTAAGAAGGTCTTAGCTCAATTAACAAAAGCTGATGTATGTATGATGTTTGTTCCCCACACTGAGGGAGAAGCAGATTAATGAGTTTGCATTGCACAGACCTCTTCAGTGCAAGACAATGTGCTCCTGTAAGGTAAGGCTTGGAAAGGTGCTAAGAGAGTGTGGAAGAGCTGTTTGTCAGCATGAACCCCATCATGCACAGATGAACAGGTGGACAAGATGAGTAAATCAGATGGTAGCTAAATTAAGTGAGTGTCTATCATGAAATTGCATGGGGCTTGCAGCAGAGAGAAAACTGGTCACTGCCCTTCAAACATGTACCAGATGTGAGGCTCTCAGATGATAGTCTCCAGTGGTACCATTGTGCTAATTTTGCTGTTTATCCAATTTTCAGGTACTAGGAAATAATCATGAGAGTTGGTGTTTGGATCTACAGGCACTGTATTTTGCGTTAGGGCCACAGACTGTTTCCTTGGAGGTTCACAGCTCAGTCTCAGGGGTGAGGTGATTCTGAGTTGGCATGGCAAAAGACATATGCTCGTACCAGTTGATAAGCCCTCTTACTCTTCGGCAGCCAGGAAGCAGCTACCTGAAGTTCTTGTACACCTGGATGAAGACATTTGGCATTTTGTAATGAGGTTGAGCTGATCCAGGAACTTTAAAATCTGGTCAAAAATGCGGCAGAGGGAAGTTGTTAGGCCTCGGTAGGTTGATAAGGCCAGATATGTGCATCATTCAGGACAGACCATGTATTTGGTATCTGAATTTCTTCTCACACGTTCTATATAATGCTCTGGCTGACGAGAAGTGATCTGAGGAAGAAACAGCAAACTACACCTACCTACTCAATAATGGGGACAAAACATTTAAGATTTCAGAGGGAACTATGTAATGAGTGCGAGCAAGTGTCAAACAACTACAACATTAGAACATGTCAACAGAGGTAGCAGACAATGGCCATCACACCCCTGACATGCCCCTCTAGACTATGCAGCCCACAGGGAAGAATGTTAAGTATCGATTGTCCTGATGGATCTCATCTCCAGACTATGCGGCTCAAGGGGAAGAATGTTAAATGCCAATCTCCCCGATGAGCCTCAATTTCTCAGGTGAGTTTCGACCACCCTGATGAGTTTCTCAGTACCCCCATCACCACGAAGGAGGGATCATTGTCCAGGGCCCCAGTTACATCACTGGTCCTGACCAGCATCTCATTTCCAATTGGCTATTTTATACTCTGGCCATACAGTACACTATTTAAGTCCCTGCCTCGGTTAGCTCAAGTGTTCTCCCACCCTTGAATGCTAAAGGGCACGTCACGAACCCGTCAGACTGATCCCCCGACCGAGACAGGGAGCTCCTGCCCGCGAGACCTTTGGATGTATGCGAATTGCCGACCGAGCGATTAAGTACTGGGATGCTGCAGCTGGTCTGCCTCCTCGCCTTGGGTTCCACCACGGTGCTGGGACAGGTATTATAAACTGATACAGTTATCCTACCCCTCAGTTTATTCTTTTTCCCCTCTATGGTACCGTTTAAGTGTGAATTTTCATTTGTATCTTGTATAGTTTTTTCCCCCCCTCGCCTTTTTTCTGTGTAGCTGTTTATTACCCCACCTGTATTTTGCATAATCCTTTTCATTGTGTAGTTGCTTATTACACCGCATGGTTTTTTTTCTTGTTATATGTTTGTGAGATTACTATAAAATTCTCTTTTTTGTTACTCGAATTTGGGTGTCCACCTCCTTGGTGGGTGCTGCTGGTCCATCGCAGTTACATCTCGAACCCGGGTTCAACAGAACAAACATGTCTTGAAACATGAAGTTATTTCTAGATATGAACTGGTGACCCACGGCAATCTGGAATAAAGTTCTATGGCCCAGGATAAAGCCATGTACAGTTTGGCAAATACCGTTATTTTGCTCTGAAGCTTCATAAGTAAGGATACTGCCAAAGGCAGACACTACCAAACTAGCCAGATCATTGGCCTGCTTCAGTAACTCCTTCAGTAACACCCTTTGACTACAGGAGATGATGTCTAATTACATCAAAATGCCAGGCTATATTTAGGGCCAGAATCTGATCTTCCTCAAGTTGATTAATAACCGTAACTCACTGACTAACTGGAGACTGTCATGAAGAGAATCTGTGGAATAAGGTGCTCCTCAACAGCAACAAGGGCACCCAAATCTGACCCTCAATCAAAATCTGAAACACCAAACCCAATGAGCCCTCACGGCTGATGGTTCAAAGTTGGAGGTAAGCCTGAAGATTGCTGAGCTACCCTTAGGTTGTGGCAATAGGGTGCATCTGGAAACCAAGGCCTATCTGAAGTCATCTTTACTGCGATTTCTGATCAGTCTCCACATACCGCAACACCCTTCTGTGACCCAGCCGTGCCCAGAGTAGCCCACTGATAATGCCAGGGTCAGGGCAGGCTGTAAAAGACGACCAGATTCTCCCAGCACTGGGGGGTGACACTGCAGTCAGACTTCCCAACCAGCCACAAACAGTGCTTCTGATTCCCCCACACTGGTTATCAAGAAGCCACTGTGCAAATACACACAGCCCCCTTTACTGCATTTCAGTCTCTGGCTCCCAAACTGACACTAGGTCCAGTAAAGAGACCAGTCATTTAAACCCTATGCTCTTTACTCAAAAGATTCCCTCTGATCCCGAAGGACCAGCCACAGTACCAGATCAAAGTAAGTTTGGCTCTTATCCAAAATACCATGCTGCCAGCCAATCCTTTAGTAACTAAAACCAAAGGGTTATTATAAAAAGAAACCAAACAGTAAGAGAAACGTTAAAGGATTATTAAAGCAATCAGATCATACAAATGATTTGAAAGTCCACATACATCAGGTTTCTAGAACAATTGTGGAGCTGCAGGCTTGTATAGCCCCTCTGGTATACATTCAGTAACTGGGTGGGTCTAAGTCCTTCAGTTCAGTTGCAAAGTGTGTTGATCCAGAGGTGTGTCCACGGCTGGACAGGAACAGAGACAAAATGGTTTCTGTGGTTTGGTCTTATATACCCTCTGCCTCTGGCCATGCAGCTTGTGGAACTTTACAGGAACCCAAATGCAGTCCAGAGTCACATGGACCAATCCTGGTAACTCTTCAGGTATGCCTTTAATGCCTTCCTGGGCCTTTTGCCTCTGTAAAGGTCTTGATGGGCCATTAAGTGGGCTATTGTCCTGCTGCCTCTCTGTCTGGGGTGTGTCTTATACAGCATAGTTTGAAGTACAGGTATAGCCAAGATCTCCATAACTTTCCTCACACATGAACACAAATATCTTCTTACTCAGCACATTATAACCTTTCTAACAGTACCTGACATGGAATGTCTTACATGAATCGTTATGATTTTGACTTATTAATGTCATACACCACAAATGCCCACTCCCCCCTCAATCCAGTTTGCATGATACCTTCAACCTAGCATAAGTTATTATTCCAGTTTAACTGAGCTTCACTGCCTGGATTAGAGGAAAAGGATAGCTTCCTTCTTTCGAGGAATTTAAGAACTCTTATTATAATCTGAGAACAGGCCAAAGTAAATTCTGACAGCCCTCAAATAAGGAATTCATCCGACATTTTCTACTATGTGACTGAGCTCTTACAAATTATTGGCAAAGTGGTGCTTTGCTTGCATATATGTATGTTACAGGAAGAAGCGGGGAAATAAGATACTACAAAACCCTTAATAGCAACATTTTATTTTCAGAAAACAAGTTGATCTTGATGAGGCATGAAAGTTATGAATAGAGCTATATTAGAGAGTGGATGTACTAAATTGCTCATCATCCTTTCTGCTTAGCATTTGAAGTAACACCAAGTCAACTGCAACAGCTTCCACATTCAAGAATAAAAACATATTCATGGTTCTAATGAAGATCAGCAACAAACATCTGGCTGCTGTCAGGTTGCCATGTAGGAATCACAGCAGAGCATGAAAGGAACCAAAAAGATCTGATATATGTCTGCCTTGAAAGAACAGAGACCAAAGCAGCACTAGCTTTCCCTTTAATAGGACAAAGCCTGCTCACAAGGAATAATAATCCCCAGGATACAGTCTCCCCAGATCTTCTCTTTTGAACGTTTCTAACAGAAGGGAGGCTAGAGAGGACTTCTGCTCTGTCACTGGATTCTCATGCAAGGACAATTTCAAACATTAAAAGCCAGTTCAAGGTAGCTCATGACAGATTCCTAAGCCCACCTCCAAACAGTGATCCATGTTGAGTATGAGAACACTAGAAATGAGGGGATAAAATATAACTGCCCCCATGAACTAATGCAATGAATCTGCCCGAACCAAATGACACAACCAAGAAATAAAGGTAACAGTTGATTAATTTGCTTGAATTTACTATTGCTACAGCAGCAAAAGTATCTGCTCTGCACAAAATAATGAACTCGTACTGATGCCAAAGTGATTCTCTCCCTTTTCAGGGATAAACAATGTCAGTCAGCTGTGACCATAGCACCCTAGCTACAGCAATGCCATAGCAACCATTTAATGCCACAGGATCTTGTAAGGCAAACTTTCAATAAGGGGTTTGGGAAAAGAAAGTCTCTTCAGGTTACATCACAATTCTGGAAGTACAACTTTGAAAGGGAAGGAAAGCTATTCATGACAGAGAGGCTTAGGGTACAGTTTAAGATTTGCATGAAAAAGACCACTTGCAAAAACCTCCAAGAAGGGGCAAGGGCTGTTAGAGTGATGTTAATCTGGAAGTCTGGATCATTCATAGACTACATCTTGCAATCTACTTGTGTTCAACGCACAAGAAATAGTAACCACAAATAAAGCAGCAGATTAGTTTTTTTTTTATGGCTATTCTGTACAGTCTAAAATATCCTCATCCTGTGGCTGATAGTGTTCAATTATTGTAGGTGGGATCTCTTAGGGAGACAAGCACCGAACAATGATTCTGCAAGCCCCGCTTACTAGCATCTACCCATCCCTAGCAAATGGGGAGTGGACCAACATTAATTAAAACAGAATTTAAATGCATTTTAAAAGTTACATTTCTAGACCTTTGGGTTGCAAAGATATCCTTCCAAATATGGACCAACCATAAGCTAAAGTACTGCCATCATCTTGAGTCGGCAGACACCACCACCTCTTTGTTGCCATTTATAATTCTGCCAAGCAGAGTAATGAACAGGATTCTGGTCTGTTTCATTGCTGATATTCAAAAACTTGGGGGCAAGAGTGAAACTTGAGCATCCTATGTTTCTGCTTTTACCCAGAAGCTGTGGTATGAATCGGTTTGCTGCCAGATGGAATCAGTGATCCCCAGACCTTCCTCAAGAGAAGTTGAGGACAGACAGAACACAACTAGAAACAGCCAGGAAGTGGGGAAGTAGACAAAACCCTTCTCACTCCCTCTTCCCCGATTCTGGAAGGCAGAGTGAGGAAAGGAGAAATGTGCCTTAATCTAAAACCACCACAAACAGCTACTAGCTAGATTATGAAATATGGAGTCCCAAAAGCAGAATCTAAGGCCAGAAGTCTCAGCAGAAATTGAAAACGCTGCCTTCCTTCCAAGCAGCAGAAGGGGGCAGGATTCTCACCAACATGTTGCCCCAAACCTTGCAAGTGAGAATCACAACCTCAATTTACATGCACAGGTTTGCAAGTGTCTGGTATGTATTTTTCAAGAGCAACAGTAAGATTCAGGTTGTTAAATAATCTTGGGTTTCACAAAGCCAATTAAGGTCCAATATACCTATTAAAAGACAGAAAGGAAATATAAAGAACAGTGTCAGGAAAAAAAGAAATCAATCTGGATTCAGGATTTGCCAGCCTGCACTCCTCTTTACACAAGGCAGAATGAAATCTAGCATTAGCTGGTTCTGTACATTGCAGATCAAGTAGAAAAATAGGTACTCTATGTTGTAACAGACTCCTATAGAGCCTGTAATGTATGTGTGCCCCGAGGTCATTTTTGAGTAGTTGCATACCAACGTAGAGGGCGCTCAAGCAACAAAGGCAATTGTCACAAAAAACAAGCTGTTTCCAAAAGTTTAGTAATCAGGAAGTTGAAGCTGGTCAATAAGACAAGACCTGTTGACAGTAAGAAGCAAAGAATCTGCCCAGCAACAGCAAGTCACCCCAAGGTGTGTAACTTGCCACAGGGAGCCAAAAATTCCCTCACAGGTGTGTGACTTGCTGGTTGGACAGTAGCCAACACGTCACAATTGGCTTAAGCAAGCAAGCAATATGCTGAGGTGGAGATATAAGGTTGTCAGAAAAGAGGCAAATTGGATGAGCCACGCATCACAAGCGGTGCGCCAGAATTGCACCGCAAAGATGGCCTGATCAGTCATCTCACCTCTCCCCAGCTCGCTGCTCAAAAAAGTAAGATAGGTCATTAGGACTGATAACCTGGGTGTGAATGCGATAGAGGTTCTACTTAGATGAAATCCTGGGAACAAACAGTAAGGAAATTTGGCCATAAACTTATTGTTTTAGATGGATGAACTCATTTGCAACAATGTGGTAAGTATTAATCAAATGTTGTTTAGTTGTAAGTAAGTCTTTAAGTATCTGTTTAGTGTATTTGTGTTAGTATGATTAGCTGTTTACATCATAAGTTTTAAGTGTTAAGTTTTAAGTTTAAAGAATTGTAAAAGGATAAGGGGAGACAACTTGTGAGAGAGAGAAAACCCCCAATAAATAGTGGATTTGAATTGAACAGAGAATGTGTTATTGTACAAATGAATGATAGATTCGTGAGCCGTTGAACAAGTCTTGGACTAAGGCAGGTTTCAGCTGCCCTCATCCGCCCACAAGTTGGTCAGGTGAATAGGAAGGGGGGGCCTATCTGAACCTAGTGACTCAATGGACAGGCGGAGTGACTGCAGCCACAAGGCTACCCTTTCCCCTTCCCTAACTCATGAGCCCCTGCAGATCCGTAGCTCAATAGAGCTCCTGTGACAGCAGGCGTAGTGACCCCCCTCTGTGTCTGCCTTTCCACCCCCCTCCCACTAAATAAGCATTGTTATTGGACTCATTCACCCCATCAGTATCATGGGCTGAATAGAAACGGTGTGGACCCCTCAATCAGTCAAACCGAGCAAGGTATATGACTGTTCTGAGAAGTTAATCCCTTTAGGAAAATCCAGCTGTCTCAAGCAAGGGGTAAAAAGAAAAAAAGAAAACCCCACAGTAAGCCATAAAACTGTCACCAAGCCTTAAATGGAAGTAGACCTGATAAGAAATCCTTCTTCCCTTCTCTTCTCCCCTGAAGCGAGGAATACAAACAAACCAAGACAGGAGGCTTTTTAACCCCTTGTCACCACACTCTTTTAAGAGGTTATAAAGAATACAAAGTTCAAGGGTAGAAATATTGATGTGGAAAAGTAAAAATAATATTTAGTAAATGCTCTTTTACAGATAATAGCAATTGTTTTCTAAACATTGTGTTCTCCTTACAATATTTTAGTCTGCTTCATACACAAATCCAGATTTCCTATAATTGTTTATAGGAGTGTGTTACTCAAGTTTGCACTGATCTCATCTGCAACATGAAAAAAAAAGTGTTTACATTTCTCTCTCTCTCTCTCCTGTAAAGGAACTAAAAAAACAAAGGATACTTAAAACAAGGGATCACATGAAGAACAGGACACAAAATTGGAAAGGAGATTTTATATTCTGACAAACAGTTCTCACATAGTACGTCAGGAAGAAAGTAGAAGTCTACAATCACCCAACAAATCCTGCTTAGATAACTATGTTACATTGTCTCACGGCTCAGAGGCTGACCGAGGGAATACATCTAGCTTTTTATGGCTTATTAAACAGACTGCACTGGGATGTGATACAAGTGGTGGTAACTATAGCGGAGTTTAAAAAGTGTATTCAATACTCGACAACATAATTCTCTCTCGTAAGTTCTGTTTTCCTTTCTTCTCCCACCCCACACTACTGGTTTGATAGCTTCTCAAACATTCCATTCCCACTTTTTGCACAGTTATACCCCTTCAAAGTGTAGTTACTGATACATTTCTTATTGCCTAGTTCTTAGGATTGCCCTGCTGCTCTGCTCAGAACAAGCAATATGACACAGACCTTTAAAAAGGGCACTCAGACCAAAAACAAAATCTTTAAACACCCCATTATTTTGCTTGAATCACTCATATTACCACAGATTGCTTGGAGAAAATATTTCTCCATTTTTCCCAGATTTTACACTGTCAATTCATTTCATCTTCAGCTACCCTAGCCTGTCAAAGCTAACTTAACTGGCAGCTTCAGAAGCAGCTTACCATGGTGTCAATGACTGACAGGTTTGATTCGGCCCCAGAAATGCAAGCAAGCTGAAGACCACTGACAGATCTGTGGATCTTCCAACTTGTTTTAGGGCAGGAATGGACTATATTCTGAGTCCCTTAACATGTACACCATTATCATCCCATTTAGCATAAATATGCCAGTTAATCTAAGCTACTTTAAGAGTGCAAGGAGCACAGTGTGCTTTAGCATTTTGTGATTTTTAGACTGTAAATGATGATTTTGGTTCAGGGAGTAGACAAAGTTTAAAAGCTCAACATTATGACAGAACATAAGAGCTATTTATCTATACTGAAATGAACGTCCATTAACACCAGTGCTGAGGGAGAAGTTTTATGTTCAGAACTGCAGTAATCTAGCAATCCGGAACCTGAGAAGCAGCACTTTATTAATAGTTAACAGGAGTTATATTGCTTCATGGGCTTTTTCAGTTATCCCTTATAATTTATGTTTATCCACAAAAAACTGTCAAGTAGCAAGACAGCACCAATAAAACAAATTCCAGACTGCAGAGAAGTCCTATGCTCCCATGGTGCCAAATGCCCCAAGAGAAAGTCCCTTGACCACAATGACTTAATTCAGTACAAAGCTAGTTCTCTCGTCCTTTGCTTCTGCCATCTTCCTCAGGTAATATTACTCTCCCCTCTTTTCCTGATTACCATGTTACTACTCCTGCTCTGGCTAGGATTGCCATCAGTAAGTACTCTTACCATTTTTAGTTCCTTCCTCCCATCCGTAACCACCACCCCCATGCTCTCCTTTCTCTCCATCCAGGACGGGAGAATTTTTTCCTTTTTTGGAAGGTCTACAAGATCAGCATAAACCTCCAACTTCATCCTCCAATCCAGCTTCCTCCCTCTCCTCTGAAAGGCTGTTCTCAGTCTCCAAGAATTTCAAGGGACCAAATCTCAGGGCCCCTACTCCATTGCCATTCTCTGACCTCTGTTAACTTTGACAGCTAATTATATATCACTTCTCAAAAACATTGTCCTCCTTTGGTGCCTCTGGCAACTGTCCTCTCACGATTCTCCTCCTACCCATCTCATTTGGCAAGTCCTAGTTCACTTCCCTTATGGTCTCATGTGGCTCCACTCTTGGCCCTCCTCTCCATGGTGATTTTATCTATACACAACTTCAGCTACTATTCTTATGACAAAGATTTTTAAATGTTTACTGTGTCATTCTTGACCTGTTTACTCCCATTCAACCCCACCTCTCAGTCCATCTGATATCTTCTTGCATCGTTTCTGCCATCAGCTACATGAAGGCCACAAGCTAGCCTATTGCTAACTGACTAAGTGAAAAGTGCTCCAATACCATGGTAATGGGTAGCAGGACAAATCCCTGACATACTTAAACATCATATGCCCAAAACTATGCTCCTCATCTTCCCCATCACGCTGACACAATCTAGGTCACTTAGCACTGGAACCTAGGTATCTTACCCAATGCCATCACACCCCACTCTCTCCAAATGTTTGTTTCTTCCTCTAAAATCTGAAGCTTTACCTAGAGACAACAATCTACATGAATGAGGGCATAATCTCTCACCAGCAGGGGGTAAGGAAGACGACTCCATTTCCCCTCCACACAGTAAGAGGTTCTTCTAGAGCAGGGGTCCCCAAACTGCGGCCCCCTGAGGCCATTTATCTGGCCCCCGCACTTCCGGAAGGGGCACCTCTTTCATTGGTGGTCAGTGAGAGGAGCACAGGATGCATCTGCATCCTGTGCTCCTGGAGTACTGTATGTGGCGGCGCCGCAAAGTGCGGCATCGCTCACGTA
Source organism: Mesoclemmys tuberculata (assembly GCA_007922155.1). Lineage (NCBI taxonomy): Eukaryota > Metazoa > Chordata > Testudines > Chelidae > Mesoclemmys > Mesoclemmys tuberculata. The sequence continues at coordinate 40,887,704 of ML675629.1, forward strand.
CAGTACTACTTCCGGTGACGCGGGACGCACGCGTCACGGCTCCGGAAGTGCGTCATATGACGCACATCCGGTCTGCAGCTGCGGCACCTCACATCACCAGAAGCAGTGTGAAACAACAGCAGAAGTAGGAAGAAAGGCAAAGCACTATAACCATTACTACACAGTACAATGGCCCCCATACTCCCCCAAATGTACAACAACATAATGGCCCCTTTGCCCAAAAGTCTCCCCCCACATTACTACACACCGCGTTTCCCCTATTATAAGACCTTGTCTTATATTAATTTTACCCCCAAAAAGACGGGGGCTGTCTTATAATAGGGGAAACATGCAGCAGTGGGCTTCCCACAGAAGAGGCCCACCGCTGCTGCTGCAGATGTCCAGGACGCTGTATACACAGTGTCACAGGCTGATCACTGCCATCCCTGTATACAGCACAGTATATAGCACTTGTTATGGCTAGCAGTGACAAATATGGAACCGGACATTGACCATCTCATTAGCCAAAAGCAGGCCCATAGTTCCCATTGAAATACTGGTCAGTTTGTTGATTTAAATTTACTTGTTCTTTATTTTAAATATTGTATTTGTTCCCGTTTTTTTTTTTTTTACTTTAAAATAAGATATGTGCAGTGTGCATAGGGATTTGTTCATAGTTTTTTTTTATAGTCCGGCCCTCCAACGGTCTGAGGGACAGTGAACTGGCCCCCTGTGTAAAAAGTTTGGGGACCCCTGTTCTAGAGACATAATACAACTACTTCTGAAGCATCTTGCTTTTGCACTAGCAGAGACAGGATAACTTATTAGATTAATCACTGATTTATTCTATTATGCTAGTCTTCAAACTCAAAATGCAACATGCTTGACTGTCACCACACAGTGACCCTATGTTCCCCAATGTTTAAAGGAGGAAATAAGCCTGACACTGCCAGAGACATGGTGGGTAAAAAGCTACATCTTCAATGGCCACCACTGTCACAATCCCAGCGTGATCTTCCTATCCTGTGGGTTTATGGTCTCAGCCTTAACATGGATGTAGTGGAATTTTTAAATGGGACTTATGAATTAGAATGCATTTCATTCACCATTCAGATCTTGGAAAAGGGCCAAGCTTGGATTCAGTTAAATTCATGAGCAATCCAAAGAGCTAAGCTACCTGACCCTTCCCCCTGCACCCTTGCTCCTTCCCATATAAGTAGGACATATATAGGGAATACATTATATAAGTTTACCTTCAATATTATAACGATCATCATAAGACAGGAGTACTTAGTAGGCAAACCACAGGCCAAGTCCAGACCACCAGATGCTTTTCAATGGATAGTGACATCTTATTTACTTATTGTTACTGCAATGTAGTAAGTGTTTCTCTGGAGTCTGGACCTTGACCAAGAAATTTAGACGTTGACCAAAAAACCAACCACCCTCAACTACCCCTGCCATGAAGTTGAATTTAAAAAAAACAAAACTTAAAATTAAAGACAGGATGATCTTTAAAATTAGAAAAAGATGTTTCAAGCAGCTCTCTCAAGTGGCTAAAAATAGCACTGTTGGGACACAGACATGGAACCGATTCCAGATCAAGTGTGTTAAGTTTAAAGTAGAGATGCTTTTTCTTTAAAAAGCGAACAAAAAAAGAGCAAAATTTCAGTTTGGGTTCTGTAGACCAAATTAGGCCCTTTGTGGTGTGTCTAACTCCACTGCCCTCAACGGGTTTTACAGGTGTAATCTATTAAAATTTAGTAAACTTGTCACACACAGAAACAGAATCCAGCACATTCTGCTTAAGTGTACTGGCTCTGCAGCATTAACCACAATGAAATGCAGCAAATCTTTTTTTTCTCCCCACCTCCCTCATCATTAGCACAAGCATTTCTGACCATACATTCATGCAGCAGATCAGTTGAGTGTCAAGATGCTTTTGCTTCTGTGCAAAGTCTTTTTTTTAAGATTTAACCATCTTACAGAAGGCACAAAATTAGGATGCTACATAAAATCCCTTGCATACTGTGAAAGCAACGTTGGAATGTTTAACTAATGAATTAAAGGAATAAATGCCCAATATTAGTAGATTCTTTGATCAGAGACTCCTTAGAGCAACGTGCTCATCTTGAAAATATTCTGCAACACTGATTCAATGGTATTTTAATGTGTAAGTGTCAGACTAGAATGAAGGAAGTACTGTGTAGAAATCAACTATTTGTGAAGTTAAACATGCTTTATCAGAGGTCACCACCAAAATTGTTTAGCAGAACAGTGAAGCAGTTTTACTCGCATGCTTTAATATACGCCAGATGAAAAATTAGGAGACAACCAAAGTATAAGAAATGTGTTTAAGCAAAAAGGTCATTTTTAAACATCACTGTTCGCTTGTCCAAAAATAATTTTGGACATAGTTGTGCACTAACCAAATGTTGTCATCCTAACCATTTGAGCACCCTACATTTCTGAAAAATCCATGCTCAGCCACCTTGAAATCAGCAGAAGCTCCCCTTCCCATACCGAAGAAGGGGAAGCCTAGCAGTGGCTTTTCCTTTCTCCTCACCCCTACAGCTGCAGCCCATTTATTTATGCCCAAGCAAACAAGACACACCCATGCAATTAGCACATCTGTGGGGTAAACAATGTACTACATGGGTCTGAGCATGGTGTTCAGGCTGCCAATACCACATTTTTAATTAAATCAAAGTATCAAATTAAAGGCTAATTAAAGCCAAAAATACACAAAAAGTAAAAAATAAGCTTTCAACATGAAGCTTAACATGACAGTTCAACCCCTAATTCCAATGCATCATTTAGTAATGCATCTGCTACTGCTCAAAACAGTATTACAGCCTCTGAAGAGCACAGAAATCCTCAGATCACAGCTGGTTTTGCAGTTCATATCTCCTGTTCATATCTCCACCTCCCTCACTCAGCAAGCTTGTCAAATCCCTCCCAAGCACCAGCAGCTGCCAGCTTCCTCTCACTACTGATAGCTTCAGGTCTGCTGCCCAGTATGTCTCTTTGGCCAACTGACATTTACATAACCAACAAGAACACCAAAGCTTGTAACAGTAATTTTGGAAGGGATATAAACCCTCATTTTTCTGGGTATAAACTAACCTCTCATTTCCAGGGATTGCGTGGAAAAAAAATATATCTTTCCCCACAGGAAAATAATTTCCGCTCCTCTCTTCCGCTGAAGCATCTTGTACTGACAACAAAACGGTCAGCAATAGGACACTGGCTTAGATGAGGCAATGGTCTGACACACTTTGGCAATTCGTGTGTCCTACTCCGACATCCCCCCCAATTCTGTTTCTCCCATAGGAGCTGACAAATTATGTTGGTCTTTTTCTACTCTTGGGAAAAAAGGCTAATGTTACTGTACACTATACTTAGCTTCTCTCACCCACTGTACCCTCCAGATGAGCTATTAACTAATTCTACTGAAAATGCAGAAATTTCATACCAACTTTAAACTTTTGGGAGAAAAGATTGCAAATAATCAGAAAGACAAAGTCAGCAGCCATCTGCGAGGCTGGTAAGGAACTTGAGCCAATGCAGTACATGCATACACGCACACACTGAAAAGTTATCTGGAAATCCAAAACATGAAGGCAAACCTACCAAAAAACTTAGTTTTTATACACTCCCCCCCCAGCGCTCCCCAAACTGCTGTATTATAAATGAAAGGTTCTTTCAAGTAGCATGAGATGATTTTGTAATCAGCAATTATCTACCTGTTAACATCCTGCTGAGTTATGGGAATGGCACCATAGCATGCACCTAACCCACTATTAATAATTAACTGTCTTCTAGTAGTCGGGTTACAAAAGCACCCGCTGCGCAATGCCTTCATAAAAGCTTTAAGGTTCCTCTGGAGACACACTGTTCTTGTGCAGCCTTGAAGTAGGCTAATCAGAATACATTATGCATGCACCACCTTCAGAAAATTCTGTTTCAAGTGAAACATGGGCATTTTTATTTATTTAACATTAGCAAGGGTCAGAAGTATTGAATGCAGTTTGTTTAGCAGTTAAGTATTAAATGGCTTTTGAAGTTTAGAGTTAGTATCAAAAGAAATTTTTACAAACTGCTCTGAAGTTGTCAGAAACCAACTGTTGTCTTTTAGGACTTTTGTTCAAAGTCTATCAAATTTTCTAGAAGACAACTTAAAGCAATGCCTTTGAGCAATGGCAGTCCTCTGCATTCTTTTCAAACATGGTCACTACAGTGTGACTTCAAAGTATTGGATCATCCCTGGAGCTTGTCAATTCACCCTGATCAAAATGACATTAAGTGGAAAAACTTTTAGTTACAGGAGATCAATATTTGCTTTCTGCACTCATCTAAATTCACCACAAAAAAAAAAAGCCACCACACCATTATCCTGTTAAACATCTAGATTTTGACCCAAATCCAGCAAGGAATTTGAACATGCATGTAGTCTCATTGCATACTGGGCTTGATTTTGCTGGAAGGAGGGGAGAAAAAAAAAAAAAAAAAAAAAGAAGGTCTCAAACCCCCTTAGATCAAACCCAGTCGTCACCTTATTAATACATGGTGGTATTGAAAACACCTGCACATTCTAGTTCATACATCTTTGACATCCTCCGAACTCATTAGTCTTCCATGCATCCAAGGGGGCATGCCCCACACTTTGGGAAACTGCTGGATAGCTTTAACAGTACTTCTCTTCCCCCATGCTTTGATGATCAGTGAAATAATTCACAATGTTGACATTTAATTCAGATGTCCATAATATTTTAAGATCCATTGAAATGATAGGGCAATTCAAGCTTTAGAGCTGCTGTTTCAAGCGGTGGGAAAACTTAGGAAGACATCCTGCATCAATTACTTTGTGATCATAATTTAACCACACCAGCCTTTTTAAAATTAAAAAAAAAAAAAAAAAAAAAAAAAGAGACTGGAGAACTGAGAGGTCTGTCCATCCTCCCTGGCTAGTCCTTCACACTACCAAGGGAGTGCACCTAATACTTTGGGAAACACTGGTTAGGCATATATTAACTCTCTGCTGAACCGAAGCCTTGAATATGTATTAAGAGCATGCTCTGTGCTGTTCAATATAGAAGACAAGCCAAGGCCCAGGGAGGTTACAATCTTCAGCCTATACTAGAAGGCTGACTCCTAGCATATGTCTACAGAGCCCATGGCTCACGCTCTGAAACACAGGGAAGACAGTTGGCTTCAGAGCCCAAGATGCAACTTCAAAGCAACTGTCTATGCATCCCGCCCACCCCCCAATTAAAAAGAGTGCTAGCATGAGCTTCACTATCTAAGTCTATCAACCCAAGCTGGAAAGCTCACTCTTGCAGGCTATGTAGCAAACTATTCATAAAAACATTAACTGCACTGTAGTACAATTCACATAACTGAGGAATCTATATTTGAGTAGAGCTAACTAATGGATCTGATAAACCACAGAGAAGTAAAGCCTTTGACACCTACCCAGAAAAGATTTCCAGTATTTTAAGATTACACACAAATGTTTACCTATATTTTAACTGAGGGCAGTATAGAATCTTAAAAACAGGTTTGTACTAATTAGTGTGTACTCTTCTTTTCTGGTCCTTATCTTAGCCAATCAGTACTTGGATAAATCATCGTCATCATGTGATACCACTTTGACCTCGAGAATCTGGGAATAAATATTGAAATGGTATGTCTGATACAGGTATATTTATTTAGTGACAGTAGATCAAAGTCTGTTTTCTGAGAACACAAAGCTACAATTTTTTTTTTTAAAAGTCAACTTGGTAACGAGACATTGAACACATCAGAAACATGGAGACTACACAACATTTTACTTCAGATCACCAAGGCTGCAGCAAAGCTGTAAATCTCCCAGATAAGCGTCATTACTTTTTCAATTCACAATTCTTGATATTAGGCTAACAAGAAAGTGGAGACTTAATACCGATAGCAGGTTCAACCCAGCAGCAGAGGAAACAAATGGAAGTGCAATAAAGTTTTATTACTTAAAATTCATGTCATTTGTATGTTTTGGTCCCTTTTTAAAAGGCCTGCCATGTTCTCACAAGAGATGTCATATCATGTGTGTTTTTTCTTATCTAACGGCAGAAATTTGGGGGTGGGGGGGAGAAAAACCACAGTCTCACATTTCTCTTTCACATTCTCTGCTTTAGAAATGGACAAAGCCGAAACAAGGGCAAGACTCCAGATTAATGGCTGCATGGAGATGCTTCCTTATGCTGTGCATTTACGGTTTTCAAGCATCTGGCTAAAATCCACACCCCCAGGGTCAAGAATCTAGTCCCACTTAACTACAAACTCAGCCTAGGAAGAACACAGTAAGGGGGCTGACAACTGAAGTTCTCTCCCACCCAATATGCTTTGAATAAAGATATAACAGTATTACAGAATCTTTAGATCATTTAAGGAATTTTATTTAAATACGCTTAAAATTTCAGTACTAAGATCTCCACTATAAAGAGAGGTGATACCATGAACAAAACAAGACAGATAGTAATTTACTCTTAAAAATAGAAAGTTGACAATGTTTCAATTAACTACAGTACCCATTAAACAGTACTCCATTGTTGGACTCCTTTAACTTCCAGGGGGTTTGACTGGGAGGGAGAAGGAGGATGTTCAACATCCCCATTTTTCACTCTGGCTAGTAGGCATCTGGTACAGTCAGTAGTCTCTTCCTTTAAGATGGAGATTAGGCTGCCTTGTAGGGAAAAAAGTATTCCCCTACCTCAGATTTCTCTTTTCCTGGGTTACACTGAAGACCCTGTGTTTTCAGCTTTTTGATTTTTAAATGAAAATTCCTGCATTTCTCAAAAATCCACCTACATTCAGTTTTACTGAGCTTCACCAAATTTTGAAACACACAAATACAGGAAAATAACTATGGTTAAGAAAATCTAATACATTAGGTAGAAGTGTTCAACTGCAAGGTAACTTATTATTCATATACTCTGTCTCTTAAAGAGACAAGATAGTAGATTCCACTATTAGTGTACAGTTCATGAAACTAGCAGCATTGAACTGCTTTTAATTTCAATACTTAGTTTTCTCTGTTTGTTGCTTTCTTCCTGCCCTCCCAATATTAATCCTGATATTTAGCCAGAGAATTGTGAAGTTATTTTTTGCATGGATTTTTACCTGTTTAAGTTTCTGTAACAAACACTGATAAACTCCTGGGATATTGTAAACTAAAATGGAACTGAAACCTAAAAGGGCCGTGGTTATTGTCACTGTTTTCTCACTATTCCTCCCTCCCTCCCACTTAAATGGTCTTTTTCCTACATTGAGTTCTCTGCCCTCTCCCATGCATCCTCTTACTTCCCCTTCCCAGAAAAATCTGTCCCTTATATACTTTTAAGCGTCCCATCACACTTTTCCTCCTACTCCCCTGGCCATTCACAGCTCTCACACAGGGCTGTGAAAATTTTAACCAGGAGATATTAAGTTTAGTCATCTTGCTGTTAGGCAGCACCCACTGTGCACCGGCATCACCCAGGTGAGAAGCTAAACATGAAGGCAAGGCGCAGAGACCTTTCATATTAGCCTCTGGCTAACTGGTGTCAGATCTGAGGCACCCCTTCTCGCTCCCTCCTTCTGTGAGCATTATGTCTCCTCCCTTTCCACACCGCACCCACAGCTTCCTCACCCCTTAGAAGGGTGGAGGTGGAGAAGGCAAGTGGTTAGCTCTCTGTTCTTCTAGCTCTTGCTCAGCCTCTGCTTTTGGTTCCTCCTCCTGAGCAAATAGTGCATGCTTCCAGTGCTGCTTATCATGCATCAGCAGCAGCTGAGTGAAAAAGCAATGTCAGTCTCACTAGTGCTCCAAGTTTCTGGAATGCTCCAATGAAAACTGGCATATCACACCAATTTCAGTCAGCTGCAGCTTGACAAAGCTACATGCAGCAGTCAGACTGCTTCAGTGCTGCATCTGCAGACACCACAGCACTGACTTATACTTAGCTCACATTTGGGTTGGGTTTTTTTTTAAACACACAAACAAGTGATGACAGATGCTGCAGTTGGTGCCTGAACTCACCCTCAGAAAGATACTCACTATGGGAGTTTAATCAACCAGGGTTTGAAAAGTATTGGCAGTGAACTTCACACTGTGCTATTCCATCCTCATCAGAGCAAGGGGGATCACTATACCACAGGCACCTTACTTATAGTCAGGAATGGGACAGAAACATCAAATACTATACGTGAATGGCTTAGAGCGCTCAGGTTGCAAGACCATGGATTTACTGTTTCTCCACCCTTCACCCCACCCAGACCACAGCACTCATTCCCTTATTTAACAAGCCCTCGTTACCCCAGAGGTAGGCCGTGAGAACTAATATCTGAATTCAGGTCTTCCAACTTACAGTACACATTACAACTGGGCCACAGATGCATGCTGGTATGTACTACTCAACATAATTGATTCAAATAAATGATTCAAAACGATAAAGTCTCGTTTGTCAGCACTCCTAGTTTCAAATGGACTAAAAGTAGGAAGAGTCACTCCTCCAGCTTGATAAAGGTGTTACAGATACATGACTAAAAACACTGAATAATAAGTGCCACCAAGACTACCCCCAACCCAGGAACAACCTGTTATTACAAAAATGTGTTAATGCCCTTAAAAATCAAGTCTTTGAAACAAAAAAGTGACCTTTAAGAGTAAATCAAATGGAGATACTTCATGCTAGCTATTCAGTTATTCCTTAATCTCTATGGTCTGCTCTGGAAGAGGTGTTTAAATCTTTACAAAAGATTCAAACTTAGAGCTGTTCAAGTCACCTTTGTTTAGGATGTACTCACACCCATTCTCAAGGTCAAACGTCAACCAGTACAGATGCTAGGAAGTGTTATGGAAACCTTCTCCCACACAAACACTGTATATAGTCTTGGTTGCTCTTATTTTCTACTGAGCTGATTAAGGGACAAATGCCAATTTCCAGTGCAAAACCCAAATAGGTGAGCTTTGTTCCAGAACTTACACTGAGGATGAGGGGGAAAAAAACAAAATCCTTCCAAATCTGAGCCACAACATGAAGCAGTGCACAGCCACTTCATAGAGGGCTGCTAGTAGTGTTGAGTCTGTGGTGACAATTATGAACTTCCTACTCTGGAGAGCTATTAAGGGGAGTTACAACTTGCTAGTCTACCGTCCAGACCTGAGCCCTCATTTCAGCCTCCAAATCCCTTTCTCACACTGGTGCTCAGAGCCAATGCAGAACCTTGCTCCATGATGTGCAGAGATCGCAACACATACGCACTGCTCATGACTCAAGATTAATCACTTGGCCACTTCAGTTACACACAACATTAAATAGGATCCATTCCACAAACCAGAGTCAGACTTAAAACTAATCTTACAGATGGGCTAATACTTAAAAATAAGTGGAATGACCCCAATAATTATAGGCATGCCTGACAGCAATCCCAAGCAAAATAAAAGAGGGGTTGATATGGGACCACAAATAAGGAATTAAAGAACGGTAATATAATTAATGTCAATCAACGTGGGCTTATGGAAAATAGATCCTGTACAACTGAGGGTTTGTTTGGTTTTTTTAACTGATTAAAAGCTTGGTTGATAAAGGCACTGGCAAGTGTTGATGGAACAGACTTCTGAGACATCTGACTTGGTACTGCACAATATTTTGATGACAATCTAGAAGGATAAAAAACCAATATGGTACATATTAAGTGTATTAAAAACTAGTTAAGTGACAGTCTCAAAATGCAATCGTAGGCCGTGAAACTCCTCAAGCACCTATATTTATAGTGGGGTCCTTCAGGGATTGGTTCTCGGCCCCAGGCCATTTAACATTTTTATCAACAAACCTAGGCCCGGTCCACACTTACCTTTGTGATTTGGTGGCAGTCGATGGGAGATATGCAAGGGACGTAAATCAGTTGCGTATCTCCTCTGTGCGCTGTCCACACTGCGCTGCATCAAAGGGAACAGCGCTCCCTTCAATGCAGCGCTACACCACTTACCGAGGTGGTTTTCCTGCGTCACTTGCTGGATCGACTGAGCGCATATACACTGACCGCTCAGTCAATCCAGAGCAATCGATCCGACGGTGGCGAATTTGCCGCCATCAGTGTGGACCCAGCCCTAGAAGAAATCAAATGATCACTGATAAAATATGCAGATGAGAACAATTGCGGGAGTGATAAATAATGAAGAGGACAGATCAACTGATATGGAGCAATCTGGATCACTTGGTAAACTGGGTGTACGCAAACAATATGTACTTCAGCACTGCCAAATGTGAAGACAAATCCAGCAAGAATGCAGGCCATACTTACTGGGTGGGGGACTATATCCTAGGAGTCAATGACTGAAAAGTACTTGGGAATCATGGTATCTAGGCAGTTGAATGAGCGCTCTCACTATGATGCCTTGGCCAAAATGGCCATCTTAATCCTTGGATGCATAAACAAGAGAATCTCTAGTAGCAGTAGGGAGTATATTTTACACCTCTGTATTTAGCCCTGGTGCAACCACTCCTGGAATACTGTATTCAGTTCTGGCATTCACAATTCAAGGATGTTGATAAACTGGAGAGGGTTCAGAGAAAAGCCATGATAATAGAGTAAAGGATTGGAAGGTTGCTTTCTAATGATAATCTGTTCAGATTAAGCCCCTTGACACTAACAAAGACGAAGGGATGAACTGGTCACAGTTTGTAAGTATCTATATGGGAAGCAAATATTTAAATGATGGCTCTTCAATCTAGCAGGTCTAAGTATAACAAGATGCAAGGGCTAGAAGTTGAAGTTAGACAAAGACAGGAAATGAGGAACTTTTTTAAAAAAAAAAATGAGTGAGGGAAAGTGACATACCAGCAGAGGGTTGGGATGGATTTGTTTTTATCATTAGCAATTTTTAAATAAGAGATTTTTCCTGAAAGATATCCTTTAGTTCAGACAGGAATTAGTTCAGGGAAATTCTACAGTCTGAGGTCCTGCGTAACAAGCCAGCTAATCACACGATTATATACCTGAACCTGTTAAGCACTTCAGTGTTTGATCTTTTAAGCACATTAAACGGTGTACATTTTTACACTGCCGCTTTGCTGACTGTGACCTAGCCAACATCAATGACCATTTCATACCCGAAACCTACTTTATCTTGAATAGAAACACTTCAAAAGTATTTTCCTACATTTGTGAAACGTCAGGGGAAAAAAAAAGTCTGCCTATCCTATAGTGTACAATTCCTCATAGGAACGGCTTGCTCCTAATTAAAATGGGAAGAGAAAGGGAGGCAAAAAAAAAAAAAAAAAAAAATATAAATTTGCAGCCACGGATCCATTTTAACTACAATGGATACCTCCAGAATGAAATGGTGATAAGGATGTTATGGATCAAGTTCAACCCTAGCATCAGTGGGTATAATTTCCATCAAGTGAACAGCAGCTGAGCCATCTTATTCCATGGACAAATTTATCCCCACAGCCAACCATGGTAGCATATGTTACATTTGTAACATGAAACATACCACAATTCCAAAAGACAGCTACCAAAACACAAATCTATGTTATTGTGCATACTAAGACAGTTATTGGACACAGCTCTATGGAAAGACAAGGACAAATGAAAGCCAAGTTCAAGGTGATGTCTATGAAATGCTAAGTATTACAAGGAGAATACCATTAATCCTCTTTGGCAGAGTTTCTTTCACTATTTCAATTAACTTCACGAGATTAAAAAAATTTACAGCACAATTTTTATGTTCTTTGCAGGACAAGTATAGCATATTTACTGAGAAATCTTACGATACAGATACTGCTCTTTATGTAGAGGAGCTTAACACTAGTCTTAAGAAGCTTGCTGTTTTACACTGTAGAATTTTGCAACTCTCACTGATAAACCTTTTGTTCAGCTTTCTCTCGCGTGTGCTTCCATTCTATACTGCACCCATGCTTGAAGGAAGAAAAGAAAGGTGAAAAATGTAAGTCTGGCAGCTTTAATCTCAATTTTACTACTATAAGTTTTAGACACTTGAAAATATTTTTCAGCAGTGTGGGAAAATGTTTTCTTTAGATCAGTTCCACATTACTGACATTTTGAGGACAAAAGTTGTAAATCATAAATTGTTCAGTTCACATTTGCCATCAGCAGGTGGCAGCTATTTTTTAGAAGCCTAACAATGGAAAAAAAATATATTTGATATTCAAACACAACGCCCTATTCAAAACACTGCTGATTGTGGATTATGTTTAAAAACAAAAATTTCTTATTCTGTTACTCATGTAGCAGAGACATCAACTAGTACAGAAGGCATTATTTACAGAAGTGTAGCCACCACCAAGAGATTCCTTTTTCCGGTTCAACCTAGGAGGATTTATCCTATTAAAGCGATGGATGATACAGGAAGTATGCAAACAATGATTTTGCAGAGTGGCTGAAAGTACACATTCTTCACCTTTTAATTAACTCTAGCATTTTGAAATGTACAGCTGCTATGACAACACTGTGTATGAACAGTGCAAAAAAAGTTGGCCCACACTGCCAGTAAAGAAAAAAAAAAACACTGCTACAGTACTGTATAAACTCTTCCATATATCAGCCATAAGTGCCACAAAAGATTTGGGCACAGTAACACTCCTACCATGCCTCTCAGAACTGGCCAAAATAGTACATGTTGTATTTGCACAAATGCCACTAACTGCAGCACAGTATTTGCTATTGTTGCTGGAGCTGTAGAGAAAAAGCAGCAAAATGGCTAAGATATAGCCCTACCTTTAAATTTTACTATCTTTATTGGTTCTGCCACACCAGTGGCAGAGCATTGGTGTTGAGTTCTCAGAGAGGCATTTAGCTATACAGAGCGTGAGCACTTATTTTTCCACCTCCACAAAAACTCTTTCAGTGACTGACAAGACCCAGATTTACTTTCAATAAACGTACTAATGCTGAAAAATATTAGCATTCAAGTTTTTTTCCCAAAAAGTAGAAGCAAAGCTTACAACTGAAAACATGAACAATCCAGAGCACAGTGATCTTGTACATTCAGTAACGTCAAAGAGCAACTTTCCCCCTTTTATGTTCCTTTCTGGATCATTTACTTTGCAGAACTTTGAGAACAAGCTCTGGATACCATGGCAGCAGCACAAAGCACCCAACCCTAACTAGAAACAGCCTGCTTGGGTTAAGGCTGGACTTCTGTTGCCATTGCATCTGCAGCTCTCACGTTGTTTTAGGAGTGAGAGGGCTGCAGCCTTACAAGTCTCTGGTAACCAGCTGCCACAGGGTTTTCAGAGGGTAGCTCTACACTTCCTACTTTACATAGTGCTGGGACACTACCTGCCCAGCTAACACAGGTAGAAACATGAGTGTAGCTGGGGAGGTGCTGCTCAAGGGAGTACAGGCATACCAGGACCTTAGTGTACATACCCGATAAATAAAGCTCGCTAAATATCCAAAAAGTACCTGCCACAACTACACTGCTATTTTTTAAGCAGTGTAATGTACGGCTGCCAGACACCTTCCAACTGCAGTGAAGGACTTGGATAGTGGTGAAATGCTCCAGTGAGGAGGCAGAAGAGAAAAGCTCCCCCACTGCCTCTCCCCACCAGAGCCATCTCACTACTACCTATAGTTACACACGACAGCATGGGCACAGCCTGTCTTTCACCATAGTGATGCATATCCTGCAACACTGCAAGTGTAGCGACTACAGTCCTGAACTCTGATCAGCAGGAGTCACGCTGGCCTGTTCTGGTTCACGGGACTTGTACTTCCGGCTAGATGCTGCTATCTTGCACTCCGCTATGCAAGGGTATGTTTCAACCTTATTCTTGCAGAGCATAAACAGATGCAGATGTCACCACTATTTCACTGCTAATCAAGAGTACTCAAGAGCGATAATCCTATTGTGAGAATCAATTTGTGGTATCTTGTATGTCAATCCAAGAGATCAGAGCTTGGGAAAAGACATGTTTGCATGTAGTTAATAAAACCCTTTGCCCTATGTTGCCAGTATTAGACTTCAGTGCCTATCCCTTCTTTTCATTTAAAATGATCACTACAGTTGACCTGAAGATTATTATTTCTCTACTTCATAAAAAACCCTACTTTTGGCTGAACTATAAAAGCGAAAACCCCATCACCACAAGATTCTTGGTACTATTTAAGATGCTATACAATTTCAAATCAGTGACTAAATAAGACTGAGTCATTCAGGAAATTTTTTCAGAGCTATAATCTTGAGATTGCAGCTAAAATTAAAAGATTTGAGATATTTACCTTTTTGCTTCCTCTAGGTGGCATAAATACTCATAAGCAATGTTCTGACGCCTCCTCTCATCCATTTCTTCTGCTGAAAGCCTTTCATCATCCACAATAGCTGTAAACAGAAAAACTATGTCAAATTACACATGATTAGAAGTGACCCTCAACCAATTTTACTGAAAACAAAAAACTAACTACTGCAGTTGAGAAAATGATATTTATAGGGACTTCACTGAGACACATTTGTCAAATATAGAAGTAATCTTACCACACCAAGTAAAGAACATTGACAGCATTAAAGCCATGACATTTTATTAAAAAACAGAAACAAAACATATCTTAAGTCTTGGGGGAAAATTTCCTCCAACACTGCAAATGGCATCTTCCATGGACCACACTCAATATCGTATCATTCACAGTTTTTCCTCTTTGATTTATTAGATTTTTCACACTGTATATCGGAAGGGACATGAAGAGCTGAATGATTCTCTCCCCTTCCCCCTCTGCCCCCCAACTTTTTTTTTTTAAATATAAAGTGGAGAGAAGACAAACTCCCCAGCAACCACTTCTTCAGGTAAATACTAAGAAATAGTCAACCCTCCAGCTGGGGTTCTCTTTATTCCATTATCTACAAAAAAGGGAGGCTGGTGATGGGAGCTATAAAGCTCAAGTCCTTACTATCAAAGGATAGCTTCTCCAGCATATATGGGTATTGTTACCAAGACTGCAGAGATCATTTCCTGCATAGTCTTCTGAAAATTTAGGCCTAAAAATCCTATGGAACTCAGTCTCCTGCACAAATAGGAAGTCCTGTAATTTCATTCTGCCTACTTCAAACCAAAAAAATCCAACTGCCACCACCTGTAATTAACAAAACCATTCCAGTCATACTTATTTGCTTACATGTCATTCCTCATCACCAAGCTTTCATTCGTTTGTGTCTTTGAATTGTAAGACAGCAGAGGGCAGGGACTTGTTTGTATAGCACCCAGCACAATAGGTCTCCAATCCTTAGTAAGGATTTGGCCACTACCTGAGCAAAAGTAACAGGTTCACCCAGTGCAGTCCCCCCTGGGTAAGGTAACCTTTGTTTTCAGTTAAAAAAAAACCTGCACTTTAGTATTACTATGTGCTGCCAAGAAGTTAGGTTGCACCCCAGAAGTTTCTGCATTTCTGTGGTGGGTAAAATTGCAAACTATAGAGGTCAGAGTACTTTGGATGAAAAACCATTACATAAGAAGATAGAAATACAGAATTTTCTGTCCACTACAATTTTCCCATATTGATCAGTCATTGTTGCAGCCAGCATACTGCCCAAGCCAGAAAAAGAAAATGTATTTACTGTGATTTAATTGCATTTCATCCCAATTCTATGATATGCCATTTAGTGTTATTAAAACAAACAGGCTCAATCCATCAAATGCAAGATACATGTGGGCACAGAAGCCTCTGTCCCATAATGGACAGCAACATGCACTACACAACAGCACTTCACTGACTAATCATAGAACTCTTAAAGAACGTCCTTACTAAGCACATTTGCAGTTAAGACAAATTCAAGTGCCTTGCCTAAAATTCTGACTAGAGTTGCTCCTATGTATGATATAGTGCAATATACGCAAATGGGACTTCAAGCTTAGCAGTTTCCGTTTTAGTCCCCTAACATCTATCCCTCTGAATTTCTCTTCAACTTTTAAGATGAGCTTTTTGTAGGTCAATTTTTCTCTGCAGTAATCCATCCCCCAAAGAAGGCAGATTAAGTAGTCTTGCTCAATCTACCAGTATGTTACATTCTAAGTACATTTATTCTGTTTTAGTGTTGCTTCCATTTGTTAATGGAAGCTGTCCGTGCTTTCTCCATGTTGAAACGTTTTCTATGGTCTGATGTTTATTAAGCTGAATAAAAAGGTACTGTTAATATGATGGAACTATTGGTGCTTCAGAGCATTGCTGAGAGAAAACTGGATGTTTGAGTGTTGCTTTGAGCTAGTAAGTCAATTGTTAAAATTTTTCTCCAGGCATAGACCACTTACTACAGCATCAAAAGGGGAGAAGCTATGTCTGTTATAGCATGAACCCGGAAGTGGAAGGAATGTAAGTGTATAAGTTCTCCAAGCAAGCTGATGGAGTTGCCTTTGTGAGCTATTGTTGTCAAGAATGATTCTCAGTCCACAGGAGATTAAGGTTGGAAGGAACCTCAGGAGGTTATCTAGTCCAACCCCCTGCTCAAAGCAGGACCAACCCCAACTAAGTTATCCCAATCAGGGCTTTGTCAAGCCACACCTTAACCTCTAAGGATGGAGATTCCACCATCTTCCTAGGTAACCCATTCCAGTTCTTCACCACCCTCCTAGGAAAAACGTTTTTCCTAATATCCAACCTAGACCTCCCCCACTGCAACTTGAGACCATTGCTCCTTGTTCTGTCATCTGCTACCACCGAACAGCCTAGCTCCATCCTCCCTGGAACCCCCTTTCAGTTAAACCAAAGGCTACTGTTAAGAATTAAGTGGGGGGGGGGGTGAGGGGGAGGAGTTTCTCTTCTGCAGAAGAAACGAGCCTAGTTCCCTCAGCCTCTCCTCCTAAGTCATGTGCTCCATCCCCCTAATCATTTTTGTTGCCCTCTGATGGGCTCTCCAACTTGCCCACATCCTCTCTCTCGGGGGGGAGGGGGGGGGGAGTGGAGGAGGGGGAGAGGGGTGCGGCAAAACTGGACAATACTCCAAATGTGGCCTCACCAGTGCTGAATAGGAGGGAGTAATCACTTCCTGTGATTGTTGGCAACACTGCTACTAATGCAGCCCAATAGGCCATCAGCCTTCTTGGCAATAAGGCCACACTGCTGACTCATATCCAGCTTCTTCTCCACTGTAACCCCCAGGTCCTTTTCTGCAGAACTGCTGCCTAGCCAGTCGGTCCCCAGTCTGTAGCTGTGCATGGAATTCTTCCATCCTAAGTGCAGGATAATGCACTTGTCCTTGCTGAACCTCAGATTTCTTTCGGCCCAATCCTCCAATTTCTTTAGGTCCTTCTGTATCCTCTCTCTGCCTTCCAGTGTATCTACCACTCACCTTAGCCTAGTGTCATCTGCAAACTTGCTGAGGGTGCATCCTCCAGATCATTAATGAAGATGTTGAACAAAATCGGCCCCAGGACCGACCCCTGAGGCACTCCACTTGTGACCAGCTGCCAGCTAGACATGGAGCCATTGATTACTACCCATTGAGCCTGATGATCTATCCATTTTATAGTCCATTCATCCAAACCATTCTTCTTTAGCTTGCTGATAAGAATACTGTATCAAAAGCTTTGCTGAAGTAAAGGTATATCCTGTCCACTGCTTTCTTCACATTCACTGAGACAGTCTTCTCATCACAGAAGGCAATCAGGTTGGACAGGCATGACTTGCCCATGGTCAATCCATGTTGACTGTTCCTGATTACCTTCTTCTCCAAGTGCCTCAAAATGGATTCCCTGAGGACCCTCACCATGATTTTTCCAGGGACTGAGAGGAGGCTGACCTGTCTGTAGATTTCAGAAGTTCCATAGCATGGCGATCTTTAACAGGAGCCAAGTCTTCATTTTAGAACTCCAAGAAGCTTATCAGACGCACTGAAAAACACACCCAGGTTTGTAATTTATGCAACTCAAACATTCAGAGTATTGTTGGGATTTTTAAGGTTTAAAAGGGTGATTGTGGCAGACATGGCAATTTCCTGCCATATCCTTAGGAGACCTTACTGAATTAAGGTCAAGTATCTTTGCGATCCATTGTATTAAATTAATGGTTTATGAACCTTCTCTAGGGGGAGATGGGACATTTGAGAGTTTACAGGACTATAGTGAACATGTTAGGTAAGAATGGACTCTTGGAAGAAGATTTAAGGGGCTTTCCCAGGGAACATCTAGAAGAAGGCAAATGCAAATTCCCCAATCCTGGTTATAAAAAACCCAGCCTTTTGAAGCTGTACCCTTAGGAAAGGTTCTTTGTCGGCCTTTGGTACCAGGTGATCAGCAAAGATCAGAAGCTAGAGCTGTATAAAGCAATGAACTGCTCAGCCTGGGTTTTGGTTCTGAATCTGACACATTTATGAAACTTGTGACCACAGGAAAAAGCCAGTAGTGGGTTTTGAAGGACTGATGCCTACCAGAGGCCAGGGTTGGGTTGGAGTGACCTCTGGTAAGCTTTTTGCCATGCATGTAGGTTTTTGTATTCTTTAATAAATTCTCTGTAATGCTTTCACTTCAAGAACAAACATGCTTGCAAGAACTGTGTAGTAACTTCTAACTGCAGGCCAATATTTTGTTCATAGCCTTTGGAGAGAAAACCCAAGTACAGACAATTGCCTGTCTGGCTTGCTGGGCATATCACAGTGTAGGCAGAAAGCCATACAGCCTGGGAAACTCCTGGTCAGGTGGGAGAGAGACACAGTTTTCTGTTTAAGAGAGGTGCCCTAGAGGAACAATGGAGGCAAGACAGGTGCAGTTGCCCTGAACTGTGTAAGTGGTAACATCTACATCCACCATGCATCATCCTCAAGTCAATGAAATTCTAATTGAGGCCAATAGTATTGACTCATGAAAGTTCCACTAGAGAGGCTGATACAGATGTGTGCTCTGAAACAAGGTTCAGGATGCTAAGAGCTTTACAAATACTTTTGGCAAAGCAGCTAGCATGTCAAGAAGTCAGCCAAGTCTTTGAGGAATTAAAGAAGTCAAAGTTGTCAACTTTGTAATCCCTACTGGGTTCTTCACAGTAGTTAATTCTCCATGGAGTCCCATATTAGAACCATTGCTTAGGGCATTACAGTTACGCTGACTGCTGGTTCCATCCACAACGTAGTTCCAAAACTTACTCTATAATGAAGTAAACCTAGGAATTAAGTAGGTATGCCACCAGGTCCTCAGACTGGGAGACTCCCAACTCCAGACTACACTTCACTGCTACTTCCCCACACCATTAAACAATGGACTACCTCTCTCTCCTTTGCAGAGACAGACAAAGGAGCAGTTAATTATCCTCTGGAAACAGGAGAACAGAAACAGCAACCCCACCTATTTACAAAAATCATGGTATGGTCCCAGCAACAAAAAACACGTAGTAATTTAAACACTGAAGTATTACAGTGTAATATTTACTTGAAACAATATTAATGCAATAGTTCTCTCCCTTGACAAAGAACCATTTTGAAATTATATATACACAGATTGTGCAATCATTTTTCAAACAAAAATAATGAAAGCTATAGAACAAAAATAGCTGATTCTTGTAGTAAAGTCTTTTGCCAACTGTTGCAATTTTGGTATAGACAAGTTTTTTTTTATGTGGCATCTGTTGTCTCCAGCCATATTTTTATAAAATGAAAAGGGGCATTCAGAGTTGGCAAGTTTAAGAGCAGCTGTCTCCCCACAATACAAGATCACAAATGTCATTTGTGACTTGGTGAGCATGAATTGTGGGTCTCTTCATAAACTGTAAGCATGTTCATGAATTAGGGTGCAAACACTTAGAACCTGGGGACTGGCAGGACCCCTGCCACCCGTGGTAAGCAAGAGCTCTGGGGACCCTGCAGCCCCAAACAGGGACAATTTTGGCCCCACTACCTCAGGACATGGAGCTGAAGCAGAACAGGATAATTTCACAGTGGTCTTTGAAAGTCATGGAATCCATAACTTCCATGACCAAACTCTTATCTTTAATGATGATACATCAAGGTGATCCACTTGAAAAGTTTCTGGGGAGATGTGGCCTGACTTTCTATAAACTTTTCCAAGGCCACAGATAAACAGGTGAATGGTTAGTGAATGGTTGTCCTAGTCAAAGAGGAATGGGCTCTGGAAACATCTGAAGTGTGGAGCTTGGTTTGTCCAGAGCATGAATGTTGTTTGGGAAAAAGAACAGGGAGGTTCATTGATTGATTTAAGTCACACAACACCTTGATGAGAAATTTATGGTGGAATCTGCCCACCATATCCTTTTGAAAGCCATGAGAAAGGAGGGGAAGAGAAGGGTGTCTGCCATTAAATGCTTGATCTCAATCGTTCTCCTAGCTGAGGTGTTGCTAACAGGTGTGAGGCTGGCAGACCAGGTGCCAACTCAGGCCAGAGTCTCCATGCCACAGCTGAACACTGAAATACACAGCTGAAGTCAGCCTGGTTCAGCTGTTCATAAGTACTGTCAAAACAGGTATTAGAATTAGAAGAATGTATTTAGACTTCATTGAATGCTTGTGAGTTGCTGCATGCATCATCTCACTTATAATATGGGATTACAATTGTATTGTAAACCTTTGTAACCATGCAAGCCAGACAGGAGAGAAATACTAACTAGTGTGAAATGTTGATCTCCAATAGAAGAGGTTGTGCTGCCCAACAAGGAAGGCCCATCAGTACTACACAGACTACACTGGACCACTGAAGAGAAGAAAAAGTGGTTTATTCTGCTTCCCCTCCCATCTCCCCTGCATGAAGATTAATCTTGCAAGTAAATTCCTCTCATTGGTGGAGTTTGCAGCTTACAGGGGGTGAGGGAGCACAAATAAAAACTCCATACAGGGAAAAACAAGATCTTTATGCTGCTTGAGTTTGGAAGGCAAGAATTACTAGGCATAGAATTACAGAAGATTAGGGTTGGAAGGGACCTCAGGGGGTCATCTAGTCCAACCTCTGCTTAAAAGCAGGCCCAACCCCAACTAAATCCCAGCCAGGACTTTGTCAAGCCAGGCCTTAAAAACCTCCAGGATGAAGATTCCACCATCTTCCTAGGTAACACATTCCAGTGCTTCACCACCCTCCTAATGAAAACATTTTTCCTAATACCCAACATAGACCTCCCTCTGCCCCAATGCAACTTGGCAGGACAAGGAACAGTGGTCTACTCTACTACCACTAAGAACAGCCTAGCTCCATCCTCCCTGGAACCCCCCCTTCAGGTAGCTGAAGGCCGCTATCAAATTCCCCCCTCACTCTTCTGCAGACCAAATAAGCCCAGTTCCCACAGCCTCTCCTCATAAATCATGTGCTCCAAACCCCTAATCATTTTGTTGCCCTCAGATGGGACTCTCCCAAATTTGTCCACATCCTTCTTGTAGTGGGGGCCCCAAACCTGGACACAGTATTCCAAATGTGACCTCACCAGTGCCAACTAGAGGGAAATAATTCCCTTCCTCCCATAATCTGTTCCCAGTGTTAATACTGTCTTTGCATCATACTATCACCATACAATCTATACCAATCATACAATTGCAGTCCTGACCTAACACCAAATAAGCTGAAGACCAGACAAGGAAGTGAACAGTAGCTGTTAGATATCTGTCCATTCTTTCCCTTGTAATCTACCATCTGTACTGGGCAACCCAGAAATCTATCCCAGCCATAATACAGTTGAACTTGATGCCAAGTGATAAAATGCTATACTGGTTAGCAGTCATCTGGAGAGTGTTTTGGTTTCATAGACTTGAAACTACAATGACTTTTGTTCATGTAAGTTTTGCACAAACAGCAATTTTGTGGAAAACTGGTGCCTGAGATGAACACATCATGGCAGCCCCTAGACATTCAAAATAGCAGTGGGTATTCCAGCAGGAATTTTCAATGAGCCTTTACTATCTGTTTTCTCTGTAATTTGCCTCTCAGGAGAGAGAATCAACATTGTTTTCCTGAAGAAGCTAGCAATTTGAACTTGAGTGTTATTTTAACTCATTGACCGTATGTTCTTCACTTGTTCCTCTGGAATTAGTCTAAATGCCACTGTACTTACCAGCAAAACAAAAGTTTGATTTCATTTATGTACCTTTAACAGTATTTGTGATTTTTCCATAAGGATCACATTTACATTTTACTTATATGTAACTTTAATACAACATAACAGTAGAGCCAAAATACAAGAT
Organism: Mesoclemmys tuberculata; assembly: GCA_007922155.1. Lineage (NCBI taxonomy): Eukaryota > Metazoa > Chordata > Testudines > Chelidae > Mesoclemmys > Mesoclemmys tuberculata. The sequence continues at coordinate 40,909,821 of ML675629.1, forward strand.
GACCACAACAAAAATAGTTTCACTTTACTAAGTCATGAAAGAATTCAAGCCATCACGCAAGGACAGTAAAACTTAATTCCATTTCAACATGGAGTTAGTACCAGTATGCTATCGTTTTAAATCGGAAGATTTAAATTTAAAGTCATACTACAAATGCCATCTAGTTTCTTCCTAGATCGTTAGATTATATGCTGTAAATTTGTATTTACCCCTTTATCTAGCACACACAAAAGTTATAAGATTTTCTTAATACATGTGTATTAATAAAAGTGGTATTAAGAGATTTTACAATGAGTTTTGCAGAAAGCACATATGAAGAGTAAATACAAATGCACTGGGGAGAGGAGGGAGGAGGACAGCAGCATGCAACATGCCATCTACCACTTCCCCCTGAACTCTGCACACTGTTTTTGACAGCAGGGAACCCCAAAACCTAACCCATATAAAGGAAACGCCAACAGCAGTTAATGCATTGTGGCTCAGGTGAGTAAGGAAAGTAAGACACTGTAAAGGTACTGAATCTGGGAAAAGGATAGTAGTGCTATAGAAAGAAGGGACACCATGAAGAGCCAGCAAATTAAGAGAAAAGGTAGTCAGACGTGTAGTAAAAGTGTAAACAGGAGTTACCTACTTCTCATTTGAGGCATATGGAGTTCAGTTTAGGTTAGTTCGCCCATTTTTTTTTAAAAAACCACTACATTATCAGGTAGATTGTGAAGACAGAATAGTGAAGAAAGAAAAGTAACAGGAAGACATTTAGGTGTGACTAAGCTCTACTCTCGTTGAGCTTAACTACCCTTTACAGACAGAGCCAGGGCAGAAGTCAGTGCTAGAGGTTGAGGAATATTTTATTGGACAGGTAACAAGGATATTAACTAAACCTTATTCCACATTCTTTTTCATGTATTTATGTTAGTAGCAAAGACCCTGGATAGAACTTTGACAGTGATGCCAATGAGAAGTGTACTGTATAAGTACAAAACTTTTGCTGAAAGAACAATGTAACTTAGGAGTTCTCTGTAGACTGCTAACCTGATTGTATCAAAGCTAGGTTGTCTGTCATGTCTTAGTCCACAGAGACAGGACCAAACCATGTTGAATCCTGTACTGTAACCTATTTTAGCAGTAAAGAAGCTAAGCATGTTTTCATGAACCATCTGATGTCTCTATCGAGCTAAGCCAGTTACCCAAAACTGGGGTGTTTTTGGGTTAAGAGTAGAGTTTTGAAGCATTAGGAGGCAACCAAAGAGCAAGAACATATTACTAGAATAATACCCCAGAGCATAACACCTTTAACTAAAACAGTATCTTGTCTGACTTTTTTGATCCATAAAATAAAAAGACTTAGCCACATTACATTTAGAGAATGATCATGAATTTCCTGGTGCCATTATAAGGAAATATGTAAAGAGAATCAGTCAACTACACCAGATTTTGCTTGAATTTACAAGTATGCAAACTCCTCACACAAAAAACAGCAGAATTTGCTTCCAGAACCTTTGTTGAAACACTTCTTCCTTTCCCCCTATGGGGCTGTAGACCATGAAATTTCAGCTAGGCTAGGCCTACTTATAAAATTAAGCTACCAAATATTAGTAAGATACATATTGCAGAGTATGTGAAATGGTGGCTAGAGTCCCTTTGGAAAAGGGATAATTGTTTCTCATTGCAACACACCCATGCTGTCTTTCCATTCTCAAAGTATGTCTGGTATTTCATTAAGATAACTGTTTATTAATTGCCTCTCTTGATTGGATGATCTTCCCTAATTAACTTATCCTCTGGGATTAAGTCATCTATGCAGTAAACAAATGTGTTAATTGCAGGGTGTGCCAAACCTCCATGGCTCCAAACCTCTCAAAATATCTTATGATCAAAGCCCGTGGCTGGGTGCCACCCCAGGTATTGCTCAATTTAATAACAACCCCAATGCCCCTTTGTTTGAAGGGTAGAACACAGAAATTGAACAAATATAGGTGGCTAGTGACTTTTAACTAAGTAAAAGGCATGGGTCTCTCCCTCTATTGTTCTCTGGAATTCCTGTGTTTTCTCATTTAAATGATCAAAATGCTTTGAAAAACATTGAATTTAAAAATAAAAAAGCAGCAATGGAACTGGTAAAACAGAAATCACTCTTGACAAGAGACTGACAAGACCTGACATCTTGCCCAGCTGTCTTCCGAGACCAGGGATCCAGGTTCTCCCAGGGAAGCTGCTAAGAAACCATTGCCAGCTCTTGCCTGCATTGGTGAGGATAATTGCTTTTGCAGCTATAATATACTGGACTTTTGGTTTGGGGGCTCATTTTATATGTTTATAAGTATAGTAATTAAAGCCTGTCATTATCAAACGAGAGTCGTGTCAATTCCTGAGCACACTAATAGAAGATCCCAGTCTGTGAGTTAACAGGGACAGCCTAATATGCTGTCCTGGTACGAAATCTTTAGCAAAACTGCTAGCTGCTTTTAGTAGGGGACAACACTTAGCAGTGAACAAACGTGACATGGGGGGAGGAGGGGAAAATGACGGACGACCCATCACCGATGTTCTGGTCTTCTCCTCCACCTACAGGCCAGGAGAAACCACTTGTCCCCTGGAGAAGCCTAAACATAAGATTGTGAGTGGGAGGGTATTAGTTGCTCACCCTACATTTTTAGTGGAGTACCCACATTTTAGTCTGTATAGGTTTTTATACCACATATCACCCTAGAATTTTAACAACTTCCAGTAGTTTATTAAGCAACATGATTAATATCAGTTACATGCTGTTTCTTCTCTCATCTTCCCCCTAAAGAAGGAAGCGTCTTATTTTGGTAGTTTTTAAATACCTGTTGCTATGTGCATGTTACAACAAGTCAGGTCTTAAAGAAAAGAAATGGGCCCTGTACTTGGGAGTAGAAAGTGGTTAGGTTTGTGATGTCCTTAATTCCTGGAGGAGTCCATTCCCTGGTTTTGGACTGACCCCAGGGAAGGGTTGGTCTTCATTCGTTGGAGTTCTATACCAGAAATGCTACCAGCACAAGACATTTAGTGAAGGAAGTAAATGGAGAGCATGGGAATGGGAAGGAGCGGTCTGAGGAAGTGTTGGGGAAGGAGGGAGAGGAATGAAGAGAATGAGCTTGGCAAGAAGATGGTTGCAAAGGAGGTCACAGAACAGGGGAACAGAAAAAGTTCTCTTCTGTCCCAGAGATTGTCTCTGGTCAGCTCAGACAAGGAGCGCTGCCTCCACTAAAACCAGTTCAGGACGTCTGCAGTGCTGTTGTAGCTGTGTCAGTCCCAGGATATTAGAGAGCCAAAATGGGTAAGGAAATATCTTTGATTGGCACAATAAAAGATATTACCAAAACCACCTTGTCTCAGGAATTGACAGGAGGGATAAGGGTGGACTAACACAATTTAGCCAAGGAAAAAGACTGAGCATAAGCCTAACTTTCTAAATTTGTCTGCTACTTTTCCCATCCTAAAGAGATTCTCATAGCAGCAAACTGCAGTGTCTTTGCTCCACACTGGTAAGTAGTGACACTCCGCAGTGAAGTCTGGTCTTAAGGATTTTTGTTTGTTTTTTTGCTTTGCAGTTCACTCTTTTCCTTAGGCAAAAAGCTGCTCCAAAGGGTCTCCTTCCCAACCCTACAATTCGTTAGCTGGTTCTTTATTAGGACTTTAAAAAACTCTGCTCTACCTTCCTTGGCTCAATACTCCAAGAGGAGCTTCAGCATCCACCCAGTTTTCTGAAACAATTTAACATAAGGTGCTCTAACACAAAAATCCAATAATTAAATATATAAATATCAACCACACACACACAGTCCAGCTATATGCACTCTGACTTAAATCTTTACAACTTAAAACCACGTTTCTTCCCCAAACTTAGCAGTACTTACTGAGGAAGGAGAAATGAGCCATCATGGCAGCTTTTGAAGTTCCTATTTTCAGCTGTTTCAGTTTTGGAAAAGAGAAATGGATTTTTTTAAAATCCTAACTGGAAAAGTTATTTAAAGCCTTCATAAAACAGCTGAAACAGTTCAGTTCAAGACCACCAAGTAAGTTCCCTTGAAGGACAAAACTAAACAGGAAGAGTTTTAGTTCAAAATGATTGTTTGAGACCATCAATGGAAAGAGTTAAAATGGAAACAACTTCATATTGTTCAATTTGCCAGATAACCAAAACTTCCACTGTGCAGGCGTTATGTAAGTGCAGAGCGGAACCATTCATGTATACTGTACAAGAAAAAAAAAAACGAACCTCTTACATCTTAATCTGCATTACTATGCAGTCAAATCCCCCCCTTTTAATCCAGCACAAATCCTGGACGCCACCTTGCAAAGGGGATATAATGAGGAAGTGCAAAGCAGAGCAGCCACAAAAGGTGTGACTGTCTCTGTCCTGACCCACATAAACTGGATGAAGAAAGGTATGATAAGAGTGGGAACACACTATCTGCATTTATTTGAACTACTATGATGTTAATGCTTTTCTCAGCAAGGGAATGGCAAAAAGGGACTGTCAAAGTTGTACATTACAGAGCCTCCTAGGCAACTATATCAGTAGTGACAGAAATTACCATCTGATGCCTGTAAGGGGCCTCAATCCAATGTTTAGTTGCCAAGTGTTCACAGAGCTACCAGCAAAACTGACTCAAGTCTGAAACACTATGCCCTCAAGTCCTACTAGCTGTCTTCCAGAGATGACTGCTAAGTACAAGGCAGTGCGGATAGGTCTTGCGCTGCAGCTGCACCATGTCGTACTTTTTTTGTTATCAATATCCTCTAAAGTTATCTTGCACCTTTCACTGAACACTAAATTCGAAGAAGTGCTCTTCCCCCCCCCTTTTTCCTTTTTTAATCTCCCACACAAACAAAGCAAAAGGATATGGAGGGGAGGAGGAGTTTGACTTTTCAAATCAGAAATAGTTAAAGCCACATTAGAGAACCAAAGCCACCTGTAGCAATCTGAAGTCTACATATTTAGACACTTGACTTTATTTTAGGAGTGTGGTTCTGAGAGTTGCTATACAAAAATGGTCGTCAAGTATTCAGAGTCTTATCTACTTAGAGGACAAAAAGATTTTACTACCTCCTCCACACTGCAGATCCAACATCAACAGTTGAGGGAATCCAATTTTATTCTGATTTGTGCATCAATAGATTCGTTAATAGATTTCCAGTTGTAGGACCAGTTATTTACACCTGCATATCCTACCAGGGCATGCTGTTTTCACTGAAGTCATGCACTCCATGTTTAGGAAATAATCAGTGTATAATTTCCCTTAAATTAAGATAATCAACTAAGTGACCTGTAAGTTTTTTTATTGGGTATTTAAATATTTCAAGTCAGCTATACAAGTAATTTCCTAGTGTCCACCTCCATAATCCATTTTACGAATGGAAATTTGAGTTTAGTGTAATAAAAATTTATTCAGAACTTATTTCCCAAGCTCATAACCACTAGCTACACTTTTTTTTTTAACCACACACACAAATATAAATAGAGCTAATTTACTATTACTGAATATTTTGAAGCAATTTAAAATTTAAACCATAGCTATATCTGCTTGAAACAGCATTACAAAGACCACTAAAATACAGGAAGCAAGCCCAGATTTCAGACATTGCTATAGTAACTGCAGGTCATGCTATGAAATTAAACTATTAGTTTGAGGGGATGGATTTAAAACCAGTCCTAGTAAGTCGATTCAAACCCTCAGGTGTAGGGCAGTCGTGAGTCAATAGTGTTTGCAACACAAGGAAGTTATATTGAAAGTAAGGAATTTGTGTTTTACTACAGCTAAAACACATGCTACATATAGTAAGCACATTTTCCTCTGAAATCTTGCTCCACATCTGATCCTCTGCTCTAAGCTTCTCTGTGCTAGCGTACACCAGAGCAGCTACAATAACTGCTGGGAGGATTTCAAAATTACTGCTTCAGCCAACGGTCTCTTCTGCAAACTAGCACACCCTGCCTTGTAATTATGCCTATATGGCACTTCCTTCTATATTAACCAAATGTCACCACAGGGCTCATTCTCCCAACACTACTAGCTTACATGCCAGCAACGGTAGGAAAGTGAAGGGTTTGTCTACACAGTAACCGGGACATAACTCAATTTGTTGTAAGTCACACCTTTAATTGTTTTGGTGCAAGTCCATGTACAGATACTTATTTCATAAACAGTGCCCTATTTCATAAAACTTGAGTTGCAACTGATTTAGTTATTTTAATTTATTATGTAGACCAGTGTGCACATCTAATTTAAAGCTCAATCACTGGTAACAAAAGTTTACCTAGCCTAATTCTACTGGGATGTCTGCTTGCCCATACCATCAACTGCTCACTTTTTAGTCCAAATCATAAATCCTAGATCTGCCTAAAATTGTTGAACTGAGAAGGATTTGCATGCCTAATAGAGAAAGTTGTTCTTATAACCAGCAGTCTCCTCCCACAGGCTTCATAACAGATGAGAGAGAAAACATACCAGAACCAGGAAGTCTATCTGTATTTGTGTTGGAAAGCTCTATGCACATCTATTGAGCTACCAACAATCAATGCTTCTTCCTTCTTTACTATAGCGAACATTAGGAGTTTGACAACTCAACTCCAACTCTTGGGGTCCCCCCCCCCGTTATCAACATTAATAGTACAGATTTTCTAACATTCTATAATACATTAGTTCATCTTAACAATGCCTTATTTTCTTCTGGACCTCTAGGATACCATTGATGCTTTATATAGGTCATGCTTCAGGTGTAATCTGAATATGCACATCAAACTGGGATTCAGAAGGTAACTGAGCAGTCTACTTTTAAGTCTGAAGAAGTTGAACACTTTTCAAGCATTTTAATCAGCCTATCATGGTTATCGAATATCTACTGTAATTGCCTTCTTTAAAAGTGGTGTGAATTCAAAGACGCATTCAATCATGTCTGACTCCTGCAATTCTATTCCCTGCATTTTTAAATGGACAAAACCTCCATCAAAGCATCTCAAAAAAAATCCATAAATAAAATCCTGATTTTACTTAATGTTTCTATTCCTCTACGCATTCAGTTTCACTTCACACTGTTGCAAAGGTTGGGAGGGCAACATGACTGCTTAAGGAGGGAGCTTTGTTCCACATTAGAAACAAGTAGTGTCCCAGAAAGTAAGAGGTTGAAAATTATTAAGCATAGCAGATTTTGGACCAACCACCTCTTTTAGGAAGGTGGGTTTATACAGGTTCAAGGATATTTCCTAGTCAATTACAAGCTTCAGTTGTTTCCATGTGGACAATAGAACTATGACAAATCTGTCCAGAGTGGCAAGAGCAGTAAGGGTCTGAGGTTGAGGGTTATGAACTCTTGCACCTCCTTGACAAACTTGTAACATGTTGAGCCACTGGCTTTGTTTAGAAACTTGTTTTTCAAATTTGATTAACTTGCTTTATAGCTCAGATATTTCTACATCAGCAGAACTCAGGTCTTTGTTTCAATGCGCCAGAAACATGCAAACTGCAATCTGTTAGTGAAGCTTCAAGAGAAATATAGAAGTTCTTCATATTTATGATAGGTGCAGTTAAGCGTAACTTTCATCTAAGGATTTCAAAGTGCTATGCAGTCATTAATCAATCTTCACCACTCCCTGGTGAGATACAGCAGACAGTTATATACCTATAACCTTATACTCAAGCCCACCCAGAATGTTGTGGGATTCCCAACTGTTTAGCTATGTAACATTACTTAAAGTTACCACGCACACCAGAAAAGGTTAAACTTCATTTAGTTATAGTATATTATGAGCCTCTCTCAATTTGTAAACTCATTCTCAAATGACGCTCTAACCTCGAATTCCTTTCATCTCATGCAGGATCCCTGCATCTTTTCTTTGGTTCCATCCGGTCTTCAGCAGCTTGTTATTTTTGAAGCTGTATCACTATATACAAATCCCCACTGACAGTCACTGAGAAATAAATCATTGGCATTTCCTCCCTTATCTTTATCCACTTAGTATTAGACCATAATTACATGTATTAAGACTATATGCTGTTCAAGATAATTTGCTATTGACAGAGCAGCCAGCTATTGAAATAATTTGGTAAAACAGTCAGCCTCTGATGAAGAGCCCACAGCTAAGCTAACATGCACATCAAATTCCATCTCATCATTACAAGTATGTTATAAGCCCTCCAAGTCAAGAGTGAGGGCATTGACAAGTATAGAAAAAACTTGTGCTACAACTGGTTTGTAAATTATTAGAACTGTTTCATTTCTTCAAGCAAATACTCTAAAGTTCTCATTCTGAGTAAAATATTTTACCATTATGTGAAATAACTTTAAATTGCACAAGCAAAAAACCATTACTCACATCACAGTCAACAGGTGTTATCCTGTCAATCTCAGACTTTGCTGAGGGATGTCCTTTATTCTTTAGACTATTTCAATGGTAACATCCTCTAGCAATTTCTACCCCCATTTGTCTTATAATGTGTACTCCTGAGGCAGACCCAGTGTGATAGCTTCTTGGCAGCGAGACCCTGCAACCTGGCCACCCTGAACCCCAAAACCATTGCCTCTGCCCTCCCAAGCCCCCCCCATGTGCTTAGACACATTACTCCAAAAGCCACCTGGCTGTGGATGTCTGGTTTCTATTTAAACCCTTCAGGGACAACTTAACAGGAAGAGGACACAGATTTAGCAAAATCATTTAACCACAGATGCTTCACTCAGCGATGCACACCAAAAAGTTAGATCCTTGATACACAAAAATTCCAAATGCAGCCCCCACAAGCCTGATCTCATCCCCTCCTTGGAGACTAGTCCTGGGTTTGATCAGCATCCTTAGGCCAGGCAGCACTTCTTGCTTTCTCTCTCCAAAGCCTGCTCGTCTTGCACATGGCAGTGGTCTGGTCCCTTGCTCAGAGAGTATGCCTACCTTTGAAATAGTCCATCCCCTTTTTGCCCATATGCTTCAGCTGGAGGGAATTCAAGGGCCCTGCCTCCCTCTCCCCACAATTAGGCTTTTAGAGAAATATTCAGAGTCAGTGGCACTACCCACGGATGATCCACTATTCCAGTAGGGGAGAGCCCTTCAACGTTGATGGCTCTCATTGTTAGACATCCCTGAGGTGTTTCATGTCCTGCTCGGGTAATATTTAGAACAGACTAGTCTTTTCAAGAGATGGCTTGTTTTCCACACAGATTGGATGGCTTAATCCATCATGGAGGTTACAAGACAAAGTGAAGGTCACAATGAAGGTTACAATAAAAAAGTGAGCTCCACTTTGTCTTGTGAATGACAATTTGGCAAACATACCCCCAATCTGTCACACTTCATACTAATTTTATGGCTCATAAGAGACACCAGACTAAGGTTAGATGTCTATTAGAGACCTTAACACACATGGCAAAAGATGGATTTTAGATTCCTTTTGAAAAGGAAGGAAGTGAAAAGAAATACAACAGGATGAAAACAAATGTAGGTATGGGACAGGGGGAGGGAAAGGTGAACGGAAAAAACTGAAGACAACACAAGTACTTATAAAGACAGCATCTTCTAGAATATAAAGAAAAAAGGCAAATGAAGATGGGGAATTAGTTATTTTTAAATGAGGTGTTGATTAGTTATAACTAATTAATTACAGTACCTAACAGGTGACACACAGTAATTGTTATACTACATCAGATCAGAGTCCATTGGACTAACTCCAAAAGTAGCCAGGGCACCAGATGCTTCAGAGGAAGGTATAAGAACCACATATAAAACATGAGTCAATCTGTTCCTTCCCAACTACCCCAGCTCCCCCCAAAATCAGGTCTCATTCAGATCTCTAACAGATCTAGGCTTAAACCCTGAGGCATGATGTTTAATATCCCTTCAATTGTTTTTACAGTTCTGAACTTCAGATATTCTTGATTGGGGACTTTTAATCTACTTTTTCTACTCCATTCATTTTATATACTTTTATCATGTCCCCTTGGTCTCCTTTCCAAGGAGAAGGATTCTAATCTTTTCAATCTCTCATCATACAAGAGTAATGACATTGGAGGCAAAAATGTAAGCTTGTACACCTCATACGGTTTTAAGTTAACTGTATCAGCTCAAGGAAACAATGCTGGCATCATAGTAGACAGTTCAGTGAAATCTGTTCAATGTGCAGCTACAGTAAAAAGACAATATGCTTGCCAACATCAGAGATGGGATTGTGATTTATATAATCAATGGTGCAGCCTCTCCTGGAATATGATGTGCAGTACTGGACACTGCATCTCAAAAAGGACATCACAGAACCAGAAGGGGTATAGAGAAGACTGACAAAAATGAACATGGGGGAGGAGGGGGAAGTTTACATTCATCAACATTAAAGATAACTGTTGTGTTGCTTATTCCCCCCCTCCCCCCAACTTCTTTAAGTCCCTCTGACCTTCTATATTCTTCTTTGGCCCAAGCTAAACTAAGTAGCTGTGTGTCATCTGCAGTTCTGCTACCTCATTACTAATCCACTTTCCAGATCATTAAACACCATGGGACTAAATACAGAACCTTGAGGCATCTCATGGTTATCCTTTTGCCATGATAAAAGTTGCCTAATTAATCCTTTTTTTGCTCAGTCTCCTAATCAGTTTTTGATCCATGATCATGCATTTCCTCACTCCATGAATACTTAGCTTATTGAGTAGGCTCTTGTGCAGGTCTTTGATTTAGACTTCCAAGAAGTCTCCAACAATCATATTAACCATTTTTCTGCCCACTATTTTATCAACACGTTCAAAGAATTCTACAACCTGACCTTCACTTGGGAAAATAAGTGTTCTTAACTCATGCTAGGGAGCACATGGTAACTAACGTAAGGTCAAACCCCAGCAAAGAAGAGAAGTTTGTAGTTTTAAGATTCGTTACCAGGCTGAGATACACCATCACCTCCCCATAATCTTTACCTTTGCCTAACATGTTAAAAATCAGAGATTGCCTTGTCTGCAGGATTCTATTTCATGTTACCTAATGAAAGAATTTTTCCCTAGAGGAGATGGAAAACTCTCTAATTTCTTAAAGTACTTTACAGAAACGGTGCTCATTAGACACTATCATATTACAATCTTCCTAGTGTTTTGTTGTGCTGTTTTTAATTATTGTTTCAGCAGTTTGCCAGGGAAAGACCCAAGGATTCTCCAGATCACCCTAGAGCCTTTTTAAAATATAGGTAAAATATTTATTACCCTACAGCCCTTTGGAACAGTGGCTGTTTTTAATAAGTGCATATTTTGTTAGCAGCTCAGGCACTTCACATTTAAGCTCCTTCAGTGTTACTACACATTGTGCTGACAATGCTCCTACAGAGCCCAAAACAAAATAGCTTCAGGCTCAACTACATTCACAAAAATAATTGTTGATTTCAAATCTGTAAAATTAAGTATGTGTCCCCACAGGATTAGGGCCTTAAATTGCAGTGGGCATAGCCAGTAAGCATCAGGAAAGCAGGTAAAAATACCGGTAATCAGGAAAGCAGGTAAAAATACCGGTAATCATTTTGGCTTCATATTTGTAAGTTTCTTTATTGGAGAGGAATTTCCCTTTTTTTGGTGCTTTGGCAGTTTAAGAATTTTAAGTTTTAAAATGACCACTTCATTCTACAAGGAAACTGGAGTTTTTGGAAGATTTATCCACCATTGATATCAGCACAGCTCTTAAGACCTTGAACATTTCACAAAATATTTAACTGGGATGGTGTAAATCTTAATATGGCAGGGATTCTCAACCTTTTTCTTCCTAAGGCCCCCTTCATGGGGCACCAGGACTCTGGGCTTCAGCAACAGGTGCTCACAACCCCTCAGGAGGGGTGGTGGGGCCCCCACAGACCCCTGGTTCAGAACCGCTGAAGTGGGGCATCTCTATTTTACAGAGAGATTTGTCTGTTCAGTTACCTCTTTGCTGTTTCAATCAAGGTAACTGCAGAGAAGGAGAAAAGACCTATTACTTAGAAGTTGTATTTTGTAAAATAATTGCTAGAACTTTAGTGAGTATCCTACAGATTATTAGAACTTTAAATGCAGTGAACTTTAGTCTCTCAGTTTCCAAGACTCAGTAATTTGCAGTGTTATGTCTCTGTCTGCCACAAGTGAATCATCTTGGTCCTGCAGATGTCAGGTGTCACGCAGCAAGGCACAGGACAGATACTGGCAACAGACTTTTAGCCCAGTCCTAGAGAATTCTCACAAAGACCATAACTTGCTCTCAAGTCAGTCTGAAATCACTTTTGAGTCAAAAGTGGACTAAAGACACATTCTCCAAACTTTTCATGCTTTTGGCACTAGCCCCTGCAGAATGCTCTTTTCTTTGTGAACTGCAAGCAGAGTTTGTTCCAGTGCCAATTCTACCTTCTTGGGGTGTGTGGCAGCAGGAACAATTTTTATAGTGGAGGTGCTGAAAGCCAATGAACCAAATCGTATATCCTGTATATAATGAAAGCCACTTCAAACTAGTGGCTAGAGCAGCAACCCCCATACCACTAGTTCCAGCTCCTATGCTCATACAGCCCAGATACCATTTTCAGTCAGTAAGTCAGGTCCTAAAACTTTAAGCCCTTTGAAGTGAGAAAAAACAAAGAAGTGAAAAAATAAAGTACCTCTAACTGTTGTGCATTAGTATTTGAAATACATTAGTATTTGAGTTTTGTGACGGCGAAGATGTTCTTAGCAAAAGAGTGAATTTTGTTTAAGATACATAATCTGATTTATAGATCAAGATTTTATATAAATTCTAAAGAGTAAGTGCTTTCTATTCAGGAGACGCTTTTTTTTTTTTAATTAAAAATTAAAGAGACAAGCTACAATGATCTGAGTCACTGCTTATAGTCTCTCAGGATTCCAATCAATCATAAACCTGTTCTCAGAGCACTGGATTTACTGCTAATGGAGTTGGAAGGAAAACAAAAAACCACACACACCCTGTGAATTCACTCTAACATTGCAGAAAGCACAACATGCAGGTTTATGCAGAAATGCAATTTTTAAACAATTATAGCCAGACACTTACAGTCTTATAACGTAAATTGATACAATAGGTAGTGACAATATCAAAGAAATCCTTATGCTGTACCAAGTAAGCAGTCGTATTAAATGATTTACCAAAAGCCAATCTGTGTCAAGCCAGTGGTTTTCAACCAGGGGTCCACAGCCTCAGAGGGTCCCCAAACCTGTTTCAGGGAGCCTGAGTCATAGCACCCCATGGGGCAGAAGCCCAGGGCCCTCCTCTCCCCCCTCCCCCACTGGGCCCTGGAGTTTTTAATAGCATGTTGGGGGGCCTCACAAAGAAGAAGGTTGAGAACCCCTGTGTCAAGTGACCTGTTTAAAGACTTCAGCGTCACACAAGCCCTGTAGTTTTCCAATAAATATGCACACTCTTTAAAGTGGTCTGAATTTTTAATAGAAATATTGATGTTTGCAACCTCTACCAAAACATATATTGCAATAATGCCCAGAAGCCATAATCAGGATTGGTGTCCCAACTGTGCTAAGCAATGTACACCCCCTTCCTCCCCCCGGTATGCAAACACATACACCTGCACCCCAGACAACTTACAATTTAAGACCCTGATTCTCCAATTGGATCTCTGAACCCATATTCAGCTCATTTTAATTCAGCAGGACTCCACCTAGAAGAGTCCTGCTATGTGGATGAGATTACTAGATTGAAGTTTAATTTACTACGTTTTAACAAACATCCTATAAAATGGGGATGCTTGTAATGAGGTCCCCCATGACTTTATTCTTGGCCCAATACTATTTGATATCTTGATCAATGATTGAGAAGAAAATATAAAATCGTAGCTACATCAAGTTAGCAGATAATATTGGACTGGTAAAGAGTGATGAGAAGGTCAGTTACATAGGCGCTGTCTGCACTTACAGACTTACGTTGGTATAACTACATCACTCAGGCCTGCGGACCAAGCCACACCCGAGTGACAGGGTTATACTGGCTGAACTCCTGGTGCAGACAGTGCTATGTTGACAGAAGAGCTTCTCTCATCAACACAGCAGCCACCTCTCAGAAGGCAAAGTACCTACACCAATAGGAGAAGCTCTCATTGGCATAGGTAGGGTCTTCACTGAGCACTACAGCTGCACCATTCTAGGTGTAGATAAGAGCACAGAAATATCAGGATTTTGAATACAGTTCTTGGACAGCTACATTAAAACAGTATTTTACATTTTTGTAGCACTTTCATCCCATGGAATCCTACATCACAGCATCTGAACCCAATGACCTTTTCCAAGGCAAGAAAGAGCCACTCACCAGGCAGTAGCGTGCCTCCCAACAGTAGTTGAAAGTGGGGGAGAGCGCTATGGGCTTTTTGTCAAGAACAGAGGGGGGGCAAAAGCTACTTCTGAGAGTAGTGCCACAGGATCTTTCACATCCATGCCGAAGAGGACCAAACCCACTTACGAGCCAGTGTCCTGCATACAGTAAATTGCAAGGTACTTAATCTAGAACAGAAGGAGAGAGGCCTGACTAAGCCCTATAAGGATTTGAATGTTGTTTTAAGGAGACTAGGTGCATCAAACCTAATATTTCAAAGAATAACTCTTTATAGACCTTCCTGCTACTTGCACTTTTTTGTGGCTCTGTATCACAAAAGTATAGAAGTTGTGTGTTGGAAAACAGTCGTCTAAAAGAGAAAATACACTGACGTACAACCCTAACAAGTGAAATAAATGACACAGAAGCCTAATCATGCCCTGCAAAGAACAGGCCACATATTTGAGAAGTCCACTTGCTTCTAATTCAAATGAAACATGACCCCTCAAGATCTGCTTATCACTCAAGCCTGAATAACCAATTTTTAAAATCCCTTACAAATAAGTTTAAGAGCACTACAATCAATCCAGCTTTTTGGAGCCAATTTAAGTCTGCAAATGCATAAATCAAATATTGGGATGCAATGTAGTTATTTATCTTGCACACACCACTGTGGTATCTAGATCAAGTGTAGTAGGTGTGGCACAGAACAGGATATGCACACTGATCTGCATAACTCATTGTCACAGCATAATGAAAACTACTGTAGAATTGAAGTGATGTTTTCAGTGCAATATCATCACTTCCTGTTTCAACCACATTCCAAGTAACATTTAGATATACTTTAACAGTTCAGTCTTCCATGCACATGAGAGATTTCAGGGGAACAAGCCCATTTTGTACAGAATAAAATGCAGGTAAGCACTCCTATGACTAAACAGACTGTGGTACCTGATTAAACAAAGCACTTAAAGTTAAGTCCTTGCTCAACAGTTAATTATTAACAATGTACAAAAGACTGGTGGAGATAAACATTGTTTTTGGTTGCCAAATTGCACCCATCAATAAAAGTGGCCTAGCAGAAGAGTGTTTGCACAAAGCCACAATAATCACAAGAGCTAGGCAAAGTGTACACCCATGAAATATACACATGTAGGATACAGGTAAAAGAATACTTTTGAAGTGTATTCACCCTTCTGTTTTCACATAAGAGACTGTCTCAAAATTTTACAAAGAATTTATTTTACTAGTTGCACTTCAGAAACAGCTGCTTGTTCCCCAAAATCCACCACAAGAACTATATGCAGACAGTTTATAGGTTCTCAAAATTAACACTGAGAAATGGTACATATTTCTACAAAGTACAAAAAGTTAAACTAGTGGCTTTTAGCAGAAGAAAGAACTTCATTACATAAAATAAGCTTATGTACATAGTATTTTAAAATCTTATCTCACAATTGAAGTGGGAACTTGTTAGTAGCAATCTTTCATAAAACCTGGATATCATTCATTTTTGTACATATGTCCTGTCAAAAATCAAGCTGTCAGAATAAAGCTTTTCCAAAGGCAAAACAGCTGCATAATTTACACCAGCATTGCTATCTTTATCACCACGTCATTTAGTATGAAAGAAATTCAGCACATCCAAAATTACAGCCCTCCAGTCACAATTTTGTCACCAGTAATCAGCATTTTCACTGTACACTACTCTTTTTTAAAGACCATTTATATCTTAATGCTCTGATCCTGTGTAATTTTGTGAACCAAAAGTTCACTGCCAGGCTTCACTACAGATTGCATCTGAGGTTTAGAAAACAGTTAAATGGCAGAAATATTCATATTGGAAAAAAACACTTACTTTACATGCAGTTGCCATGAAGCTGTTATAGTGTAGTTTATGGACTATGGCTTACGCTAATAGAAACATCATGTGCATGCTCAAATGAGTTTATGAATTAGAAATTTCATGACTATCTTATAGAAGCCAATTAAAGGGCAACTGAAGTTTCTCATCTCTTTTTAAACTGCTGGCAGTATTTAGAGTTGAAGTCACTGCATGCACATACACCCCCCACTATCCACACACCCCCCTTAGGCCAAAATCTCTCGTGGAAAGGAGGACTCAAAACTGTCAACTCTATGTCTTTCACCTGCAGTTGTACAATGAATTTCCTTACTCGGCATTAGAAAAATACTCCCTTTGGAGTTCAGTTTTGTTCTGCTTAGTTTAATTCTTTCCCCTGTGACAGATGAAAAACAACCTTTTCTAGATGAGTATCTGATATCTTATATCACTGCAGTTACTGGCATCACCACATGAACTGTAAAACAAAAAGTTATTTAACAGGTTGGGGACACAATTCAGTCTCAAGAGAATAAACTGAGATTTCACAATACTAACAAGAAATGCATTGGCACTTAACTGTTCAAGGGCAGGCTTCCCCTCACTATATCCATCAGGCTACAATAGACTACCTGTCCTTGTATATGCCTTTTTCTTTTAGTGGTGGAACAGTCTTGCTAACAACATACAGGATGAAATGCATCTATCCTGAAACTGCATAGGAGACGAGAGAACTATAATCGCCATTGAAACTGAGCTTGTTGAAAGCAACATCAGTTTGACAAGCAAACATGGCTCCTGCATTCCCAGGAGGGAAGACAGCAAAATGTAAGATTACAACCATAGCTGCCAAAAATCTGAAGTCAAAAGTCTAAGTGAGGCCAAGTGCTTAAAGTACCAACAGGTCACTACTAGAAAGAAAAGTCATGGTGATTTGCTAGCCTAATAAATTACCTACGTTAACACCAGCTGCAGTCTCAACTGCAGATATGTTAGTCAGATTTGTTTTTACAACAGGCAACTGTGCTTGGCAGAGGCTCATCAACATAGAATGTTTATTTTTATTTATATGTAAACTGTTCATGAGTTACAATAGAAGTATTAAAAGTTCTGCTAATGCCAGACTAGATTTTCTGATTAGAAAGGTTTAAAAAAAAAAAAAAAAGTTGTTCTCCCCCCTCCAGTAACTGACAGACAAATCAGCTACAGAACTGGAAATTTTGGTTTTTGCTTTTAGATGCCATAACTACAACAAAAACACTTAGCTATAGTTAATACTTATACTGGCGTATTACAAAAAGTATGTTTTTTAAAATGGTGCCATCTTATAGTTAACATTAAAGATATATGAACACTACTAAAATTTTGCTGTTCTTTAACAATTTTTTAATAAACAGCAGTGTTTTCTAAGGTGATGAGTATCCATAACTCCCATAGACTCCAAAAGGTTCTCTGTCTGCCATACCTACCTGTTACATGTCTAGAGAAAGTCTACCTTGGCTGTCAGTCTGGTACTTTTCACCGTCATTGGTCCACTTCACTCACATACTTAAGAGAATCGGTCCTAATCTTTGAGGGTCTACACTGGCTATACCCACTGGTGAAAATCCCCCAGGAGAGGAAACTGCAGCTCCATAAAGCAGCCACAACACTCCCCTGTATTAAGTATAAGGAGTGGGGGAGCTATAAGGGGCCAAAAAACCTCAAAGTAGGCAGTAATACTGGTCACGAAGGACACAAAGCCAGGAGGACTTGGGAGCCTGCCACTATAACACTTAATTTTTTGCCCTTGCACAGCCACTATGATCCCATGGGAGAGTTAAAGCTACCCACGAATGGAAGGAAGGGTAGCAATGAAGCACCACTTGCTTCCCTATCAGAGTAAACATATCCACTTCCCAGCACAGGGTGCTTAGCTGTCCCAGGAAAGTAATTCACAGAAGAAAATAGGACTAGCTTCCTTTCATATCTATGGTACTTATACGCCCTCTCCCCCCCATTGTGACAGTAACTGAGCACCTTGCAATCTTTAAAATGTTTATCCTCACACCCCTCTGAAGTACTCATTCCCATTTTACAGATGGGAAAGAAAAGCAGAAAGGCTAAGCAACTTGTGCAAGGTCACAAGGGAAGCCTGTAGTAAAGTAGAGAATTCAGCACAGGTCCTCAAGTCCCAAGTTAGCGCCCTCCCCCCCTCCAGAACATCCCTCCTTATATGCATTTGGCAGCCACACCAAAGCACATTATCTATATCAGCTACAGTGACTAAGACTTGAAACATTTATCACATACCTACTAACTAGAGGCTAAGGTAGGAGAAAGATACATTAGAACAGTCCAGAGACAGCCCATAGGTAGAAGCCATGACAGCTGAGCTGGCTGGGCACAGTAGGACCTTGCCAAACAACATCTTTGGCAGAATGTCGTCTCCCCACCCCATCTTTTATATTAGCCTTTGGCTAGAGGTCTGTTGGGGTCTGTCTGATAACCTCATAAAGGCATGAGAAACATATGTTGCAGACCACAGAATAAATCAGAGCTGCCATGCTAAAATCTGAAAAGCTGTATCAGACCAGAGATAGGACTGCTTAAGTGTTTTGAGTTTTGCAAATGATTTGTACAGTAGCAGGTCTTTGATTGAATTATGATGAGAGAGAGAGAGAGAGTTTTCTCAAAAAATGCGAGAGAAAACAATTACACCTGCCTCCAAGGACTGGGGAGAAAGTAGAGCAGAAGACAAAAATCAGAATACAGAAGAGTGGCATTATATTATGCCAAAGAAGTTTTTAAATGGTTGTCTTAAAGTTAACATCCCAAATCCTTATACATATAGGTATTCAGCACCTTTGGAAATACCAGCAGCTCCTTGTGAAACAAAAATCAGAACCATGGAGTCTAAGTGTAAGAGAACCTTTTAAAATATCTTTGCAAGCTACACTGCACTCTTCCTGTAGCCAACACTATCCTCCAAATCAGAAAGAATCAAAAGGCAAGCGTGTTAAAGACTATCCAAAACATTTAATAGTTAATTATAAAAATAACCATTCAGAACTGTAATTCTTCCACTTTTATAATAAAACCCACTAACCATCCTGCTCTTAAAAAGCAGAACATAAGTAAACCAAACTCACTCAGTTGTGTGTGGTAACAGAAACCAAACAAAATGCATAGAATTCATCAGCATGATGGATTCTATGATACTTAGACACTGAAGATCTGAAGATACTGCCAGCTACAACTAGGCAGATTCTCTATGCACCTACCAGTAGAGTGGCCACATCAACATAAAACTAATAGGTTAATCTTTGTGGTAGCCTCAGGAACCACAAGTACAAAAAGGTAACCGGTTCACTTGTCTGACACACACTGATCTGCCATGGGACCTCAGCCCAGTTGCTTGCCATTGCAACACCTCAAGCACCTGCTCTTTAAAATGGGGGAAAAACATACAGCAATGGTTCCCAACCTATTTACCATTGTGGGCTGCATCTACAGCTCTGTGTTACATGGGCCACATCACCACATATTTATGCTACCTGTATGGCCCTGAGGATGTCACATGGGCTGCAGCTGTGTGCTGATTGGACTGGGGGTTGAGACCCACTGAAAGCCACCTCACCCTCCTTCCAGCATTCCTGTTTGAAGCCTTTTTATTTTGACTGTTAGTACTAATGCTATCCTTTTTCAGCATGAACTAACTATCATTTCATATGGCAAAACTGGACTATGAAACTAACACTAAGGGGTTCAGTGGTTTATATATTATCACTCTGATGCCAAGGAGAACTCTCTCAGATTAGGGGTTACAGCAATCCGAGGTAAAATGATTGCATACACGTCTCTGAATTGGTTTTACATGCTCATTGGCCCTTTAATTGAAAGTACCGTCATGCTTCTTGTATTGGCGGCTAGGCCTCCAAATTCGAGGGCTAGAATTATACAACTTGACTAAATCTGAGCGCGCAGCAGGCGTGTAGGGATGTGTTCAGTTCCCTTACTTCGGGCACAGGCCGTTCTTCCCAGCCCTGTGGGGGGGAGAAACTCCCCCAAAGTAGTTATAGGGAAATGGCGTGTAACCCCAGGGCAGTCGGCAGGGGGCCGCGGGGCCGCACCCAGAACTAGTGTTAGCGTTGTTCTTGTCCACCGAGTAGATGTCAAGTTCCGCCTCCCTTTCAGCAGCTCCCCGTCCACCCCAGGGCCCTTTCCCGCACCGCCCAGCCCACCGCGCAGGCAGGGGGAACCACGGGCCGAGCAGCAGGTCCGTGAGCGCCGGCAGACGTCACGCCCCCGCTCCGGTCAAAGCCACCCCGCCGGTTTAACCCCCTTGCCCCACGCCGAGCCCGCCGTTCCCTCCCGCGGCCGCCGCGGCTCTAAGGTGCCGCTCCGCCCCCGCCGGGAGGGAAGCGCACAGGCTAGGGCAGGACTCAACCCGCGCACGCCAGGGGCCACGTGCGTGGCGTTGGCACCAGCTCGCGCCCGCGCCCGTCCCGCCCGCGCCGCCCCGCCAGGCTGCTCCGGCAAGCCACGGGCGCGAGACGGGAGCGCCCCGGGCCAGGCTAGCGGCGGACACCTGTGCACCCCCCCCCCGTGGGGCTCCCTGGGCCGCGGCGCGAACTGAGCCGCCTGCTGCCAACGGGAGGGGGGCGCCCGGGGGAGGCCATTTCCGACACGCAGCAGGTAACGCGCCTTCCCCAACAGGTGCGTCCCTCGGCCGCGAGCCGAGCCCCGCCCCGCCCGTCCACCCGAGGCCAAGGCCGAGCCCCCGCGCGCACGTGTCGGTCTCCGGGGCACTGGACTCCCGGCGTCGGGCTCCGCGCTGCTGCCTCAGCCGGGGGGCGGCTGCTAAACCCCGGCCTGCAGCTTTCGGCCACGGCCGCTCCGGGAAGGCACTTACAGCCGTAGCGGGGTCTCTGCAGCTCCTCATGCTGCATCCTGGAAGCTGCTCCCGCACGCGCCGGGGGCGCTTCTGCCGCGCAGCCCCGCTCCGCGCCGCGCCCACAGCCCGGGGGCAGCCCCGCCGCGCCTGCTCTTCCCGGCGCCCCACCAGGGAGCTGCTGCCCCCTTCCTGCAGCGGGAGCCGGCCCCGGCGGCCCCTGCCCCGCACACGCAGGGTCTGCCGGTCCCGCGTCGGATCCCGCCGCAGCCTCCCCAAGGGCGGGCGCGCGGGCTGCTCGGTGCCGCTTCAGTTCAGCCCTTCCTGCCGCCCGCCGTGCCCCAGCGCCTGGCCGCCGCGGTCTTATCCGCCCCCTGCCGCTCCGATTTGCTCTGCCCCTGCGGAGGGGCCGGCCCTTCACCTGGGTGCCCCCGCCCCGCCGCTCTAGCTGGGCGCTTACTCAGCGCTCGCTCTGAGCGACACGCTCCCTCCTCCCCCACCGCGTTTCCTTTCTCTCCTGCCAGCCCCGCTATTCACCGGGGGGAGAGCCGGCGAGCAGCACCCCCTACCGCCCGCGGCCGGCCACGGCACCCGGCTCCAGCCCTCTGATTTCCCCCCTCCTCACACAAACACTCCTGCAGACGCGTCCTGGGGGAGGTAGCAGGAACCAGCCAGCTGCAGCAGCAGCCGCCGGCGCACAGTCCCTGAGCGATCTGTCGGCCTAACTGGTGACATTCGTGTGGCTTGTGCGGTTTCCAGCACAGAGGAAAAGCACTGGAGGAAACAGAAGAGCAAAGGGACAGGCAGCCTATTTCTGTCTCAGCTTGTTGCTCGGTTACAAAGAGGCCAACACAGAGGCTTCTTCTTGGGTCTTTTCTCTTCAAAGCCATTTCTTGCATGGGAGCAGCTCTTTTCTTACACCTAATAAAGAGCTGACAGTGCAGCCCTCGAGAGGAGGGGCAAACTAGGAATGCACTAACCGGTTGGTTGCTTGTAAATATTAAACAGCAGGCTTCTTTAGTTATGTTTCCCCCTCCAAAAAAAATCAACAAAAATGCTCTGAAAAAACTGAAACAATCATTGAGCTTTCTAATCTTAGGCCCTGTCCATGTGACACAAATAACCATATTTAATCATGGTAGCAGACAATCCATATTATAATACTATTTATCCTTGGCTGGAAGGACAAAAATAATACCCACAACATGTTACAACTATGTTAGAGAACCATGTTTTAACCATGGCAGAAATGTAGCATGATTCCCTTAAATGTTTATAATGTTTCTGTCCCCAGGAGTAAGATAGAATCAATCATATTACAATATGTTTGGTCCCATGGATGGGCCTGGTTCTAATTTATACTAAACTCTGCTGTTAGTGCAAAGGGATATTCAAGTGGATGGAAATTACATATGCACTCACATTAAAGTCCCTTTACGCTTCCAAATTGGTAGCCTTAGTGAAACTGACAATCAGTCCTGGATATCTCTGGAGAATACAGTTACTAACATCAAGGTTCTTGCAGAAATACATTTCAGTCCGTGTCCCACCATGGTTACTCATGTGAGTTGAGTTGTCCTTTAGCATAGTCCCCAGAAGCAGTCTGAATTGTGCTTTTTCAGCAGTGGGACCTCACCCATGGAACTCTCCCTCAGAAAATGTGTCCAGTCAGCGCATCTCTCTAACTTTTCAGAACTCATTGTAAGTCCTTCCTGGTTGGATGAGTGTAAAGATCATTATTTACATTTCCAGTGTTCCCCTTTCCCAGTATACACAGTTGTGCCTATGATTGCAATGAGGATCTACAGTTGGGGTGCTGGACCTTGTTTCTGATTTAATTTATAGGGTAGGTGTATTTTTGCTTTGGGTGTTCAATTATATAAATAAATATTATAACATTTAATGTATTCAATATAACTTTTATTTCAAACAGCCAGAGTATCGAACTAAAAACTAAAACACTTTGATAAACCAAAAAACCCCACAAACCTCCCTCCAATAAACTCCTTCCAACACCATCCATTCTATTAAACTGGTAAAGAAACTTTAGCTGTTACAAGGGAGATCTAGGTTTTGTTTATTATTCATTAGAAAGTTTGTTTTCTCTTTGGGAGTCTGAAATGGTGCTGAGGAATGTGTGACCTCTCCTACCTGTCTGCATTGAGGCCACCCAGGCCTTTCTGCTGGAAACCACTTATTTAGTTTAGTATATGTGACTGATTTGTCTTATCTGCTTGTTTTTTCTCTAGAGAGAATGTAAATAGGACCAGGGGGAAGATACATAGGCTTTCACTAATATCACAGCAGACTCACTGCTTAGGGCCTATGTTATCCCCTTCATTAAAGCAAGCCGAAGGGAGAAGAAAGTGGCAGAATTGGTTGGGGCCACAGAGAGGGAGAGGATAGTCAGCAGCTAGGGTTGAAGCTCTGTAGAATACCCAGCCAGGACAGCATCATCCTGTACAGTATTTCCTTATCAGCCCACCAGAGATCTATGTAAGTCTTAAGCTGCTGCAAGCAATATAAATTCCAGCTGCATGCTTGCATCCCTGTTTGCACAAGCACAAGTGCTGGGAAAAACATGCACTGCTTGCAAAGGAAGAAGGTCCAGATATCACCAGTGAGAAGCCGATTCCCCATAGACCCACAGGGTACATCTTTAGCAAAGCTTTTGATATAGTCTCCCACAGTATTCTTATCAGCAAGTTCAAGATGTATGGGTTGGATGAATGGACTATAAAATGGAGCATAGGGCTCAACGAGTAGTGATCAATGGCTCCATGTCTAGCTGGCAGCTGGTGACAGGTGGAGAGCCCCAAGGATCGGTCCTGGGCCGGTTTTGTTCAACATCTTCATTAATGATCTGGATGATGGGGTAGATTGCTCCCTCAGCAAGTTTGCAGATGACACTAAGCTAGGGGGAGTGGTATATACCCTGGAAGGTAGGGATAGGATACAGAAGGGCCTAAACAAATTGGAGGACTGGGCCAAAAGAAATCTGATGATGTTCAAGAAGGACAAATGCAGAGTCCTGCACTTAGGATGGAATAATCCCATGCACAGCTACAGACTGCGGACCGACGAGCTAGGCAGCAGTTCTGCAGAAAAGGACCTGAAGGTTACAGTGGATAAGAGGCTGATATGAGTCAGCAATGTGCCCTGATTGCCAAGAAGGCTAATAGCATTTGAGCTGTATTATTAGGAGCATTGCCAGCAGATCACGGGAAGTGATTATTCACCTCTCTTCGGCACTGATGAGGCTGCATTTGAAGTATTGTGTCCAGTTTTGGGCTCCCCACTACAAAAAGGATGTGGGGAAGTTGGAGAGAGTCCAGCAAGGGCAACAAAAATGATTAGGAGGCTGGAGCACAAGACTTATGAGGAGAGGCTGAGGGAACTAGACTTGTTTAGTCTGCAGAAGAGAAGAATGGGGGGGGGATTTGATAGCAGCCTTTAACTACCTGAAAGGGGGTTCCAGGGAGGATGGAGCTAGGCTGTTCTCAATGGTGGCAGATGACAGAACAAGGAGCAATGGTCTCAAGTTGCAATAGGGGAGGTCTAGGTTGGACATCAGGAAAAACGTTTTCACTAGGAGGTGGTGAAGCACTGGAATGGGTTACCTAGGGAGATGGTGGAATCTCCATCTTTAGAGGTTTTTAAGCTGCGGTTTGACAAAACTTTCACTGGGATTATTTAGCTGAGGTTAGTCCTTCTTTGAGCAGGGGGTTGGACTAGATGACCTCCTGAGGTCCTTTCCAATTCTAATATTCTATTATTCTATGGGGGGAAATCCTGCAGCAGCAAATCTCAGAACCTGGGTTTACAGACTTGGGCTCATGCTATAGCACTAAAAAGAGCAGTGTGGACATTCTCACTCCAGCTCTGATAGCGTCCCCTTTGCTAGGTTTCAGAGCCCAAGTCCCCAGCCCAAGCAGGAACACTGTTACAGCCATTAAAAAAAATTTTTTTTTGAAGTTTAGTGTGGTAACAGAAGTCCCGCAAGCTCAATTCTGTAGTCCTGAGCTCTGAGACTTGCAGCAGCGGTGGTGGTGTTTTGTTTTTTTTTTCTTTTTTTGCTGTGTAGACACAGTTTCCTCTGCCCACAGAACTCAAGAATCCACATGGTTTTAAGACAACACTGCTTCCCTGCAACCCCATGCACCCCACACCCACCTCTCACTTCCGAGGCTATCTACACTGCCAAGTTAACCCAGGTGTGTGCGTGTGCATGCACACACACAATCTTCTGACCCAGATTTGGAAGTGCATTAAGTGCATTAACCCACACTTCGCAGTAAGGACTCAGGCTAACATCACTCAAGTGCTGATAGTTTTCCACTGCCTTCTGACTCTCCCCCCCAAAAGGATAGACAAGTTCTATTCCAATTGACACAGTTGACTGGGAAAGAATCCTAGAGTGTCTGAGCTCAAAGATTCATGGGATATGGTCCCAGACACACACAGGTGAGTGCAGAAACAGTGAGGCCACAGTAATGAAGCTAGGGCTTTGCAGTGGGGATGCTCACCTTACCCCACTAGACTGACCTGGGTGCTTAATCTCAGGGAAACATAAGTTAACTGTTAGGTGAGTCTTTCAAAATTTCCTTGGTCTTCTCTTTTGCATCTTACAAATATGCATAAAGGATAAGATGTGGAGCACACATCATTAGACACTATTTGACATACTGGGTGAAATCCTGTTTCCATTAAAATCAATGGCAAAACTTCTGTTGACTTCAATAGGGCCAAGATTTCACCTACAATATTTCCCCCCGTCACTGAAAAGACAAATACAGAATGTGTATTACATACATACAGGTTGTTGCTGGTTTTGATTGTTATCATGAAGATTTATTGTACTTTAAAATATCTGACATTGAAATTTCATTGTATGACAAAGCTTTTAAATATATATTCAATTTATTTAAAATGCAACATTTTGACAAAAGAAAGACAAACTGGTTAATTTAAAATGGTTTAACCTAAAAAACATGATTTCTTTGTGCTTTTCATTGCAAGTTGCTCATAAGCAGTGTGAAAAAAGTGCAAGAGACCACTGAGAAATATGCTGTATTGCATGACAGATGGAGGAATAATAAAATAAAAAAATAGGGTGAGTACAAGATACCTTCTTTTACACCTGCAGGGATTTTATCCCTGGAAGCACAGTGTAAGTATCATGCTATAGTTTAAATTCAAAGTGTCATTATTGTAAAAGGATGTAGAAAGAAAGATTTATTTTATTTTTCTGTTACTGCTTGACAGTGGAAAATAACTACCAATAAATACCAGGCAAAATGCCAGTTTCATTTCCTCCATTTGAAACTGTGCCAGAGGAGTATTAAAGTAAAAAGTGAGACTAGCAAGAAAGAAATGTTTTTAATGAAGCATGAAAAAGTTTGGTTTGGGGTTTTTTTTTATTGTTGTTTTGTTTTTTAAAGAAAGGGATGACCTTGGAAAAATTCTAGCCATGCTAGGGGGTTCTCAAATTCTTTTTTTTCTGGGACCCCCTTTGAAAATATTTCAGGCTGTGAAGACACCCTCCCCCATGCTATGCCACCCTTACATCTGCACTGCTGCTGGGGGTGGCGCTGCCTTCAGGGCACCCAGCCAGCAACCACTGCTCTCTGACCACCCAGCTCTGAATGGCTCTGGCTGTCAACCATGCACGGACTGACAGTTGCAGCCATGGCATGTGCAGGAGCTGACCATGCATGGCCCCTCCGCAAATAACCTCATGATCTCTTGAGGGGTCCCACTCCCCAGTTTGAGAACCCCTGTAAGAGCAGTTTTTAAAAGGTTATTAGAAAATCCTTGTTTAGTTAGGCAACTTTCTCCCCAAATTACCCAACATATACACCTCAATCGTGCAATGCATTCATTGCACATATGCAGGCCACTGTGCTCATACAAAACTCCATTGACTGCAATAGAGGGTCCATCTGTGTCAAACACATTGCAGGATTGGAACCATAGAGAGGACACTGTTTGCTAAAATATTATTTGTTGCTTCAATTACAGAAGCACGATAGTGTGCAATCCTCCAGTTTTTAATGGGGAATAAAAGTCAGGGAATTCAGTACATTTTTTGCCTGAGAAGACAGCAGAACTGGTCCCTTAGGCACCATTTAGCAAAATATATAAGCATACGATTAGCTTTAAACATGTGATTAGCCCTATTCCTATTCTGCAAAGCACTTAAGCTTGTGTTTAAAACTTTAAGCACTAGTCTTGTGCTTAAAGTTAAGCATGTTCTTCACTTAAGGGCTGTGCTGAACTGGGATGTAAGAGCTTGAGCTAAAGTCCAAGGCTATTCTACCAAGATTTCTGTTGACATAAATGGGCTTTGGATCCGACCTGTAATCACAAAGCACACTAGAAAACTATGGTCAACATTTCTTGAGCTTACTTACACTTTAATTCAAACAATTTATTAGTGTTTAAAATCTCACATAGTTTTCCCAAAATGTATAAAACAATATTAATATAAAAAGATGGGGGAGGGTACAAGATACTATCTTTTTTACATGACCCAATACTCACCTAAGATGATAAATTCTTGGGAACTTGCATGATGACCAAAGGTAAAGGACAAGGTAAATCATGAGTCAGCACCTCAAGAATGTAACTCTGTCACATACTTCCTGTAGATGTTAATGGGACTGGATTAAATGGGCAATCTTTTTGCTTTGAAATGACCTCATTCCTAATTTTCAAATTTTGTATTAATTTATAAGATGATAAACAGATTTAAAATCCTAAAGTAGTTTTGGAAATTGTGACAGTAAGACAATAAAACCCAATAAAGTTTTAATTTCCACAGGTCAAAGTCTGCTTTCAGTAACACCAGTGTGAATCCTGAGTAACTCCACTGGATATATGCCAATGTCAGTGAAAGCAGAATTTGACCCCAGGTTCTTACTTTGCACTTTGGATTCATGTGATTGATTTAGAAATTAGGACCTTAAAATTCTGCTGTTACAATCTAGTTTGTAAATCCCCCTCCCCCCACCCTCACCCCCCCACACACTTTTTATGAACCTTTTGTGTTAGAATCCTGGGGACCATGGTAGTGGTGCAGTCTAAGACATTTTTTTTAAATGAGTAATGCTCCATCTCCCTGTCAAAATTGCTGCTGGTGCATCAAGGAAGGGACTGGGTATCTCCTATCATATGCTGCTTCTACACCACAGACCCTAATTAGCACTCCATCCTCTACACATGTATTAGGCAGAGACACATGCTGCAGTGAGACACTACCACTACACTGTGCAGATCCACAAGCAGGTCTGTGTGTCTAGGATGAAGGAGGAATGGAGGAATGTGGAGGAGGGGAGAATGAGGAGGAGAAGAAAACAGCATATGGGAGATAATCTATCCATCCAGAAACTTGCTCTTTGTCAGTTGAAAACAGGAGGCCAAGGAGAGCCTGTTGAGAAGCACTACAATAATATTAAAAAAGCCAACAACTAGAAAGGGCCAAATCATCCAGCTAAAAGCAGGATTACCAAACAAGAGAACTGAAAATAAAAGAAATGGCTAGAGAACATTGACATCTATATTGTGTATACTTTTCAACATTTTTCTAGGTGAGGCACTGTGCCCTCCTAAACTCCACTGCAATGCAAACACACACACGTGAGACAGTGGATGGGACGATCCTGCAAAGTGTGGAGCACTCTCAGAAAGTACAATGGAGTCCAACCCCAACTGGGGCCTTTAGATACTACTAGAATACAAAAAATCATAATAATCAAGGCCCTGTCACTGGGCCACATTGGGACATAAGAAACATTGCTGCCTCTTTAACACTTTGAGCGCTTTGCAAAAAATCAAGGAATGAGACTGAGTGTGAAAGTTAGCCCCAAAACTTCTACAAGGCACTGGCTTCCTCATAACATAACTTAAAATTAAGGGTAAAACTTTCAAAAGCACCTAAGGGCCATAGAAGCCTAATTTCCATTTTCAAAAGTGATTTAAGGCAGTGATTCTCAACCAGGGGCACACGTACGCTGGGGATACGCAGAGGTCTTCCAGGGGTACATCAACTCATCTAGATATTTTCCTAGTTTTACAAAGAGCTACATAAAAAGCACTAGCAAAGTCAGTACAAACTAAAATTTCATACAATGACTTTTATACTGCTCTATATACTATACACTGAAATATAAGTACAATATTTATATTCCAATTGATTTATTTTATAACTATATGGTAAAAATGAGAAAGTAAGCAATTTTGCAGTAATAAGGTGCTGTGACACTTGCATTTTTATGTCTCATTTTGTAAGCAAGTCATTTTAAAGTGAGGTGAAACCTGGGGATACACAAGACAAACCAGACTCCTGAAAGGGATACAGTAGTCTGGAAGGTTGAGAGCCACTGACTTAGGGTGTGTCTACACTGCAACTAGACATTCACAGCTGGCCTGTGCCAGCTGACTCACACTTGCTCTAAGGGGCTGATTAATTGTGGGCACATGTTCAGGCTTAGGCTGCAGCCAGAGATCTGAGACTCTCCCACCACACAGGATCCTGGAACCCTAGCCAGAGCACAACATCTACACTACAATTAAACAGCCTGTGAGCCCGAGTCAGCATGCACAGGCCAGCCACAGGGTTTTAACTGCAGTGTGGACATGCCCTTAGGCATCTTACAGCTTCAGTTGGTAGCACCATTATTTCCTGACTGTATCACATTAAATTGTGGATTTAATCTTCGTATTTTGTTGCATTTTGGAAGCCAGGTGATCACAGACAAAATCAGAACTGTACTATAGCTACTTGTTTATGAACATTAGATTTTTTAAAATCTAAACTGTTTTCTCAGTCTCATTTATATTGGAATCATATTAGTGTCCTAATAAACTAGATTGAGGGATTATGAGAAACTGTTTTCAGAGGATGTCTCTTGATTGTTTGCTTTGGCCTCTGGCTTCCTCACTCCCTGTTGCTGGGCTAGGCTGTGACTGGCTTTGGTGGAAGAGAAATTGTTTGAAATAAAGGACATCTCCAATCTTGGTTAATCTAGGGGCTGTACAGGATGGGAAAGTTGAAGAAGGATAGAGTAGACAAGAACTAATAGGTATAACATCACATCAGTTCGATCACTTTATTTATCTGTTGTCCTTTTTTGTGTATCCTTTGTCTAGCTTGGTCTTTTTAGATTGTAAACTGTTCAGAGCAGGGACCATGAATTTCTATGCATTTGTACAGTGCCTAGAATACTGAGGCCTCAACCCTGATTTGAGATATTTGGATGCTACCATGCTATAACTATTCAATCATCAATATGTATGCTTCCCTTTTTCCAAAGAAGAAGGCTGTCCTATCAGAAACAATTGTTTAAAACTGTATTTAATTGAAAAACTCTTTGTTTCAGCCCTTTCCATTACACCAGTCTAGAATTTGATGGGAACATTTTCATTTCAGATACACTTTTAGTTTAAAAGAAAGCCTTTTGACACTCTGGAGTTAGAGGTAAACTCTAATGAATAGAACATTTCCTATGCAAAAATATATTAACCTAAATAAAATGAATAGAGCATTTGCATAACTGATGTCAATGGGACATGGGAAGAACAATATGCAACTGCGTTATATTGTACCTCTTGAAATGATGCTGTGGTACCTTGATTTTATAGTCAAGAGCTTCTGCTCCAAGTGATACCAGTCTGTGCTGTTACAGAGTGTTCTATAAAAAAAGATGTCTCTAGTTGTAGTTTCCTAATAGGTAAGATGCTCGTCGGTAGTGCTCAAGATTATGTAGTAGTGTTCCCGGTTTTGTAGGACCAACACCACTGCTTGTTGTACACAGCAAATGGCTTCCTTTGTAAAGCTCTTTACATGCAACAGTTTAAACCTGACACTTGATATAAATAAGACTCTCCTAGAACGCTGTGGGAAAGATGCCACTGAGTATTTATTATCCCTCTTCAGCCCTGGGTGAGGTTCTTTGCACCCCATCCCTTGGGTGGTAATTTAGGATTGCCACTCCAATTTTTCCAAGATCAATCTTTTTTAGGTAGTTGTCCCAGAAAAATCTGAGTCTACCTGGGACATTGGACGTTCCAGATTGTCAATTACACCCTGGCTGGATCCTCCAATCCCTCGTGGCCACAGGGTGGTGGCACCTGTGCAGAGTGAGCTCTGGATCCAGAGTGTCCAGGAGCCACGGGAAGGGGGCAGCTTGGGCCCAGTGATGAGGGGACAGCGCTTGGGGCTGGCAGCACCCAGTCACCACTGAGCAGGTACCAGCTGTGGGATCACCACAGGGTGCGGATCTGGCCAGCGCCACAACCTACTTGGCGAGGTTAGTGCCCAGGGCAGCACCCCTAGCAGGAGCCTGTGGGGGCTGGGACCCTGTCCTGGGAACGGGATGGTGAGACAGTGCCCTGGGTGGAGGCAGGCAGTACCCAAGGGGGTACATGGTAGGGTGTGGGAGGGCAGGCAGATGTCCCATGGTTGGAAGGAGGGGGATTGCGTGAGTAAGGCATGGTCCAGGCATTGCTGAGGTCAGTGGTAGATTAGGCAGGGGAAAGAATATTGGTGAAATTAACAGCACCAATATTTGTTCTGCTCTTTAAATTGGATATTCTGTTTGCCTAGTGAATAGTTTATGATTTGAGAGTAGTGAAAAAGCACCTTTACTTGCCTGTTTTACTGAGATTTACATCTTTTGTGAACCAGCCACTGGGGGGGGACATCACAGATTCTGCACATAAACAAGGCCAGCACTATACACCTCATGCCAATGTATTATGAAGAGCATATTACAATAAAATAAATCAAATCAGACTTATTCTGCTTGACACAGACCGAGGACTACAGCCTCAAAACAATTTAGACAATTAGACACCTAAAGAAGTTTGAGGACTGGGCCTAAGTGTATGATAAGCACAGACTTTAGATATCAGTTTGGCCAGTAATCCAGTGTGTTTCACAACTCAGGACCATGAGAATCAAATTAATGTAAGAGTCATATTATCAAGATTGGACTGTTGCAGATCATACATTTCTCACTACCTTTCTAATTCATGTTCCAGTTCACAAATGGCTGTGCATGAAGCAACACTTAACCACGTTGACCAATTTTGTTTTTTTTAGCTGCAGCTGATAATGAGTTAAAACCGCAGAAGAAATATGAAGAAGAAAAAACTGATGAGGAAAATAAAACCAAAAAACCCAAACAAGTCTAAGTCAGATGTCCCATTGTCCCATAGGTCTAAAAACAGAGTGGTCGGTGCTACCTTGTGTTTCTGGACAGTCCTTTTCTATATAAAGGGATTTTACACAAAGGATATTGATAGCTGAAATTCTTGGGTGGTTTAAGTGTGAGTAATGCAAATGCATGCAGGTAATTAGAGAGACCAGGCTTTTTGTTGGAAATAGGTGCTTTAATATCAATTTTCCTGTGACAATTCATTTATTTTATTTGTAAGTTATGTGTTGTGATTGGTTGCATTTGTCCTCCAGAAAGGAAAACTCCATTTGCTACTTTAAATGAGATCGCCCCAAAATATTACAGAGCAACAGGTTACACTTTAACTTGTACCTGAGAGAAAG
This sequence comes from Mesoclemmys tuberculata, assembly GCA_007922155.1. Taxonomy (NCBI): domain Eukaryota; kingdom Metazoa; phylum Chordata; order Testudines; family Chelidae; genus Mesoclemmys; species Mesoclemmys tuberculata. Next base: position 40,942,372 of record ML675629.1, read on the forward strand.
AGGAATAGGCACAGGGACTGAGGCAGAAAGATAGAGTAATGCTGTTTGGCAAACAGAGCTGTAGAATTGCTCCATTGGTGTGGCCAGTTTGATTCTGTGCAAAACAATAAGGCAGGTAATTAATGTAATTCAAGCTTTCAATTACCAGAGTGGACTCTTAATTACTTGTATGAAGAAAACAAAGTCTAGCAAGATTAAGTTATTTTGCACTAGTGCCGACTAAATTACAATGCATTTGAACAAAATACTTCTGGCAGCATTTCTACTCCTAGAACTACAAAAAACAAATTGCAATACAGTAATAACGAACTATAATACAGCTATATTCTGAGACATGCTGAGCACTTGGGGCCTCAGGGTATGCCTATAGCAATGGTGTCAAATTCACCACCATCAGATCATTTTATGCGTATTGATTGAGCGGACGTGAAGGCCTGCTCAGTCAATCCAAAAGTCAAATTAATAAAACCACCTCCCCAAAAAGCATAGCACTGCATCGAGGGGTATGCATGTCCCGTTGGCGCAGCGCAGTGGATAAAATATTACCTCAGTCACCTTTTCTCTGACAGGCCAGCTACCTTGCGTTTAAGGCACCACTTAATTGGAGTTAGAGATTTGTGTCTACAGACATGAGGTTGGGTCAAGATTTACCTTGAGCTGACACTGCAGTGAAGACAAGCCCATGGATAACCCAGACAGACGCCTCAGCAGAACAAGGTGTTCCAGGCACAGTAGCCTCAATCCTACACTAGCTAAATCAAAAAGATTTTTACCATTGAAATCAATGGGAGCAGGATCTGGGCCACAAAAAAAACATAACTTCCCTTTCCAGTAAAAGGAGAGGGTTTTTTTTGTTTGTTCATATGAAAAAGTATCAACTTCTTTTCTAAAAACAAACTCGTTTAATTTGCTGCCTGTTATGGCTCTTAGGTCCCTTTCAACCTTCCTTCTTCCCAGGTTTCTCTCTCCCATCAAATATCTGTGGTTTGGATTGTTTTGCTCAGGTATATTTTTGCATGTCAAATCTCATTTTGTTCCCTAGTTACTGAAAGACTGCCCCGAGGAGCAGCAGTTGCTATACACCATGAAAGGGTGTAGTTTGCTATCCCCACAGCCCTGCCAGTGTTCTCCCAGCTGGTACAGAAAGGGGTAAGCCCTGGTAATACACCCTCTTCACTTCACTCTGAGCCAGGGTTTCTATAGTGTAATAAAGGGTTAATCTTCAGTAGGCAATAACAAAGCTGCCACACATCCTGCAGGACCATGCTTCCTATTCATTCTCATGGACTCTCACATAAAGGGATAGGAATCAACTAAGAAGACAGTCAGGGTAGATTGCAGCAGCATCAGTATGACATTTTATACATAGGCTTATTTAACAAACGACAAAAGACAATCTCTCTTAGGTACTTATATGGCCACCATCACTGTAGTATCTGAGCACCCCACATTCTTTAATGTATTCATCCTCACAATACCTCTGTGAGACAGGAAAGTACTGTTATACCTCAAACACCAAATGACAAATAAAAAGAACCCAATGTTTATTATTTTTAAAATCGCATAATTTAAAGCCATTCATGGTTTGAGAGGATCTGACTCATGAGTACTGAACACTTGACAATACAGGTAAATGACTCCCTCCCGATTGTACTGCACATTAGAATGAGAGGAGAAAGCTTGTGTGGAAGGCTAACTTCAAGCAGTGTTTATGTTCTGCTAGTTAGAAAGCTGATATTCCCTAGACATTGCAATGGAATGCTATATTATTTTTCATAAGGAAGGCTCAGTTGAAAAAAGGAGCGCTAAAGTTATGTCTCTAATTTTTAAATCTGTAACTTCTACACTGTATGGTAATATTATTTAGATAGTGTTCTGTATCATTTGATATTGAACAAAAATACCTACAGCAGTTTTTTAAAAGCATACTCCAGATTTCTACTGTCCTCAGGTTTTTTTTCCCCTGAACAAAGTTCGAATCCCAGATGTCTGCCAGGGCACTTAACAACCAGCTTCTCTGCTTGAACAAGCTTAAAAAAAAAAAAAAGGTTCGTTCAAAATGTCTTGGACAAATGCCCTGTATCCTGCAATCGTGGCAGTGTTTTATAAGAAGGCGTGAGTGGTGTTTTTCAGAGTAGTCTGTGATTAATTAAATGAATAAATATTTCATCCAGGTGACAAAAGAATATTTTTAATCGAAAGACCCTTCGGATCAAGACATAATGAATGACTGAATACCCGGATCTGCAGTTACTCATAACAAGGGAACATCCGTGCTCTGCAGCAACAAGTACAGTTAGTGAGAACCACCCTTTACCAAGTAGCATGTGGATTTGGCAAGATTACACATTGTCTGGAGATTAGGCACTGTCTGGTTATTATTTTTTTTTCTTATGGTACCTGGGTGTTTCCTCATAAATTGCCCGTGTCCAGTAATGTACATGCATGTTTCCTCCACTCTCAATATTTACGCATTATTTATTTAGACTTACATTAATGCCTATGCAGAGTTATAGGCCAGAGGTTCCTAAACTGTGGTACATATACCACTGGTGGTACATGAGCTTGTTGGAAGTGATAAACCAAAAACCCTTATACAAAAACACCTCAGTTCTAAACAAACCATTGTCATATGCACTGACCACACTGGAAAATGCCCAAAAAGTACAAAATACTCTCCTCTGACATCCTGATGTTGATTTTCAACAATAGGTTGCCCCGAAGTACAGCAAGAAATCATTAACATGGAGAGAATAATTTGGATCTCTCAGCTGATCTCAGAGGATCAGTTCCTGCCTTTCTAAGCAGTCCAACAATAACATAACTTACCTGATCCAGCTGCATGGCATTACCTGCTGCTTAAGCATTTCTTGAAAGACACATTTGCTCCTAATATACTGGGAGCACTGGAAACGCCAAAACTGTTGGTGATGCTATTTACCGCAGGATGCTGCAGGGATTAGCTGAAGAAATCTCAGAGTCTCAGGCAATAATATTTGCCAACTCATGGATGACAGGAGAGGTCCCAGAAGACTGGAGAAGGGATAATATAGTGGCCATCTTTGAAAAGGGTGAGGGGGAGGAGGAGCCTGGGAACTATAGAGCAGTCAGCCTGACCTTGATACCTGGAAAGCTACTATTGAAATGTATAAAACATCCAGTTTGCTAATATCTGGAGGATGAAGGGATAATCATGAGCAGCCAGCATGGATTTACTAAGAACAAATCATGCCAAACCAGCTTGATTTCCGTCTTTGACAGGGTAACTGGTTTGGTGGATGGGGGAAAATGCGGTGAACAATAATATACCTAGACTTGTGCAAGGCTTTTGACACAGTTCCAAGAAAGATAAGAAAGCTGGAGAAATGCAGGCTTGGTGGAACTACCTTTAAGTGGACGCATAATTGGTTAAGCAAATGCAAACAAAAATTAATGGAATGATGTCAGATTGGAGGGAGATCTCAAGTGAGGGTCCACAGGGCTCTGTTTTGGGTCCAGTGTTATTAAATATCTTTATTAATGACCTGGAGGTAGGAAAAGAGAGCATGCTGATCAAATTGGCAGATGACACAAAGCTAGGGAAGGAGGCAGAGGTTGACAACACTTTGGAGGCTAGAGCTAAAATTCAAAGGGATCTTGATAAATTGGAGAACTGGGCTATAGACAACAAAATGAAATTCAAGAAATGTAAAGGTGCTGTGCTACATTTGGGGAAGAAAAAACAAATGCTCAGATACAGAATGGGGGATAACTGGCGTGGCAGCAGCACTGCTGAGAAGGATCTGGGAGTTGTGAAGGATCACAACCTCAACATGAGTGAATAGTGCACTGCTTTTGCAAAAAAAAAAAAAAAAACCCACACAAATGTGATTTTGTATTGCTTTAACAGAGACATAGCATGCAAATCTCAGGAAGTGATAGCACTTTTCTATTTGGCATTGGCTCCAGCTGAGGCCAAGCACTGTCCAGTTTTGGTCACGAATGTACAGAAAGGATGTAATGAAACTGGAAAGGATCCAGAGACGAGTGAGGACGATGATCAAAGGGATGGAATGCAAGCCATCTGAGCAAAGGCTGAAAGAACTGAGTATGTTTAGTTTGGAAAAGAGGAGATTGGGGGGGGGACTGGGGAGGAGGGAGGGAAACAGAAGAGCAGTCTTCAAATACTTGAAAGATGGGCCTTAAAAAAAAAAGAAGAAAAGTTGTTCTCTCTTACCACAGAGGGAAGGGAAGGGAAGCATAGCAGGTACAGATTAAATCTCAGGAAAAAAAAACTTCTAAACTGTAAGACCAGTAGGACAATGGAACAGACTGCCTAGGGAGGTTGTGGAAGCTCCCTCAGTGGAGGTTTTCAAAAGGAGGCTGGATAGCCATCTGTCTGGGATGGCTTAGACCCAACAACTCCTGTGTCTTGGCAGGGGGTTAGACTAGATGACCCTTGTGGTTCCTTCTAGCCCTACAGTTCTATGATTTTTTGTGGAAAGAGCTCAATAGGTTGCGGCCTGTGACAATTTTCTGGTCCAAATGACCCTCCCTAATTTAGATTGTTCCAAACCTGATGCTGGCAAAGATTTGTGTGTAGCCTGGAGCACTAGCCAATGGGAAAGCATCTTACAAAAATATTTAAAAAATCTTCTGTTGAGCTATGGTTAAGGCTGACTCAGAAAATTATATGTCATTCACACTGGTCCCCACTAAGGTTACAGTCATGGGCTTTGCCAGAGCAACTGCTGCTGGAGAGATGGTCTTCCAGAAGTGTACCAGCTCACATGCTTTGGGACTGTCCCAAGGTACAATCCTTTTGGCTAGAAGTAGGCAGGAGGCTTAATATGATAATGGATACCTCCTGAAAAGTTGCTTCCCGGAACTGTGTTTTGAGATCTCTTCATCTTGAAGAATCTCCATCTTAATTAATATTAGCGACAAAAGGGAAGAAATGCAAGCCAAAATAGAGAAAGAATAGGTTAAAGAATATTTAGATAAATTACATGTATTCAAGTTGTCAGGGCCTGATGAAATTCATCCCAGGATATTTAAAGAACTAGCTGAAGCAATCTTGGCACTTGTAGCAATTATCTTTGAAACCTCATGGAGGATGGGTGAGGTCCCAGAGGACTGAAGAAGGGCTAACATGGTACCGATCTTTAAAAAAAAAAAAGGGCAGAAGAGGACCCAGGAAATTATAGATTAGTCATCTTAATTTAAATGCCTGGAAACATAATGTAACAAAAATGATTAAACATTCAATTTGTAAGCATCTAGATGATAACATGGTTTAAGGAATACCCAGCATGGATTAGTAAAGAACAAATCATGCCAAACCAACCTAATTTCCTTCTTTAACAGGGTTACTGACCTAGTGGATAGAGGGGAAGCTGTAGAGGTGATATATCTTCAATTTTAGCAAGGCTTTTGATATATTCTCACAAACCAGCTAGAGAAATATGGTCTAGATTAAATTATAATAAAGTGGTTGCAGAACTGGTTGACAGACTGTACTCAGAGTAATTTTCAGTGGTTCACTATCAAACTGGGAGGAAGTATCTAGTGGGATCCTGAAGGGGGGGGGTCTGTCTATTTAAAGTTTTAATTAATTACTTAGGTAATGGAGTACACTTAAAAAATTTGTACAACACTAACCTGGAAGGGCTTCTAAGCACTATGCAGGCCAGGGTTAGAATTCTAAACAACCTTGAAAAATTAGAGAATTGGTCTGAAATCAATGATGAAAGTCAGACAAGTTTAAAGTACTTCATTTAGGAAGGAAAAATATCAAATGTATTGATAAAAAATGGGGTCCAGTTTTGGGTGCCACATTTCAGGAAAGATGGACAAATGGGAGCAAGTCCAGAGAAGAGCAACAAAAATAATTAAAGGTCTAGAAAACAACCTATGGGTGTAGGGGGAAATCAGTAAGATATAAATCACCCACATACTCACTCTGTCAGCTTTCAGTCAAAGCTGGATAACACTCGCTGATGGTGTTGGCATATTAAAGTTTTATTTAGTGGTGTTGCGTGCTACGGTTGTGCAGATGGACACTGTACTCTCCTGTGGCACACAGCTATCTGGCTTTCTGCTAGGCATAGCCTTCAGTTTGTGCCAACTTGCACAACTTGAGCTACTAAAGCAAATTCACAGAGTTTGTGTCACGCCACCAGAGTGTCTCAGCTGAACAGGCACAGGCACATAAACAGGGTTGGTTCAGAGTGACTGCAAAACTTGCAGCCTCAGGGAGCCAAAGATGAAAGAGCCCCAAACAGGAGCTCCCTCTGCTCTACAGCTTTGTAGAGGTTACAGCCTGGTCCCTGCAGGGCTGGCAGGCAGAGGCTACAGAGTGAATTCCTTCCTGTGTCCACAGAGAAGTAGTGGGATTTGCCTGGATCCATGGATAAAAGTTTGGCAGGACTAAAAGAAAACCAGCTGGCTGATATGAGTCTCTTTCCAGTGGGGGGAGCCACTGTGCAGTTTCCCCAAGATTACAGGCAAGATTCTGTTCGTTCTGCCCTAGTTATAAACAAACATTTAGGCTTCCTTGGGCATTTATTTTACTACAGAGTATGGAAATATGTAAATGAAGCCTACTAAGGCCTAAAAACAAATGCAGCACAAAAAGGAGAAATTTGCATGAGCCCTTTCAAACACCAGCTCTTTATGAAGGTGGTATGAACCAGTAAAGTTGAGGAACTGGTGCTCTAAGCACTTTGCAACTTTGAAACCATACTGTATAAGACCCAAACCAAACCTAACTGTCTCCATGCCAAAGGATTCCAGTAAGTTACCTACATGGTAGATCAGATCCAGCTACCACTGAATTCAGTTCAGCCTGATTCATGTCTCCCTTGTGTACACCACTTTTGCATTGGGCTATCGCCATTAACTTGTACAGCTCATGCTGATTTACAGTGGTTAAGAGAGGGGAGAATCAGGCTCATTTTGTGTTCAAAGACTTCAATGGAGTTGGATCAGGCCCTTACGCAGACCTTGCCCCCTTTGTTCCTCAGCTTACCTTCTTCCTAATGGCAGAGAAAACATGGCTTTACAGCATGTTCCAAATCCATACTTTGGGAAGCCAAAGGAGTGAGGAAAATTCTAAAATCCATGACCTTCACAGAAAACACGCCAGCAGCATCCTATTAGAAAAAGCGCCTATTCTATAGGCAATTCTGATGGTATTACATGGGGGAGAGAGGTGGTTGCTCAGATAACCAAGTCCCAAACCATCATGGCTTTTCAGATTAAAGCCGACACATTAAATTCCACATAGAAGCTGATCAGCAGCCATCCTAGAGCCCACAGCAGCAAAGTATATGACTTGGCATATTAGAGTTCCAAATAGATTCAAAGGGCAGGACACATGACTCAGCACAATGGATATGTGTAGGCAACCCTAGAGCTGAGCTCATATTGCTTTTAAGCCCCAAACTGTTTTTCAGTTACCTGCAAAGTTAAACAGATGCAACCTATGATGTTAACCTGCAATTTTTGGATTCTGCAACACCCCTTCCCTATTATTCACGGCTCCATCGCCTACTCCCCCGCACCTGTCTGATGGAGATTGAACTCATCTCTCCTTCCATCACTTGGAAAATTTCACTTTGGCTTCACCTTCTCACTTCCCAGTTCAAATATGGGGAAAGGCATCACAAAGAGTGGTGAGTTGGATGGGCATTTTGAATGTGCAAAGGTAATGAGGACAGTTGGGCATAAGTGGGAAGGGAACTGGATAGGGTCTCAGCAATGTTACTTCTCAAGGTCCCACCAAGACCTGCAACCAACCCTGATTATAGGAGAGCATGAAAGAGTCCAAAACCACTTGTGCCCTTATACAATTTTAAAATGGCTACCTTGAATCATTGATTTATTGCAAACATCTCTCAGCCAGCAGGAAAATTTGTAAAGCTTCATTCAACAGAAAATCTTTCTGGCAGTTATAAATCCTCTGAAAAGGAGTGTGTTGAAATAGCCAGTTTGGTTCCATGCACATTACACTTCCTTCCCGGCAGTTACTGATGGTTCATTGTACGGCGGTCGTGACGGCTGCTGACTTGCTGGTGTAGGATTCTCTCTGTCAGCACACACTATAAGGAATACTAGTGCGCAGGTGATTACCTGAACTGAAAAATACCAACATGTCTATGGAAGGATCGCAGCCAGCCATAGTGCACAACTGAATGACCAGTGGAACTTCCATGTGATTGCAGGAAGCCAAATGCTATTGTCCTTTTCTCCAACAGACTGTCTTTCCCCTGTGCCCCCTGGTGATCAGACAGCAAATTGCACTACGCTATAGTAAATGTTTATTTTCAATAATCTGATATTGCCAGAGGCTCAAGGCAATGTGTAATAAAGACCTGGTGTAATCAAAAAACGCTCATGACTTGCCAATGTTTGGCATTTTTTGTTAGTGCTCCAGCAAAAGGGTGTCCATGAAAGGGGAGGTACATTTTGTGTAGAATGAACTAGTATATTTTCTTAGATTTCAGATACAACAGCCACATAGCAATAGCAATCCAAAGTCACGTATTTGTCTGTTGGGGATTTTTAAAAACATATTTTGTGCTGCTTTAATTCAGTAGTTGCTTTCATTTTTGTTACTTGTCATTTTGCCACTGATTTGCCCTTAAATGTGAGTTAGGGCCTTTTGTTTGGAAAAATCGACTATATTGACATATATATCACTGTTTTAATTCCCTTATAATAACCGTAACCCATCCGTTCCCAGGGTAGCCACCTCATAATGATAGGGCAGGCTGTAAAAAGAGAGCAGATTCTCCCAGCACTGGCGGGTGACCCTGAAGTCAGGCTTCCCAACCAGCCACGAACAGTGCTTCTGATTCCCACACTGGTTACCAAGAAGCCACTATACAAATACACATAGTCCCCTTTACTGCATTTCAGTCTCTGGCTCCCAATCAGTAGCTAGGTTCAGTAAAGAGATCAGTTATTTAAACTCTGTGCTCTTTACTAAAAGGATTCTCTCTGATCCCAAAGGATCAACCACAGTACCAGATCAATATGAGTTTAGATCTTACCCAAAATACCACACTGCCAGCAAATTCTTTAGTCACTAAAACTAAAGGTTTATTATAAAAAGAAAAAAAAAACAAAGAGAAATGTTAAAGGGTTAAAGCAATCAGATACATACAAATGATTTGAAAGTCCATATACATCAAGTTTCTAGAACAATTGTGGAGTTGCAGGCTTGTATAGTCCCTCTGGTATACATTCAGTACCTGGATGGGTCTAAGTCCTTCAGTTCAGTTGCAAAACAAATTGATCCAGAGGTGGGTAGGTGTGTGTCTGCAGCTGGAAAGGAACAAAGACAAAATGGTTTCTGTGGCTTGATCTTATACACCCTCTGTTCCTGGCCATGCAGCCTGTGGACACTTACAGGAACTAAAATGGAGTCCAGAGTTACATAGGCCAACCCTGGTAACTCTTCAGGTATGCCTTTAGTTCCTTCGCTTCTTAAAGGTTTTGATGGGCCATTAAGTGGGCTATTTTCCTGCCACCTCTCTGTCTGGGGTGTGTCTTATACAGCAGAGTTTGAAATACTGATATATCAACCATATCCATAACTTCCATTACACATACATGAACATAAACATCATCGTCTTACTTAGCACATTGTAGCCTTTCTAACAGTACCTGACATGGCATATTTCACATAGATTACTATGATTTTGACATACTGATGTCAAATAACACATATGCCTGCCCCCCCCAATCCAGCCAGCATGACAGTAACAGTTACAATTACAGCACCAAGGAGTCCATGCAGCACTTAAGCCTTGAATTGACTTTAAAGCATACTAGATCTGGCCTGAATCTATCAACTTGCTACAATGGGCCCTGATTCTGCAAGCAAACACTTATGCATGTGAATAACGTTGCACACGTAACTAACAACACTGACTTCTATGGAACTGCTCATGTGAGTAACGTTACACACACATTTAATTGTTCGCAGGATCAGAAGATTATTCTGGAAAGGCTCTGATTTAATTTGTTACAAGAAATTAAATATTTAATCCAATTAAGATACACAAATCAAACAGGCAGATAAAGGGCAGATACACCTAATTCAATAAACAGCTTGCATCTTCTCCTGTACAGGAGAAAAATCTTTGAAATTGGTTCAACCCTCCAACTCTAGTATTATGTTCTCTTGTACCTGGTTTTCTATAGTAGCAACTACAGCCATGTTCTGGGCCCGTCCCAGGGGCTGCTACTCACCACTCAGCATCTGGGGAATTAGCTCACCTCTTTCCACACCCAATCCAGCAGTTGCTCAGTCTGTTGCCTCTGTCACTCACACTGAAGCCCCTCTTTCGCTCATCAGGAGCTGCACTACCTCTTCTTCATGGCCTTGTCCTCCAGCCTTTCCAGGTTATTGTCAGAGTCTGCTTCCTCACAGTCTCTGGCAGCCTCCATCGCCATTGTACTGACTCCACGCTGGCTGGTAAAGGAACCCAGGCCTGTCTTCTACAGCAGGTTCCAATCCAGGGACCCTCAAACCAACAGTTCAGCTCTCAGTCTCAGACCTTACTGCTCTTCCCCAGACTGCTTCCTACCTTGCCTGTCTCAGGCTTCTACTTCCCTCCATCCCTGGTATGAGGGCACATGACTGCAAGCCTACTTCATTGTATTCTCCTGCTCTAGCCTGGGCTAGAAGCCCTGCCTGTTCCTGCCTAGGTGAGCTTCATTCTCAATCAGTCTCATTGTCCCTTAACTTCTCAGCAGGTGCAGCCTAAGGTTAATTGGCCTCTCTTGCCCCTTTAACCCCATCTGTGCTGGTGTGGGGTGAATGCCCCATCACAGGGGTCTCTCTGTGAGATGTTGTGATATCAAGCTTACCATGAGGCTGAGGATCTACAGAGCTATGTTTAGACCAACTCTATTGTAGAGCAGTGAAATGTGGACACTGAGGAAGGTTGAAGAGTGGCAGGTTGACGTTTTCACTTCATGTCATTTTTGTCAGCAGCTCTATATTAAGTGGCAGGACAAGATCAGCAATGAGAATATTTGTAACCAAATCCTGAAATAGTCTCCAACACAGGTTCTGTTTGGGAAGTGTCCTTGACAGACATGTTATTAGGGTGGAAGAGAAGCAAATTAGGAAGCACATTTATCAAGGAATGCTGCTACACATGGTTGCCAAAAACTTCAGTGGCATAATATGATCACCGTTGACAGAAACAGACAATATACAACCAGACCATCTTAAGGACCTAGCCAGAGATAGATATGGGTGGTGGTCAGTATACAAGGAAACTATATCTCTTTGGGATTCACCTTGAAGTTGACCATAGAAGCATAGAATTGTAGGATGGAAGGGATCTTAAGGCTTTGGCTTCCTCCACTATGGGGTCATTAAGTTCAGCCCCATGAGCTAAGCAAACCTAAGTAAATCTAGACCATCCCTGAGAGGTGATTGTCTAATCTGTCCTTAAAAACCTCTAATAACAGAGATTCCACAATCTCCTTTGGAAGCTGGTTCCAGTGCTTAAGTATCCTTATAGTTAGAAACTTTTTCCTAATATCTAACCTAAAGCTCCCTTTCTGCAGATTAAGCCTGTTACTACTTGTCCTACCTTAAGTAGACATGGAGAATAATTGATCATGATCCTCTTTATAACAGCCCTTAACATATTGGAAAACTGTTAGCACATCCCCTCTCAGTCTTCTCTTTTTAAGACTAAACATGCCCGATTTTTTAAATCTTTCTCAGAGGACAAAGGTTTTCTAAACCTTTTATTATTTTTGTTGCTCTCCTCTGAACTTTCCCCAGTTTATCAACCGGAACTGGACACACTACTCCAGTGGAGGCCTCACCAGTGTGGGGTAGAGCGGGACAGTTACTTCCCATCTCTTACAAATAACACTACTGTTAATACACCCTAGAATGACATTAGTCTCTTTTGCAACTTGCATCACATTTTTAACTCATTCTTAATTTGTGATTTGTTATAACCAACAGATCCTTTTCAGCCATATTAGTGCCTTGCCGGTTATTCCCCATTTTGTAGTTGTACATTTGATTTTTCCTTCCTAGGAGTAGTACTTCACACTTGTTTGTATTGAATTTCATCTTGATAATTTCTGATGAATTCTCCAATTTGTAAAAGTCATTTTGAATTCTAATCCTATCTTCCAAAGTGTTGGCAACTCCTCCCAGCTTGGTGTCATCTGCAACTTTTAGAAGCATACTCTTCACTTCATTATCCAAGTCACTGATGAAAATATTGAATAGTACTGGACCCAGGACAGCCCTCTTTGGGACCTCACTACCTACACCCTCCCAGTTTGACAGTGAATCCTTGATATCTACTCTTTGAGTATGGTATTTCAACCAGTTTTGCACCCACCTCATAGTAATTTCACCTAGACTACATTTTCCTATCTTATTTATGAGACTGTATATGGGACTATGTCAAAAGCCTTATTAAAATCAAGATATATCATGTTGATAGCTTTTCCCAATCCACAAGGCCAGTAACCCTGTCAAAGAAGGAAATTAGGTTGGTTCAACATGATTTTTTCTTGACAAACCTTTGCTGGCTATTCCTTATAATCCTGTTATCCTCTAGGTGCCTACAAACTGATTATTTAATAATTTGTTCCAATATCTTTCCAAGTATCGAAGTTAGGCTGACTGGACTGTAATTCTCCAGATTCTCTTTGTTCCTCATTACTATGTCTGTCCTTCTCCAGTCCTCTGTGACCTCACCTGTCTTCCATAGTTCTTGAAGATATTCGCTAATGGTTCTGAAATTGCTTCAGATAGGGCCTTAAATATCCTAGGATGAATTTCATCAGGCCCTGCTGAATAAATCAAATTTATCTAAATATTCTTTAACCTGTTCTTTCTGATTTTCGTTTGACCTTCTTCTCTGTTGTTGTTAATGTTAATTGTATTAAGTATCTGGTTACAAATTATAGAATCATAGAATCATAGAATATTAGAGTTGGAAGGGACCTCAGGAGGTCATCTAGTCCAACCCCTAGCTCAAATCAGGACTAACCTCAGCTAAATCATCCCAGCCAGGGCTTTGTCAAGCCATATCTTAAAAACCTCTAAAGATGGAGATTCCACCACCTCCCTAGGTAACCCATTCCAGAGCTTCACCACCCTCCAAGTGAAAAACCTTTTCCTAATGTTCAACCTAGACCTCCCCCACTGAAACTTGAGACCATTGCTCCTTATTCTGTAATCTACTACCATTGAGAACAGCCTAGCTCCATCCTCCCTGGAACCCCCTTTCAGGTAGTTAAAGGCTGCTATCAAATCCCCCCTCATTCTTCTCTTTTGCAGACTAAACAAGCCTAGTTCCCGCAGCCTCTCCTCATAAGTCCTGTGCTCCATCCCCCTAATAATTTTTGTTACCCTCCACTGGATTCTCTCCAACTTGTCCACATCCTTTTTGTAGTGGGGGGCCCAAAACTGGACACAATACTCCAAATGTGGCCTCACCAATGCCGAATACAGGGGAATAATCACTTCCCACGATCTGCTGGCAATGCTCCTACTAATGCAGCCCAATATGTTACTAGCTTTCTTGGCAATCAGGGCACACTGCTGACTCATATCCAGTTTCTTGTCCACTGTAACCCCCAGGTCCTTTTCAACAGAACTGCTGCTTTGCTCGTCGGTCCCCAATCTGTAGCTGTGCATGGGATTCTTCTGTCTTAAGTGCAGGACTCTGCACTTGTCCTTCTTGAACATCATCAGATTTCTTTTGGCCCAATCCTCCAATTTGTTTAGGTCCTTCTGTATCCTATCCCTCACTTCCAGGGTATATACCACTCCCCCTAGCTTAGTGTCATCTGCAAACTTGCTGAGGGTGCAATCTACCCCCTCTTCCAGATCATTAATAAAGATGTTGAACAAAACAAGCCCCAGGACCGACCCCTGGGGCACTCCACTTGTGACCGGCTGCCAGCTAGGCATAGAGCTATTGATCACTACCCATTTATCAATATGATCTAGCGAGTTCTCTATCCATTTTATAGTCCATTCATCGAACTCATACTTCTTGAACTTGCTGATAAGAATACTGTGGGACACTGTAGCAAAAGCTTTGCTAAAGTCAAGGTATATCACGTCCACCACTTTCCCCACATCCACAGAGCCAGTCACCTCTTCATAGAAAGCAATCAGGTTGGTCAGGCATGACTTGCCCTTGGTGAATCCATGTTGACTGTTCCTGATCAACTTCCTCTTTCCAAGTGCCTTAAAACGGATTCCTTGAGGACCTGCTCCATGATTTTTCCAGAGATTGAGGTGCGGCTGAATGGTCTGTAGTTCCCTGGAGCCTCTTTCTTCCCTTTCTTGAAAATGGGCACTATATTTGCCTTTTAGTGAATACTGAAGCAAAATAGGTATTAAACAGCCTTCTTGATGTTGTCAATTATTAGATCTCCTTTTCTGCTATGTAGAGAATCTACACCTTCCTTCATCTTTCACTTGCACCTAACGTATTTATACAACTCTTCTAATGGCCTTTTATGTCCCTTGCTATGTGGAACTTATTTTGTGCCATAGATTTTCTGATTTTATTCCTAAATGCTTGTGCTATTCTTTTGTACTCCTCCTTAGCAATTTGTCCAGGTTTTGTAGGATTCGTTTTAGCTTTTCAGGTCATTAAAGAACAGATGGTGCCATATTGGCCTCCTTCTGTTCTTCCTATCTTTCTTTCACATTGGGATAGTTTGCAGTTGCACCTTTTATATTGTCTTTTTGCGAGACTGCCAGATCCTCTGAACTCTTATTTCCCTTAGATTTTCTTCTCATGACACCTTAGCTATCAGTTCTCTAAATTTCTTAAAGTCTGCTTTTAAGTCTACATTCCACATTCTGTTGCTCTCATACCTTCCTTTCCTTGGATCATGAAATTTATCATTTCATGATCACTTTAATCTAAATTGTCTTCAACCTTCAGATTCTCAACCAATTCCTCCCCGTTATCAGAATCAAGTCTAAAATGGCTGTCCTCCTTGTTACATCCTCCACCTTCTGAAACAAAAAGTTGTCCCCAATACATTCCAAGAACTTACTGGAAATTTTGCCATATTACTTTCCCCTCTTTACTTCCAGGTCTTGTGTTTTGGACATTTTTGTTATTTGTTCTAGAAATGGCTCGTCCACCTGATTTGGTGGTCTATAGTAGACACCTATTATCATGTTGCCCATTTTTCCCCCTTTTATCTTCTCACAAAGACTTTCAGCTGCTCAACCTATCACATCCTTCTGTATCTCAGAACAAGTGTATATATTCTTGATGTATAATGCAATATCTCTTTCCTTTTTTCCCTGTCTGTCCTTCCTGAGAAAGCACTATCCCTTTATACCAATATTGCAGTCATGATGTTTATCTCACCAAGTTCAGTGATGCCAATCAGGTCATTATTTATCTTATATACTTTCAGGTTTTCTTGAGCCATACTCCTTGCATTTTGTATAGATATCTAAGAAGTTGAACATATTTCCCCCATTATTCCTCTTGTTGTTCCTGTGACCCTACTGTAATTTTACATTTCCCTTCTAACATTTAGTCCTCTGCTAAGGTCACCATTTTTTATACCTGCCTATGGGTTTTTGTCATCTGACCACTTTGAACCTACTGTAAAGCCCTCTTCACTAGGTCAGTGAGTCTGTGTGTGAAGATGCTCTTCCCCTTCTTGGTCAGGTGAATCCCATCTCTTCCCAGCAGCCCTCCATTCCAGAACAGCATTCCATGGTCGAGGAAGCCAAAGCCTTCTTGTCGACATCACCTGTGCAGCCATGCATTCATTTCCACATGTCCCTGCCTGGACCCTTATCCTCAACTGGGAAAATGGTTGAGAACATCAATTGTGCCTGCAAAGCCTTCATTCTCTACCCTAGTGATAATGATATAATTTCTGGTTAAGCAATGGTCCTGTGTTGGCTTTGCCCTTCACATTTGAGTTTTCTGCTGGGAGTAAAGTACCATATGTCCAAAAATTCCAGTGCTGAACTGTTATGTGGATTCATTCAGTCACCTAATTGTAGCACCATAAAACTTCATTGCCTGATCTTGAAACTGCAACTTGCCCCCAAACAGAAAAGGAATGGCTGTGCAAATGATGGGTTATACGCACCATGACTATAGTTATCTTTCCCTCTAAAGAATAATAACAGGATTTTATTACTTGTACCCTTTTCTATATCTTTACAAACAAGAACAGAAATGGCACTAGGCCACTGGACTCTTTGTGTCTCTTTTGTATAATGGAATCACATTGTAATTCTAATATAAACATTTGATATGTGAGCATTAGAACATCAGTGAGGGCTCAGCAATAAATAAGCTTCTAGTGCATTTGGGGACTGAGGGTCTCAGGCAGGGGGGAGTGATACCATGCTAGTCTGAGCTTGTAGTTTTTTGGGGTTTTTTTGGTTTTTTTTTTACAATTTTATTAATGTTTCCACTGAAAGTTAACAGAATCTAAAAATAAAGAAATGAATAAATAAATAAATAAACGAGACTTTTTGTAATTCCTGTTATCAGGAAACAAAAAATATGGCTAGGCATCCAAAATTAAAAAGTCCACCAAGCTACCAAATAGGACATAAATCTATATTTAAAAACAATTCCATATAAATGCATAAATACTACGTCTTTAAAAATGATCTACCTATGAGCACCCTAAACAATGATCCTCCTCCATGCTACAAACGTAGGCAGATTTCTTTGTCTGCAAGGATTGGAGGCTGTGTGAGTACAGTCGCTCAATGGCAAAAGAGAATCAGTCACTCTAAACGTCTCCTATTGGCGTCACTCCCCACTCAGCTGCGGATGAATCACACGCAGCTCTATCAGATTTCTGATTTCTTCTGTGTATAAAGTCCACTAGCTGTTTGTTTGTTTGTCTTTTAAACTATGAGCCACCCGACACTGGCAGGGGTGAGGGAGTTGGAATCTACATGAATATACTTGAAATCAGGACTTGGGGGGGAGAATACCTATTTAGTCTGTGTAAGGATGTTTAGTTTTTCTGTCACATAGGTAAATAAAATAAATGAATCCGGGCTCTTCTAAGGGAGCTGGTTTTCCAGCTCCTATTGAATTGGAATTGGAACTAGATGCCTAACTTCCTTTGACAAACCCAGCCTAAGTGTTCTCCTCTGTTTTTAAGCAGAGGCAAGCAAAAAGCATAGATCCAAATAGAGGCATCCCCCTTTTCCCCAGAGCAGAGCAGCCCCTCCACAGGTAACTGGAGACAATCAGGATCCATGGCTGGGGAGTGGGCAGGTCAAGAGAGACAGACATTGGGGAGTGGGCATTCTCTGTTGGATTGCTCTCTCCTCAAACCACCCCTATCACTGGTATCCTTGTGTAATTTCATAATGATCATATTGTTTCAGCCTCCGCACAATGAGACCCCTGCAAGAGGGAGTTTAGGGGCAGTGTCCAGCATAGGGGCACTTGCAGGGAGTCATGCTGCCTCAAATGATAGCGTGGAAGAACAGGGCCTCTCTATAAATAGCCCTGGCCCCTATATGGATAATTACTTATACTGCATCCAAAACTGTGCTAGGTGATTTGGATCTCAGGGGCGTGCAGGTTTCAGGGGCCAGAGCTCCTTTCTGTTCCAGGATCAGCTGACAAGGCAATCCTTACCTTTGCCATAGCACTCAGAAACATTCCATGATTCCAAACTCACTGTTTCCTGCCAACCTACAGAAGAAGAAAAAGATAAATAGAGAAAGCCCTTTGCCCCCTCATTGGCTTTTGTCTCATTTGTGTGTGTGAAGGACATGTTCTTTTTTATGGGGACTTTCCTTGTTCTCTTGTTTAATGAAATTTGAATGTTGAATGGTTAATGTAGAAAAAGGCAAGTAAATATGTTGCAATGCTGTCCATTGCAAAACTCATGATTCATGATTCATGGCTTGTGGAACCACTGTTGTAGCCCAGCTGCTAGCTTCCTGTAATCCAAACTCCGAGATTCAAACAACATTAGCCTTTATAGTCTAGTGGGTGAGCTGAGGTCAGATCAATATAGATAAGCAGAATAGAGCCAAGCTAATGAGGAATGGAACTAATATTTTAAATGGCTAGAGCAGTAATATTATTGTCAAAGCAAATGCTTAAGGCTAACGTCCTTAAACACTGTTCTTGTTTTATCAGCATTTGAAGATATAATAATACAATAAATATTTTATGTCAATGTTCTATTATGAATATATGAAAACCACTGGCTTAGTACTAAATTCTGTCTTTTTGAAGGGGACAACATGCACAACTGTGAACAATTGGGACTACTGGTCTGTCTGTCAGCATTTTCAGGGCTGCAGGGTTTGTCCCCTCACCTGGATGTTTTAGTATTTCAGCTGCTGCACATATGGCTGTAGATGAACTCTTTCCCTGTGCTCTGTTGCCCATCCCAGTTCAGTATGGTTAGTGATCTCTCTGTCATATGCTCGTAGGAATCTCCCCTCGTCATTTTGCACACACACTTTCTCTGCTATATTAACATGAAATCACTGTCTCAGCAACCATCACACCAACTTGGTCCACTTCAAGAACAGGAAATAGTATTACCTCAAACCCAGGTAGGTTTTCGCGAGATCAGGATTCTGCTGGATAATTTGACATTTGTTACAATTCACAATATGGCTTGTGAATCTCATGTATCTCCTATGGGGGAACCTTAAGCAAATTGTCTTTTTCTGTGTAGTCACCAGGAAGTTAGATTCCAAAGCAATTAACAAGAGTTACAGCCTATGAATAACACGAGGCAGGGACCAGGGTCAGATAGCGATCTCGTTTATAACTGTCTGAATGTCAGTAACCCAATGGGGTTATGCCATATTAAGCTGTACTGAGCTCAGAAGCTGGCCCTGGGTCCTTTATTGTTTCTGTACAGCTCCACGCACACCCTTGGTGCATGCATACAATCCAAGTGACAAAATAACAATAATAAATAATACAGTAGAACCTCAGAGTTACAAACCAGAGTTACGACCTGACCAACGAGCTACACACCTCATTTGGAACCAGAAGTACACAATCAGGCAGCTGCAGAAAAAAAGGAAATACAGTACAGTGCTGCGTTAAACGTAAACTACTAAAAAATAAAGGGAAAGCAGCATTTTTCTTCTGCATAGACATGTTTCAAAGCTGCATTAAGTTAATGTTCAGTTGCAAATTTTTGAAAGAACCACCATAGCATTTTCAGAGATATGAACATTTCAGAGTTATGATCAGCCTCCATTCCTGAGGTGTCCATAATTCTGATAGTTCTATTGTATTGCCAACAGGGCAGTGGAGTGAAAGGTATGCCATACAGTTTGGTGTGAGACACTGTGTATCCCAAGTCACAAAATATTGCAGCCACCTCTTACATATTGTAGAGGGAGTTCCCAGGTAGTTGTGATATTTTTTTACACATTGTGCTGAAAGCAAGGCTGCTCTATGTTTAAAGGTTTTGGCTGGCACTGGTATCTCAATCAGGGGATGATTTTTCCCCACCCCTAACTGACACAGCTATGCTGTCAAAAGCCCTAGTGTGTAGACAGTTATACTGGCAAAAAAGTGTTTTTGCCAAATTTGCCAATATAGCTTACTCTGTTTAGGGTACTGGTTTAAGCAGTCTTTAGCTGGTATAAGCCTATTCTCTAACAGGGCAGTTGGTCAGTATAACTCTACAGGTAGATGTACACCAGCAAACCCTTTTAAAAGTAGACCAGGCCTTAATTATACTGAAGAATGCTTTAAATCTCCATTGGTAACTCTAAATTACACTTGGCTTACTTCATTAATGAATATTATTCATATTCTGGCACAAACAGAATAAACTATGGTTGCCATAAGACTGTCCCAAAGCCATGTCCTCAACTGCTGGATTTTACCTGCAGCCTGACTTTTCCCTAATGACTACACATCTGAGGATGTTCATGTGCTTTGTTTATTCCAGCGTCTGTTTGGAATAATTTAAATTTGGGAATTTACTCCTCATCCACCCATTTGAGATGCCAGAATATAAATAATAGAGCAGTAAAAAACAAAAACCCAACCTAAACTTTTGATCACATTTTTCTTTTTTGGGGGTTCTTTCAGCAGAGACAAAAATGAGATAGAGTTGCTGAAATGTAGATTTTTTGTGGCTACTAGGATCCTATGAAGCTATGGTATGGTAGTTTGTAAATTGCTGCTAGCCTTTCAAATGCACAGATCATTACAGCTTTTGGTGATTTACTCTGTGCATAGCAGAGGTTAGGATTGGCCCCGTTATATGAGCACATACACCTATCGTGCAGTTTATGTAGTGACAAGACAGACTTCCATTTGTGCAATTATACAGTATAAAAATATGGGTCCCAGATGGCTGAATACAGAGGATCTTCACTTCCTCCAAAGATAACTTTTACCATGTATTGTTGTTATATCGACTTACATTTCTTTCACATTAGTAACTTGTTCCAGGCTTTCTTTTAACACTGTCTTGGATTTCTATCAGGATATATATAAAGGGCATAAAAATGAAATCCATACACAGCCATAACAACAGAGCACTAAAATATGTTAAAAGTATCACACTGATTAAATCAAAGCAGTGTTTTCAGTATTTTATAGCTATAATGAAGAATGCAGCTTTAATTGTCAGTACACCTGGTGTACATTCATTGCCGAGAACAACTCTTTATTGGAATATAGTGGAGCAAAAAATGCCCCTTTATTAATTTGATGTACATTAAATATCTTTGCATTTGTTACATGTAGATAGGTATTTGGCAGATAAATTTATACACACTTCCACATTTTACAGATTTATACTGTACATAGTCATCCTACACAGAGCATGCCCTTTCACAGTTATACAGACAGCTTTTCTCAGGGGACTTTATACTTGGTCAAACATTTTGGCAATCGGCAATCTGACAGAGGAGCATGCCAGAAAGATGAGTTCACAATTGTACCAGCTGTACTTGGAATGAAAAATCCAGAAACCTGAAAATGAGAATTTATCAGTGCACACACATGCAAGCACATATATACAGTAGTGATGACCGTAACCCACGTTACAGGAGATCACTCAGAGCAGTAAAAAACCAAAAAGGTCAGGGCCATTGCCAAGAGCTCAGTACAAAATTTTGATCTGAAAATGAATGTGTGGAATGGAAATTTAACTTAAAGCAATTGTAATACTTGATATACAATATATTTATATTGTCATGTTACAAAACAGAGAATATCAGGACACACATATGCCTGTTTTGTATGTTAAAGACCATGTGCCAAATTCTGCTCTCTGTTGCCTTATTGCAACTCTATTACTTTTACTGGAAGTCTCCTGGGGAAAATTAAGAGCAGAATTTGGCTCAGTATAAAGAAAGCGCACGTTTTTTTCTTTTGGGTTTTTTTGGTTTTTTTTTTCTGGATTTAGGAGATACAAATTAGATATCAAGAATCTGTACATTGACTACATCAGCAAATTATGTTGAAGGCATGGAATTATTTTTTCAGTACCAAGTGTTGGCTGGTTATATTTGCATACACAGAACAGGAATTGACCCAGTGAAGTGAGAGGAGGAAAACATCCATATTTTTGTTTGTTTATATGCTTTCACATGTCAAATATATTTGTGGCCACATACAAGTTACAATTTAATTTACTAGAATTTTAATGCAAGACAGATGATAACAAAATGCACATTTTTTAAACATATAAAATGGCTGGAAAAGAAAGTGATCAGTTAATTCATGTAGTTTCCAACCTGGGGTGATATTACAATGTAATGTATTGGTTGGGACCCATGTCATTTGCATGAGGACACCAAAGGTTAAAATTATTAACAGTTACAATCCATATGTTGGTAGATTAAACCATGTTATAGAAAATCCCTGTCACCCCAGGACTCAGAAATGTTGCTTCCACTACTGCTTAACACCAGATCATGTGTTTAACTGGTTTTGTTTTTTTTAATTTAAGTTGTAAGAGAGCTAAGGTCCCAATCCTGTAAGCTGCTCCATTGACTTCCATTGACTATATAGGCATAGAGGCTTGCCTATATAGAACATCTTGCAGGATCAAGATCTAAATCAGCAGGTGTATACTGTTCTAGTTTGGGGGGATTTTTTTAATGGAAGTAAAATCTTTATGGTCATAGGTGAAGTGCTACAGAAATTGGTCCCCACACTGGCTGGGAATGGGATCCACACAGGGGGAAGGGAGGAGAAAGCTCTAAGATTCTTACATCAAGTCTTACAACAATTTTATTGTTAAAAAAATAACTATTTAAATTTAATGTTTAGCATTCTATTACCTTTTTTTCTAAATTATTATGTTTTTGTGTTTGTTACATACCGTAGTTCCAATAATGATGATAAGGTCAGCAACATTCACTGTAAATCTAAAGAGTCATTTTCATTTTTTTTTTAAAAAGAAAAACTACAAGAAACTTCAGGCTCCTGTCTCCCTCCCCTGACAATTTTTTTCTTTGCATTAGAATATCCACTATCCACCAATGGTATTGTTAAAGCAGCATTGTTGCACTGTTGTGTGTTATTACTTAACTAAATGGTTCAGAATGAATTTCAGTCTCAAGTAAATTAGGGTATACACCTAATTGCCCAACTATGGGCAGCATGGTGTTGTCTGTTTTAATTTCTTTTTAAAATGTCTTTCCTGTAGCAAATATGATTTGTTCATTCCTGAGGAGTAGTTGGCCTTTTTTTTCTGCTGACTCCTTAATTCTGCAATGCACACATACACACTCTCCCCGGAAACACATTGGAAAGAATGAAGTTGCTTACATATAGGGAAGAAGCATAATGAATGCCAGAACTCTAGAAAGAACTCTCTCTCCACCCTCTTCCCTTGTGTGTTTGTTTTTTCAGACTGGCTTCACTTGAATAATAGCAGGAATGGTACTACACACCACTCATTACTGCGCTAGAGCTTTGTGAATGTTAATGATTAATTGAAAGACACCCTGGCAATGGCTCTGTTTCTAGCTGGTCAAAGAATGCTGATAAGAGCAGTAGCAAACAATTTATAGCCATAAGAACATTATTAGAACGACAGCAGCTATGTATGCAGAAACAATGAAAAACATACAATACAGAAAGAAGACAGACGTTTTCCCATATATTACACAGAAGTTAATATGTTGAGATCCATTTGGAACACTGTTCAGAACGTACTTTGTTTTGAAAAAGAACAAGACAAGAATTTTATACTTGTTATTTTGAATATCCTAGTGTGCTGAGTCACTGGAACATGAGTGACTGATACCTCTATATGGTTTGTTGCTTCATTGTTTGGCACAGCATGGTGGAGGAAGGGAAATTATGATGATGAAGCTAAATCAAAGCTTGCTCCTAAAACAATTACAGGCGTTCTCTTTCAGTGACATAAAATTAATGGCAAACTAAGAAAACTCTTGGCACCACAACAACTGTATGAATGAGCACGTAAAGAATTTTTCACAAGGAAATGAGCAGAATGTATTTGGTATTCAAAGCATAATGCAGCAAATGGCAATCGATGGCGCTGAGAAGGAAATTGCATTTTAAAAACAACTTTCCAAGTAAGTTTTATAGCACATAACAGTCTGATACTTGTCACACACGCACAGGTGTATGCATTTTCACCTCCTTTACAATAAACAGTATTCACGTAGCTACATTACAGCAGGGCAGTGACTAGAATTTAAAGAAAATTACTGCAGAAAAAAACTAGGACCTGAATCCTCGGCCTCTCAACCACTAATCTTGACTTCTTTTTGTTTTGTTTCATTCTATTTCATAATCTCTCACTGTCTTGCTCGCCTCCCTTCTCTCCTCCCCCATCTTTTTTTTTTCAATTGAATAAATGTGGCCCTGCTGAGAATGAGACACTGATCGTCCACATTGCAACAGGTGGAGATAGGCCTGAATTCACCAAGTAGACAGAGGGATGCCAGAGAAGTATAATGGGAATGCATTAGGAAGTATGTGCAGTGATTAGTGGCGAAAAGCGTTACATGGCAGTTCTAGCTAGAGACACCCATGAAATGGGAGCAGGGCTACAGAACACAGATTCTTATGAGCACCTGGCAGAGTAGTTTGCTCACAGCAGTTTATATGCAGTGATGTACGGTGTCCATTTGTGGTACTGCAGTTTAGGATTTCGCTGCTGGGGCTCTTGGTTCAGAGCTAGAGGTCTTGGGCAGCCCAGATTAGAAGTAAGAAGATGAGGGAATCTTTAGGATTC
This sequence comes from Mesoclemmys tuberculata, assembly GCA_007922155.1. Taxonomy (NCBI): domain Eukaryota; kingdom Metazoa; phylum Chordata; order Testudines; family Chelidae; genus Mesoclemmys; species Mesoclemmys tuberculata. Next base: position 40,966,600 of record ML675629.1, read on the forward strand.
AAGAAGAAAGTAGCAGAGCTGACTGGCCATAGAGAGACCAAGGGAAACTGTGGTCCACCAGTTGATCCATTACTAGACTGATGTCCCTGATTATAGACTGCAGCTCAGATGAAAGGAGGACTTGAAAGCTGCAGTAGCTGACAAGACCCATAGAGTTCAGCCACTTCCACATGCCCATATTAAATGTATATCTCATGGAGAAGGTGGGTGGGAGGGACAGTTCTAGTTTGCACTGAGTTACCCTGAGCCAGAGACATTGTGTTTAAGCAACCTCATTCCTTTCCTGAGGTACTGGACTATACATGGGGGTACGATGAAGAGAAACTAACATGTACTAGACCATTCCTCTACAGAGAAGATCATTAAAGCCCCAATCCAACAAAGCAATTAAAACTGTCCCACAAATCTACCCAGCCTTGAAAATTAGGGAGGCATGATAGGATCCCCAAACTGCCCTGTCTTTGCTGCACTAAGAGGCATCTCTGCGCCGCAGAGAATTTCACCTTAATTTATACAAACATAGGTGAAAAAAGACTACGGACAAACTGTACATCCTTTTAATTTAATTTTAATTGGGTTGGATGCATCTCTGCGCGAGTCTGTAAATGTGGAGATATGCCAGTGTAAAACTAGTGTAAGCAAGAGAAGAATCAAACATGCCCACTGAGTCTTAGTTCTATGGCGTGTTTACTGAACCCTGGGTCAAGGAGAAGTCCTGACATGGCCTGGAGGCCTCGCTAGTAATTTTCAGATTCTAGAGCAGGGTTAAATGTTGAAGGAGCCTCCTAGAGCCAAGAAAAGAAGACGGGGAAAACACATCACTATAGAAAAAATAAAGGATGCAAACAGTGACAGGCCCCAAAATGTTTTTCATGAAGTGTTTAAAGTGTGCACACAGACACCTACATGTGCACACACCATGCTTGAAAGTTTTCAGAAAGATCAACTGGGCCACGTTGCAGAGGCCAGCAGGATGATATCCCCCCCATTCTACAGTGCATGAGAAGATCTACTCCAAATAATGCTTTCTAATTAGTCTGTGATTCTGCTTTTGTGTTCCAAACTCACAGGTTGATGTGTCTGCTGTTAACTCCATAATATGATACAAATCCTGCTTTTTTGTTTATTTGCATGCCGTGATGCTGTTTGCAGGGTTGTGGTAGCCAGACTGATCCCAGGGTATTAGAGAGGTGAGGTAATACCTTTCATTGGATTAACTTCTGCTGGTGAAAGAGACAAGCTGTTGAGCTTCAGGACTTGAAGAAGAGCTCTGTGAGCATCTCTCTTTTACCCACAGAATTGGATCCAATGAAGGATATTACCTCACCCATCTTGTCTCTCTTCGTGCTGTTTCCTGAACTGATAGCATGAAGAGAGACAAGATGAGTGAGTTTGGTGAAACAGTGAGTTTGGTGAACAGGAAGGCAGGAAACTCTGAGGAAAAGCAGTCTGTCAGGCTCTGGAATTTGCTGAACATTTTTTTTCCTCATTCTGGAGGAAGTAAAGCAGCTTTGCTTGCACTTCCTGTGTATATGACCCTCTGAGTGTACAGTTTTGATCATTCATTTTTAATCTTGTGTTTGAACTGAACTATATTTCCAGCTAAATATAAAAAATAAAACGTAGCAGACAAGTTATGCTAAGATAGCACCACTTTGGTTGGGCAAGGGAGCTATGACAGGGTGTATGTACATTCCTGGCTGAACGAAAAAATGTTTTAAAAGCCTTCCCTGGGAAAGAGTTAAAGCCTAAACAGTAGAGACTGCCAAGGTGTCCGGCTGGGAGAAAAGGGCTGACAGCTATCGCTGCATTAGACTGCTGGAAAGTGGAACAGAGAGATGTGCCTCAATAGCAGGGGAATGGGAGCTATATAAAACTGAGGTTTCCAGAGAAAAAAGGTGGGGCTCCTGAGAAAGAAGAATGAAATTTCCTCCCACATGGAGCTGAGCATGGTGACAGCACTAGGGGTGCTTTCCTTTATCTCCATTCGCCCAACCAAAAGGGATAACTGGAACATCTGACCGGAGGGTCTTTATTCTTTGTCTGTGTTAGTTAGGCTACCTGCATATTAAATGAGCTTTCAGAGACTGTCTGTCTCTCATGATGGAGGCTGGGTCTACATTGACGGCGGCAAATTCGCCACCATCACATCGACTGCTCTGGATCTACTGAGTGGTCTGTATAGACACGCTCAGTCAATCCAGGAAGCGATGCAGGAAAACCACCCTGGTAAGTGGAGTTGTGCTGCATCGAAGGGAGCGCTGTTCCCTTCGACGTAGCGCAGTGTGGACACCGCGCAGAAGAGATGCTGCAAAGTCGACAGGAGATACGCAAGTAATTTACGTCATTTGCGTATCTCCCGTCGACTGCTGCCGAATCACAAAGTTAAGTGTAGACCGGGCCGGAGATAACTTCAAGGGCTTTTTTGCTTTAGTTTGGTTTCCATCCTGGCTTAGACAAGTGGTGACCCCAAACCCAAAGGGTGGAGCACTGGCTTATTACTGGCAGATATAAGGAAATGAAAGGCGATTGAGAGGAATAAGTGAGGGAATTTAGAAGAAGATCTTTGGAAGGCAAGTTAATTTGGAATCAATAGAATGATAGGATCAGGGAGAAGAAAGGAAAAGTGAGAGTGGAAACCTGACAGATTCAATAGCCTATTTGGATATCTTGGGCTAGGCAAGAGGAGGACAGGTGGCTGGAGCTATGAGGCAAGGAGCTCTAGTCCCTTTTCTTCTGCAATGAAATGCTGCATGATTGCCCTCAGTGAAGGCACTGCTAGAACCAGTCACAGTGAAAGCAGGCTTCTCTTCATATCTCCGCCAGCCCACTTCAGTCCCGCCCTGCAGCACCCATGCATTTCTAGTCGTAGCCCTCTCTTTCTACAGTTATAAATCTATGACTACCTTGAACAAGCATTATCACTATGTTGAACCCTATTAATTTCAAAGCAGAAAAAAGGCTAGAACTTTCATCTTCCTGCACAAAAAACAAGGGCTCCTAACATTTGAACTGAAAGAGAACCTCTGTTACTGCATAACAAGACAAGGAATATGACACAGATAAGTAGTTGTGATTTCATCCATTAGAGAGCTCTGGTACATTAATGCAAACTAGTTTGTTTTGCTCTCTCTAATAGGTCTATATAAAGTAATTGTATAGACACAGTATATGGCAGTCTCCTATGAAGTTGCATGCGATTTACCTTCTTCAACTAAGTAAAGTAACATCTGGACCTATGTCTCCGAAGGTCAAATACTGGTTCGCCAAGCTGCTGTACTACCAAACCACTGATTGTATGTACACACCAGCTTACAGGTTGGCTACAATTGTCTTTTCGGCTTTTGCCCCCACAGCAGAATATGTTGGGAATATGAAGGAGGGAGGGTTTGCATCTATTTTCACTTTGTTCCTCTCCCCTTCTATTTTTCCTTTTCTTTTCCCTTTCTATTCTCCTCCCTCTCTCCTTTTGTTTCCTGTCTTCTCTCACCTCCACCCCACTTCTTTTTTTGGAGGGGGAGGAGCTTGTAACATTCATTGGTACCCTGGAGCTCAGGGGCATAAACAAAGGGAGGCAAGCAGGGGCATGTCCCCCGACCCCCAATTGCCAGGAGGGAGCAGGCACAGAGCTCCTCCATCCCCCGAGGCCCTAGCAGGGAGAGCTAAGAAGTAGCCTAGATTTAGCAAAACCACCAGCGTTGTTGTGGATTATGGTGAAATAGTGGTGAGGATTTTTTATTGAAAATGAGCGCATTTTTTAATGTAATGAGATTTTAGCATGGTAGCCCTGAATTGGACCCCTTAGTAACTGATCCTTACATTCCTATGTCCCCTCTCTTCCACACTGGTCATAACCTGGCAAATACTTAATTTAGAAATTCTTTAAAGTAACATACAGAACTGAACACAATATATCACTTTAAATGGACAGCATGTGGCACAAAAATGTGATTTACCACTGGTTGTTGATCATCACTCTAAATCTGTACAGAGGCTTCAGATTTAAAAATAAATGTGTAAGAAGTACAAGGGAATCATATGACTTAGGGATGACACAAGGGAGTGCCCTGAAAAATGAATATGAGAGAGAAGCACACAAAGGCCAGAATTAGATACTATCCCAATTACAGAAAACTGCTTTTCACTAAATAAATGAAATCCACAAGACTCAAAGCTAAAGCTAACATTTTGTCTTTTTTTTGGCGGTATGCAGAGCTGGAAGGACTAGGAAGTGTTAAATGATGAGATATTGTTAAGATTAATATTTTCAAATGTACGCCAATTGTATACATTCATATATTATGAAATGTTAGGTTTCTTTTTAAAGTGTAGCAGTAGTAGGTGTTTTTAAACAAATAATTTGGTTCTGAGGTTCTGATCAAGTTAAACAGAGGCCGAAGTTGAGCAGTGACTAAACCATATAGGAGGAACTCTAATACAAAATGTTTTTACTAAATACTGTATGCCTTCAAAAGAGTAAGAGTTAGTAGGTTAAATAACAAAAGCACTTTTCTTAAAGCTGTTTACTTTTCATACAAGCATTGGACCTGATTCTGCCTTCACTCTCACTAGTTTTACACTAGTGTAGCTGTTGACCAGAGTAGAACTACTTGTGGTTTACACTGGGATAAAATTAGACAGAGCCCTTTTTTTTTTTAAATGCTCAGAAATTTCCAGACATCCAAGTGCCAGTATCTCTAAGGAGGATCAGCAAGCAGTGAATGTGCTTCTTTTCCTTCTCTTACTTTGGTCATCCATCAGGAGAGCTTTGCTGTCCTTTGCGGCAGGAGTTGCGTCTCCTAAGCACACACGGCTTTATCGTTCTGATTACAACTGTTAATCTTTACCCATGATTGAATCTACATAAAATGGTTTCCTTTGAAAAAGGCATTGCTGTTGCCAAAGCCAGCCATGCCCTTTTCTGAGAAAGCAGGAAGTCCCTTCGGTTTAAATATAGTCAAACAACGTTAATATTCTCAGTACGGATACAGAGTATGCAGTTTCCTGTTTAATGCTGTATGCATTTGTGTGTGTAAGATTGACGTTTACTGCACTAATACTGTTAAATAATTGACTTCCATGTTTGTACCATTGTGGAAGCTAATGGTGTCATGGCAAAAAATCTAGGACCTATATTTTATTGTCCTAAATGCCATAATATGCTTGCATTTTAAAGACCTGCCTATGAGCGTGGTTTTCTCTTCCTGAATATGTCTTTGAAAATGTTTCAAGAGGTAGCTTTGCAATTAGAAAGATAAAAAGTATTAAATAGCAAAAGTATGCAAAAAAAGGTGAAACTTTAAAATTTTCTTATGGAAGTTTCTAAACCCTTGTCACAGAAAAATATCTCGTTTTGAGTTAGATTTCTGCTATGTGATCATAATTCTGAGAGCTGAAAATCTGAAGCCTTTGCACCTTTCAGTTAGGAGAGCTGATACTTGAAAGGAGAGAGAAATAAATCATAAATGGCTTTTTTCCAGTTTTACATCAACACCTGGGTTCTTGTGTCAGGAAGTCGAAGTCCCACCAGACCCCCACACACTAGAACAGTGGAAGCCAGGAGAATGGGGATTGCTTTGGTGATGCCAACAAGGGAACCAAATATTAAGTTTCCAAGTACAGCTGCTGCTTTGCATAGTGCATTCAAAAAGCCGAAGCCTGTTGCCCTAAAAGAGAAAAAAGAATAACATTAAAATGGTTGAAAAATTAAAGCTTTTGGGACAGATCCGCAGCTGAGATAAATCAGGCTAGCCTCATTGACTGTAGTGGAGCCATCCCAATTTACACAGCTGAGGATCTGGCCTCTTGATTTTATAGGGTGCCAACAAACCAAGGGGACGGCCATCTTTGTATGGGAAACGGAAAGTTTTAATTTCCCCTAGTTGGCACACCTCTTAAAATAGCACTTTGTGGAAATGCTCATCCTCATATGATAATGAACTCAAAGAATTTAGACATGATCCAAACAAAGGGCGCGAAAAATGGATCTTGGGATGGAGGTGAGATCTAAGGTTATGTCTACACTGCAAAAAAACCCCCCACAGTACCGAATCTCAGAGCCCAGATCAATTGACTCGGGCTTGTGGGGTCAGGCTGTGGTCTGGAGGCTGGGTTCTGAAAGCCTGCAAGTGGGGAGGGCCTCGAAGCCAGGCTCCAGCCTGAGCTTGTATGCTTACACTGCTATTTTTAGCCCCGCAATCTGAGCCAGCCCGCAAGCCTGAGTCCATTGACCAAGGCTCTGAGATTTGGTGCCATAGGTTTTTCTTTGAAGTGTAGACATACCCTCAGATCTGCAGGACAGGGAAGGAACTGGTTTGCTGGCTGAGAATCTAACAAAAACACATCAGAGTGGAAACTGCCTTATGGAAATGAAATATATGATCCTATTAACATTATTTATCTAAGCTCAAGAGTAACTCGCCTGCTTAGCACATGACAAAGTTAAAACTAGATGTTCTGCAAATCACCTTGGTTTCAATAAACCTTATTTAACCTGGAATATATCATTTGGAGACTGCTGCTTGGGTAATTTTGCACAGGACATCCCAAAGAGAACAAAACTCTTCAAACCTCTAATTAGAAGTAGAGAAAGCAAAGGAGACCAGAAGTGTTAGTTAACATGGATTCGGACAATACTTTGTATTCATTCTTCTTCTTTATGGAACACATGGTGCCTCTGACATATCACGCGAGGGGAAAACGCAGTGATATGTCTAGGGGAAAAAGAGACAGGCAGATAGAAAGCAGAAGCTATCAAGAGATGCTGCCTGAGACGGTAAGCAGGAGAGTCATAGGAAGCCTCTCAGAGTGGCCACCAACATCTAGGAATCTTACCTTTTGTCCCTAAGGTGGCTATTACTCTGGCATGTAAGCTCTGCCTGTAGCCAGAGAGCCTGCTGAGAATTATGCATGAGAGGAGAAACTGAAATGACTAGGTAGCAAACACCTTTGAGGCTGCAAAATTTGCAGCATGAGAGAGGGAGCAGTACAGATCTCTGAGAGTTGCCTGAGAATCACTGAGATTCACTTTTGAAGGGGGGAAACTGAGGAGGCCCTGAAAATGTTGCCCAAGAAGCCACTGAAACCCTCTAACTGAGAGATGGACCAAGCAAGGCCTTGCAACGTTACCTTAGAAGTGGCTAAAGCCACTCTCTGGCAAAGATTGGGGAAGTCCTAGGAAAAACTGTTGAAGAAACCAATCAAGGGGAGGACTGTGGGAGCCTTGTGAACACTGTTGAAGGAGGCTGGTCCCTCAACATGTGCTAGTTCTGCTAGGACACTAAAAATAGCAGTGTAGTCAAGAGTAGCAGGGGCAGCAGCAGCTTGGGCTAGCCATCTGAGTAAAAACCCATCTGGATCTCTTGGATATGTACTTGGGCAGCTAACCCGAGCCACCACCAATGCCACCCCTGGCCACACTGTTCTATTTAGCGCCCCGGCTTGAACAGAACTAGTGTATGTCTGTCTACCCATGCTGGGAAGCACACTCCCAGCTGCAGTGTAGACACATCCTTAGAGGGGCCCCAGAGAGCAGGATGTGATTTTCCCCCTCGCCCCAGGAGAGTTTGTGTTGTAAGGTGAGGTTCACGAGCAGGAGTGCTGGCACTATTTTTATAGTGGGGGTGCTGATGATGGAAATCCTGTAAACCATGTATTTGGTGCTTGTTACTATTCAAGCCAAGGGTGCGGTAGCACTCCTAGTTCTAGCACCACTGCTCATGAGGAGGGGAGTCCCAGAGTGCAAAATGGGGCATCAGTATCATGGTATTTGCAGGAAGTTGATTGGTACAGGGAGGACCTCTTGGAAGGGCAGTGTCTCCACTCTGACTAGTGCTAGGGGGGATCATGGTGGAGGCAGAGTTTGACTGGTATTGGGAGGAATCTCATGGTGGAAGAAAGAGATTGATTAGTATGATAAATGGGTATTGTTCCATTTTTGTCTTTGTTTATGTGCAGAATATACTCCTAAAGACATAGGACTTATTTGTTCTGATCAGTGCTTATATATATATATACACACACACACACACATGCAATTATTGTAGCTTCCACTAGTGCCCTAAGGCCAATATTTGCCCAAAAGATTATGAACACTGAGAAAAACAACATTTATGTAGAGATAATGTAATCCTTTTCCATCAGTAGGTCTCAGCATAACCGCGGTAAGAGTTAACAGAATAAAAGCTAACAGAACTAACAAAAGAATATAGATCTAGTTAATGCAAATTCAGACACAGCTCTAGACATAAAATCTTTGTAAAAGCAGTGCTAAGGAACATCTGGGGATACTTTTTATATTACTCTGTAAAGGTAAATTGCTTCACAAATACTATCTGCTTACATCATCTAGTTATAACAAGGGCCTGCATATAATTTCCTGAGCATTTATTTTCATATCCTGTGCTTTACAACTAGCACATTCAGAACCCACAATATATCCTGGGACTGTTATCAAGTGGATGTCTCTATATTTTTAACTCAAGCATGAAGGCAATTTTTAAAGATGGTATATAATATATTTGAACTAAACTGGTGCAGTATTCAGATACTGGAAAAACCCAGCTCTTCTGTAAAAAAATAATGGGCACAGTCAAATTTTGGAACTGGATGCTGCTGCTAATTTTGTGATCTCAGTAACATTGTCAAATGATCATAAGAAGAAATGAATAAGACTATTAAAATAAGCCCATTTTTCATTGCCCTTGACTGTTTCAAGGATTTGAAGCAAACAATTCTTTAGTAAATGCAATCTTTTGAGCTTTAAGCAATCTTCATGTATAAAATTTTACATAAAATACAAGTCATTAATCGTGTCTAGGAACAAAAATAATATTTTCAAAAGAACGAATAAATACGTCTGAATAATGGAGACCTGGTTTCCTGCATCTCTATTTTGACTCATCTCTGATTATTGATGTTGCAGGGCTGGTACGCCCTGCCATGGGCTCCAGGTCATGTATGCTGGGAAGGCAGGAAAAAGCTGTAGAGCCACTAATTAAATCTCACATTAGCGACCCTGACTACCAAAGGCGGTCACACGTCCCTATGGCCCCAGTCAATATAGTGCCCCCCCCAGTCGGGGCAGCATTACCTAGTGGCCAGAGTCAATACAGCAGCTCTTCCAATCAGGGCAGCTTGGCCTAGTGGCCGGGATCAATAAAGTGGCTGTCTCAGTCAGGGCTGTGTGGCCTAGTGGCTCTTTGGGGTAGTGGGGCGCTGCCTACAGGTGTTCGAGCACTCCCTGCAACTCTGAGCCCCAGCCCAGGGCTCTGTCATTGGAGGGGTAACAAGCCACCAAATCAGCAAGGATCCTCCCGAAACACACTGATTGGTTTCCCTGTTCTGCACCATTGCACCATTCAAGTCCCCATGTGCTACTTCCTATCCTGTCTCCCGTGGCGCTGATCCCTGATTCTCCAGGGGCTCCAGGATCCTAATGCTGGTGTGACTCCTGGTGGTTCGGTCCCTTCCCCGGGTTCATCCACTGACCTACAATCCGTGGCTCAGCGTGCCTCTGCACTGGGGTCAGAGTCTGCAGCCACTCCCTGGAGAAAGTCGCTGGTCTGTGTCCTCCCTCGTTGGCAGCTAGCCCAGACTAAACTGGGTTGCTTCTTTATACCTTGCTTCCAGGCTAAGCATGTCCAACACAGGCAGAGGGGTGTGGCACATCACTCTACCCCTCAAGATAGGACCCTGCAGGAGATTTTCTCTACCCTCCTCCCCTCGCATTGGTGAGAAGATGCCCACATTAGCATGGGCCTTACTCGGACAATGTGCTATGCTGAACTCGTAGGTTTGGAGGGCAAGGTACCATCTCATGATGTGGGCGTTCAACTCCTTCATTGTGTTGATCCATCATAGGGATGTGTGGTCCATAATGAGTCAAAAGGGGCTCCCTAGTAAGTAATATCTAAGGGTCTCTATTGCCCATTTCACGCCATGGCTTCTTTCTCGACACTTGACCTCTTAAGGAAACGGTTTCTGGCTTAGGTAGAACACAGGGTGCTCTTCTCCATCTCATTCCTGCGACAGAACAGCCCCCAGCCCCACTTCAAAGGCATCAGTCTGTAAAATAAATGCCTTTGAGAAGTCCAGATGAATTTGAACGAGTTCCTGAATGAGTCACTCTTTCAAGGTCTGAAAGGCACTTTCACACTCTTCCGACCACTGAATCTTCCATGGCTGTGAGTTCTTTGTGAGATTGGATGGGGGACAGCTATCATGGGAAAGTCTGGCACAAACTGCCAATAGTGTCCTGCCAAGCCAAGGAACATCCTTACCTGCCTGTTTTTGTCATGGGGCAGGGTAGTCTCTCAGGGCCTGTACCTTGTCCACCAGGGGATGAAGTCATCCTGCCCCTATGGTATACCCCAAGTAAGTCACCTCCTTCCGCCCAAGGTGATACTTAGCAGGTTTGGCTGAGTGTCCCACTTTCTTCAGGGCTTGCAGTACCGCAGTGAAGTGCTGCAGATGTTCCTCCCAAGTAGTGCTATAGGCCACTATGTCATTGATATATGCAGCTGCGTAATGCCAATGTGGCTGCAATAGTTGATCCATCAATTGTTGAAATATAATGGCGGCCCCATGTAGTCTGAAGAGCATACTAATAAAGTGATATAGGCCGAATGGCGTAGGTAAGGCTGTCTTCTCCCTGGATGATGGCATAAGGGGTATTTGCCAATACTCCTTAGTCAGGTCTCTTGTTGATAAAAATTTGGCACTCCTCAGCTGTTCCAGCAGTTCATCAACCCACAGCATCGGGTGGGCATCAAAGTGAGAGATGGTGTTGATGCCCCTAAAGTCTACACCAAGAACCTCATAGTTCCATTGGACTTTGGGACCAGGATGATGGGGCTCCACCATTCACTCTGGGATTCTGCCACCACCCCCCCAGGCTTACATCGCCTTAAGTTACTTCTGGACTACTTTCCACATCTTCCTGGATGATGTTGTTGATGTTGGTTGTGGATCTTCTGCCCAGGAGGGGTGTCTATGTGATGGCTAGTAATATTCGTTTTTCCGGTGTGGAACGAAAAAATGGTGGGGAAGTCCTGGACCAACTGTTGTAGCCTTGCTTGTTGTTCTGGGCTTAAATCCTGCCCCACTGTGACCAGTCCTGGGTTGGGGGGTGCACTGGCTAGAAGTCCAATTTGGGTTTTGCGGGGTAGGGAGCAATTAGCAGACCCTCATGCACCTTCCATACTTTTAAGAGGTTTACATGCTATATGCAGAATTCTTTTTGTCATCTGGAGAATTGGATTTCATAGTCCATGGGCCCCATGTGTCAAACAATTTCAAATGGCCCCTGCCTCTTGGCAGTTTTGACTCCAAACATGGCAATAGGAGTAGGACCTTGTCCCCGGGTTCGAACATCTATAGTTTGGCTCCCCAGTTGTATTGGAGCTCTTGGGTGTGCTGTGCCTGCCTCTAATTTTTCTGAGCAAACTCCCTTAGCTTCTGGAGATCTTCTCATAATTGCAAGATGTAGGGCAGTGATCCCATGACCCTGGATTCCTGTTCCTCCCAGGTCTCATGAAGCAGATACAGGAACCCCCTAGGTTGTCTCCCATAAAGGAGCTCAAAAGAGTAGAATCCCATGGAGGTTTGGGGCACTTTACGCACTTGTCCCTGTGTCGGGGGGCACTGTCCATGGTTTTCTCAAGCATCATCTTCAGGGTGCTACTGAACCTTTCGACTAGCCCATCAGGCTATGGTGATAGACCAATGTCCAGAGAGCTCAGATGTCTAATAGGCAACACAGTGTGGCCATTGGTTTAGACAAGACATTTGTTTCAGTTAGTTAAGATTTCTCTGGGTATGCCTAACCGGGCAAAAATCTTGAGGAGCTCTGTGACAAGGGTGGGGCCATGGTGGTTTGTAGTGGGATCACCCCTGGGTAGTGAGTCCTGCAGATGACTTCTAGCAATATGTATTGGAATGATATTTCTCAAATGATCCCACCAGTGACACACTCTTCTCCAATGATCCCACCAAGTCTAGGCTGATCCTCTCGAAGGGGACCATGACCACTGGGAGTGGGATCAGATGCACCTTCTGTATCCCCTATGGGCCAGTCCACTGGCATTTAGGGCAAAAGGTGAAAAAGTCTCGTACCTCTGGTGTATCTCTGGCCAGAAGAAGCTGAAAGCCACCCATTGCAAAGTCTTCTCCTGCCCTATATGCCCAACCCACCATATGAAGTGGGGTAATCACAATATATCACATCAGAATCAGTGGGGTACCAAGAGCTGGCAGAGCTCCTGTCCCATCTGGGGCACCTGAGTCAGCCAATAAAGGTGGTCTTGGTGGACCTTGAAATACAGTCCTTGGAAAAGTCTTGAGCCTGGGCTGGCTGGTCATTCCTTGTCCTGGATTTGCTTCCATGCTTTTGCTCCTGGAGGAAGTCCCCATTCATTGCTAGCCATTCCAGGTCATTGTCTTCCCAGGGGCCAACCCCCTTCCGAAGTTGTGGGGGACTCGTGGTCTGAGTTGAGGGACCTTCGTCTGGGTCATCTGGTTGTTCGTGGCCCAGGAATTCCGTCTTCAGCAGTTCAGGTATCTCATCTTCTCTACTGCTACAGCCCTGCAGAACTTCCTGGAACCAGGGCCAGTCCCATCTTAGTACCACGGGGTATGCTAGGGCTGGAGATAAGCCCACCTGGCACTTTTCCTCATGGCTCCTAACTACCAGCCAGACTCTGGCAGTGGGGTATGATTGTACCTGTCCGTGGATTCATTGCATATATATGGGTTCTCCTGCAGGGTTGGGAGGACCCACTAGGTTGGCCTGGACCAATTTCCGGCTACATCCCAAATCTATGAGGGCTGTCTTCAGGATACCATTTACCCATCCAGATAACAGTAGCTTAGCCAGGTCCAGTGGTCCGCCAACCACACCTGCCCATAGGTGCAATCCATGAAGGGACAGTCTCTCCAAAAGTGCCTCTCCTGCCCACACTTATAGCAGTGACTCTTGGGCTGTCTAGTCCATGGACTGTGTCTGGGTACACCTGATGTGCGCAGGGAAGTTTCCCTCTCCCCCCGCAGGGTTGGATGTGAGTTTCCCTGAGTGGCCAGTGGCGTTAGGTGGTTCCTGAGAGCTTTCTATCTTGGGCCTCAATTGCCTGTGATTGGGGTTCCGAGTCCATCCCACTGTGCCCTCAGGTTTGGGGTTGGATCACTCCGAGTCCGCTGCAGCCTGGTAATCTTCCATTAGTGAGACTGCTCCCATTCTTTTCCCGGTAGGTATGTGTCTGTGCCAAGCCAGTCAGATAAGGTGTGAGTAGAGGATGGCCCAATATTCCGGGAGCCATCGGGCTGCTGTCACAACTCATTCAAAAGTGACAAGGAACAGCTCAGGCTCGTCTCCAGGCCCTATGCTGGTAAGCCTCACCAGCAGTCCTGCCAAGGTGTCCCCCGTCCCATCCCCTATGAGGCCCTGCTGACTGCAACAGCATCGTCATCTGTTGGAACAGGTGTTCATGTTGGGTCTGGTGTTGGGTGACCAATTCTCACAGCAGCTGATCCTGATGCTGTGTCATTTGGAGCTGGTGATCTGCTGCACCAGGTGGGCCTGTTGTTGCCGCTGACTTTCCAACATCCATTTTAAGAGTTTCTCGGTGTCCATGTCTGTTTGGAGGGGAGGTCTTGTGGTCTAATCCCCTTTTCTGGATCTTTCAGCAAGTCCTGGACGATACCTGTATTCTCCACCAGGTTGTCGCAGGTCTGGTACGCTCTGCCACAGGCAGTGGGTCACGTATGCTAGGAAGGCAGAGAAAAGCTGTACAGCCACTGATTAAGTCTCCCATAGTGACCCTGACTCAAACATGGTCATATGGCCCAATGGCTCGAGTCAATACAATGGCCCTTCCAGTCAGGGCAGCTTGGACTAGCAGCGGAGTCAACAGAGTGACCCTATAGTTGGGGCAGCGTGGCTTGGTGGCTGGAGTCAATATGATGGCCCTTCCACTCAGGGCAGCTTGGCTCAGTAGCTGGAGTCAATAAAGCAGTTGCAATGCCTTGGCCTAGTGGCTGAGATCAATAAAGCAGCCCTCTCAGAGTGACACGGCCTAGTGGCCCTTTGGGGCAGTGGGGTGCCACCTCCAGGGGTGCGGTGCCCGAGGTAGAGGGACTCAGGCCCTCCCTGCTTCTCCAAGCCCCAACCCAGCGCCCTGTTGCTGGAGGGGTTACATGTCACCGAATCAGTGGAGATCCTTCTGAAACATGCTGATTGGTTCCTCGATTCTCCCACCATTGCACCATTTAAGTCCCCATGGCTACTTCCTACCATGTCTCCCATGATGCTGCTCCCCGATTCTCCAGGGCCTCCAGGAGCCTCAGTTGGTGCCACTCCTGGTGGTTCAGTCCCTTCCACAGGTGCATTTGCTGACCTACAATCTGCCCAGGGCATGACGTGCCCTTGCTCTGGTGTCAGAGTCTGCAGCAGCTCCCTGGAGAGAGCTAGAGGTCTGCATCCTCCCTCCTCGGCAACCAGCCCAGACTGAGCTGGGTTACTTGCTTCCAGACTGAGCATGCCCATCAGGGGTGGAGAGGCATGGCATCATCAGCCTGCAGTGTGTCATTAATCCCCTCTAGGCTGGGGTGGAGCCGTCACAGTTTACTTGCAACTATGGACTTAATTGTGTATGCCTTGAAAACCAAAAAGCATCAGTGGGAATTTCTGATGTTCAAGGAAAGCAGAGTCAAGCCATATAGCTTTAAAATACAAACATATTTGTTAAAATAATATTTGTGATTCAAATCAATTGTATCCCATATTAATAGTTCCCTTCACTGCACCCAGAATTCATTCTAGTAAAACAGAAGGACTGAGAAATTTACGTATCTGCCCCACCCTCCAAGCACAACAGGGCACAGCCTCCCTCCCTCTGTGTCTCCACTGCAATCCTTGCTGCAGTGTGTTGAAGAGGAGATGATGTGTCCTGACATTCTGAGACTCATGAAGGAAACCTGGTGCATCATCGAAGCACTCAGTGTGGACAGAAATGCAAATGTCCGAAGGCGTGAAGACGTTACCAAACATCACACCAATCTGCACTACCTTGATCAGTTACCGGCAAATCGTTGGCACAGACTCTTGTTTTCTGACTCTGTGTGAGGAATTAGCAGTGCGATTCCTTAGTCATCGAGGGAGTTATGTAGTCACGATCCTGTGCACAGCTTAGAAGATTGACAGGAACTCATCACATCAATACACGCAACGCAGTGCTGGGGATTTTTTCAACTCTTTAAAAATTATTTATTTTATGTCTTTTAATAATAACAATACACATAACCCTCCGGAAACCTGGGGGTATGGCAGATCTGCCAGTGTGGTGGCAGTTAGAAGGTAGGTTTCAGTTCTGGTGCTAGGGAGGCCTGGGATAGTTAAACCATGACAAAGGAAAGTGGCTTCCTTTAAGCTAAAGTCCCAAATGAAAAATGGTAACCAAAGTGGTTAAAAATGAGAGGATATCCAAGCCTATAGATCACCAGAGCTCTTTCCCTGGCTGCCATGCATATTCTTCCATGGGCCAGTTATTTCTACTACTAAAATGAATGTTCTGGCCTTGAAGCAATAGCACCAAGTGACTGCATCTTCTTGAAGTCCCAGTAGCATTTGCAGAGGTGCCTGTTTGTACAGACCAGGGATGACACTTTATTTGCCAGAGCCAGTGCAGTGTCCATCTGTACCCTCACCTAAGACTATGAATAGCATTCTCATGGCTCCCCAAAACATAAGTGAGAAGATATAACAGAAGCCAGCAGTTTTCCTTGCTGTGCTATGGCCAATCTTCTAATGGTAACAACTCAACCATGTCCAATTTTTTTCCCCTTTCAAAATTAGGACATAGCTTCATATCACAGACTAACAAGATGCAAAATTACGTCCACAAGTAGGACTACACAATTTGTCTTTCTGTATCAGATTAATGATTCATCAAGGACAATTGTATAGTCAGGTTGTAAATCCCTGAAATGTGATCATTCCATCACTTCTATGGAAATATAGAATTGGAGATATAAGAAAAGGAACTACAGTCAGAGAACTAGGGGTCCTAGATTATTAGATCCTGGATGCTGAAGAGTCAGAGGGAGGGAAGGATGAAGGAAACAGACACTTTGACAAGGAAATAGAGAACTAGATCAAGTGACTTAATAAAAATCCCTTCACTTTTTTACAAAAAAAATTTCAGCTGAGTTTATCTGAAATCATCTGCTGGACTAGACAAATCAGCAGATGAGAATAATCAGGATTATATTACATACAAATCCTCCTTGAGATCATATCTGAAACAAAACATACAACAGTAGTCTAAAAATAAAGACAGCAAAGAAAGACTTGTGAGGGTTTTAGCCAGGTGAACAGGTTAAAAATTCCACCACTCTGCCTGCCTTGGGTGGAGCAGAAAAGAATACAAATAAACATATAGGCAGAAGGGTAAGAGTGGTGAAAAGAAGTTCTAGGTGATTGCCTCTGCTACTAGATTGGGGGAATGGAGAAAATTTTAGTATAGCTTTAGACCATTCATGTGCTTTTATAATTTTATAAGGCCATCAGATCCTCTGGTGATGGACATGGAATAAATGGAGCAGATAGATAATAGTAGACTAGATATCTTTGCAACACTGAGGAAACTTCAATATGAGTTGATGATGAATCATAATCCCAGGAATTAGGAAGTGAATTATTTACAGTTCATCACACAAAGGAATGAATTCACTATTCAGAACGCCTGCACCACTGAGAAAGAAGAGGGAAGAAACTTGGGCAACATTGCATTTCTGTGGTATTTCATGCCATAAGAAAACAAATATGAGTTTCAACAGAGTGCAGTTGAACCACATCCACAGGATGGCAGGAGAAAATAACTGCCAGGAAGTGTAATGTAAATGACTGCAAAGCTATGACAGATGAATACAAAATTTCTCGTGTGACAGCCACAACAATAAAACATAGGGCTGAAAATAGCCTATGGGTAATATTTATCACCCAGGGGTAGTTCTCAAGGCTCAGAAAGGGAAACAAAGGATGGGTTTACTGAGTAGTAGGTGGATCGATAATTTTTCATGTTTGACCAAACTCTATGCACTCTTTTCAGATGCTCTGGGAAAAGGCAGGATATGATGACTGCATTTTACAGTACATTGTGAACTCTAAATTAGCTGGCTAAGATCAAAATCCAGATGTCTGGCAGTCACAGTGAAGTTAATGAACTGTTGGGTTACTTGATCCAATGTGACGTAGAGGAGGTACAATGAGGTGATCCGTACTCATCAGTAGTACTTTTATTCCAAAGTCCACTTAGGTTTGGCTTATTTATCTGGTCACAGCTACTCCATGGTGAGAGTTTTAATTTATAATCCTGGTGCTTCCCAAACCAATTCACAGGAAGCTGTTGACATTCATGTGAACATAGCAATTGAATTTTAAAGTAATAAAATCTTCCTAAACATCTCTTCTCTAGAGAATTTTAGCTTAATTCCATTCAAAAGTGCACTATAGGTAGAGTTGGTTGCCTGTACATTAATTCTACCCACCTGTACATATGCATTATGATATAGTCTTTAATTACTTGACTGCATCTATTTTTTCCCACAAGACCCCTGCCTGATTCAGTGGACAGCACAGACCTGCTCAGAGGATAAATCAGGGCTGTACAATGAAGGCGGCTGTTGTCTGGAAGACCCCTGCCTCATTTGTTGCAGAAGGTGAAAAATCTGTACTGAATGAGGCAGGGGGGTGCTGTAAGAGAAAGGACAGACTCATGTTTAAGACAATTGAATGTTGCCTGGAGTATTGGATTCTATCCCTGCCTGTGCCACAGAGTTCCTGTGTGATGCTGGGCAAGTTGCTTAAACCAAACGTCACTAATTATGCATACCTCATTTTCTGGGTGCCCTGTTTGAGATCCTTTAATCTGATTTGCAGAAGTGCTGGAGCTCAGAGTGCAACTGCCATTAATGGGAGCTGTGTTTTGAACATAAAACCTGTTATTAGATGCTAAGTACTCGGAATCATCAGGTCCAAGGTGTCTCAATCAGCCATCCACAATTCGTGGACACATCTGACCATGTTGGCGTTCATCTCTGTGCCTAAATTCCCCCGGTGTGAAAAGGGGACAATATCATCACTGCGCCTCACAGGGACATTCTGAAAATTAAGCAATGAATGAATGTGAAGAATTAAGAAACTGCAATAAGAGCATCATAGGAAAAATATGGAGAAATTAATAATTCTGTAGTCAGTGCTGGATTTGGATGGTGTGCAGTAAATGATGCGTGGAACCACATGCTAAATAAAGATAAAAAGAAATATTGGATAGCTTGCTCAGTGAGTGAGCACTGTCCATCTTGTGCCTTCAATGAGGCAGGGGTCCTCTCACAAAAACAACATCGTCATGTCATTAGACTGTATCATAACACATACCCCCCCACGGAGGCTGATTTAAGGTTGCATAAGTGACCTTATTTTTGGCATTTCCAAACTTTTGAATGTGTGACTTTGTAACCTTAACAATGTTCTTTTAACCGTTCTATTTTGTGTAATTGAGATAGAAATTTGACAAGAAAAAAGATCTCAGAGAACAGAGGGAGAAATATTTTTGAGATTACATGAAAATACGAGGCAGCACTTTCCTTGTCCTTTAATCCGGGAAACTCTTCAGAGTTCAAAATCTTAAAACGCGTGGAAGAAAGGAGGTTTGGCAAGATATTCAGTGGCTGTACATTGATTTGGGACAGGGACTGAGACTAATCAGAAGCTTTCTAGAACCAGTCTGTTGGCTAAGCAACCATCCAGATTTATGCAGAACATTAAGCAAGGTGATGCTCAACAAGTTACTATCTTTGATGACATGTTTTATGATGCTATAAACTGGACTAATGCAGAATATTGTTCAGCTAATCATTATGGTATTGTACAAATTTGTATATAAAGCAATAAAGAGAAACCCAGTAGTATCAGAGTTACTGTTGTGTATTATCTGTAATAGATATATTTATTCTCTAATCCGGATTTTAAATGTGTCTTATATTTGCAGTTGAGCAGCTCCAATGAAGATTTAGACCGTATAGCCAGACAAAACGTATGAAGATCAAGTTAAGGGTGAGAGTACACAGCAGTCATTTAGGACAAACAACATTAAGGGAGTATTGTAATTACCTCAAACCCAGGCATTAGAAAACTCAGGAAATTCAGAGTTAGGGTTAAACTTAAAAGTAATCTAAACATGTTAAGGTTCAGAAATGCAGTTAGGTTACTGAAACCACCCTAACTCAACCATGATAGGGAAAAATTGAATGTGTCACTGTATGTCATGTACATTGATTATTTTCAAAAATTCATGTTATATACCCAACTGAGAAAGGGCCAACATAATGTTACTTGTAGTATAATTTATGAAACATGTATCCTATTAACCCTCAACACTGGCAAACGGTCAGGTGTGTGAGGTCCAGTCAATTTCCGAGACCTGTTGGGGAGATGTGCTGGAAGGAAGGGTGGGGTTCTCAGGCTGGGTCACTTGCTTCTGTTAAGCCTCACCTCCCACATCTGGAAAATACCTGCTTTTTTTCTAGCCTGCTCTCCAGCTGCACCTTACTTTCCTCTGTTGCTGGTTCCTGACCTCTCCTACAGACAGGGAAAATAGTGGCAAAAACAATGCACATCTGATAGTGGTAAGTAACTGATAAGATAGAACAGAATGGCTCCATGCAGGGCATAGGGCTGGCAACCAAGAATAGGCAAGACAGCACCTTATGGCTCTCAGCCAGTTTTGGACTGGTCCTGTGTGCTAGTATTCAAACAGGTGAGAGTAAAGGAGGATGAGGGAGATGTGAGGGATTTCAGAGGGACAGAGAAAGGGCAATCAGAACCAGGGATGGAGCCAGGGATGGGGTGTGAGGGATGAGAGTACAATTGTTTGGAAAGTTCTAAAGGTTAAGGAACTTTTTATGATCTCCTAGAGACTGACAGACCATAAGGCTACATGTAAAGCGAGGTAGATAAAAATCAATTATTTTAATTTTTTTTAATTGTGTTTTTTTATTTAAATTGTATTTTTTTATTTAAAAAAAATCAATAAAACCCTAAATTTCTCTCTCATTTAAAAAATAACAGTTGCAACTAAATCTCATCACAAACATGCTAGACCTACACTTACAGTCTCATAAATATGAATTAATGGCTCTAGTCTGTCCAGCCTAACTACCAGCTCTTGCTTCTTGAAAGTTCTGGGCTTTCAGTTTGTTTCTCAGCAAACTAAAGTCCCATGTGCAAAGAAAGACACAGGCTGGATAGGATTGTTCTTGTTCTGTGCTTATGTGGTGGTGGAGCTGGGCCAAGCAAGGCAGAGGAGTTAGTTAAGGCACTGTCTTAAAGACAAGAGACAAAGGACAGAGGCAGAGTAGAAAGGAATAGTGGAGTGGACTGGAAAGAAAAAGGGAAGACATTATTCAGTACACACACAGCTTCTATATTCCCTTGCACTTTTGCCACAGAATAATTGCCATGGCTTCTGAGCATAACAGAGACCCTACCTGGGAATATTTTGAAGAAATTCCTGGTTGATTGTTTTGAATAATAATTTATTAAGAACTGACCTATTCTCATAAAACTTTGTGAAGAAAACCATGATAAATTAGATGGAAGTATTTCAGCCAAAGTATCTAACATTGGATTAAAGAGGAATGTAGAGGATATGTTCAGTATACTCAAGTCTATATCCATAGCCTTAAAGAAACTTCAGAGAAATTGTTGCTGCATTGCTGATGCTGTCAAAATTTAGAAGGCACTTTAAGAGACATTGAAGAAAGAAATACCTTGCCAGAAAGTTAAACTGCAAGCAATAAAGAAGCGAATGGATCAAGCACTAACTCCACCTCATTTTTTTGCAAACATTATTGACCCCAGATATAAAGGTAGATGCCTAACTTCTGAAGAAGATGATGCTGCCATGGCATGGGCATCTCAAAATCACTCCTCAGTTATGCCAGTCATAATAAAGTTCAGGGCTGGAGCTGAACCATTTAGAACAGTACATGTTTACTGATGATGTTTTGAACAAAGTTATTCCCCTGAATTAGTGGAAATCATTAGCCACGCACCTTGAAACAGAGTTCCTTCAGTTGCTAAGCCAACTTTTGACAGCAGTAGCTTCCTCTGCAGGCACAGAGAGAATATTTTCATTGTTTGGTATTATTCCCTCAAAGCTAAGAAATCGACTGGGGTTGAAAAAGCAGGAAAACTCGTATTTCTGTTTCAGTCTATGAATAAAAATGACAGTGGGAGCGGGGAAGTTGAGAGCTAGTTGTAGAAGTTTTAAGGACGGCGTACGTTTAGTGTTGTGATGACTTGTCTGTTAGAGTTAATAACATGTGAAAAATTAAAAAAAAAGTTTAAGGACAGCCGTCAGCTGGCAACTCAGGAGACTGCTGCAATTGCAAATGTGAAACATTTATGTAACATTTCAGATTTAGTTTAATACAATATAAGTGCTATTGTGTTTGTGTGTATGATTTAGTTTTTACCATTTCTAATGTACTGCTGCTGCATCTGCCGCTTGGCACAGGCAATGAGTATTATGTTCTATTTCCTAAATTAATAAAAATCAAGTTATCTGAAAAAGGACACAAAGTATACCCTCCTAGATGTTGTAAAATGCTGTATTGAGCTGTAAATTAAGATGTTTTAGTGATCAGATTTGAACCATTGTTTAAGAAATACATGAAGAAGTATCAGTGGGAAACTTGATTTAAATCAACGATTTTCTCTTTGATGATTTATTTAAATCGCCTTGATTTAAATCAATCCACCCTGATGTGAAAGAACTGTTATGGTCAATTGTGTCAGCCTATACTTTGAAGTTTGCAGTGTTGTAGCAGTGTTGGTCCCCCAGAGATGAGAGAGACAAGGTAGGTGAGGTAGTATCTTTTATTGGACCAATTTCTGTAGGTGAAAGAAAGAAAAGGAGGAGGAAGAAAAGGAGGAGAACAATTCTGTGGAGCTAGAGAGGTTGTATTTTGAAGAACATTTTGAAAAGTGCATTTTTGATGGCTCATAAAATTGCCAGGGGCACTAACCCACATTGTGAGTCATGATTTGCAAAATACCAGATAGTTTGAATTATTAGAAGTTCAAAAAAAATTGTCTTTATGCACCAAATTCTAATACAAAATAATAAATTATGTAGCATTTAACAAGTATTTGGTGCTACAAAAATAATCATTGCTATAATATTTTTGACTCATACACACACCCACACACTCAAACACACACCTGATCTTCCAGCTAGAACACTATTTCTGATTTCTCCTCTGTAGTCCCATCTGATGCCCGTACCATATACCAGTAGCTCATATCAGAGAACACTTCTTTCCCACAGCACCTGAACCATAGTCCACTGAGTCTAATTACTTCAGTGGTTTTTGGGTTAGTCCCTCTTTAGAAGTTGTACTTCTTCTCCACTCCTGGTTTCTCAGGTAATGTAGATCGAACTCCAGGGAGTTCGAGTTCCAGGGAGTTCCATGGAGCCCCATAAACAGGCAAATGATAGGGAGTCACTACAGGCAGAGGGGAGCACAGGCAGGCAGGAGTTGGCATGGGAACACAATGAGAGGGGAAGAGATGGCCAGTTACAGGAAAAGGAGCAGCCAATTGAGTCCATAAAGGTATTACTTTTCACATAACTCCGCAAAATACAGGGCCTGCCCTGCATATAACCTAGAAGACCACTGTTAGAGCCAGATTTCCAAAAGTCTTCATACCAAACAGCTCCCACAGATAACAATAGGTGGTGCTGGGAGCTGAGCTCTTGCAAAAATCTGGCCCTTTGTATATATTGGCAATGGCCTTTCCAAGATCAGCAGATTTTACCCACCTGCTTTTTTATGCAATAGAAAATTATTTGTTCTCTGGTTGAGCCCTTGTAGAAGAAATTTCAGCTGGAAGTAAACTTTTATGGTGGAATTGTGGGCAGCTATTATTGTGGGTAAATTGTTTTAAAGAGACAAGTAAGAAAACTTTTTGTTGTTGTAGTGGTCCTACCAGAAACTGCTATAAAGCAACTATGAAATACATATGTAATGCAGACTCACTAGGATGTATGATGAAATGTAAAAAAATAAATGAAGCAGTTACCAGTAGTAACTTTTAATTACTATTAAAAAAATAGTAGTTTTTCTTCTACTAAAATTAATAGGCTTTAATCACAGTCAATTTCCACTACCTGGCTTTAACAAAACATTTACTCCTATTACATTCAGGAATGCCAAGAAAATAGCTATCGGTATAGAGGGTTTATTTTAATTATACCATAAGGTTTGGCTAATGGGATGATTATTACTGGAAGAGCACTTCCTGAGGTGTAATAAAAACACGCTGACATAAAAGTAGATTGCTTTGGATTCAAAAGTCATATGGTATGGTTAATCTGAGATAGCCATCAAAATGGAGATGAACTGCCAGTGTAGAAAAAGAAAATATCTTTAAAGCTTTTCTGGCTCAAGATGAAATAGAGGTGAATGTTATACCTATATGTGGATCTATAATCTCTCCTTTCCTGATGATCAGTACAACAGGCAGCCTAAGGTCTATGTGTATATCCATCCTAAAAACTTGGAATAGCATGTAAGGCATTAGGCATTAATAAGTCTCTGGGTATTTTTATTTCCTGTATTTGAAATGTCTAATGCCTCCATGACATTCCACAGACTTCACTGAAAGGAAGAAATTTGAACTATTAAAACAGAAGCATTTTTTCAAGAATAAAAGGAAGAAAATAAATTCTCAGTTTTCAAATCTACTAAATAAAACAGGGCATCCACGTCTTCATATTAGTTTTACTCTTGATGAACTACAACATTTTACACATCCTTGTCCTTCTAATCCCTTCATTGACATTAGACCAATGATCTAGAGCTTCAGTCTCAGTTTTAGATGAGGAACTTTTTTGCAGAAATTAGAAGTGCCCTGGGGGCCATTTCAGACTCTGGAAAGGTCAGGAGCTGTGCTTTAGAGGCTTCTTTGTACCTGGTTGATGAAAAGATCATGTAGGTGCCTGCTGATCCTTCATACAAATTCTCACAGGACTGATTAATAGCTCGTACTTGGCCCAAGCCCATTAGCCCTTCCACAAGATGCTATTAAATCCCTGTGCCAGTGATTACATTATAGTTTCCACATTGGTTCAAAGTCAATAACAATTGCACTTTGGACCAAATTCTGCCTGTAGCTACACTATTGTAAATCCAGAGTCACTTCACTGAAGCCAGTAGAATCACTATAGATTAACACAGCCTAAATGAGAGCAGAATTTGGCCTGACATTTTTCACATCAACTGTACTTTTTACAGTATTAATTCAAAAGAGCAGATATATGATGCAAAATCTGCCTCAACCCATTATCAACCAAACAGCTCATCTTCATTTTCCCTCTGTTTGGAAGACCAATGAGGAGTGGTAGACTGGCTCACCCATCACACTAGTAAATTGCAAATCCTTGAGTGTGTTTTGCAATGGAGCCAGCAGGGCTAACAGAGTTATATTTCAATGTACCTTCTGTCTGTAGGATACAGTTCCACAGTAATGACATCAAGGGAGTTCCATGCTGAGATGGTGAGACCATTGTACAAACACAGCATGCCTATCATCATGGCTTCACTGGTACCAAACCACAAGAAAAAACAGCTAATTCCAGAGAGAACCATAGAACCACCTATAATCGAGGCAGATAAAAAAAGTTATTATTTTTACAAAATAATATTTATAATCTTGCTTGTTTTGCATAACAATGGCCTTTACTCCTCGGACAGTTTTAATCACTGAACTGCACATTTGAATATAAAACTAAATTCAAAAAGAGAACCAACTTTCTCTGGTAACTATCAGTAGGGACGCACTTCTTGGAGTTACAAGGAATTCATTTACATACCATATTAACTGACAAGAATGATTCAGTAGGACCCAGTCTTTATATAGGATATTGCTCATAGAAAATCAACCTATTAAATTACTTTGTTATTTAAGTAAAATGAGCATAGATTTGTCATTATGGGTGGTAGACATCTGATTTTCAACCACCACCAATGTCGCAAAATAGAAATCAGCCTGGGGGCTCCTCTAAATTATACTAGCTAGATGGTTCCCTACACTCACTAAACAGTCTGCTCCACCATTGAGGAATACCTGCACACAGCTCCCTCTCCCTTTAATGGGAGCAAGTCAATGCTGAACACTTTTGAATATCCCCACCCCAAATGCTTAAATAGCATATTTATTTTTGTTTTATAGTAATACTGAGTGATGAACAAATATATGGCAGTGGAGAAGTGGCTGGGCTCCTTGTCTGTTAATTTCCAAACTTTCTAACATTTGAATGTTTTCTAAAAGGTGTTTAGAATTATACACTCATGTAAAGTCCCTGGAAGGGATTTCTTCTTGCCTTTGTGTACAGCAAACCCTAAAAGGGAAAACTTTGTATTATCTAGACTGCTTTAAGGTTTGGGGTTTTTTTTAGTGGTTTGGTAAAGCCCATACCTAGCATCGTTAATCGTCCGATTCTGTCCATCAGAAGAGCAGACACAATATTCCCTGGTAACACTGCCAAAGTTCCCAGGAAATTAACAAAGTAAATCCAATAGGCGCTGTAGTCATCATCAAAGGTAATCTGACATCCTGTTTTGTTGTGCGTAAATGCGCAGTTTATAAATTCAGTGTCAATGAATTTATATTGCTCGAGATCTGTGGAAACAAGGGAAGCATCAGTTAAAACAATATCAACTAACACATAATCCTGCGAGAACCATAATTTAAAACATCCCAAGATTAGACACTATTATTGATAAAGTAGGAACTTACACACTGCTTTGCTTAGTATAAGGTGGTTAGTTACTGCTGTTTGTCTATACAGAATGGGAAAAAATACCAAAACTTTCTCCAGATCATTTCAGAGTTCATGAAAATAAGGGACTATGGCCTTAATCCAGCAAAGCACATAAACTGGTGCTTAAAGTTCCATATGGGCTTTGCTCAACTAGAGGCTAACAGTTCAACCTACCTCTCTGCACACTGTAACTAGGTGATTTACAAACTTCCAACATTTAGCATTGCCCACGTGCCTTAGTCTTGCTCTGCTACAGACCTGGGTCTCTCTTAAACAGAGACTGTCAGTCATGTCATCTTTGGGTGGGTTTGCAGTGAGGACGAATGTCCACAGGAAACTCAGAGGAGACTCATTTTTACTTCAGATCAGGATGTATTAGCCCTGAAATGCAGTTCTAATCTAAAATAGTGACTGCAAATATGTCATTGTGTGCTTGCTGGTACATCTGCTCTGGAATCACTGAGAGGCAATTAGCTCACTTCTAAATAAAAAGATGGGTTTTTTAAGGGCTTGTCTACGCAGGGCAGCAATGTGCACCAGAGAGGTGTAGACTGGATGGTGCTGTTAATTGCTCCATGTAGACCTTGCTGATGTGCTCTAAAAACATACACTGATCCAGTACCAAACAGTACTACGTTAATGTGGACTACAAACCTTTTAGAGGGTGTGAGCAGGATCTACAAGGGCAGTTAAAGCAGTCTCCAGTTCACACCCTTCTGGTGTGCATTACTATCCCATGTAGAGAAACCCTAAGTGCCAGCTCTGCAAACTCGGCTTGAAGTGCGAGAGTTTTCGTTTCTTTTCTTTGTAGTGAGACGCAGATGAGGCCAGAGCATCAGTGACTGCTACAGTTTCCACCTTGTTATCCCACAGAGCCATTTATTTCAGGAAGCCTCGGTATTAGTCCTGGATTGTTTTAGGATTTGAACAAAACTCTCCAGAGGTATAAAGCCAATATGCTTACTCGCTGGCATTTCTAGTTGTTGGGTTTTGAACCAGTAAGCGTACATGCTATTACATTCAAACAGTTTTCTCCCAGCGTCCTCCAAGTCCCTCTGGAAGATCATACCCTGGATTTCCCCTTCTGTTTCTCTTGTTTCTATCAGTCTCAAGGCCTGAATCATGTAGACTTTCCCTTCAGGCAAAGAGGGCTGGCTATTTTTATCTCTGAAGTCTACCAACACTGCCTGCAAGATGGCCATGTGGGAGAGCAATAAGAGCTGCTACATCCCCCAAATGTGAAGCCCAGTGAGTCAGATTCTGATCTCATTTACACTGGATTCAACTGAACAAAATGGAGTTATTCTGGATTTACAGTTGTGTAAATAAGATCAGGTCTAGGCCCATTTGTCTCCACAATACTCCCACTCCTTATTGGCCTAGGTTAGGTAATTGGGGAGAAGAGAGAGAGAAACAATAAGTATGAGTCGTGAACTCAGATCCCCTCCCTCAAGCATGGTAGCATACTACATATCCCTACTAGATAGGTGGGCCAGATAGGTTTGGCACTGATCTTTGTAAAGCTCCCATTCAGCCAAGTCAGACATAAACCTACCTAGAGCAATCAGTATACAGGTAAACAAACTTTCTCCTATGCATTCTGAAACACTACACAGACAATTAAAACTTCAGAAGAGATTTAAAATTAACTTCCTGAATTAATAGTGTGCTGTAGGAAGGTGCAGTGGCCTTCCTCCGAGCCGGAGCCTGAGGAAGGGCCGCTCCGACCAGGCCGGGCAGAACCCCGGTGCTACATGGGCATGTGACCTTTTGAAAAGGGTGTGCTCTTTTACATTTATTTTTATTATTATTGAGCATGTTTATTACGGTAGTGCCTAAGAAAATCTAGCCAAAACTGTAAGAAGCTTTCTGAATGTCCAAAGGTTCCTGCTTCAACTGTGCTGGAGTCTCTGTTTTGTGTTACATCACTGAAATATATTGCTTTTACAGCTATTGTATTCCTGACAAGGACGCTTTGTGAAATCAGACAACAGTAGTTGGACAGTGATAACCATTTTCCTTTCAGCATACCTGTGTTGGAGAAGTTGGTGTTCACAAAAGTACAGTTCCTGAAGTATGTGTTCAATGACGTAACGTCCTGAAATAAGCAGTTCTTAAAAACGGAATCTTCAAAGGTTACCGATTTAAACTTCATCATAGTAAACCTGCCCAATATAAATAATTTTCATCAGTCTGCATTCATGCATCATGAATAGAGACAGGCCCAGCTGATTCAGCTGTACAGTCATACAGGGATGCCATTCTCAGAAATCCCACCCCCACAAACATAATCCTTCCAGGCAAGATGCTGCAGGGTCAGAATGACTGATTGACTAATGCTGTGTCACCATCGTTGAATATATCGATTTCACAAAATGACATTTCCACACAGCTGTGGGGCATACATAAGGATGCAATTACCTTTTTCATAGTTAATACAAAGATAAAATAGTTCAATTATCACCAATCTCTAATCAATAATTGAAGAACCTCAAGACTCTGATGTAATATACTTTATAAAACAGTGTTAAATAGCATTTTACAGTTCTACTGTATTGTGTGTTAAGGCTCCAGAAATCTGGCTTCTCAGAACAAACAATTAGTGTAGATGCTAACAGATTTTAAAGAACTTTTATTTCTACAGTCAGACAAAACCCTCTCCATCAGGTCAGGCTCAAACACTGTCCCAGATTTTTAAAAATGTTTATACAAAAATGCTAGAACCCAGTCATAATAATTTCATATGCAAATGACCAGGTAGATGTCTAAATGGAAATATGTTTGTGCAGCTACTGTGACTATATACAACTGTAATTATTGCACATAGAAATTATGCACATACATTTTTGTGCATACTATTCTAAAATTGCCTTTTTCTAGTTCCTAGCTTTTCTTGCTGTCTGGTCTCTCCTTCTTACTGACTCTCATATAACTAATAGCATACCCTTTTTACTGTTATCTAATTAATTAAAAAACAAAGTTAAGAAGGAAACCTATTAGATAACCATAATTATAATAAAAACATTAGACTCAATATTCTTAGGCCAAGTCTACACCACAAACTTTTTGCCAACATAGCTATGTTGGTCAGGAGTGTGACGAGGTGTGAGCCCCTAAGACAGAAGCATTTATACCAGCAAAACTGCACTTTTGGCAGTATGGCTTATTTTAGTTGGGGGTGGGTGGGTGAAATGAGTTCTATTGACAAAAATAGTTTTGCCAGCATAAGCTGCATCCATCACAGGATCACTTTGCTGGTATACAGTAGTTATAACAGCATAGCTATACCAGCCAAGCCTTCTAAGTCTTAGGCCTGGTGCACTTTACCAGGGCCTGGAGGCCCTAGAAGGCCCGGCCGAGGCTGCAATCCCCATTACCATGAAGAAAAATTATTTCATGGCTCCTGAGATTGTATGTATAGGATGAGGGATTGTGGTATGTGTGTGGGAGGAGGGCCCGTGTTACCAGTTTGTAAGGATTGTGCTTGGGCCCTGCACGGTGCAGCAAAATACTCTAAAAAGGAGCAGTTAGAGCACAGCATGTAAGATTGCTTTACAAATCACATCCCTCCTTTGTTTTACCATACTGTATAGACAAGCCCTTGGGCAGAAACTTAAAATGTTAGTGAAATGAATTGTATTTTCTTAACTAAAATCTTTCTAGACCTGTCACTGATGTATGTTCCATTGGTATGAATCTGATTTTCCAATGTGAAGTTGAAGTTGAAATCCACAATTCTCTCTCCGTTAAAAGGCTTCACTTTGGATGCATATTCATCTGATTGCAGGTGTTTAATGACATCAGGGAACCAGACAGACAATCCATAGTAGCTGTGAAAAGTAGAAATATTCAGTCAAAAGCTCACCTTCACTTCAGAAGTATGTACAGACTAGAGAGACAATGTATGTCATCAGCTACTTAAAGCAGATAACTCTACAAAACCACTTTTTAGATGAAATGCACTTTGCCTGAATAAACCCAGAATAATGGGGTCTTACACAGATGAAGAGTGTGAGAGGTGAGAGAAAGAAATCCACCCCCCAGTCAGGATCAGAGCTCAGGGGTGCAACATAGACCTCCCAGAGCTGCTAGTTTAGCCTCTTGGGCTTTCAAGCATGCTAAGGCCATTGGAACAGTGTGGTCAAAGATCCCTCCTTTGATTCACACTGTAATCATTCCCTATGCCAGCCTATGCAGGGCCAGCAGAAACAGTACCAGTGGGATGCAGGAAAAGTGAAGTCTCTGCTGGTAAATATGTTCTGCCAGCAGCTCATGTGTAGTTCCACCATAGAGTTTAAGTGGCTGGGAGATCTTGCAGAAGCTCTCTTTACCACAGTGAATATCACTGTCAAGTTGAAACTTGACACTGCATAATGTTTATAATGCTCGGAGCATTTGGTGGCTTATCCTTAGAGTAAAGAGGGATAGGATTGGTATGGAAATTCCAAAAGCAAAGTAAGCTGGTGTATCACTTACTCTACTGTAAAACTGTCAAAAATGTTATCTAAAATCAGGGGACAGGCTGGAAGGTGGAGTGGGAGTGCAGGTTGGGTACTTTGTATGGCAGGAAGTTGCAAAAGAGATAAGGAGATGCTTTTAGGGAGGGGATCCTGAAGTAGAGGCGGGCTAGAGCATTTTATGAAGGATGAGGAAAGCTGAGGAACTAAAAATTAATTTTATTCTCCTTCAGTTCCTGTACTTCACTGAGGACAAACTTAGCACACCAATAAGTAATTATTAAAAAATACAAGAAAAGTTCACTTTCTGATAGCTCAATTTAAATCTACATAGAACGACAGTCACTGGAGTAATACGGAAGCAAATAAGTGAATTACTGTAGCATCTGTTCATCAATGAAACATATGCATGGTACAATGAGCAATAATAATAAATAATAATAATAATTAATAAGGGTTTATATAATACTTAACTTTTTCCAAGTGCTGTACAAACTCTGACCATCAGTGGCATACCAAGATGCGCCCCCCATGTGTCATGAAGGGCCAGCTCACCCCTTTCTCAGGCTGGAGGGTGAGGCCACCCCAACCAAGTTGGTGCCCAGCTGCGGAGCTGCAGCTGCAGCAGGAGAGGAGGGCACTACACAGCAGGTAAGTGGGAGGAGAGAGGTAGTGGTGGAGCCACACCTGCATTTGTGCCCTCCCCCCCCCGTGTGCTTCAAGTCTCCCCCCAGGGCAGTTGGGGGGGGCACAACTGTAGGCTTGACCCTGGGCACCGGAGACCCTGGAAACACTACTGCTGACCATTAAGCCCTTCATTCTCAGAGGAAATCTTTTTATTCAAGAAGGTAGAGGACTGGGCCTATATATTCAGAAATGACAAGTGATTTGAGTTCCTCAGCTTTTGA
Organism: Mesoclemmys tuberculata; assembly: GCA_007922155.1. Lineage (NCBI taxonomy): Eukaryota > Metazoa > Chordata > Testudines > Chelidae > Mesoclemmys > Mesoclemmys tuberculata. The sequence continues at coordinate 40,997,848 of ML675629.1, forward strand.
TTGTCCAGCTCAGCATCTTGAAGAGTTCTGACTTTCAAAGGATACTGACCTTCTGAAAGCTGCAACCCATTAAAGGTTTCCAGCTGCACAACCAAATATGGAGTATCACCAAAATATGATGTTTTATTTAAAAGGTAATCGAGCAAGTATTATCAACAAGAAAAGAAAATCACAATGACAAAGCAGATTTGCATTCTGCATGACTGACAGCATTAAAATCCATCCGTATTTCAAGATGTACAGGCTAACTATGGAAAATTAATCAAGAATTCAAGTCAATCTTACCCAAAAGATAGTGTGAACCATACAGCTGTAAGTTTGATTGTATTGTCCTTGACTGGATAATTAAAACATCTCATAAATGTTAACCAAATCTGTAAAATAGAAGAAAATAGGTTTAAAAATAAACAATATTTTAGACAATTTAGTTAAGTGGTAGAGGCCTGTATTCTGTTCTCTGCTTCATCAGTACAGCAGCAAGCAAGGGGTATCATGTCACAGCTCTTTATTCTCAGGCCATGCATATATCTCACGCTGGTTGTAGGTAAAAGCAGATTTGGGTATTGCCAAACTCCATTTATCATGCACTTTTGATGGCCTCTCCTGCCCTGGATCCACCGTGGCTACTTCCAACATTCTTAATCCCTACACAGCTTCAAACAATCACCGTTTAAAACAAAACAAAATGGTCAGAAATATTTTTCCCAGCAATATTACACTGAATGAATGACTGGCAATTTCCATCTTGAAACAGTGACACTTTTAAGGTCTCTCATGTCATGACCCATCACATCTAGAAATGGGTGCTTTACACAGATGGGAGGAGCTGGGACTGCCCCCATCTCAGAAGGTTTAGAGTAGAACTGGTTGGAAAATGGGGTTTTCCACTACATCTCCCATGATGCAGCACTATCTCCACTCTTGAAGAGGCACAGCAGTGCACCAGTGCCCTGGCCATGGCACAGCACGGGTAAGGTTAAGATTTTGTCATTGTTATTTTTAGTAAAGTCAAGGAGAGGTCATGGGCAATAAACAAAAATTCACGGAAGCTGTGACGTCTCCCTGACTTTTACTAAAAACGGTATCTGTGACAAAATGGGCTGACTGCAGGGTGGGATGAGAGCAGTGGGACAGGGTCCCCCCTGCTGCCTGCAGAGGCTGGGAGCTCTGGGTCTGCCTGCTGCTGGTGGTGGCAGCAGCTCAGAGCCGTGGGGATCCCCACCCCCACTGGCACCCCTGATGACTGGGAGCTGAAAGGGCCACCCACCACGGCTCGGAGCTCTGGGGGCTCCTCGTTGCCCATAGCAATTGATCAGAGCTCCAGGGGCTTCCTGTGGTGAAAGGGATCTTTGGGGGACCCCCTCCTCACAGCCTCAAACAGCAGGGAGCTGCAGGGGCCGCGGGCAGCAGCAGAGAGCTCCATGGGTCCCCGCTGCTTGCTGCAGCTCAGAACTCTGAGTCTCCTCTTCTCTCTGCTCTCGGGTGCAGGGAGTCACAGGGCCCACCACAGGCTGACTTTATCACACGTGGGAAGCTGTTTTAGGTAATTTTTACTGATAATTCTAAATTAGTGATACTTTTTCTCTCCTTGTAAGATATCTACTGTAGGATTCAAAGTAAACGAGGTATCGTGGCTTTGCAGGTAGAAGGATATGGAAAACAGGTCCAGTAAAATTTTATGAAACATCATAAAACAGTTCTAAGTTTTCCTGTAAAATATTGGCCATATGCTGAATACATGTCTTATTGGTATTCATTTTGGAAGACTTACATAACTTATTCATGGCTTCAGTAACTGTAAGTAATATGGCCATCCCAACCTCACACTGATAAAATCTAACCATCATCATATGTTCCTTCTTGCTCCCATCACACTTGTTTTTCCACTATCTGTTACACAACAGTGCTTGAGACATTGTCTCACATCATTATTAGGAATGACTCATAAGAATCTAGGCTGGCCTCTTCCTTCTGAACAATGGACCTATTGGTTGTGTGATGCTCCAGTCTCTCCTACTGCCCTATGAAACTGGAATCTTGTGGTTGTTCATAAACCCAGGGGTCATATTCAGTGTACAACACAGCAGCTGTCCACATCACGCCATCCAATCAATCCCACTTCTGAGCACTAATGGTATGGTAACAAGAGAACCAACAACAACTTGGATTTTATTACTTACCCCATATAGCTCTGTGCGGATTCTAACAAAACATCTTTTGTACCAAGTTCCTGTGTCACTCTGAATTTCTATGAGCTCATCTATCTGTTTGGGAGTTTTGATTCTGTTAACCTGTAAAGAGAAACAGAGCAGCAAGCGTTTGCATTTTCTTGAGCTGTTAACTGTATTTTAAAGGGGACTTGAAAGTTTAAATCAGCTCCGTAAGTTAAAGATGGGCAGACAAGTTAGGGCTGGATTCTCAAAAAGACAGAAGTTTAAAGGCTTCTGTGTAAAGGAGAACAGGGGGATCTGAAAAGCCAGGACTGGCCATTCTCCATGTTTCTCTTTGGTTTAATCATTGGCTTCTATTCTGAAGTCAATGGAGTGAGGGATTTGTCCTTGCCATGTTAAAATTAAGAGTTTTTCTGATCAAAGCGTCATGGTCTGCTGTTTATCTGAGACATTGCAATTGCCCAGTAATGTTACATACATGATGTATTTAATAGTTTGAATTGGGACAGATTTTAAGAATGGCCATCAAGTTTTAGAAGTGCAGTAGCAGATATTGCCAATACCGGCTGTTGAAACCTCTTCTTGGACTTACAGAGGGAGATTATCAAAGGTATTAAGAGCAGTTGGGTGCCCAAATCCCATTGCAAGTCAATAGGAATAAGGTGCCTAACTCCCATTTGTAGAACCCTAGAAGCAAATAGCAAAAGTAAATACTACACAGCTGGGGTATGATAGCTCTCATCAAGTCAGCGTGAGTATAAATAGCAGTGTAGCCATGGAAGCACGAGTAGCAACAGTGGAGGCATGGCTCAGCCATGCCTAATACATACCCGCCTGAAACTGGTGTGTACATACTCAGCATGGCAAAGCCAAGCCTCTGCTGTCATTACCCACGTTACAGTGACTACACTGCTATTTATATTTCTGCTAGCCCGTTGAGAGCTAGCATGATTATATGTACGCAAGCAGGAGACTCACAACCCAGCTCTAGGCAGGCTATTTGTCGGGATTTAAACCACACAGTCCTCTTTTGGGATGGTTTGTCCCTTGTCTGGTACTGAGACAAAACCAGATGTAGTTCTGTCCTGTACTAGACAAGGGACACCATTTTGAAAGGTGCACCATTCTGCCCCTGCAATGTGAGCTTGTACACATTGTGAGTGTGAGGTTATGCTCTCAGGGTCATGCTGGCAGGGGCAGAGTCATGCTTTTCCTGGAAGTACCAGAATGTCTACTATTCTGGGAGCGCGTGAGAAGCCACGTTACCCAGCTCGTAGTGTAGACATAGCCTAAATGTATTCCCCACACCAGTTCAATTTGTCTCCTTTTCATTTTGGTTTTGATAACTACATCTAAAAGTCTAGAGCTAATCATACTGGAAACACGTATAAATATTAATGGCAGATGACAAGAGGCTTCTGGAAAATATAACATCATATCTTTAGGAAAATGTATCATAAGAAAACACTTTACATTTAAAGAAATAATTAAGAGAAAGGAATATCCCCTGAATCTAATAAAAATCACATCTGCTGCAGGATCAGAAAATATGTTAACTACCAAAAGGATCTGTATCTTTTTGATAAAACCAGTACCACAGAGGGCAAGGAAAAGATAAGAAATATATCAAGGTATACAGTTATATTGGATGAAGCTCTGAAGTTTAAGAATACCAGATGAGTAAATACTTAGATAACAATTCACAATAGCCAGGTCTAATTTAAATTAAAAAAATTAAAGATAAAAAAGGATGCTCCAAGCAAATTATACAAAAATTATTTGTGTATGTGCCTAATATGATAAGGTGCTAACATGGTTCAAGAAGGAAACAGTGATAAGCCAACATATTCTAGTAATGTTAGCATTCTATTAGGTTAATAGTGTATTAGGAAAACACAAGCCTACATTAGGGACCTCTTCAATGCATAACCTTGATGTACAGTACAGTGTTTCTAATCCTTTAATACTTTGGTATTAGGAGTCAAGTTTTCCCATCACTCACAGCAGCAACACTGAAAAATCTCAACCCCTTGGTGTTTTCCCCCTTATCCACACAATGGGAAAGTGAGGTTTAATCATATTAAAAGTTGACAAACTATTTATAATATTTAAAAATAACACACTGAGTTAGTTTTAATAATTTTTTCCAGTGTTTTATTTTAATAATTAACTTAGAAGGAGGGAGTGTTCTCTAGCATTTAGATCACTGACGCATGAGTCCAGGTTCTGTTGGCAGCTCCATTGCTAACTCACTCTGTTGTAGCCTTAGGCAATTTGTTTTACCTAACAGTGACATGAGGTATTAGTAGCTGTAATAACACCAGCATTGTGCTGGAAGGTGCTAATGGCCTGCATTAAGTGAATCTTTGATACGTGCATAGGCAAGCACAGACCTGGTTAAAACGGATGGGTGTGCAAAGAACCCTGCTTTTAGACTAAGCCCTTTTTTACAGGAGCACTTATGCTGGCAAAACTTTTGTTGTTCAGGGGTGTGAAAAAACACACCCCACATGACATAATTTTTACCAGCATAAGCACTTGCGTGGACAGCGCTATGTCGGCAGGAGGTGCTCTCTCACTGACATAGCTACTGCTGCTCGTTTAGGTGGTTTTATGATGTTGGTGGCTATACAAGTGCTCTTCCAGAGGCACAGCTGTACTGTACAGCTGTGCCACTGTAAGTTTTAAGTGTAGACTAGCCCTAAACTGAAGGAGCAACTAAGCCCCAAGACAGCTGGAGACAACATAAGTGACCACCTAAGGCAATTGGCTGCATGGCAAAACTTGAGCAGAGGTACGTTGTGAGGTCAGAGGGATTCACCTGGGACTGACTGCAGATGCAGATGCTAGGGGATTGCTTGTGGAAAGCTGTGTATGTGTTAAAGCAACAAGAAAACCAGCAGAAAGCAAGAGAAACAGTTGTGAGCACGAGTTTTTGAGAGGAAGCAGAGAGAGAGAGTACATTCCTTGGGGGCATAAATCTGACTGGAGAGGCAGCCTTGGATTTCTGAGCAAAGAAACTGTTATTTGTTTCTGCTGTGCTGATGGAAACAGAACTTTGCATACATTCCTTATAAATAAAGAGGATTGCACCAAAGGAATACCTGACTCTCATAATCCATTTCTCCTCCTAATGGAAACAAATTGGTACGACACTAAATACTGGTAACCATTCAGGCCAAAGAGGCAACTATAATAAATAGTCAACTTCCCAGGCAGTTATCAGAAAATTAATGTTAAATGCTTTGAGATCTTGATATAAAAGACAGTCTACAAAAGTGCAGAATAGTTTATTATAGTAGCTGGTTAAAAATTGAAATTCATTTGAAAAGGTTTCAGTGCATAAAAATCAGCTGTTAGAGGTCCAGTGACTTTATCCTTCTATATCTGTTTATTGTTATCCATGTTAATTTTGGAGTAGGCTTTGTATCAGCATTCTTAAGGAAACACTAAAATTGGAGAATATTGGTTATAGCAATACAATGGAGCTTATTGTTACATCACTGATTCACATGCCCTGCAATATGCTTGCTGAGGTTTCCAAGGTTTCCAAGATGATCTGCACGCCTTATACCTATTAACGTTCAACGGAACTGGATCTCTAAAAAACCCTTTTAAAACCTTAGCCATTTGGTTTATATGGCAGGGCTGTAAGATAACTTCCTTACTCTGAGCTGGCTGTACTACAAGTATATAGTGTACATTTATTGATTGTTAAACAATTCAGGTCCTGACTGACAGGAGAATTGATGCTGTTCTAAAAGATTAGCTTTGAGAATAATACTCACTGTGAAGACTTTTTCAGGCTGCCCACGAGCTCGCATATTGGTGTCATGAATTTGCTTGAGAATCATCCAAGCTTCATCGTGTTTTCCAACCTATGAAATTAGATGAAATAATGGAAAATATTTATGTTAATACTTCTTAAACAATTTTAGTACCTGGTGCTGTGATGCTATGGGGATGAATGACCCAGAAATAACATGAACTGGAACAGGGAATTTTAAAGAACACTTTGAAAGTTTTACCTCCAGCAGAAATCTTGGACTTTCTGGCATGAAAGTGAGTGCTACAACGGAGGAGACACAGGGTAGTGCACAGACGATTACAAATACTCTCCAGCTGTGAAACTGATAAGCAGACCCCATACTGAAACTCCATCCTATGAGAGAGAAAAACAAACATGAAAAGAAACAGGGAGCATTTCACATATTGGTGTCTGACAACTTCTGAATAGTTGGATATAAAATCTACATCCAAATCTGACCCAACAAATATTTATTTTGAGATGGTGGGAAGGGAATTATCCCCAATAGTTATTCTGTTCTCACTCCACAAACATTCAAGGGATCAAGTTTTACTTACACAAATGCTCGCAGAATAAATTTTAAACTTTTCTGTATGATTATTTATACTGGAAATGGTAATACCTTATGTGGGATGGGAGGCTGCAGTGGGGTAAAAGTTTCCCAATCTCCTGCCAGAAACTTCATCCAGCGATAATTAAATTAACCACACTAGGACATCACTGCAACCTTAGTAAATAGGAACTCACATATACACATGCAATGGCTTTGTGTGAATATGAGAGGAAAATAAATTTAAATGCTGCATCCACCCGATCGGTTTTACAGTAGTCTATTTTGTCTAGGAATGATGCCTCTGACAGGGCCTGTGTGAGCCTGAAAGGACAAGGAATAGTGTTTTATAAAATTCCATCATCTTGCTTATCTGCTATACCTGGCTAAATTACTTCTTGAGAGATTCAAAGCCCGAGTGGCTTCTTCAGACCTTCCTATTGATTATTTATAGGAGCTACATCTATCCAGTTAGGGAACAGTAATAATGCCATGGGACTTCTGGATAATGAGCGTCGATTTCTCACAAACTATTAGTAATCAATCCAAACAGTGTAAATAAAATGCAAAAAATGTGACAAGTATATTCATATAACAAATAAATGTGAGTCAATTGCAATTGCAGATATTCCATGAACAGTAAAACAGAGGTTAAAATCAGTACATTTTTCACTGTTAATTATTTGCTCATTTATCTGCAGGCATGTCTTTATTTTTCTGGTAAAACACTGGAATTTTGTTTTTAATTGAGTTAATTACTTCTTTGCTATCAGACCAAGAGTGTCTGAAATTGAGTATGGCCACAGTGAATTCCTTTTTAGGCTAAGGTGAACAATAAAAGAATTTTGCTCCTGGCAGTTTTCACCCCATTAGTGTTTATCGAACTGCAAGACAGAAGCATAAAAGTTACTTGATTTAAGATTCCAAAGTCTGATTTTTTCTTTCTTTCTTTCTTTCTCTCTTTCTTTCTTTATTCTACAAAGGGAAGATGCTAATGTCAACTATCTCAATATGGAAACATAGTCCCGGAATGCAATACAAAGCAACATAATGAACAGAGTATTTACAGTGCATAACTCTGTTCACATCTCGTCCCAGAACACTGGACAAAGAACCATCTGAAATCTACGATCATAAACATCAGACAAATGCCTTCATTTGGAAATACTGAGAAGAGCATTCAGTGTTTAAACTCTCATCTAGGATTCGAATCCTTAATCCTGAAGCAGTGAGGGTTAGAACTGAGCAAAACCAGAGGGATGAAAGGAAAAAAAGAAAATAATTGCCTCTCCTCCTCCAAAGAACAGATCTTGTGAAACAGCTCTAGTAGAAATATCACTGAGTTAAGTTATTAAGAATAAGTTCCCCTTGTTAAAATCCTTTGAAGAAGACAAAAGGAAAGATGGGCTCTCCTTTGGCAAAATGTTTATCAGTCAAGCTTTGATCATTTGTGGAACAGTCAAAACACTGAAAATGCAAGTGTGCTAAAAACATAAAGATATGTGGATACACATCATACTGTACATCCTCTCCACAACATATGCACATATATTCTGCTGAAGATTTCCTTTGCATCATTCTTGTATAGCATGATTACAAAAGCACAGTGGAAACCAATAATGGGTGTTCCCTGATGTTCCAAGAAAACCCTGTAATTCTCCCTTTTATATAAAGGCACAAACATGTTTGAAGTTATTAAACTTTTTTCTTTGTAGGCTATTTTTGTTTCACAGAGAGTTACAGCATGGTTTCTTAAACAAAACATGATGTTTTTAATTTGCCATAGGACAACTAAATACAGCTTTATTTTGTAGAGCAGCTTTCATAAAATCTTTATCCCAAAGCACTTTTCAGATAATATAAATCTGATAAATAAACATAAATAAATAACATAATCTGAACTAAATAACATGGGAGAGAGAGATAATACAGTTAAAGTGTAAATAATAGCAGAAGAAAGAAATCAAGGAAGTAAGAGAGAAAAGGGATGTTTTCAAATAAGTTAAAAAGAGATTGTATTAATAAGGCAAAGAATTACAGTAAAGCTGTTCCAGATGACAGCTGTGGAAAAGGAGAAGGCTGTTGCACCAACAGTAGTGAGATTGTGTGACGGAACAAAGAGGGGGCCAATGAAAGATGGGTAAAAGGTATAGAGGGCACCAGGTTCCATGGAACAGTCTGGGCAAGCCCAGGGAGGGACCACAAGGGGCCAGATCCTCAGCTAGTATAAATCAAAGTAGCTCCACTGAAGTCAATGAAGCTATGTTGATTTAAATCAGTTGAGGATCTGGCTAAAGGAGGACAATTGTGACCTGGATCCTGAAATGGGTGAGGAATGAGGAGAATTGGTTGAGGATTAAATGAATGCATTGCAGTTTTAGGTATGGTACATGAGAAAAGACGAGCAGCAGTATTCTGCACAGGTTGGAAATTAGAGAGCCTATAGAGAATGTACTAACTATAGTCAAGATGAAAGACGATGATGCCTTGGATGAGAATTTTCAGCAGAGATGGAGTTTAGACAGCAACGTACCTTGGCAATGTTACAGAGATGCTAAAAAAACAGTTACTTACCCTCTGTAACTGTTGTTCTTTGAGATGTGTTGCTCATGTCCTTTCCAAGTAGGTGTGCGTGCACCGCGTGTACGGTTCACCACAACGTTTTTCCCCTTGTAGTATCCACAGGGTCAGCTCTGGTGCCCCCTGGAGTCACGCCCCCATGGTACTCTATTTAGGGCCCTGACAACCATCCGCGTCTTCAGTTCCTTCTTTACGGCAGGTTCCGACAGAGGAGTAGGCGGCTGGGTCTTGGAATGGACATGAGCAACACATCTCAAAGAAGGTTAGTTACCATTTTTTCTTCTTCGAGTGCTTGCTCATGTCACTTCCAAGTACATGATTCCCAAGCTAGATCATAGAAGACGGGGTTGGAGCTCAGCATCCAACAGATTGAAGCACTGCTTTCCCAAAGCAGCAGCATCTCTGACATGTTGGATAATAGCATAGTGCGTAGCAAAGATGTAAATACTCAACCACACTGCTGCCCTACAGATATCCTGAATTGTTATCTGGGCCAGGAAAGTTGCAGAGGACGCTGGCAGTCTGGTGGAATGGACTGTTAACTTGGGGGCAGGCACATTTGCCAAGTCATAACAGGTTTTGATGCATGAGGTGGTCCACAAAGAGATCCTTTGAGAGGAAACTGGAAGCCCCTTCATCCTATCTGCGACTGCTACAAAGAGCTGCACTGTTTTCTTGAATGATTTAGTTATTTCAGCATAGAATGCCAAGGTATGTCTGATCTCCAGTGAATGCAACCTAAGCTCCCAACTATTAGCATGTGGTTTTGGGTAAAAAACCAGGAGGAAGATATCCTGGTTTGCATGGAACTGTGAAACCACCTTTGGGAGGAAGGCTGGGTGGGGATGAAGCTGTACATGGTTTTAAAGACGATAGTACATGGAGGCTCTGACATGAGCACTTTGAGTTTAGAAACCCTCCTGGCTGAAGTTAGGGCCACTAGGAAGGCCACGTTCCAGGACAGGTAGAGGGGTGAGCACGTCACCAGAGGCTCAAATGGTGGACCGGTCAGTCTTCACAGGACGAAGTTGAGGTCCCATTGTGAAAATGGCTGGTTTGTAGGGGATACAATCTGTCTAGGCCCTTCAGAAAATTACAAGGAAGGCGGAGCGGCCTGCTTCCTCTGGGTAGAACATGGACATGGCTGCCAGATGGACCTTAATTGATGATCCAGACAACCCTTGTTGCTTGAGGTGCTCTGGCTTGGCATGAATCTAGCACTGCCCTGATGAATTCTATCCTCTGCACGGGCGTGAGTGTTGACTTCTGTTCATTGATCATAAGGCCCAACCTGTCGAAGGTAGAGCTTATCAGTCTCACGTTCATCTCCACCTGCTCTCTGATGCACCCCTTGACTAATCAGTTGTTGAGGTAGGGGTATACCTGTATACTCATCTTCTCAGGAATGCAGTGACTACCACCATGGGACCATCTGAGGGGCCCCAGACAGGCCAAAGTAATAATGGGTCCAATGGACTACAAACTGGAGAAACCTCCTGTGGCTTGGGAAGATTGCTATATGACCATATGCATCTTTTAAATCAAGGGTGGCATACCAGTCACCCAGATCTAGAGAGGAATGATAGTGGCCAAGGCAACCATGAAGAATCTCAGCTTCTTCATAAATCTGTTGAGATTTCGCAGGCCGAGAATGGGACAAAGCCCACCCTTGGCTTTCAGGTTTAAGAAATAACAGGAATAGATTCCCTTTCCCCTTAGATTCCCCAGGGAATTTTTCCACTGCTTCTACACTTAGGAGTGCTTGCACCTCCTGCTGAAGAAGTTGCTCATGAAAGGTGTCCCTGAAGAGGAAGAGAGAGGGCAAGGGAGATGAAAATTAGACCAAATATCCCAGTTTTAACATGCATAGAACCCATTGGTCTGATGTGATCATGGACCACACATAGTAGAAGTGGGATAGATGATCTGAAAATAAAAGGGGGGTGGATCTGAGATAGTGATCGGGGTGCTGTCTTTTGGCGCACCCTCAAATGTTTTGTTTGGACCCCGAGGACCGCCTCATTTGCACAGAGCCCTGAGTAGAGGCTTGCAAGGGTCTGCATCTATTGTTTCTGCCCCTGTCTTCATTGGTTCTGATAGAACCACTGCATAGGTTGTGGTTTCAAATGTTTTCTCTGGGGTGCCAGTGTATGTAAGCCCAGAGACTTCGGTGTGGCCCACGAGTCCTTCAAGTAATGAAGCTTGGAGTTTGTTTGGGAGGAGAACAAGGCCAGACCCTCAAATGATAAGTCCTGAATTGTTAACTGGACCTCATGTGGAAGCCCTGAAGGTTGGAACCAGGAACAACTTCTCATGGCCACCCCTGAGGCCATCGTCAAAGCCACTGTGTCTGCTTCATCTAAGGCTGCTTGCAGCAGTGTCTTTGTCACAGCTTTATCCTCCTTCACCATGGCAGTGAATTCAGCCCTGGAGTCTGGTAGGACTGACTCTCTGAATTCTCCACGGATTGCCAAGAAGGTGTACCGACTGAGGATGGCCTATTGGTTTGCAATCCGAAGTTGGAGTCCCCTAATGGAATATATCTTTTTCTCAAAAAGCTCCAACTTCGTGGCATCCTTAGCCTTCAGCGTAGGGCCCTGATGATCTTGCCTCTCACACTCATTGGCAGCTGCCATCACAAGGGACCTGGAGGATGGTGGGTGTAGAAATGCTCATGGTCCTTCAGGGCACAAAATACTTCCTCTCTACCTTCTTTGCAGTAGGAAGTACAGAGGTAGGTGTTTGCCACAGAGACTTTGTAGTCTTCTAATGGTCTTAATTAGCAGCAGAACCACTCTGGAGGGGCCTTCCAGAGCCAAGATGTCCATCATTGGATCTACTCCCTTCACAACTTCCTTCACCATATTCTGGGCCACCCTGTGGAGAAGCTCCTGGTGCACACTGCTGTCCTCTGGTATCTGCATGGGGACTGCTCTTGCCACAGTCTCATCAGGAGTTGAAGAGGAGGATGCTTTGAATGGAGCTGTGGATGTCTCCTGACACTCAGCACTGAAGGGTCAAGGGATCCTTGTCCTCAGTGCTGGAGTCCAAGGCAGTGTCAGGCCCAGTGCCCTCCATAGTGCTTGAGGTGACAACAAGAACCAGCTTGCTGTCAGGTTCGATTTATATGGATCCCTCAAATAAGGAGCGACAAGGGTTGCTTTGCATACAATTTTGTTTTACTTGCAATAATTTATACATCACCAATTACAATTTAAAAATCACCATTGATTCTTATTTAATATAACAATTTAACTACTTAGAACACAATCACAATTACAACTATACAATTATATTTACAAAGCTAGCGTATACTATAGGATTATACTTACACCGCTATAGTGAGATTTGTCAGCAGCAAAGCAGTACTCCAATTCCACTACTACGATTCCTGGGTTTACATCTGAGTGAAATACACTGTCACACTCAGGTTACACAGCCACACGCTCTATACTCAGGTTTGAGCGGCAAACTGGGGAGAGACAGTAGGTAAATCACGCCTACATGTAGAACTATTCTGTTGTTCTTCCAAAGATACGGGACATCTCCAGTTTACTTCCTGTTTGTGACCACCTTTTATATTTTTCTTCCACACAGCAATATGCCCACTTAGCCAATTATGAAGTTTTTAAGAGCGATGAGGTGATTGGAGGCTGTACCCGGACACAGCCTTGATTACCCAGTTATGTACCAGACAGAATTCTGGCCCCCTGCTTGGGCAGTTGTACTCTTTTTGTGGATAAACTCCAGCTGCTGTCTGCTGTTGACAAAGGATCACTTATTGCAATACCTGTCTGAATATTATTTTAATTGAAGTTTACTGAGCTTCAAGCCACAGATGGCCCATACCGGTTTACCAAAGCCTACAGGCCAAATACTGATTGCATCTTGATCGTCTCCAGTACTTAACACCTGTTGGGATTGGTGCTTCTCACAGAGATTTCTGACAAGACAAGGCTGGATGTTGTTACAAAGCAGTTAACATTTTACATCCAGGCCCAATGAGTTTATATTTCTATTAATTTAAAATGGAGTTGGGTCACTTTAATTATAAAATGAAACAATGTTACAACAGTGCTGTGTGGCAAGCTTCCAGTTGAGTGAGATGGTCGGGGTCTGAAGACTGAGGCGAATGAATATGATCTGCTGGACTGGGACCCTTGTGCTTGATAGCATGCTCACGGAATCCAAAATGGCAACTGGGCAGGCATCTGTCAGTGAGGGGGCCATGGCTTGGATGGGTGCGCTGTCTCTGCCCTCTGGTGCCTGGTAGGTTGGTACCAGCTCATCATCGAAGAATAGGACTCTGCCTCTGAGTCCAAGGAGAACCGCTCACTTGCTGGTGACCACAGGGATGCGGTGCTACACGGTGCCAGAGAGTGCCATCATGGAGAGTGCGACCATGCCATCATGACAGACTTGCCCTTTGACAGCACCAGGGTCTTTTTCAGTGCTGGGTCAGTTTCAGGGTCCTGCCTCGGTGGGAGTGGAGGAGCCATGTCCTCACTGTCTCAACGTTTCAGGCGTCGAGGATAGCTGCAACTCCTC
>ML675629.1:41034446-41065856 GCA_007922155.1 Mesoclemmys tuberculata
CCTGCATCCCAAGAAAGGGGAAAAAAACCATGGGCGGGAGTAGCAGGCCAAGCTGGATGAGCAAGCAACTCAGAGAGGGGATTAGGAAAAAGCAGAAAGCTTACAGGGAGTGGAAGAAAGGCGGGATTAGTAAGGGAAGCTACCTTAGTGAGGTCAGAACGTGTAGGGATAAAGTGAGGAAGGCTAAAAGCCGCGTAGAACTGGACCTTGCAAAGGGAATCAAAATCAATAGTAAAAAGGTTCTACAGTCACATAAATAAGAAGAAAACAAAGAAAGAAGAAGTGGGGCCGCTATACGCTGAGGATGGAACGGAGGTTAAGGATAACCTAGGCATGGCCCAATATCTAAATAAGTACTTTGCCTCGGTCTTTAATAAGACTAGTGAGGAGTTTAGGGATGATGGAGGGATGACGAACGGGAATCTGGATGTGGTGGTGGATATTACCGTATCTGAGGTAGAGGCCAAACTTGAACAGCTTGATGGGACAAAATCGGAGGGACCGGACAATCTCCACCCGAGGATATTAAAGGAGCTGGCGCGTGAAATTGCGAGCCCGTTAGCGAGAATTTTTAAGCAATCGGTAAACTCGGGGGTTGTGCCGTACGACTGGAGAATTGCTAACGTAGTTCCTATTTTTAAGAAAGGGAATAAAAGTGATCCGGGTAATTATAGGCCTGTTAGCTTGACGTCTGTCGTGTGTAAGGTCTTGGAAAAAATTTTAAGGGAGAAAGTAGTTAAGGACATGGAGGTCAATGGTAATTGGGACAAATTGCAACATGGATTTACTAAAGGTAGATCGTGCCAAACCAACCTGATCTCCTTCTTTGAGAAGGTGACGGATTACTTAGACAAGGGCAATGCGGTAGATCTAATTTACCTCGACTTCAGTAAGGCGTTTGACACGGTTCCGCATGGGGAACTGTTAGTTAAATTGGAAAAGATGGGGATGAATGTGAAAGTTGTAAGGTGGATAAGGAACTGGTTAAAAGGGAGACTACAGCGGGTCGTGCTGAAGGGTGAACTGTCAGGCTGGAAGGAGGTTACTAGCGGAGTCCCTCAAGGATCGGTTCTTGGACCGACCTTATTTAACCTTTTTATAACTGATCTTGACACAAAGAGCGAGAATGTGTTAATAAAATTTGCGGATGATACGAAGCTGGGGGGTATTGCTAACACGGAGAAGGACCGGGATGCTATTCAGGAAGATCTGGACTACCTTGTACACTGGAGCAATAGTAATCGGATGAAATATAATAGTGAAAAGTGCAAGGTCATGCACTTAGGGATTAATAATAAAAATTTTACATATACGTTGGGGATGCATCAGTTGGAAACGACGGAGGAGGAGAAGGACCTTGGGGTATTGGTTGATAACAGGATGACTATGAGCCGCCAATGTGATATGGCTGTTAAAAAAGCAAATGCGGTTTTAGGATGCATCAGACGAGGTATTTCCAGCAAGGAGAAGGAGGTGTTAGTGCCGTTATATACGGCGCTGGTGAGACCCCACCTGGAATATTGTGTGCAGTTCTGGTGTCCCATGTTTAAGAAGGATGAATTCAAACTGGAACAGGTTCAGAGACGGGCTACTAGGATGATTCGAGGAATGGAAAATCTGCCTTATGAAAGGAGACTCAAAGAGCTTGGCTTGTTTAGCCTGGCCAAAAGAAGGCTCCGGGGGGATATGCTTGCTCTATATAAATATATCAGGGGGATTAACGTTAGGGAGGGAGAGGAATTGTTTAAGTTTAGTACTAATATAGGCACGAGGACGAATGGGTACAAATTGGATATTAGGAAATTTAGACTAGAAATTAGACGAAGGTTTCTAACCATTAGGGGAGTGAAGTTCTGGAATAGCCTTCCGAGGGAAGTAGTGGGGGCAAATGACTTATCTGGCTTTAAGACTAAGCTTGATAAGTATATGGAGGGGATGTTATGATGGGATAGTTTAATTTGAGCGATTGATTTTGGATTATCGGCAGATAAGTCTGCTCAATGGTCTGTGGGAATGCTGGATGGGATGGGAACTGAGTTACTGCAGAGAATTCCTTTTTGGGTGCTGGCTGGTGAGTCTTGCCCACATGCTCAGGGTTTAGCTGATCGCCATATTTGGGGTCGGGAAGGAATTTTCCTCCGGGGCGGATTGGCAGGGGCCACGGAGGTTTTTCGCCTTCCTCTGCAGCATGGGGCATGGGTCGCTTGCTGGTGGATTCCCTGCAGCTTGAGGTCTTCAAATCTCACTTTTGAGGATTTCAATAACTCAGTCATGGGTTCGGGGTTGTTATAAATGTGTATGGGTAGGGTTTTGTGGCCTGCCTTGTGCGGGAGGTCAGACTAGATGATCATATTGGTCCCTTCTGACCTATGAGTCTATGAGTCTATGAGTCTATATCCCCAGCGCACGATGCTGAGGACCCATTGGTCCGATGTTACCTCCCGCCACAGGCCGAGATACGGCTTGAGCCTGTCCTGGAAAGGCGGGGAACCCAGGGAACATGAGACAGTGCCACCCTCGGAGACACCGTCAAAATTGTCTCTTCCCTTTAGGCCCTTGAGAGGGTCCCTTAAAGGAAGAGGCGGACGACGTCGGGCGATCACGCCGTCCAGAGCCCTTGGTCCTGTCCCTACCCCTTGCGGTGGGGAAGGGCCTAGACTGCGGCCTATACTGCTGCCGCTGACATTGCGGCGGTTGCTGCGGCTGCTGGCGACTCTGCAGTCTAGCCGCCTGGGGCGTGTACAGGCCCAAGGAGCGCAACGTTGCCCTTGAGTCCTTGAGAGCGTGCAGCTTCTCGTCCGTCCTCTCCGAAAAGAGGGCGGCTCCATCGAAGGGTAGATCCTGGATGGAGTGCTGCACCTCCAACGACAGGTCTGTGGACTGCAGCCACGCTGCCCGCCTCATCGCAACGGCGGAGGCCATAGCCCTGCTGGCTGTGTCTGCAGCGTCCGACGCAGACTGCAGGGCCGCGGTTGCCACAGACAAACCCTCCTCCAGCACCATACCAAAATCTGCGGCCTGGTCTGGAGGGAGAGACTCCGTAAACCTCCTCAAGGAGTCCCACAGGTTCAAGTTGTACCTGCCGAGGAGAGCCTGATGGTTGGCTACCCTCAGCTGAAGCGCCCCAGTCGAATAGACCTTTCTCCCATAAAGGTCCAGCCTCCTGCCTTCCTTATTTTTAGGGGAGGCAGTCTGAGCACCCTGCCTGTCCTTTTGATTGGCGGCATCCACCACCAAAGTACCCGTGGTAGGGTGCGCATACAAGTACTCGTGCCCCTCGGCTGGCACGTAATACTTCCTCTCGGCGCCCTTAGAGGTCGGGGCAACCGAGGCAGGGGTCTGCCAGACTGACTTAGCCAGGCGCAGGACCCTCTCATGCACAGGAAGGGCCACCCTAGCCGGTCCCTGGGCCCCCACGCGGCCGAAGAGGGGGTCCACCTCTTCCTCTAACACCTTGACCTCAAGGCCAAGGTTCAAAGCCACCCGCTTTAGGAGCTCCTGGTGTGCTTTAAAATCAACGAGCGGGGCTCCTTGGTCTCGTACCGCCGCCTCATCCTGGGACGACGAGTAAGATGGGTGGCGGGGTCCAGTGGAGGGGCCCTCCCCAGGGTCCTCCTCCTCCTCTTCCCCAGAGGAGCGGTCACCCTCCTGCACCGAAGGTGCTTGCTGAGTCTGGGTGACAGAGGCAGGGGCCGACATAGTTCCCTGCCCCATCTGAGCCGCCCACTGGGCCCACAACGGCCACTGCCAGGGTCCCTGTGGCCAGCTCAGAGGCGGCACCGGTGCCGAGGGCAAAACCGGTGCCGCAACGGATGGTGCCGGTAACAGTGCTGGGTCCGGTGCCGGCTGCGGTGCCGGTGCCGGCTGCGGTGCCGACGACCATATCCGTTCCTGACGTCGGGTCCGGGACCCCGAGTCAGGAGAACGCAGGCGGTGATGACGCCGGGAGGGTGCACTCCGAGACTCGCCACGCGACGATCTCGAAGAGCGACTTCGACTTCGGTGCCGACGAGGCGACGCCAAAGAAGACGACCGGTACCGGGGGGTCTTTCGTCGCTTCGATGCTGGGGAGTGGTGCCGAGAACGCCGTCTCGGTGCCGAGCCTGAACTTGACGACGAGGAGAAGTGCCGCGACGAAGAGCGATGTCCAGAGCGGTGCCGGGACCTGGAACGGTGCCGGGAACGATGCCGGGACCTGGAGCGGTGCCGGGAACGGTGCCGCGACGCATCGTCCGAGGACGAAGATGGAGAGGAGCTTCCGAGCTCGACTCTCCTGCGTCGGGTGGTGGGCGGGTTTGCCCCGGGAAACGGGCCCTGTCTCTCTCCGGTGAGAGAGTGCCGGAGGCGTAGGCAACTCCAACAAAGCCTGAGCCGCCTCGATAGCCTCCGGCGTCGAAGGGTCCCGTATAGGGGGTCCCCCACTTCCAGGAGTCGGGGGAGCCTCCTTAGTAGGTGCCGGTGCCGGGGCCGGTGCCGGAGCAGAGGCCAGTGCCGGAGCAGATGCCGGCGGCACGTCCATAAGGAGGAGCACCTCCGAACTCGACCCCGGCCGCTCCTGCGGTGCGGGGGAGAGCTGCAAGCGCGGGTGGCGCTTCTTCCTCTTCGGCACCGAGACCCCCGGTGCCGGAGGCGCACTCCGCACCGAAGACACACTCGGTGCCGGAGTAGTCCGCGATGGCTCGGACGCCGGGCTTAAAGCGGACTCCATCAGAAAAGCCCTAAGCCTCACTTCGCGCTCTCTCTGAGTCCGAGGCTTAAAGGACTTACAGATACTGCACCGATCCCTATGGTGCAGTTCCCCCAAACACCGCAAACAACGGTCATGGGGGTCGCTAGCTGGGAAGGCCTTGCCACAGCTAGCACATGGCTTGAAGCCCGGTGAACCCGGCATAGCCGGGACGCCGCAAGCCCGAAGGCTCCCTAAACTAACTAAAAACCCTCACTAACTAAAAACTAACTTAGTTCAGGGTGAACTGATAAACTATCTACTCACTTTAAGGAGAAACACAAACTGTTGAAGAGCAGGGGTAGTTCTCAACTGGCCGTCACGGGCGGAAAGAAGGAACTGAGGAGGGGAGGGGCCGGTCGTGCTATATATACCGCTGCATAATGGCGGTACTCCAGGGGGCGCTGAGACCGGCCCCTGCAGGGGCTGCTAGGAAAAGTTCTCCGGAGAGCTGTGCACGAGGGCGCGCACACACCTAAGTGGAATGCATCTGAGCAACCACTCGAAGGAGAAATAGTGGTGTCCCCTGGGGTCTGTACTGGGACCAGTGCTGTTCAACATATTCATAAATGATCTGGAAAAAGGGGTAAATAGTGAGTTGGCAAAATTTGCAGATGATTCAAAATAACTCAAGAAAGTTAAGTCCAAAGCACACTGTGAAGAGTTACAAAGGGATCTCACAAAACTGGGTGACTGGGCAACAAAATGGCAGAAGAAATTTAATATTGATAAATGCAAAGTCATGCACATTGGAAAACGTAAACCCACTATAGTTATAAAATGATGGGGTCTAAATTAGCTGTTAGCACTCAAGAAAGAGATCTCTGCATCACTATGGATAGCTCTCTGAAAACATCCACTCAATGTGGAGCAGCAGTCAAAAAAGCTAACAGAATGTTGGGAATAATTAGGAAAGGGATCAATAAGAAAGACTGAAAATATCATATTGCCTCTTTATAAATCCATGATATTTCCACATCTTGAATACTGTGTGCACATCTGGTCGCCCCATCTTAAAAAAGATATATTGGAATTAGAAAAGGTGCAGAAAAGGGCAACTAAAATGATTAGGGGTATGGAAAAGCTTCCATATGAGAAGAGATTAATAAGACTGGGACTTTTCAGCTTGGAAAAGAGATGACTAAGGGGGGATAGGATAGAGGGCTATAAAATCATGACTAATGGGGAGAATGTAAATAAGGAAGTGTTATTTACTGCATCTCATAACACAAAAACTAGGGCACCAAATGAAATTAAATAGGCAGCAGGTTTAAAACAAATAAAAGGAAGTATTTCTTTACGCAATGCATAGTCAACCTGTGGAACTCCTTGCCAGAGGATGTTGTGAAGGCCAACACTATAATGGGGTTCAAAAAAGAACTAGCTAAATTCATGGAAGATAGGTCCATCAATGGCTATTAGGATAGGCAGGGATTCTGTTTGCTAGAAGCTGGGAATGGGTGATGGGATGGATCACTTGATGATTACCTGTTCTGTTCATTCCCTCTGAAGCACCTAACATTGGCCACTATCAGAAGACAAGATACTGGGCTATATGGACCACTGATCTGAGCCAGTATGGCTGTTCTTATTTTCTATGCATTAGAATCTTGAAAGATGTAGACGTTTGCACTGCAGCAGCCATCACAATATTTTGGGCCTATTTGGAGGCATTGTGACATCAAGCTTATCACAGAGTTACAGTTCTATATAGAACCACAGTTAGATCAACTGTATATTATAATAATATAACGCTATAATAATTAAATATATAAATTATAATTAAGAATGATTAGGAAGTATGCTTATCAAGGAAAGCTGTTACATGGTTGATGATTGCACAAGTGCTGAAAGCTATGGTGGTCCAATAAGATCACCAGTGACACATATAGCATGAACATCCAGCTAGCCTGTTTCCAGGACCTAGCTGGAGATTGGCCTGGATGGCGTTTGTTCTGCAAAGATGCCACATCCTGCTGGGATTTTCCTTGATGATGATTGTGGATGCACTAACATTTGCTGCAGTCTTTTTGAGGTGCTAAGGAGGGTTTAGCCATAATTATTTATAGTGGTTTTGGGTCTGTTTGTACTATTACAAGCTGGCCATAGATATAGTGATGCAACCACTCCCCTGCAAATACTACAAAGTCTTGCTCTCTTCTACTTGGGCATATCCCTGGTCAGTCTCCAATAGAGTTTTGCTGGCATACAAAGTTGGCTATCCCGGTATTATGGCCACCTACAAATCCTTTCTCCAATGCACTGCACTGTAGGCTCACGAATCCCCCAGTTGGTAGTACTTCAAGACAAGGGCATTGGTAGTCACCTTTTTCAGTGTTTCAAATACTGCACTGCCCAGTCCCATCCCACATTCTGTCTTGTAAACCAGCATATGGGCAGTACTACTGCTGCCATATGAAGACAGAATCTTGACTGGAAGTTTGTAATTCATATGAAGCGCTGCAACTCATGTGTATTCCACAAGGGCTGGAGTATCTGTGAATGCCTTGACCTTGTTCAGATCTGCTTTCCACCCTTCTGCTGTAAGCAAATAACCTAAGTTTATACATCCATCTGATGCCACAGATACATTTTTCAACTTTATGTTCTTGTCTCAGCATTGCTATAGAAGCTTGTAGTTGCCATGCAAGGACTTCTAAGCGTTTCAGGACTTCTAGCAGGTAGTACTGACAGGGCAGAGCAGACACTGACATTTCTTGCTGTCCTGGGGTGGAGTAGGTGCCATTCCCAGAAGATTTATGACAAGGTAGTGGCCTGACCTAGCAGGTACACTCCACCCTCACTAGACAGCAGTAGTTAGTGAGGGACTCAGGAAGGAAGGGTGGTATGGGTAAAGAAGGAAACATCTAGTCCCCATGAGATTTCTGCTATTTTAGTTTGGATAAATTGTCGAAAACCTAAATTCATCCAGATATGGACACAGTATAGGATCAACAGCTGTCTAATGTTGTATATATGGATGGACTGGAAGGTTTCTTCTACCCTGCTATGGAAATGCTAATATAACAGCTGTGATGAGCTTGCTCCAAGAGCTGTAAAAATCAGCTAAAAAAGTTTAGAATACTACATGAGGCCTGAAAAATGAGGAAAAGGGGAGTTTTTAAGTTATACTGTGTGCAGACTGTGTTTGTTGGTATTAGATCTGAGATTCAGTTGACCCTATAGTAAAGATTGAACAAACTGCTGTGACTCACAAGCCTCAGATTCATGAAAGAAACTAATTTTTTAAATTGTAGGGTACTGCCTTTTGTCCCATCTTAGCAGGTGTTAAAGGTGGCAAAGAATGGCTAATCAATGGGTTGTTAATGATTATAAAACACAGAGTCTCTTGGCCTTTCTGGCTAAAAGAAAATGAATTCATGTAGGAAGACATGGAAATTTGAACCATACTGAATGCCGAGCTGACTGGGAATTTTGTATCTACATCTTTGCCTTTAGTACCATATTCTGTTTTCCTTCACTGGGGAAGGAGGTAAGACTCATTATACAAAACAAAGACATGGATAAGGAAAAATTACTTACTGATAACTCATTTTTTTCTGGTTTTCAGAGTCCCTCCTCTTCTCACTCTGTGGAAAACTCCAGGTGACCAACACGATGGTACCATCTGCCAGGAAGCAAACATAATGAAAGGCCGAGGATACAAGGGCAGATCTTTCATCCCTTCCAGCCCTTCGTGTTCTACAGCACATATCTCCCATAACACGAAGGGAGAAGGAAGGGAGACAGAAGAGGAGAAGAGTAGGGATTCTGACAAACTGAATTACCAGTGGGTAATTTCTTTTAGTCCTGCATCCCCCTCTTCTCCTATCCTGTGGATAATTCCAGAGAATCACAAATCCGAATTCTCGCGGATTAGCGAGCAGTCCCATAAGAGGAGATGAATTTAGCAAAGAGGCAGCTTATGAAACGTTTGGAACTAACTTTATGCTATCTATATGCACTTGAAAATCAAGACAAAAGAGTGAGGCAAGGGTATTAGTGGCCCTGCAGATTTTCAATGTGGTGACCTCAGTCATCTCAAACCAAAAGGTGGAAATATCTAGGCTAGGTTAACCCTGCACTGGCAGAGGTGAAGTCTGGTCCATCTGCCCACGAGTCAAATTAATGTACAACTTTAACCAATGACAGATATGGGCATGACTGCAAGATATCCTAGTGTGGGTCATGGAAAATGACAAACAATTTCTTTGCTTTTCAGCTTAGAAAAGAGACGAGTAAGGGGGAATATGACAGAGGTCTTTAAAATCATGACTGGTGTGGAGAAAGTAAATAAGGGAGTGTTATCTACTCCTTCTCATAACACAAAAACTAGGGGTCACCAAATTAAATTAAGAGGCAACAAGTTTAAACCAAACAAAAGGAAGTTTTTCTTCACACCACACACAATCAACCTGTGCATCTGTCTGCCAGGGGATGTTGTGAAGGCCACGACTATAACAGGGTTAAAAAAAATTAGGTAAGTTCATGGAGGATGAGTCCATCAATGGCTATTAGCTAGGATGAGCAGAGATACAAAAACCATGCTCTGGG
Source organism: Mesoclemmys tuberculata (assembly GCA_007922155.1). Classification (NCBI taxonomy): domain Eukaryota; kingdom Metazoa; phylum Chordata; order Testudines; family Chelidae; genus Mesoclemmys; species Mesoclemmys tuberculata. The sequence goes on from ML675629.1 coordinate 41,043,727, forward strand.
CAATAGGGTTGGATCACTTGATGATTGCCTGTTCTATTCATTCCTTCTGAAACACCTGGCATTGGCCACTGTCAGAGAGAATACTGGGGTAAGTGGACCATTGGTCTGATCCAGTATGGCCATTCTTATGCTTAGGTATGGCATAGAGTGTGAAACAAGTAAATCTTAATGATTATCTCTATATCGAAAGAGGGCAGTTTCTTATTAAAGGGGAAGAAGAGAGTTAAGGTAGAGGACTGCCAGGACCATGGCCTCATTCATATGGAAGTCCAAAACATTTAGGAAATAACTCCTGAGGCAACAGACACACCAGTTTGTCAATCAAAAATAAATGAATAAAGTTAAACTGGAAAACTTGATTCTCATGCTGTAGTTAGCAACTAAAAGAATGACTTTCTCAGATACAGAATTGGGGGAAAGGTTCCTTTCTGTCCCTCAGATTCTTGCAGTCCCACTGAGGGATCACATTTCTGAAAATTGCAAGGACTGAAAAACGTGGAGATGAGAGGATTGGATGTGAAAGCCCATTGGACTTCAGAAGACAGAGATAGCTGAAACCCAAACACCCAGAGAAGGAAACTTCAGATCCCCATCCAACCTGGCTAAAACAAACTCACAGACATACTAAAAGGAACAACTCAAGCCTGTGAAAGCCTGCACACTTGTCCATGAGAAATATGTTACCCAGATATATGATTAAGCTTCTTGCACAAGGAGTTGTGGCTATTTAGTCAATATGTATAAAACCTTGAAAGAGAGATTAAGTGAATTGCCCAAAGTGACAGAGGACAGTGACTGCTTTGTCTACTGTGTTCTTACTTCAAGTCTAGAAGATCAAAGAGAGCAAAGTTGAGTGGATGGAGCAGTGAAAAGATATTTAAATGCATTCCCTCAGACCTTGGAAAAGGCCCACGGGCATAGTGTGAGAACCTTGGCATTGGATCTGAATGCAAACCAATCCATCAGAAGACTTCCATACCAAAAGGAGAGGTAGAGGACATCTTTTAGTGCAAGTCCCATTGCTCCAGGATAAGGGAATCTAAGTTTTAACTGGGGAATTCACTGTCTTTTTTCTCTTGCCCTGGAAATAAAAGAGAAAAAGAAATAGATAAAAATAGAGCTGAGGACTCGGGCACAGGACTGCACTCAATCCTTCTGCCACAAAGAGGGTTTCAGCTTAGGCTTTCAACACACAGTGATGCCACCTCTGAGTCTTCATACAAATTCTCTGTGGTTCTGCAAAATAACTTTTGAGACAGTCCGGGCAAGTTGTAGTGATGGGGATGCTGAGTCACTGACAGTGCTTATGTATAAAATGGGGGCGATAATGCTTCAGTTAAGGACAAATTCATTAATGTTTGTAAATTCTCTGAGAACTTCGGAGACATTAAATAAGAGCAAAACTAGCTCCAGAGATAAATGGACCAAGGAAGGAGACTGGGCTGTAACTGAATCCATGGGGAAAAATGATTAAGTGGCTTGAGAGGTACAATCATTATCCCTATGGAGAGAGACTGCATAACAAGCGTAGGCACCCTGGAGGGTTTTCACCAACAATTTTGCTGCCAGAGCCTGTACAGCTGATTTATGGTGCTCTCGCTATAGGCATTGGGACCTTGCACAACTGGTGCTGGGTCACCATACAGTGCTTAGTTTTGGCTTTTTCTGGTTGGACCTTTCCTGTTCTTGTCCCTCTTCTCAGAATCATCTTCCTCTGATCTTCTAATACCATCCAGGCATTCCTAGAGGGAAAGAAGGAATTAGATTCAAAGAACTGAGAGCAAAGCTCTATGCTTCCAGGAGAGGAAATAAACCAGAATAAAGGGATGGAGATTGCCCTTAAATCCTCTTCCTTTCAGAGTTCCTTGCCTCCTTGCTTTATGGCACTGTAACACCAATTGTCTGGAATTTTCCACGAGCTGGGGAAAGTGCAGGACAAAGTTCAAGGAACAACAAAAAATATTTTACTGAGATTTCCTGGTGATAAAATTATCTCCCCACCTGGCTATCACCACGCACAATCCAACTTTGCTTTTGACATTGAGTTCCTCTACTTGAAAGCTATGTTAATATTACCTTGTGCAATTCTGTATTGAATACAGACACAACATGTCTGCTTTGAATGGCTGGAATTTTGTCAAAGCCCTTCAATGCAGCACTGAAATGGGTTGGCTTACGACAACACTGAGAAGCTCCAACTCTGTCCTGAGTCATTTTTTCAGACTCATAACACTTGTAACTAGGATTCAAACCTGCATAGCCACTGCAGTTCCTCATGCTGAATGCAAACCCCATTATATTTAGAGCCACTGGAGAATGGGGGAAACCTTCAACGCCAAACTACAAGGATTTTGCTCTCTTTTCTGGTGGAAACATAGATTCTAGGCTAATTGAAAAAAAATTACCTGTTGTAAAACAGATCTGCAGTAAAAAAATACCAAACAAAGCTTTCTGTGTTACCCCATATATACCCAATGCTACTGTAAATGGAAATGGAGTGAAGAGTTAATATTTGGATACAGGTTAAGTTTAGGTTAGAGCTCAGAGTTCACAGGTTCAAAACTGAATGAGAGCTATAGTTCACAACAGAAGAGAAATCTCAAGAGCTATTTTCTCAATTTCTATTTTTAATCCCAGTTATTGGGTATGACACAACAATGGTTGTTTTAGTGAGATTTCAGCTGTGTTGGAGTGCATCAAAACCAGATTTGGAAAACAGGCCTCTTCCACTTTTGGATCTGATGCAGACCCAATTCCACTGGTGAATCCAATTCCACTAATTCCACTGGTGAATTTTGGATACTGGGATTCTAACTGCAGCTTCCTCAAGGCTACATAGATTGGGGTGGGGTTAGGTGTCAGGACGTGAAGTACAATTTCAGGTCTCTCTCTAGATTTAAATACTGTTCTCATTTGCAATTTACCTAATGCTCTGATAAAAGTTGAGGGTTTGGGGGTGGGAGGAAAGAAAGCAGAAGACAACGCTGGGATGCAACTGCTAAAAGCATTGTGAAGGGATGGTAAAGGAAAGAATGGCACACTGGAATGTTGCCTTAATTTAATAAATGGGTAAAAATCAAGCATAAAAATAATTAAAAAAATTCTTTTTGAAAAGCAAGTGGAATTCTCTTAAATATTTACATCAAGCTTTCTATGATAGCACCCGAAGAATTTACATTGGAGAATTGATGTGATAGCTCCTGAGGAATTTCCACTGAACTTTCCATTATAGCTCCTGAAGAAAAGCTCTGTGTAACCTTGAAATCTTGTCTCTCCCACCAACAGAAGTTGGTCCAACAAAAGATATTACCTCACTCACCTTGTTTCTCTAATATTCTGGGACCAACATGGCTACAACAACACTGTATGTTATATAGCTCAAGGCAGACCAAAAACAAGAAGAATTTGGGAAGATAATATTCTAATTATTCATAATAGCCAGAACAGGCCACCTCGGGTTAATGTTAAGCTGAGACCATTGAAAATCTCATTACAAGGATTGTGGCACATAATTGAGCTGACTGTATGGCTGACTGAGTCAGCGCAGCCCCGGAGATTTATATACTGACACAGCTCTGCACAATCCTTGATTGGGTCTGACTCAGGGGTGCTATTCAGTTAGAGCGCTTTACAATGCGCAAAAGTAGATAACGATGTGTGAATCAGCAGCAAATCTACTAGAGATCACTCTGACAACAGCCATGTAACATAAGGGATACTCTCAGCATTAATGGTCTCATCAGACTAAACGAATCCAGGACAAAAAGTCACCTCTTTTATTTGATGATCAAGAGGCTTTGATTTGTTAACAAAACTTCTTATTTTAAAAGTTTCTGCTTTGCTCAAAAAAAATCTGATTTATAGAATCAGATTTTGTGCTATGCAGTCAAATGGCGTTAAAAACACACTTTGAATCAGTTTTTAAATTGCCTCATTTTGGCCCTCTTGTTAGATGGGTTAGAAATAAGACAACTCTTACGCTTATTCTGGAGTTTCCTCAACTTTCTTTTGCAGCATTTACTGAATGAAAAAATTGTTAAATAGTTTGCATATGGAGTTGGACACATCTGTTTGGATAGTACTATAGAGTATAATAAAATCCAGTCAGCAAGGGTAGGCAAAATCCAGTTTTATGAACAGTATATATAACATTTCCAGACATTACTGCCCAGAAAAGTATTTAACTATCAGCTAAACTGAAAAGAAAACTGCCTGAAACAGGATCTGATTATATAATTTTGGAAGTAATGACTTTTGACCTACAAAATACACAATCTATATGGAGAAGAGGACTGCTTTATCCATCTATCTAACTATCTACTGGTCCTCTACTGTTCCCACTGTTTGGAGTTTACAGTTTTCTATTCTAGCCTATGTACATTTTTATACTGCACTCATCTCTATAGTATCTGAGCACCTTCCAGTGGTGCATTAAGCCGCATGATTAACATCTGTCGTGTTTGTTTTCTCATCTGCTCTTCAGGGGGAGAATAACATGCAATGCAGCATCTTGTTCTTTCAGGGTTTTTTTTGTTTTGTTTTGTTGTGTGTTTCTCCACAAATTTGTGGACACAAAAATAGTTTCAACAGCTACTTGTTCTATGGGCACAAACCACAAGTAGGGAATCATCATCAGAATTACGTTTGTGCCTACAAAGATATGAGAATGAATTGCAGGCATCTATTTAAAGGCTGGATTAAGGCCATTTGAAAATGTGGTTCATAAGATACATATATAACACACACTCTAATAGATTGCTGAAAGACAACTCAATTGACCAATTTAGGATTATGCTGACAATGCTTAGAATGCGCATGTCTTCAAAGTTTTGTATGTACATAAACTAATTCATCCTCACAGTTTTCCTCTGAGGTAACTTTGGCTCTGGCTCCTAATAACATGACGTCTTTTCAATGCTTTTTTGTAAAAGACAAAAAGACAAGCAATAAAAGTAAATGAGTAAATAGAAAGAACAAATCTCAAACTGTGGCATTAAAACTCACATGAGAGGGAAGGATTTTGCTTTGCGCCCGCTTCCAAAACAACTTTAAAACGTAACAAAACAAATTCTAAAAAGAGCTACTTGAATTTCACTGATGTCTTGTTGTATTGCATCAAAACATGAAAGGATTAAAATGGAAGTCATTGGTAATTACACCGTTCACTCTTTGCATGCCATAGTGAAAATGTACTGTAGAGTTTTAGTGTGTGATTTACATGTAAATGTTAAACTAGGTAAGAAATAGGCTTTATTTCCCTTTGGTAGACTGCAGTGTTTTAATACGCAATTTACTGATTGTCCTCTTTGATTAATCACGTCTTTTCTTGTTCACAAGAAGCCCATCTTTTAAATATCCGTAGATCGGATGCCCATAAATCACTCAACTCCAAACTGGTACTGAAACGCTTACATTTTCAATTTAACATCCAGATCTAACAGCTGTTAGAAGTTTCTACAACAATCTGAAAGGCCACACCAAATTTAACACTTAACTTGGGACTTGGTCTTTAGAACACCACTGCAAAATATTTTCAAGGTTTTAATGCATGTTTCTGCTTGCAAGTTTCTCTATTACTTATTAAATACATTTGGTCTTTTGCCTGTAGAGTGGAAGTTAAAGTGATTGAAATTTGACAAAGACATGGAAGAAAATATTATAAGGTAATATAACCAGATTATAATACTTTTTTCTTTTTTCAAAAATACTCATTATTTCCCTATTAGAGTCTGGGATTTTGAAAGGACCATTGTGAAGTTAGGTGCCCAACTCCAACTGGAATTAATAGATTCCTTTGAGAAGAGAAACCTAAATCCACAATACTGATCTCACCTACTAATATTCATCATTGTTGTTTTTTGTATTATAGTAGCACCTAGAGGCTCCAACCAAGACTGAGGCCCAAATATATAGTAAGACATGTTCGGTGCCCCTAAAGAGCTTACTAAACAGACAGGACAGGAGGGGAAACAGAGAAGTGAGATGAAGAGTCTTGGTTACATCACACAACAGGTCAGTGGTAGAACATTAGAACAGCTCAGATAAATGGTCCATCTAGCCCAGTAGCCTGTCTTCCGACAGCGGCCAATGCTTAGTGCTTCAGAGGAAATTAACAGAATAGGTAATCATCAAGTGATCAATCCTGTCACACATTCCTAGCTTCTGGCAAACAGCAATCCCTGCCTATCCTGGCTAATAGCCACTGATGGACCTATCCTCCATGAACTTATCTATCTCTTTTTTGAACCCCGTTATAAGCTTGGCCTTCGCAACATCCTCTGGCAAGGAGTTCTACCAGTTGACTGTGTGTTGTGTGAAGAAATACTTCCTTTTATTCATTTTAAACCTGCTGCCTATTAATCTCATTTAGTGACCCCTAGTTCCTGTGTTACGAGAAGGAATAAATAACACTTCCTTATTTACTTTCTTCACACCAGTCATGATTTTATAGATCTCTCTCATATCCCCCCTTAGTCATATCTTTTTCAAGATGAAAAATCCCAGTCTTACTACTCTCTCTTCATATGGAAGCTTTTCCATACCCTAATCATTTTCGTTGTGGTACTGCTGGGAATAGAATACAGGTCACTCAAATCCTAGGACATGTCTACACTGCTGTGCAGTTCAGACTATAGGGGCTTGAATTCAAACAGAATGACAATGTGAAGTAGGAATCTTTTAGTTCACAACTGCAGTATCCTTATGCAGGACTTATAGAGCAAGACTTTGTGCAGTGTCCTAGCCTCTCTATACCTCTCGTACTGCCTCTCTGAACACATTTCATGGTCTTTCCTCTTAGTGTACTCTGTAAAGCAGAAATATAAACTTATATATTGGGAATGTTTTGAGTCCTATGGTATTCATTTGGATGGAATATATGGGATTAAAGAATTAAAAGTGTTAATATGACCTGTTACTGTTTAACATGAAATAGTTTTAAACAAGGTTTGGTATACGGAGACCTTAGTTTGGTTAGTTCCATAACAAACATTATTTTTTAACCTTTTATTGAAGGTACAGAAAAGAAGGAAAATCAGTTAAAGCATTTAAAATGTAAAATATTAAATAAAGCTTTTATTTTAACTATAACCCTTGGTGTGTGGTTTTTTTTGTTGGTTTAGGGGTGTTAGCTGTAGAAAGGCTTTCAGATGGTATGAAAGGTGGTAATAACTGGGTTTTTTGGAGAAAAAGGAAGTTAGTTGAGATGAACTCAAGCTGTTGTTGATGCTGTTAAAGTTTAATTTTGTTTCCTAGAAGACAAGACAATTGCACACAAGAAGGGAAAGAAGACAACAGCAAAGAGAGAAAATGTAGCTTTCATTTTTGGTGTTGATTTTACTTGCAGTTGTCCTGCTGGAAAAACACACAAGCACAGTACATAGTTTTATTAGCCTCTATGGCTATGTCTACGTAGCCAAGGAAAACCTGCGGCTGGCCAGTGTCAGCTGAATCTGGCTTGCGGGCTTCAGGCTTCAGCCTTGTTTCATTGCTGTGTAGATTTCCAGACCCTGCAGGGTCCTAGAGCCTGGGCTCCAGCCCAAGCCCAGAAGTCTACACAGCAATGAAACAACTCCACAGCTCGAGCCTTGCAAGCCCAACTCGGCTGACAGAGGCCAGCCATGGGTGTCTAGTTACTATGTAGACATAACTTTTGAGTCCTGGCAAATTTGTATTAACATTGGATTACTGAGGGCATTGCTTCTCACAGCTGCCCTTTTGGTTACGGGCTTACAGCACTCTTGCAAAATATACAGTTATGGCTTACTAAACCAGATTCTTTTTACACAGAAGGAAAAGCAGAACGACAGGAAAGAGAAGAAATGAGATGGTGAAGGGAAAGAACACAGGGCGGAGGGAAGTAATGCTTATTTTCCCTCACGGATGCTCAATATCCATCTGTAGCACCCAATGAATATACACAGAAAGGCACGTGATCATAGTACCATCATCTTCAGATACTGTGCATGGGTACAAAAGCTTCAGTGGAGTCATTTACCCTGTATCTAGGTGTGGCTACTGGAAATAATGTCATTTTTTTGAGGTGGAGGAGAAATAAGTTTGCTAAAGAAATAAAGTGCACATTTTGTGATTATGTTCATCTCATTTTAAAGGCAATAGAGTTACAAACTGAAATAATGAGATTCCAGTTGTATAAGGCCTCTATGGGCTGAATATGTTATGGAAGTCATCGTAAATTGCAACTGCAAGGGAAATTGCTGGCTCTTATCTGCCTGAGTATACAGTAAATAAGGATGGTTAACAGACTTATATTTCATTCTGAACAAAATGGACATATGAATTATATAGGAGGACTAGTAACCAGCTCTGATATCTAAATGACTGTTCATTAGCACACTTTTCTATTATTTACTGGAGGGAGAGAACACAGCATCAATCATTTTTTCTGCTTTATGGAGAAAAGACTCTTGTCTTTCAAAAATAAAAAGCAGATCCAGGAACAAATCTCACCAGAACAAATAAACTAATCTCACTTTATTCATTACTGGCAATGATAGCCAAAGATTATGCCTCCTGCTTCTTCCAGTTTAGAAATATTGTAAGTGGACATAATCCCTGATGCACCAGGCACTTCAAAAAGATCCTGTTGTAGCACCATTATTTTCAATAGAGTTATTCCTAATTTACATCAGTGTGACTTGAGAATCAGAATCACTGTGTAAAATGAATCGTTCAAGCAAACACAGAAAAAGAGTCATTGCTCTGGTACAGCCATAAAGTTACTGGCTTGCATTTTTAGTTTTTCCTGAACCTCTGGGAAAACAAATCCTTTTTCTCTTTTTCGATCAATTTACAGAGCCACAGGAGAAGGTTCTTCTGAAGCTCACTAATGAGCATCTTTAGTATTCATTAAGTGAATGTGATAAAAGCTACTTAATCTACTAACAGTTGCAAAGATAAACTTTTAAATGACCATAAAAAACCCTGCAGAGGGCACAGAAAATAGTGCAAAGTGATAAACAAAGGAATTTGTTTTTCTTGCCTATCTTAATTTGCATAAACATCCTTTCTATATTCAGCTGTGTTGTCATTCTTGTTGTCTCGAAGACAAAGATAATATTTTTAAGTGTACACATCGAGTAAAAAGTAATTACATGGGATTTTCCAAAACAAAAAGACAATTCGTGAGTGGGAGTTGACCTCTCAAGTTGTCACTAAATCTGCCCTATCGTCACTGTAATTGACTCAGATTTCGAAAATGCAGTATTAGCCTGCAGGAGACAACATTAGTGGAAATACACTGACTGTCAGCAAAAAGTTCACACTCTTGGATCATTATGCCCTTTAGTGGAATTGAAAAGGGATCAAAAGATGTTTCATTATACAGTAGATGCTTTTATGTCTTATTCTGCTTGAATTGTATTATACAGGTTTCATGGCAATATAGATTTGAGCAAAACAAAGCTAAAACGTCATTTAAGTCCAAAATAATATTTCCCCATAAATAAAATAGCCACAAATTCATAAGGCCACAAGAGACCATTAGATCATCTAGTCTGACCTTCTGCATATCACAAGCCATAGAATTTTTCCCAGTTACCCCTGTATTAAGCCCAACAAAGTTTGACTAAAACATAATTTCCAGAAAGGAAAGGAAAGAAGGCAATACAATGAGGTTGCTTTTTGTTTTAAAATGTGGGGCCCATGTGTTTCCTGCTGCTGAAAAAGGTATGGGGGGAGGGAGAAACCAATAAATTCTGCTGAGTTGTTATTGCATCCTCTACATGGTCCCAGATTAGTGGGGGGAAATACCTCTTTTAGTGTGGATCTTCCACAGCTCCTGCTCCCTGAGCATGGCTCATTCTTCTGCATGCATGGCCAATGGGTCTCTTGCAGAGAGCTTTTGTAAAGAGGAGAGGCTGCTCTGCATCGCTTTCCCCAAGAAAAGCGATTTCCAGAGTTTTCGTTCTCCTCTGTACTGCACAGAAGGGCGGGAAAGGTTTGGGGCAAACAGGAGTGACAGAGTGTACGAACTCTGCACCAGGTATGAAGGGGTTAAAGAGCGGCTGTAGGCTCAGGCAGCGCAGGGCACTGCACTTGTGAAGCATGTGCTCTCCTTAAAAGGGAGAAGCTAGGTTCAAAAAATTCCTTCCAGCTTTGGGAGACGGGCAGGCCTCTCCGCACTTGCAGGGAGATTCCAGTAAGAGGCGTCTGGGTTGCTGAATCCCCTGAACCTGGGGACTAACTGGGGACAAGAAGCCAGTTGAAGGAGCAGTGAACTGCGAGGTCCTGCAGCTGGACCAAGTGACAAGTGCAGCACCATGGGGCAGAGCTGCAGGACTCCTGCCTGGAGGAGAGGGATTGGGGGGTTGCCTGAACCACAACTGCAGCTCCAAGAGTACAGGGGCACCAGAAGGATTGTTTGGACTAGAGCCCAGCTACTGCCTGAGAGGCTGGGCAGCTTTGCAGAAACTTCTCGGTAGCCAGCTGGGAAGAAGCAGCAAGGAGCCCAATTCCACTTGGGAATAGCGGCGTTTGCAGTCCTCGGGAAGGGGCTGACAACACGGACAGGTAAGAACAACCCAAGGAAGCAGCAGGACAGTCCACAGCCAACGAAACATGGTCCCAGAGGATATGGCAGGTCTGGGTTTCCCTGCACCTCCCCCAGCCCAAAGGGAGGAGGGCAAGCCTCCAGACTGAAGGTCAAGAATGACAAGCCCCAGGTGGGGGCTGAGGGCCTGACACAGAAGCTACTAGACTTTGAATTTTTCCTGTCTTGTGGACTAGACTCTGAATTACCCCCTAAAGGGGAGAATCTCAAGAGTGACCCATCTGGCAGGCCAAGTCATAAGGCAAAATGAATCACTAGTGGGCCTGGATGGCAGTTCTGCAGAGCTAGGGTGGAGGAAAAGCCCTGGAATGCCACTCACAGCTGCAAGGGGTGCCCTGACTGGTGAGTCACTTTGCCCCATTTGTCGTGCTTATTTGCTGTGTTTTCACAGATGCATCCGAGTCAGAAAAGGAAAAGACCCGTTAGGCGTCCTACTCCCTCTCCCTGCCTGTACAGGATGATTTATTACAGCAGGGGTTACCATCTTCTTTTGCTGGAGCCTCCTCTTGGGATGGATTGACAGATGGGCACTTCCTCACGTCTGCTGGCACGAGGTCTTGACACACCGCTGCCATCCCTCTGCTTCCTTACCATGTGGCCTTCTCTCTTCCCATTTCTCTCCTTGCTGGTATGTTCTGCCACTCTTATTCCCTCCCCCCCTTTCTTTTTATTCTTCTTTTTTCTCTTTGGGTTCTGAATCTTACCTCTGGCACAAACTGCGACATCCCCATTGCGTGCAGTGGGGGCAGAATGGAGCCCTTTCTGGACGTGATTTGTGCCGACTTTTCCTCTCTTCTTCTCTGGTAGCCTGATGCCTCCTCTCCACTCTCCTGTTCACCCCAGACTGCACTGCTGCTGGGGAGGAGCACGTCCTTTCAGGGTTGAGCCGCATGCTTTGGGGGCAGAGAAAAGAAGCTGGGCCAGCAAGTCAGTGCTGAGCCAGCAGCTCTTTCCATTGCTCCTGCCACCAGCAACACCAAGGGCCACATCAAGAGCAGGGAGGACATTTGCTTTCAAAGGGCCAATTGCTACTTTAACCGCAGATGTAGCAGCTAGTTTCCAGGGGTGTGAGAACTGGTTTTGGGGTGCTGTAGCTTTCCCCACCCATAATGACACTCTTTTCCATCCTGTTCTCACTACCCACATCCCAAATGGCCAGTTGGAAACTGCTAGCTCGTCTACACTTTTACTAATCCTCTGTCTTGTCTGATTTTAAGTGTCGGAGATTATGGGGATTATGCCAATCCTGTGAGAGACTGTTTCACAGCCTAATAAATCTGGGACGTTTCCTTTTTTTTTTTCCTATCTTCACATTATGCTTTTTCTCAAAACTTGTGTTTATTTTTCTTTCACACTGCGATTTGTTTCTTTGTGTCATTTCATTTTTACTTAATCCTTTTTATCCTGACAGCTAATAGATTTGTTTTTTCTCTGCAATGAGGCAGGCAAAATCCTGACAGAATTCCCTTTAAGAAAATGTATGGGCAGACACACTGTATTACTTAAAGCTGTACTCAAAAGAGCCAGGGAAGGGTGGGGAAACAAAGGTTCACAAGCATTTTTTTACTCAAACCTCAATAGGAGTGAGACTAGATGATCATCGTGGTCCCTTCAGACTTTATAATCTAGGCATTTATAACCTATGCATTAAAGGCACCACTGTATTTTCTGGCTAATCCATCGAAAGGTATTTATAATGCACCAACCACAATAGTATCAATGTTAGAGTTACATGAGTGTGGTAGGATTGGTTTTTTTTGTATTTTTCTCCCCATTTTGATTTTTTTATATTCATGCTTTTCTTTTACTTTTAAAATTTTATAAACTCTTAATTGTGTTTCAGTTTCCTTTCCTTTTTGCTTTTCTCCTATTTGAACCGTGCCTCCTGCAGAAAGATTAAAGCAAACTCCATTCATCTACCTAACATGGCTATTCACTGACAACAGCCTACTCCACTGTGTTCCATCTTTGAACAAAACAACAAAGCAGGGCACTGCTTTTGTGTCTCCATCTTAAACCAACCTATCAGGTGTTGGTAATAGAAGGAACTGCAGTAAATAATTCTGGTAAATCTGACCAGTGTGCGCCGTAGCCTTTGCCTAGATCTCTTGGGTACAGTCACTGCAGTGATAGCACAGTGTAAACTCATTCGAGCATATCTCTTTCTATTACAAATCATGTAAGTGCATCCTTGTCTTTTTGATTGGTTGGATGCACTGCATAAGAGAGATTCAAATCTCATTCTGGGGACTGGAACAGAGGGAGGGGGAAGAAGAAACTCACCTTTTCCCCTAAAATGAAACCATGATTTATATTACATCTTATAGCCCCCTGGGTACCTAATTCCTCAAGAAACACAAGAAGTAGCTGATGAAACAGGCATGAAATCGAGCTGTTTCTCTGCTGCTCTGTCCCACTTCTAAAGCATATGTCAGAATTTCTAAATTGCACTGAAAGCATCTCAAAAGCAGAACTAACTCTAAAAGCCAGAGCTCATGAGTCCCATATTTACAGTGAGGAAGGACCAGAACAGATTTAAATTCCCAAGCTTATTATGTTTTAACAAATAAATAACACCTTGCATTTGTACAGCACCTTCCATTGGAAAATCTTAACATGCTTTACAAATATTAATCTGCTCTCACAGGGTCAGGGGTCCAAGCGTAATTTTTTCGGAACCAGTACAAACTTGTAACACGGGCCCCCTCAGACACTCAGACCCATGGGTGCTGCAGCCTGGGCAGGGACACTGCACCATGTGGGGCCCTGCACATGGTGAATAATAGTATGCCATTTTAAAGATGAGGAAACTGAGGCATAAAGAGGTTAAGACCCAAATTTTCAAAGGTAGCCACTAATTTTCAGTGCTTTCATTGTTCTGTGCCCATTCTGGTACATTTCTGACCTGGAACACTCAATTCCCATGAAGTCAATAGATATCCCATGCCAGACACCCAGAAATTAGGCATACAAAACTAGTGACTATTTCTGAAAATTTTCTATTTGAAAACCTTGCTGAAGGGGACACAGCAAATCTGTAGCAGAGCCAGGATAAAACCCAGGCCTCCTGACCTTAATAACAAAACCATGCATTAAGCATTTAATTTCTGTAGAAACAGATTTCTAAAAATGCAACAAAACACCTTTGCTATCATATTAGCCAAAATAGACTGCACTTAACTTCGATAGAAGAGGAGAGACCCCTTTCACGACAGATCTTGGGACACAGATCTCCAAAGAACAGTGGAAATCCCTGTTCCCACTGGTGTGGCACTGCCATTCAGTACCTCTGATATCCACTCCCACCAACAGGAAGAATTCGAGAAGAAAGGGGAAAAAATCTCATCACTTACTGCCATCCATCCCCTGCCAGCATGAGAAGGACACACTGAGGGAGAGTTTATCAACTTTATGCTTTTACTGCTGCTCAGGGCCTCCCTTTACCATCCAGCCTCACTCATGCCAAAGGACACCGGAAGTGAGGGTTTAAAACTCATCTGCTCCTATTATCAGTGCTGTGTGCCACCGTGCACCTCATCATCTGAACTCTAGCGACAGAAAACAGAGGGGGGCCATTTAAAACTTTGCTACTCTCATTGTTGCTCTAGAAAGTAGCGATTCTAAACAGCTTAATTCTCCTTGAGTACTTTTTAATGTAATGGCCGTGCTCCCATATCCACTTTTTAAGACGATATATTACACAGCAGTTCCGTGCAAGAAGGGGACTTTATTTTGCTTTTAATTGTGTATTTACCTTTTCTTTTATGATATCTCCAAAGGGAAGAGAAAAGAACAAAGAGAATATGATAATAGAAAAATTGCTACAGCGATAACTCTAATGACAGTTAAGGGGAAAGGTCTGACAAGAAGATCTCTTCTATTCCTGGTCACATTTACCTTTAGCCACCGCTTGAGGCTAATATATCTGCCTTTCCCCACTAATCTAATGGTACTGAGTGAGAAATATCTTCACAGTGCATTTTCTTCGCTATCCGGTCAAGGAGAAACTGATTTGACCAACTGAATTCACAATTGGGCAGTTACACATAAAGGCTTCATTCTGCACCAGCATCTAGTCATAGGTCCCTGTGCTTATGCACAGTCCAACTGGGTTCAGCAGAACTCTGAATGAGTGCAGAGGTCCATGTTAGTGGATCCAGGCAGGACCGGGGTCAGAGTTTTCAGTTTATTGGTAGGAGAAAAGTAGAAAGATTACCTTTTAAAAAAGGTGGGTTTTTTTTGTTTGTTTGTTTTGTTTTGGGTGGGGGGGTGGGATGATTAATTATGTGTGTGTGTTGTATATTGGTTTCTTTTTAATATGTGGAATGTGCTTGTAATTTTTTCAATAATTTTATTAATTAAAATATTTGAAATTATAATGAACTTTAAAAAAAAAAAAATCCTGAGCAAGGTATCGTGTAGCTAATTATTCATAATTACTGTGCATGAGATCGGCAATAACAGCCCAAAGCCCTCCCCTTAGTACTTTGACTCTTACCTAAACTCAGAGGCAGACAGATACAAGCACTAAACATCTGAAATCCAGGAAACCAAAGACACAGCAAAGAAGTAAATTATCATAATCTAATCAAAAACAAGATAGCAACCTAGGAGAGTTGCTGAGTATGATCTATGGACCGGATTCTTTTCCTACAGTAGAAGTGGTATGATCTACAAGAATGAACGCAGTAGAATAAAACTTCTGAGGTCTATTCCCACTTCTGCAAATGGCTGATATTTGTAATACTTTGCATTTACACAGTGCTTTTCATTTTCTAATGCTTCTTTCTTAAATTGCTTTACATAGGTTGGAAAGCGCTACTGGGCTAGATTCATTCTTATTGGTGAGGGGAGGTTAAAAAAAAATCAGACATGAAAGGAAATACTAGAAAATCGATGTTGGAGGACTGTCTAAGGAATGTTGCAGTACCATAGCTAAGATACTGAACGATCCAAAAACTTAACTGCAGATAATGTCATCTGAGATTGAGATGGTGCCAGAAAAAGAATATGCTTTGAGCATTGAGGACAAGACTGAGCACAAGCCAGCCAAGATGGAAAGAAATATACAACAATTAATGCGCAGATGAAAGCAGCTTCCCAGAATTAAAAGATAGGCTTAAACATTTATGCACATATTTCATAATTATACTGATCAGAGTTACAGCAGAAAATTAAAATGACATTTGTTACAATACATGTTTATGCATCAGTGAAAAAGAGAACCTTAGAAGGAGTCAGTGTTTCTCTCCCTCCCTGACTGCATATGCAATAGGCATCTTACCTGCAGAGTCTGACTTGCTGCTTGTTTAAAAAAAGATTCAGACAATTTTAAGTATGAATATTGGAACAGCTCCTTGTCTCTTGGGAGAATGGATCTGGGGAAAAGAACCAACAATCTGAGGTGCTATAATGGAGGAAAGGCAAATGTCATTCTTTCCTTCTTATTCATTTAAATGGCACAAACCAAATGCACCTCCTACTGACCCCTCCTCTCTCCTTTACCCATCTGTCCTGTGCTGTGCTGTGTTCTGAACAGTTACCGCAAACATACAGCAAGATATTGATTTTTTATCTTTGTGTTATTTTTTCTTACTATTGCTTTTTAATAAATACCAAAGACTTGGTGAAATAACCAGCCACAGTTAAGAGAACAGCAGGCTAATAGCAAAACTCTTTTAGTTGGGTTCATCAGTCTGTACGTCTGTGTATGGTACATGGAAAACAGGTTCAAACACAGTATCTATTAGCATGAGGATTCTGAGTTTTGCTCTCTGATGTTTGGGTCAATAATCTTTCTACTGCTCCTATGTTCTAGGTCCAGAATCCCTCATATTGATCTAGGTGGAAGGATGGCAGCAGCTCTTGGATTCTACTCATCTTCTACTCAGCTACTTCTACTCATCTTTCTCTGCTCTAGGCATGTTAATTGCTGCAAGAGTCTGAAGTTTGAATGAAATTGTGATTTGATGATTTATATGCAGTTCTGGTCTCTCATGTTTAAGAAAGATGAATTCAAATTGGAACAGGTGCAGAGAAGAGCTACTAGGATGATCCGTGGAATGGAAAACCTGCCTTATGAGAGGAGACTCAGAGAGCTTGGCTTGTTTAGCTTAACCAAAAGAAGGTTGAGGGGAGATATGATTGCTCTCTATAAATACATCAGAGGGATAAATGCCAGGGAGGGAGAGGAATTATTTAAGTTCAGCGCCAATGTGGACACAAGAATTAATGGGTATAAACTGGCCATCAGGAAGTTTAGATTTGAGATTAGATGCAGGTTTCTAAGCATCAGAGGAATGAAGTTCTGGGAGTAACAAGGGGAGTAGTAGTGCAAAAAACCTAGCTGACTTCAAGACTGAGCTTGGTAAATTTATGGAGGGGGTGGTATGATGGGACAGCCTAATTTGGCAATTAATTGATCTTTGACTACTAGCAGTAAATATGCCCAATGGCCTGTGATGGGATGTTAGATGGGGTGGACTCTAAGTTTCTACAGAGAATTCTTTCCAAGTGTCTGGCTGGTGAGTCTTGCCCACATGCCTACGGTTTAGCTGTTGGCCATATTTGGGGTCGGGAAGGAATTTTCTCCCATGGCAGATTGTCAGAGGCCCTGGGGGGTTTTCTTCTTCCTCTGCAACATGGGGCACAGGTCATTTGCTCGTGGACCTCTGGTGGATTCTCTGTACCTTGAGGTCTTTAAACCATGATTTGAGGACTTCACTAACTCAGCCATAGGTTAGGGGTCTATTACAGGAGTGGGTGGGTGAGGTTCTGTGGCCTGCGTTGTGCAGGAGATCAGACTAGATGCTCATAATGGTCCCTTCTGACCTTAAAGTCTATGAGTCTATAAATACTTGTATTTTCCTACTATAATTAGAAGAGGAAAATAGTGTACCTGCATGTGCCTTTGGAAGGAGGGATGGTGCACATACATAGCTGCATTAGAAGGCATTCAGTCACTGTGGGACTCTGGTGGAAAATACCTCCGGAGAAGAGGGGCCTTGGGAGTTCTGTGGAGGGCTGGTTCATGCTGTGTCTCCATACCAGCATGACCTCATCTAGAGTCCAAGAGGCTGGGATGGGGACAGTAGATTCCCTTCTCATGTAAATGGTTTGAAAGTGCCACAGCTACCTCTTCGTCTTTTGATTCTTTGGGGGCCCAGTGGCTTCCATGCTTAGCTTGCCATGTGTGCTACCTTTCTGTTGTTTGCTGCTTCTTGGGTTTGCATCCCCCTTGTACTAGAGTCAGCATACCTAGAGTCAGCTCAGACCTAAATCCTGGTATGCTTCCCCGGCTGCCACCAGCCTAGCTCTACTGCAGAAAATCCTTCCTACTCCCTGCAGCTCTCTCTCCTCCACTGCATGAGCAGGCAGCTCATCTTATAGGAGGCACTGCCTCCAGACGGCTCTCATGTGGTTCTTGGTCACCTGACTCAGGCACAGGCCAGAACTTTACAGGCCCTGGTAATCCATCCTGTGACACACCCTATGTCTCCTGGGCTCCCTCACATCATGCCTCATACTGTATAACATGGTAGCATGCCATATCTGACAACGGAAACAGGGCAGCAAGGAGCAGTCCCTATCCCCAGCACTTGTACTCCTGGCCCCCCCCTTTCCCTCCAATGGGCCCCACCCCTGGATGGATCTATGGATCTTATTTCTGTTGGACTACCTGCCAGCCAAGATGAAGAGCTACAACTGAATGAGATCAGGAATTAATTTGCCTCTGTTTAGAAGGTTTGTGGGATGTCTGATGTCCTGGGGTTTACTGGTATATTTCCTTTAGTTCTGTAGGCCCATACAAATCTGTACACAGCATATACTTAGAGATGGGCCAACACTCTTTAAACTGATCCAAAAGTGGCCCCTAAACTTTGGTCATTTGATTAAATTGGAGCCCAGATTCAAATTGCTTCTGATTTTTATTTTAGTTTTACAAAAACTAAAACCCATCAGATGAGATTTGCAATGAAACCCTGGTCTCTCTCTGCTCATCATTTTTAACACACACTGGACATGGCTGGCAAAATACGTTTTTGTGCATCTGCCAAACTGGTCATTTTACAAGTTTGTTTTTGTATGAGCGCACAAAATGACTACAAAAACTTGGATGATTCCTCTTAGTTTTTTAACCTCCAGTTACAGTATGCACTAGGTTAATTTGACATTATATTGAAAGGAGCATTTTGGACCAATCAAAAGGATAATACACTTAAATCTGCAATTGAAACAGAAAAGCATTTTTTCAGTCTTAAGGCAGTGCATTATTTGAAAACGAAACACTACGCTAAATGTTTACTGCCTTGACACGCATTAAAGATATTTACCTTCAAACATTATGCTGACCTAGAAGTTGCACTTTCAAAATGGTTTACAAATAGCTTAATTATTCTTCCTATAAAATCTAGCCAAATGATAGTATAAGTCAGTGTCTCTATAGTGACCCATGCTGACCTCATTCATGGGCAGTAATTGTGATCATCTCGTCACAGATGTTTCCACTTCTAATGTCAGCTTTATGACATGAATTCCTCTTTCAGGGACCCTAAGCAAATCCACAGTAATTTTCAGTTTTCATACAAAGGGCAACAATCATAAATTAACAACACTCTTAAATAGAGGCACTAGCACATACAGCTGAGATTATGAGGGACCTAAAGCAGTGATCTTTCAGCACACGGTCCCTGAGGTCAACAACAGTGCCACCTTATGAACTGTTAATTAATAAAAGTTTTGCTTTGATTTTACCCTATTAGCACACTGTTCTGTGTGGCACCCATGACAGATTTGTGCCAAAGCACTGTTAATTTGTTCTGCTTTGCCTTTTTGACATCCCTGTGCCCAGCCTCTAGGCTTATCATGCTGCTGGAACAAAAAAAGAGACAAGTTAGTATACATGTAATGTCATTTTTGTTCTCGCCTCATAAAAAGTGCTGGCTAGATGCTCAGCTGGTGTAAACTGGCATAGCTCCACTGACAGCTATGAAGCTATGCTTAGGTTCAGCAGCTGAAGATCTGGCTGAAGATTTTTCCAGAGGTGTTTTATGGAAGAGTAGGTACATATGAGAGGCGTACACTGCTAAGAAAAAAGATTCTACCCTCTCCTTTAGTTTTCTACATATTATACCTGAAATACAAGTGTATACCGAGGCTGTCAACTCAAGTGTTTTCAAATGAGCTTACACTCTCCTCTCACATACAGTAGTGTAAAAATAATTCCACTGATGTCAATAGAGTTACACTGATTTTATACAGGTGCAACTTCATTCATTTCTATGGTATTACTCCTGATTTACATTGGTATAAAGGGATGATCAGGCCTTGTGCACACACCGTGGCCTAGTCTACACTTAAAACTTTTGCTGGCATAGTTATGTTGGTTGGGAGTGTGTCGGGGGGTAGAGGGGGAGGAGGCACACACCTAATTGACGTTGCTATGCTGGCAAATGCCCAAGGGTAGATGCAATTGTAACTTATACTGGCGAAAAAGTCCATTTGCAATTATAGCTTATTTTGTTCAGGGAACTAGTATAAAGCGTATCAGCAAAATAGCTCTTTTGTTGATATAAGCTCACTAGGAGGATTTGCTAGTGTATCTAAACCATTGTAACTATACCCACAAACCCTTCCTAGCTTAGAAAAGGCCCAGAAGCAAAGAGCAGAGAAATGCCTCCAATCTAAATAAAGAGATGACGGAGGTGGGTGGATTGGGTTATTTAGAACTCTAATTTGCTTCCCGGTAAATGAAGATATAATGTTGAGGGTGACTGAAAAGACTTTTGGGGAACAACTGCAGATTTCGGACTACTTCTGGGGGAAGTATAGAAATCATAACAGAGAAAACACCAGTACATGTGGTCTGTTTATGGACACAAACAAATATGTCAGAATGGGTAAATCAGCAAACAATCAGATCATTAAGAAATTAATGTATTAAACTTGCTTCAAAATCAGAAGGGAGGAAATCTTGAAATACAAAGCACTTTTCTTTCCTTGTTTCTTTTCACTCTCTTTACCACCTTCTTGGACACCATTTTTGGATGAGGAGAGGAGGAATAATGTTGTTTAGCTCATTTATGTGGGTTTGTGTTGCCATAAATTTGTCCTTTTCTAATCCTCTGAGATTCACTCCCTGTCTTCACCCTCACTGCCCCCTATATTATTTTCTCTCGTTATTATCTATTATTTTATAGCACCCATAATTGCGCTAAATGCTTCACAGAAGGCATGGTCTCTCAAGCCTACATTTAAGATGTCATATGTGTGGGAGCAATGAATAGTAAGGATCTGGTGAAACAGGAAAAACAAGTTTTCAACACTACAATCGTGTTATTACTCACCCATATGCACATCTTAGTGGTTCGAGGTTTTTTTTTAATGCTATACACAAAACATGATAAATGTAGTTACTGTGCCCTGTTGTCCAGAAGTTACGCTGGAGACAAGGAGAGGAAGTACCTGGACAGCACTGCCCAGCTGGCAGATGCTTTCCTGGAGATCACTGCAAGATGAAGCACACTAAAGCAAACCCTAGAGACTGCTCTAACCGGTGGTGAGCCAGGTTGAGAACCAGGGAGGTGTAGCTGGCTCCCTGATGGTTCCACATCTCTACTGCCCTCTGCAGAAGCTGGAAGTAGCAGAGAATCTGGCTCAGTGAGTGATAATGGAGGGCTAGAACTCAGCAAACTATTTTTAGAGTAGAATTCCATTTTAAAAATTTGAGTCTAAAGCTCTCTCAGCATAGATGCATATTTATGTTAATGGCAAGAAGAATTGTGCAGCACGTGCAGAAGATAGGAACTTCATGGGTTTTAAATGTAATTTCAGTGACAGACAGGAGCTTCTAGAAACAGTGGGCTAGATCCTGAGCAGGGGTAAACTGCCAGAGCTCATTGGACTTCAGTGGTCCCACTTTTGCAGCAGCTGAGGATCTGGTCCAATGTTTTTAAATTAGCCAGTACGGTTAAGTAAGTCTAACTGAGAGTGACAATGATTTTTGAGAGTCCCCACTAAACCCATACAAATAGTTTTGCCAATTTTGCAAAACTGATGTCTGAACAGAAAAAGTGTGTGCGTTTTCATTGTGATTAAGAGTCATTTTTGCTGGCAATTTTTCCCCTTTTGCTGTTAGGGTCCTCCTTTTATGGTGCAAATAAGTACTGCAAGGTCAGAGCCTTGTGTGGCTGAATCTGAAGAATATCGCCCCTCAGAATTTCCTTTTACATTTCTTTTTAGGTCTCCAGCTGAAGTGATACCGCCGGACATCAGTGCAGAAAGGCCTGATTTATTATGGCTTTCTGTTATTGGTGTTCTTCCACTGCTGGAAAATGAGGAAATTAATCCCCTCATGCCATTAATTTGGCATGGGGTATGCATTGTTATTTATCAATTTATTTTCATATAAAGTTACAAAACAACATCTCAGTAAAGGTTACTGAGGTATTTCCAGAATTTACAGTAAAACTAGACAACCTTTTAAAAATCAATTTAGCATGTTTGCATTTTCTGCCTCAAGGTAAGTGTAAATGAAAGAATAATATATACTAGAACAAAA
>ML675629.1:41065866-41121328 GCA_007922155.1 Mesoclemmys tuberculata
ATAGTCATGACCCATTCCTCCTTTTCCTTCCCACTGTCTGTCCTCATCACCTTTCTGAAAGCCTCAAGAATCTCACATTTTATTTTCTTTACACTTCATCTCTTGTGGTCACCATACTTCTGGCTGAAGAGAATTGCTTAGGATTTCCATTGCATCTCGTCCTTTAATTGTTTGGAAAAGTGCAATGAGCAACATTTCTACACCCTGCTTGTTCACAAAAGCTAATTTTTAAAGGACACTGAGCAACCTCCGCACCCACTGAAGTCCATGAGCAGTCAACATCTTTGAAGGTCAGGCCTTAGAGGCTAGGAATGAAATCTGTCTTAATATTACCTTTCATTGTGCTATGACTTTGAGGAGCTCTCTCATTACATTGGCATGCATTGTATTACTGGAATCAGCTGGAAGTTTTGTACCTTATTCATTCTAAAAACTGTTATTTTATATTGCAGTCCATTCTATGTCTACATTTTTGAAGTACAAGAATGACTTATGGACAACTTGCCACTGTAGCATTGTAGTCCGGGCTGGAGTTGCAAACATTAACCAGGAGGATCACCTCACCCAAGAGTTTAAGATCTAATTCCTTTTTTTTTTTTAACAAAGAGGATAACTTTTCCCTTCAATCTATTTCAGCAGCAATGGCACAAATACAACACCATCATTTTCAAACTTTCACTGTATGATGCAAGATACTATAATATCTGTTTACTGCAAATACATTTCTTCAGTTTCAGTGATAACATCAATTAAATTACAAGAGATTCCAGCGTATTACGTTCCAGTCTCATTAGGTTCAGGGACAACTGGCTGAAGCATGAGCAATGGCTGATTTTTGCATGTTTTAACATTTTGTAATTTAGGGCCTGATATGGTCTGTTCACCTGCCTACAAACAAGCAATTAGCCCTTTATTTTAAGTAGGTCAGTATTTTGAGTACAAACTCATAGAAAGCTCTTTTTCTCATTGTAAAGTGGTTTACTGATTATGTACAATATTAGTAACACATGTGGGAAAGATTAGTTTCTTACCATAGTGAGGAATTATTGCCCAAGCCATGGCAGAGGCATAGATACCTCCAATCATCCAAAACATGCACAGCCAGCTTAAGTGTTCACCACGCTTCTCTCGAGCAAGCACTTCGGAAAAATATGAGAACACGGTTGGAACAACTCCACCAATCCTAAAAGAAGACGCAAACAATATGTTAAAGACAGTGCAATAGCAAGTCTTAAAGTCTTAACAAACCTCACTACTGTGCCTCTTTAGGACCTAAACTAGAAAAGCCTTTCCCACAAAAAAGTGTTCTTACTATGTTTGTTATTTCTTAAGTACATTGTCACCTTAACAAAGGTCTTCTACATGCCATAGGCCTGACTGCAGTGCATCGAAAACTTTCAGGGAAGCCCCACACATTTGGACACAATTAAATCCATAGATTTTCATAGAAACTCTATGGTTAATGAAGAAGCAGCGGATTAAATTAATTGTTGGTGAGCTGGGTTAAAGCTTGAAGAATTGTAACTAGCATAAAGTTGTTTGACTTTAATTTTTATGAAAATCC
Organism: Mesoclemmys tuberculata; assembly: GCA_007922155.1. NCBI lineage: Eukaryota > Metazoa > Chordata > Testudines > Chelidae > Mesoclemmys > Mesoclemmys tuberculata. The sequence continues at coordinate 41,067,431 of ML675629.1, forward strand.
ATATTATTATGACGATAGGATTGGTAGTCTTCAAACATGGTGACAAGATTCTCAGGAAACATAACATTTCTGAATCTTGTGTTACCAGGGGGCCATACTGCTAAAAAATGATGTCATCTATGACACCAGCAATATTAAAATCAGGATAAATAAACCACCACTAATACTAATTTACCAATGTGAAGGAGAAATTTCGTCATTTAATATTTCAGCAAAATGTTTACTCATTATATTGCAACCTTAGATTTAAAACAATGGAAATTGGTTTATTACATCTGATGCTAAACTCATGTTGTGCTAGAAGTCCAGCGTCAATATCACAAATCAAGCCACTTTTCTGTAATGTGGCCACTGCCTGCAGTCAGATTAGAAATGTCTATTTAAAATGAAATTTGTACATAAAATTCAAAGCTCATCTATGGCGAAAAATGGACCTCTCAAAAAGCTACAATGAGAAAAACCATTCAGCTTTCGTCTATAAAAACTCATAAAATTCAATATATCTATAATTTTCAGCATTAGATTTGGCCCTTTCATTATTAGTCTTCAGATCTTTGCTTTCGACTAAAAAAACCCAACAATTTTCCTTCTTAACACTTCAAAATATTCCATCATGTCCCAGGACTCAAAATTTGTGCTTTCATTTTTCAGTGTTTAAGACAATTCTAGGAAGCTTCAAGGAGTATTTTCATAACAGGATATTCACTGTACAACTGCTGCAATTCACATGTGGAGAAGTTGCAAGTGAATTTCAACTGAATTTCAAGATAAGGATAGATGAGCATATATGCTGTAGTCACAGTGGCTGCTAAAACTGATGGGAAGAAAGAAACAAGTTTACCAATGGTTAAACAAATATTAGAGAGCAAAAGAGTAATACAAAAATAAACTTCTTTCCCAGGAACATTCAGTGTGTGCCAACATGGTTTATTTTATTGGATGTTTAGATACTGCACTCAATGGTTATATGTCTCAAGGGGGTTGTTCTTTTGTTGCTTCCTTCTAGGCATCTCTTTACAAAGGTTCCACAATAGACTCTTATATTATAAATAGCTCCCAAGATTCATTGAAGCATGCTAGTTCTTAAATTCCCTGCAAAAGTCCTGCTACACAGACTCAAAGCCCAACAAAATAACACTCTTGCTATAGAGCTAGAAACGTAGTGTGAGATCTTCATTCTCACTCCAGGCCTTTTATGAGGGTAAAAGGGTCAGAATGGTGTAAAGGGCCCTTAAAGCCTCATATCCATCTGGGTGAGCCTTCTCCTGGTGCAGATACAGAAGACAATCAGAAGGCTGTTCTCTTGAAAACCTGGCTTAGGGAACTGCTGGGGGTACGCTTGCGGAAAGCAAGTCAGGGATGAGGCTGCAGCCCACAGTGCTAGGGAGATTCTGAGCCTGGAGAGGATACTGTTAAATTTAGACAGGGCCCCAGGGCTGCCTCAGTCATATGGGGGTCCACTCCTGTCTCCAGAACAGCCCAAGATTGGGAGGGTGCAAAGGTGACTTAAAGCTGCCATAACCTCTTCTCCTTTTGGTCTGAGGCGTAGCACTGACTCTCACCCTATAGAATATCCTGAATAGAGTGAGTATTTTCTCCTCAAATTAAGTTCCTTGTATTATGTTGAAGAATCATCAGCAGTGGCAGAAACAAGTGTTCCATATCCCCACTGAACCCTAATAGGTGTTGAGCATCCACTTGTGCTGACTTGGAGTTTGAGGTGTTCACCTTTTAAAAGCAAGCCCTAAGTGAAAGTGTTGCTATTAGCCTGTTGATGAGTGTCTTTAACATCAGATTTGCTTTAAAAATGAGTTCTTGGCATAGGCAGTGATTTTTTCCTAGAACTGATTCCATCCATTGAGGAAGTTTGTGGGGGTGTCTGGGTAAATGTAACTGGTATTTACATATTGTGGTCACTCGTCTATTAATCCTATCACTATATTTTTGCGTCTAAATTTGATTAAATTAGGGTCTAGATAGAAGTAACTATTTTCTTTTTTTGCTCCCAAGTTCTTGTCATTTAGTAGAGAATCTTGTCTATATCTACATATTGCAGTTACTATGGTAGTAAATGTTACAGATTCAGATGGCCTATGCAATGTTGTATTAATAATAAATTGTTGTGTATAGTACTTATATAGAGTTTTCCTCATTCAAATTACTTTACAAACATTATCTAGTACACAGGGACAGTTCAGGCAAATCTGGCGCCCATGGCTATGAAATTCAAGATTCAGCATGTAATCTTATTCCCAAATCTCCAAGGCCAGGCAAGATGTGGGGCTGAGACTTGAGGAGAGTTCAATGCAGGGGAATGTGCCTTAGATCTAGAAGTGGTACAAGTGTCTGTGGAGAGTTGGGGGAAATGGCTGGATGTTTCCTACTAAACAGAAGGAAGGAGGAACTTGCAATGTGCCATATCCTAGCATCATGATAAAAGGAGAGAGCATTAAAAACAGTTAAAATACATTAACTACTTTTCCCAGTGTAAGCAATTGCTGTAATTGTCACACAGATCTTTGTTTGATGTCTAACGGGATGAACGGTCTGCATGAGAGCAAATGAGAGGGAAGATGATCCACAAACCAATCGGTATACTAAGATGTGGTTCAGACTAAGGCCTGGTCTACACTGGCAATTGATGCTGACATAACGCTGCTTAGGTCGACCTCCTAAAGTATGCGTCTCCACTGCCACATAAGTTCCGCCAATCTAAATTGCGGTAAAAGTCGACCTAATAAAACCACCTCTGCAAGTGGTGTAGCGCTGAAGTCTAATTCCATGGGTCGCATTTGCATCAGTGTAGGCAGAGCACAACATAAATCAATGCCATTGGCCTCCAGAAGGTATCCCATAATGCTGTGTTGTCGCTCTGGACATTCACGCTCTGCTGTAATGTGGCCATGGAAACAGGAAATAGCTCCTGCCCTCAAGTGCCGGGAAATTTTGAATGACCATTTCTGGTTTGGACAGCATGGAGAGAGCTTTGTAGCTACAGCACGGCCCAAAGCGCTCCAGCATGGAGTTGACCAGAGGTCTTAGATCGCATCAGTCTGTGGGGCAAAGAGTCTGTTCTGGCCCAGCTCTGAGCCAGCAAAAGAAATTTAGATATTTATGAGAAGATATCTTGCGGCATGTTGGAGAAGGGGCACAACAGGGATGTGCAGTCATACCGCATTAAGATCAAAGAGCTGAGGCAAGCTTATCAGAAAACTAGGGAAGCTAACAGCTGCTCTGGCTCCTTGCCCAAAACATGCTGCTTCTACGAGGAGCTGCATGCAATTCTCAGCAGTGACCCCACCACTGGATACTCAATACTTCTGCAGAATCCCAGTCCAGAACAAATGAGGAGGACTCTGTGGACGAGGAGGATGAGGATGAGGAGAGCAGGGTGCAGGAGAGTGGGGTATCCATTCTCCCTGAGAGCCGGGACCTGTTGTTACTCCAGAGCAGCCCTGCCACACACAGGATAGCGGGACTGACTGAGATGCACAGGGAAGGCACATCTGGTGAATGTGTGTGACAAATCTAATTTTTGCGGTTATGTCCCCAGTCCAGCTTCTTAAAAGGAGTTTGTGTTTTTGAGGGGATGGGCTTCCTATTTATGTGTAGAGCTATGTTCCAAGAATCCTCTGTGGATATCTCAAGGAAACTTTCAAGTAGGTAATCTGTAATCCTTTGCAGAAGGTTTTTGGGGAGGACATCCTTACTTCTTCCACCATGGTAGGAGACTTTACCCCACCACTCTGCTATTAAATGAGCAGGCATCATCGCAGAACACAGAATAGCAGCATATAGGCCAGACCTGTACCCCGATGCTTGCAGCAATGCTTCCCTTTCTGCCTGCATTACCCTCAGGAGGCTGATATCACACATGGTCACCTAGGGAGGATGGCGCAAGTTTAAAACACCTGACCAATACAGTCACTCTGAGTTATTCCTCTGCCATGGCCGGTGTCCCTAGTCGCATCCCCAAGACCATTCCTAGTACTGGTGTTGTTGCTATGGGCATTATGGGTCGCGACACATGTTGCCTTATGTTTTCTGCTGCTAGACTTCAGCCGCAGCATCCTCTAATCTGTTTTACCCACCTCCTCCCAAACCGGTCCTTGGGATGTTACAGGGCAGTCCTGTGATCCTTCTCCTCTCCTTGCTCAAGTGTGGATTGTGGATTTTAGTGCTAATTAAACCTCTCCGTAATGGATCCTTTGCTTACCATGTCTGGACTGCAACTCGAACCCGTCCGCTACTTATAGATTGGAATGCGGGTCTGGCTTAGCCTTGTGAACATGAAGGGGAGTTCTTTTTACATTGTAATACTTCTTTTACTACTTTTGGTCAGCTAACAATGGCAACTTTGTGCTTTGCTTTTCTTACAGTCGACACTTCAGCCCATCTTGCAGAACTCCTGATGAAAGACTTTCCCAAATTAGGAAATGGAACAAATGCGAACAAATGAACGCCTCCGTGGCTGCTGACACAGAATTCAGGGCCTGGAGGATGTCCTTGTCTGAAAAACTAGACATGGACATGGAACACAGAAGATCAGCACAGTAGCAGAAGCCTGATATGCAACAGGAGATGTTGCGTATTATGAGGGATCAGTTCGAGATGCTGAGGCATCTGGTATAGCTACAGGAAGACCAGTGGCAGGACAGACTCCCTCTGTAGCCCCTTCAAAATGCTCCACCACTTACCACTCTGCTATCAGCCTTCACCCCGAAACACTCTAGGAAGAGACTAAGCAGGGTGCAGCATGTGCTGCACTCCACACCAGTGGAGGCGAGCAGAAAGACGACAGCCCCTTTAACAACTGCACGCAACCACAATTGCTTGCACAGTGACACTTTACAATGTTAACTTATCCTCCTTTTCCCCCATTGAAATGGGCCACAAATAAAACTTTGCTACTTTAAAGAACATCTGTCTTTATTCGTTCATAGCTTCAGTGGGGAAAGAAGGGAAGGGTGTGAGGGTGGGGGATGGGAAAGAGAAGGGCAGAGCAGAGACATACATTACTGCAGTTCATTGTAAAACTGGTTTTTCAATGCTTCCCATAGGCAAAGCGCTCTGCGGTTGGCTCTGAGCGTAGCGCTGGAATCTGGCTGCTCAAAATTTGTGGCCTCCCTACCAGCCTCCACAGCCCAACCCTGGGGGAATTTTTTACCCTTTGTTTCACACAAATTGTGGAGCACACAGTATGTAGATATAACTGATGGGATGTTCTTTTCACTGATGTCAAACCTAGTGAATAGACATCTCCGTCTGGCCTTTAAACGCCCAAATGCACATTCCACAACCATATCATTACAGATATGTCCTTATTAAAAATACTACATGCACTTTTGAGTACTCCCCCACCAATTCATGCACTAAGAATGTTACAAATTTTATACCATTTGAGTAAGTGCTAGACATAATGGGCTAAATTCATTCAATGGTCTTACACCAAGGATGAAAATGGCCCAAAATGTGAGGGATTTTTTAAAAAAAAGATATCCTGTTGTTTTAGCTATCTTACTCCAAAAAGAAGCTTAACTGCTTCTTACATTTATCCTGAAAGGGCATCTATCATGCCCATCTGTCATCCAACTTCAATGGAGTTTCATGCAACCTCCATCATAACTGTGTTTTAACATCTTTCTATCTTTCTATTTTAGATAACAACATTTAAAGACGAGAAAAACTGTTACTTACTGGAAAAAATCATTTGTAAATAATTTGTTACGTCTTACTTTTCATCAAAAGAAGGTGCAACTGTTGACCTCAAAAGACAATTCCCCATACTGAATACACGTTTAAAGGAACAGTGATTTACATTTTTATGTTTGAACTAATTTGTAGTTATCCTTTGTTCTGTGGAATTATGAGAGTGAAGAACAAAAAGGGATTTAGCTAATACGTGGCAGGAGAGATGAATTTCTGAAAATAAACAATAAACCAAGGAGCATCTTTCTATTTATCACACACACAAATTATAAAAGTGTCTGCTAATCCACCTGTAGGGCTGTAATCTGTTGCAATAGATTTTGGCATCACACCCTCTGACAGCTGGGATGCAAGTAACACTGTTATGTGGAGCAATCACGAATCTGGCTTTAGAAAGCAGCCGGTGTTTGTTTGCAGATTTACTCACCAAAGGGGCTTGAAATGCAGAGGAATGTCAGGAATACAAAGATAAACAGGAAAAACATAACAGGATTAAAATGCATAAGGCAGCAATATGCTCTTTGACTGAAATATCTAGTCTTCTCCTTATAAACTGGACCAGAGCCAGACAGTGAAAGTATAGAAGAGATTGCGTCTGTCTGTGTGATGGCATTTGCAACATTCATCCTGTTACCTGTGGTCTGCAAAGATGCTATATGATAGGGTTTGAAACTACGGTGACCAGAGGTCCCAATTTATAGGGACAGTCCTGATATTCAGGGCTTTTTCTTATATAGGTGCCCTATTACCCTCCCCCTTTCCGATTTTTCACACTTGCTAGCTGGTCATCCTATTTGAAACATACAATTACTCTTACGCTTCTTGGTTTGTATTAACCCAGCTATTGTCCTGCTTATCAAGCTCCAGTCCATTTGCAACTAATACTTCCCCTTCCCATCAGCTCCTCTTTTTTCTGCCTGGTTTCGGTAGACTGGTGGCAGAGTCCCAGTGTCATAAAAGGCTTTCCCCCTTCAGAGCCTTCAGGAAACGGTGATATCTGAAAGTGAGCAGGCAATCGTAATAGTTTCCCTTGAGAGATACCTGCTGAATGATGCCCTAAGAATATTGTAATTTAATGAAAACCAGTACAATGCAGTTCATTTTAATTGTGTTTTAAATTCAAGTACCTCTGGCCCATGTGTAGTAGTATGCAGGTCTGATGGGCGCACATGCAGCCTGAACGTCTATTCCAGGGAATAGCCGCTTTCAGTTTGGGGGTTTAGGCCTTTTAGTCACCAATGGAAATACATGACTATGGGTGAGGTGCCTGAGACTTGTGTGACTGTTTATGCTTTTATATAATACAAATCACTAGGCCAGGCTGGGAGAAGATTTGGGGTGGGGTTCACCCTGGAGACTGGAAGGGGGATCGGTATCTGAGGAAAGAGCAGCCACCAAGGGATTGGTGTGGGCACAGAGGGAGCCAAGTGGATTGTGCTGAGCTGGGGCAAGAGTGAGAACAGGAAAAGCAAGAGGGTTTCATAGAGAGAGGCAGTGAAACCCGGAGCCAAAGGTAACTGTGAAGAACTGGAGCTGTGCCAGAAAGCACATGGGGAACCTAGATGCAAAGATGAAGGGTGAAACCTTATTGGTTTATATTAATAAACCAGAGGTACGGTTATCACCTTTGAAATGCAAAAAGCTGGCACCCTGCCCCCTCCAAGGCCAGCCCGCCACAACCCCGACAACAAGGCAACTCCGCAATCCCCCTGGCTCCCTGAAACCATCAATAGCCACTTATGGATAAGATTGCTTACATCATTTTCTTACTCGAACTGTAGAAGTGGGAACGCTGCAACATCTTTAGCTGGACATAGAAACTTTTAATCTTAGATATCCCACTGTATTGTGATCACAATGCAAATCTTTAGGCCCACATAAAAAAACCCAAACCTGGCACATTAAATTATTTTTCTGGCAACTGGCAAATCCATTAAAGAAACTGGCCGGGCCAGGCAAATACCAGCCAGATGCTAACCCTAACCAGATGCTCGTAGGGAAGACTTTCATTTAAAACACCAGTTGTTTGGCATTTCCTTGACCAAAAGAAGAGAAACTGAAGTGTGTTGGTGCAGTGATCCTGAGACAGCATGTTCTAGAAGATTAGAATGACCAAGTCGGAAAAGGCTAGCCTAGTTCCACAGACAGGATCTGAAGAGAAAAGTGAGTAATTTATACCAAAAAATAATTTGCCCAACTCCAGTCAAATTAAAGCAAATATTTGCAAATAACTTTTTGTACTATTCACTCAGCTCTGATGAAGAACCAGCTGATAATTGCCCCCAGTGAGGGACAGTGAAGGAAAAGAAGTTGAAGGCTCGAATATATATGTTAGGTTTCAGGTGCTTGATTCTTATTTTCTTTTATGGATTTGGAGTCACCGTTCTTCTTTCCTCTCTGTTTAGTTCCTCCCCTACTTCTTCTTTTCATTTTTCCTGCAGTTGCATGCTCTCTCTGGTTTATTTCATTCTCCTTCGTGCTGTCCATTTTGTAGCATCTCCTTTCCTAATAGGAGTTCTTGTTCTTTCCTCATCTCCTCCTACCAACCTCAGGGCAGGCCCCCTTTTCCAGTAACCCCCCCGGAACTCTTCTCTGCTGCAGGGGCTGGATTCAAAGCAGTTTGAATAAGAGAGTATGTTTTACCAACAGTCTCCCTAGCTTGACTGAGATGCAAATCTACCCTGCTGGATCATGCACACATCTTTGAAGCCAACCACCTGCAGAGCTAATGAATATGCAGGGAAAGTAAAGGCCCAGATTGCCAAGGGTAGGAAGCAGCCTGGGGTAGATGCTGGAGAGGAATTAGAGGTAGTAAGAATATAGGCCTGTAAGGGTTAGGACAAGTAAGGGCTTTCAGAAGAGCAACTCTAGGGAAAGAAATCTGAAGAGCACAGAGCAGTATGCAGTGGTAAAGAGAAGGCATGACACACTACTGCATAAATAATGAACAACAATTATAAAAGCAGCTTGTTCACCTGTACTTGAAATTCTTTAAGAGAACAGCCTGCCGAGGCCCACACTTAAGATGTGCCTGTGCAGAATGCACTTAAAGGTTTTGGCCCGTGGGACCACTCACACATCCCTTGATGTACTGCACAGTCAGACCAGCAGGATATATGGAGCTACGTCCTCACCCTTCCTCAGAGAGCCTTCTAGTACCTCAAAGTTCAGCACATAGACTCTGAAGAAGTGGTGATAGAAGGTGGTTTGTCTGAATTGTGCAGGCACTCATCTCAAAGAACTTCAATTGCATGCAACCTGATTTTGGTCCTGAAAGTTTGGTAACTGTGAAAAGGTGGTGCATCTGAGCAGAATTGAAATAATGATTGTAACACTTCTAAATTAACTACCAGCTCTTCAGGTTAAATCTAGGGAGTAATGTTATGCAAAAGTGTTTTCAGAGCACCAGGTAGCAGCTTTGCTAATCGGTTCTATTGGGAAGCTTCTTAGAAAAGTTGTGGAAGCTGAGCATTGGCTCCAACTAAATGTGCTTCAAGGTCTTCAGGATGGAAATTCTCTCTAGATCATAACATGTCTTAAAACAAACTGTTATCCTCTTAGCAAGTGTATAAAGCCTAACCCTCGGATTTGTCCCCATAAACTACAGTGTCAAGGGGACTTATCTGTGGCTTTCGTTTTATCAAGTTAGTAAATTATTTGTTTTCTCACATCTAAGCTATGTAGTATAACATCTCGTGGTTAATAACATGGTGTAGGGAGCAAACCTGGCAAACTTTTATTCTGGTTCAGATAAAAGACAGACCACTTCAGAAAAGAATTTTGGGTATAAATGCTTTCACTTATAAATCAAGACAACACATTAATTCAAGCTTCTTTCTTTTTGTCTGAAAAAGTATCAATATCACAACACCACAAATCATATTTTACCTGAAAAGTCTCTAGTTTGTAATTGCTCTCAGAATACATGCATTTTTTTCAGCTATCTTTTCTCTGCCTCTAACTCAGATTACTGTTATAAGTAGTGAGATGCTGAACTAATACAATACATTTTCCACTCTATGCTAAGTCACATATCAGCTTAAAATTATTTCAAGGCAACTAGAATGAAATTTGCTACTGAAACAAATGTTATATACCGTTAAGTTCTTTAGAGGCTTTTTATAGTTTAGGTACATGATTTCTGAGATGTCATCTTAAAATAACCAAGTAATCTCTTAGGTAAAGTGAAATAAATAAAAGTCTATTACTTACTGTGATACTAGGCCACAAGATGTTAAGCCTAGCATGTTGAATTACCCACACACAACCTTTAAAAACATATTGAAAGGAAATACAAATGGTAATTAGAGTCATTCATTGTAAATAGCTAGAACTTTGAAGTTAAACTTGTACTGTTAAGAATTTGAATGTCAATAATGGCTATGTCTGTATTTACCTCTACTCTTGTTAGTGATTATCTATGTAACCAAACAGTTCCTGACTGTCACTATATTCTATTAATTTAGAAATCAAAAGAAGATATTAACATTTAGATGAAACTTAAATGTAGTATTGTCATTGTTTTAATTCTTTTCGAAGTCTGTAAAAACTATCTGTAAATGGCGATAGATAGTCAATTACCTTATGCTAATGTAGCTAGTTACCGGTATGCATAGGAAATAAGAGGTTTTTGCTTCAAAGTCACAAGTAATTACCTATTATTCACTGAAGGAAACCCCTGCTGTCAAGATGATATAATCTGCTAGAGGACTATAAAGGAAGTTTCAGACCTGATCCTATTTATCTTAGGTCTACTTGCATTTCATCAGACAGAGTTCAAGTCATCAGGCTAAGCTCCCTGTTATAGACTGGTTCACCCTACTATTTCTTATGGAGGAAATTATACAAACTCTGCAAATGGATTGTCTATTGGATTATAACCTATAAACTGACTCTGAAAGAACTTCTGCAATTCAGCTTAACATCTGTACTATGAAACTGACCTAAGGACTTTATTCTTATCGGTATGTACAATGATCTTTTAACCAATACTCTCTCCTTCCTTTTTTCCCCACTAAATATTGGTTTAGTTGATAAGTATTGGCTGTAAGCATGTATTTGGGTAAGATCTGAAGTATTCATTGACCTGGTTGGTAATGTCTCTGGTCCTTTGGAATTGGTAGAACTTTTTTAGATGATGGACAAGATTTTCATTAATGCCCATCATATTTGACTTGGCTGTCTGGGTGGAAGCAAGAGGGCTGGATGGCTTTAAGGGAACTGTATTTTTGGCTTCAGTATAACCAGCTAATTAGAAGCTGTTTGGTGCTGGCTTGGTGAATTTAGTTTTTAGAAATTGCCACCAGATCTGGGAAGGGCCTTTCCCACCTCTTTGTAGTTTTGCCCTAATTAAGTAAGCTATCTCAGCATGACTCCTCCAGAGGCCAACGTCACACTTATCTAAACTCCAGGGTATTCTTGATAAAATTCTTCAGCACCAGTTAACAGTTCACAACAGTTGATCTGTCATAATAGGTAGCAATTTCAGTTCAAGGTAGTTCAAGGTAGTATTTATTAAGTCACATTGATATTAAAACTCTTGTTCTGGCATTGCAGCAGTCTTCCTTTAGGGACTTAAGAGACAGAGTTAACAAGATGCCTATTTGTCTTAGTCTGTATGTGTAGGAGGAGCTTTCAGGGGCCAGCTGATGAATACAGCTCTCACTCTCTTGTCCAGGTATTTTCAGTTTTTAGGAGGCCAGCATTGAAGCCTCTACGAAGCTTTGGGGTTCAGCTCACACCAGCAAGGGGTTGGGTCACCACTTGCCCTGCAACACTGGGTGCCCTAATTGCTAAGCTTCTTTGGCTGACTATCCTGACACCAACAGCCAGGCTACAAGAATGCAGGTCACACACTGTCTTAATTTATATTGCAGACAGGTAGATGATAGCTGTCTTCCCTCTGTCTGGAAGAAAACCTGCTTTTTTTTTTTGGTCATAGACAATAAAGCATAATAGCAGTGAGTATCCATAATTCCTCATATACTGTTAATACATACATTTCACAATATCATCACCAGTGTGCCATTCATTTTCAAATAATATTACATGAATTTTTAGATACAGATTATAACAAGTGTGTTAGGTGTAATGAGCATGTCAGCCTGCTGAGAGTTACTGACACAGAGCTGTGAACTACCACTGGGCCTCTGTGTCACACCCCAAGACTTTTTAGCCAGCTCTAAATGTCCAACCAAGTTCTGATATCTAAACAATCAGGAGGAGGAACCAGGCTTATTGAAAATGATGTCATTAGAGGAGATGATTTTGCATGTTTGTTACGGGCCCCTGGGTTACAACCAGGGGACCGTTGTGCCCCCTTAACTCTCCAGTCTGCGCTGTCTCTCACAATGTTGTGCTAGTGACAAGCTTCAAACCCCTCCAGGTGCTGTTATCACTCAACCATCAACATACAGACACACACCCAGGTAAGTGGTATGAATATTCTCTAAGCCACTTATGAAGGGCACAAAGGAAGACACCAGCAAATCTCTTCAGCACCCAGCTTTATATCCCAGAAGTCTATCATCGTACAGTGCTCAAGGCCTTCTTTTGAACAATGTAAGCTCATTAATTAGTTCACCACTTCATCTAAGGATAGTGGACATGCCACAGCCTTTGTAATCAGCAGATTTCCTAAGCACTTTAGACAAACTCACTGGTAAGGATAAAACATTAAAATAAGTTTATTAACTACAGAAAGATAGATTTTAAGTAATTATAAGTGGTAGGCCATAAATGTCAGAGATAGTTACCTAAGAAAATAAAAATAAAATCACAGTCTAAATCCTAAACCTTATTCAATTAAGCAACATTTGAATCGAGCAGTTTTTCTCATCTCTCTGGATGTTGCAGGCAGGTTCTTAATAAACAGGCTGAATTTCCTTCTCAGCTGGCAACCACATCTCCTTAATTGAAAGTCTTTGTCTTCCCGGTGTTCTTGTTCCAGTGTTCTTGTTCCAGTTGGCATAGTCATAGCTAGCAAGAGGACCCTGATAATTAGCCACTCTCCTGTGTAGAGTTGCAGAGAAATAAGCCTTCCTGTTGCCAGGATCCTGGGGGAAGGTAGGCAGGGTTAGTGGCAGGAGCTTAGGATTCCAGATACTAAGTTAGGGGTCAGAGGCTGAGCCACTATTAGGGTCAAGAGTCAAGCTGAAGGTCAGAGACAGAGTCAGGAATCGGGATGAGGATCAATACCAGGTATCGAGGTCAGTGCTGGAGTTCTAGGAGTCACCTAGGCATCAGACCCAAGCTCAAGACCAGGAGTTCAGGAACAGAGAGGCAGGTCAGTTACAGTAGCTAGCTAGGGATCCACATTGTTACCTGGACACTTTCTGTGTTTACATAGAGACAAGGAGCCAATCAGGGATCGCTAATACTACTGTCAGTCAGATCACTTAAGGTAGAACTTCCTGTGATGTTGAACCTCTCTCTGCAGATTATGGGCCACAGAGAGTAGCCAAGTTAGCTGCTGCTGGGTGGCAGCATGGGGTTGTTAGGAGACTGGTAGCACTGAAGGCCTGGGTTCAATGGATCTTTACATGCAGCCAGAAAAGCCAACTTCTCACATTCTTATTGTGAGGAACGGATTTGTGGTTTTGGCTTGCACTGGCTACCTCACAAGCCACAACCACTATGAAAGGCTTCAGAGCAGGCTTGCAGTAAAAGAAATGGTGGAATCAGAGTCTTTCTGGAAGGTAGTGGAGGGTCACTGAGAGATCATTGACCAATCCAATCTATCCTTCATTGGTTGATACAGTTGCTCTACAAGGTGTCATGATTTTAATACATGAGATTTCTTTTGAAAAGTTGTCAGTTGCTAGTCTAAGACTGTAGCTTTTAAGGGTTATCAAGTGTTAAAAGAAGCAGGAAGCCAATCATGGAGGAGATTACTATATCCTCAGGTGAGGAGGAAGACTCTTTCTCTAGAGGCACTCTAAGGAATAGGCTCCTCTTCAAAATCTTCCTCTTCTGAGGTTCCATAGATCTAGACAAGAAGGCAGATGAGACTTTATTTGGTGGTACCTCAAAAGTGAATGAAGGAGATGTAATATTTTGTGATGGGATAGTCCTCGGTCTTGTCAGAAAGCCTTTTGCTGGGTGTTGGTGTCTTAGGCTGACCAGGCCTCACATTCACATTCGCTACAGTGTCCAGGCAGCACTGGTAGCAAAATGGTAAAGATCCCTTTAAATGGAGAGGGACCAAAGGGAAGCTAATCTGTATCCAAAAACCTCAGTCTCCACCATTATTCCAGAAGCAAAAGTCAGAACTGAGGGAGGAAGCTGCACATCCTCACTGGACCATCCTAAGGCTGCAGACCCTATGCAGGGATGCAAATAGCCTGAAGTGAAAATGTACGTGGTATCATGGAGGAATTTCATCCTTTGTGAATCTAGTGCTTATTAGAGGTGCCAAACTGTTAGTGCTGGAAACTAAAATCCTTCTTTATCCACAAAAGCAGAGGAAGAATAGAGGCAGACTGCAGAAGCTTCCCCAAACCTGACCGATGCAGGGTTTAAAATGGCACCCTAAAAGGTCCAACTACCAATCTCTTAAACCATCCCATCCGCTGCAAATATTATTTAGACCAAAAGAAAAAAAATCTAAACAAACGGAGCCCCAAATATGACCCTCAAGGTAATACCCACAATAGGGGGCAAGTGTCACTGACGGTCCGTTTTTACATTTAGCAATTGACTGCTAGTAATATTTTGTACTTGGACAGCACCTTACATGTGAAGTTCTCAAAATACCTTACAAATATTAATGATGTTTCACAATGAACCTTTGAGGTAGGTAAATTTTAACCTATGGAAAAACGGAGGGATGGAAAATTGTTAGTTGCCTGAGTTCACAGAAGAAGTTTATGGCAAAAACAGACACTGAACTCAAGTCTTCCAGGGTTAGTCCCATATGCGCACTGTGTAATTCTCCAGCCACTGAAACGAGACTATAAACACTACATGACAGCATGTGCATTTCCATACATCAGGAAACATGGCAAGTTTTATAAACACAGGAAAATTAAAGAAATGAAAGAAAGCAGAAGAGCTTACCCAAATCCAGAAAACAAGCGACAGAAGAGAAAGAAGCCATAGCCCTGGACAAATGACGACAGGAAGGCAAAGAATCCATTGACAGACATGCATATCAGGAGAGACTGCCTCCTTCCCACCTTGTCTGCCAAGCCTCCCCAGAAGAATGCCCCCAACATCATCCCAAGGTACACTATGCTACCTGCAACACACAGAAAACAAGATGTTACTTTGGGAGCTACACAACTGACACCAGTTGACCAAAAATCAATCATAACATGCTACAGTATTTTTCCAGCAAAATTACAGAACAGGAATTAATTTCATCCCCTATCTGTGTACGAGTGAATTAATTAGGTGTGTAAATCTGCACATGCATCTGTGGAAGAATAGACATCTTATTGTGTCCGACTCATTTGTTAGAGACACATTGAGGCTTACTATATTATTAAACTAGGTGTCTCTAGCTATAGGCAGGTGAGTAAAAAGTGGAGAAAAAGTTCCACTATCCCACAGTAACACACTACATGCATGATAATACTACAAAAATACTGCAAAAAAAATCTACCCTACAGAAACACATTGTCAGAAACCTATTAAAAACAAGCAGTTATGTATGGGATCATTAGCTGCCAGTAGCTATTAAAAATCAGTTATGCTTCGTTGAAAGGAAATAAGTTAAGAAACAAATGAATGCTAGTTATCAGAGTGCAGCAGTATGAAAGAACCCCTACTTCGTGGTTTTTCTCTTTTTCTAGAATATTAGTGACAGTAGACGTTGAGATTCAGAGATTTAAAGCTTTATAACCGTGAAATCACAAATTGTCAACATCACGTGTTAAAATATACAAAGTAAATATCCTTAAATCAAACTGAAGCAGCATTTCTCTTATTTTGCCTTTCTGTAAATTTTAATTATTGATTGATATTTTTTGTCAGTTTGTTTCTACACGGTGAAATCAACATTTACGGATAAAAAGGTAATCAATCCTCCAAGCCTACTTATAGTACTGGGGTCCTGAAGGCCTACCCCTTCCCTGCAGAGAGGGACTAGATGGGAGAGAAAAGTGACAGAAAACACATTTGAATGATTGAGTTTTACTGGCATGAATGTTCATCAAAAGTGACCTGTAAAAGTTTTAAGGAAAACTGAATTTGATATTGGAATTGCAATTATTCACACCAAAAATGCTTATATGGCAAACCAATCAGGGTTCCCACGGCTGAAGACTATCACACATCTCAAAATGCTGCAGCAGTTCCCGTTTTACATTTTATATGAGCAATTTCCATTTAGCTGTGTTCTTTCACATATGCCATTTTGAAACACTAGTTACCATGAAGAATATTTATAATTTACATCTCAGTGAGAGAGCAAATAATTTTTGATTATGTAATTATACTATCCATATTATAGCTGGCACACTTGAAAACACCTTTTTGGTGCCTTGCACAATGGTGCCCTAATTCTGACTTAGAACCTCTGGATCTTGTCTCAATACAAATAAAAAATAAACTAATAATATAGGGATGAGCATTATCCCTTTGTTGTTTGTGAACTCTGTGTCCTCTAGAGAGTAGCCAGTGTCTGATGATGTCTCTGAGGGTTGATTTTGCATTTAGAACTCTGAGTTAGCTGGGAGAACTGTAAAATCACAAGTAGGCTGAGAACTCCCTGAAGTATACGTTAAAGAGGGTCATGCACATTGTCTTTTCCAGAAAATACCTGGGATATTTTTCACTGATGAAATATGGCCCACCTATCCTGGCTCAGAAACAAGCATATAAATAAGCATGGATCATGTCTGTGGAACATTCACAACTTGTGCCCATGGAACAAACAGGTCTCAATACATTTTTTTTATATAAACAAGGCCCCCATTTCCAGAATTTGTATTTATTTATTCTTAGTGACTCAGACAAAAATCGTTAACTTCTCAAGTTTGAGAGCCATGCTTCATCCATGTACACCAGTGGTTCTCAAACAGGGGTATATGTACCCTTGGGGGTACTCAGAGGTCTTTTAGGAGGTACATCAACTCATCTAGATCAGTGTTTCTCAACCAGGGGGTCACAGGACGGATTTACAGGTGCAAGTGCAGAGCCAGCATTAGGGGATCGCAGGCAGGGCAACTGCCCGGGGCCCCACACCACAGGGGGCCTCACAAAGCTAAGTTACATGCTTAAGCCCCACTGCTGGGGGCTCAGGCTTCAGACACAGTTCACAAGTAAAAATCTGGCTTAAGTATCACACTGAAATGTAAGTACAATATTTATATTCCAATCAATTTATTTTATAATTATTTGGTAAAAATGAGAAAGTCAGCAATTTCTCAGTAATAACATGCTATGACACTTTACTGTTTTTAGGTCTGATTTTGTAAGCAAGTAGTTTTTAAGTGAGGTGAAACTTGGGGTACGCAAGACAAATCAGACTCCTGAAAGGGGTACAGTTGTCAGGGAAGGTTGAGAGCCACTGATGTACACAACATACCCAGATAAATGCACCATTTAAACAGAAACATTTAGCCTGCATCCTCCTGAGCAGACTGCTCTTGTGGAGCTGTTCCTGTCTCTCAGTTTTCTTATTCCCCCAGTCAGGATAATGAGTTTCATACGCTCCAGTTATCTGGGTCAAAAAGAACATTGGCCCCTCCTCAGCCTAGTCAAGTTGGGAAGGAGGAAAGCAGCTACACCCCTTTAATCACTAATGGCCTCCTCTATCAATGCTAGCAGCTTTTCTATAGCTACTTGGCTTTTTGCTTAATATAAAATAAGGGCAGGATGTGTCTGGCTCTACAGGGTCTCCTCCATGAGTGCCAAAGGGCCTGTACACGTGACAGATCCATTGCTGCTCAACCCTGCAACTGCTAACCCGCCCCCGAGTGAAGGCAGGGTGCCAGCTTCCTCAAAAAAGCATCAGTTAGGTGTCTTCTCAAGATGTCTCTTAATGCTGGTAATCTTGCTAATTACCAGGGTGTCTCTCGACTTCCCTTTCTGAGGAAGATTGAGAATATGGTGAGGGAGTTAACTCTGGAATCTTCTAGTGTCATCAGTTTTCCTTGATTCTTTCCAATTCAGAGTTTAGCCTAGGAATGGCACAGAGACTTCACTACTCTCACTGGCTGATGGATTCCTAGTTATGGACAAGGCAACCAGGCCCAGTGATTCTATTATGTCTGTTAGCATCTTTTTATATTGTTAAGATGGGGTTTTCTTAATTAGTACATGTACAGTTCATAGTGCAGTGGACGTTATGGCTCAAGTAGTTCTGGTCTCTAAGAAATCTCAGTGGGTGATTTGGAACAATTACCTGAGTTCTCTCTTGTATGCAGGGCATTGCACGATAGATGGGCCTGCTCTTGAAGATTACTTGAAAAATCACAAATGGAGGAAAACAATGTTTTTCCTGCTTAGCATTAGCTGCAGGAAACATATTAGAGCTATTTTGATAACTGCATTGTTACTGTATCAGTTTAAGGGGGCCGCTCAAGTGGCTGGCTTTTATTCTTGAAGCCCTAAATGATTGAGTCCAGGCTGTCGGAGACCACATCTTTCCAATCTAGTTGAGATTAGCTGGGGTACTCTAGCCAACAATCCCTAATAATAACTGTCTTTGAGCTTGTTGCTGGGTATACTCACTGGAGAGGCTCATTTCAGGAATTCACTTTCCCCACTTGTGTGCAAAGCCCTAATGGACCACTCTATACTAGAAAATTAAGTCGTCTTAACTACATTACTAAGGGGTGTGAAAAATCCATACCCGAGAGCAGCACAGCTAAGCTGACCTAAGCCTCAGTGTAGAGAGCCCTAGGTTGATGGAAGAATTCTTCCATCCATCTAGCTACCATCACTTAGGGAAGGTGGATTGCCTAAACTGATGGGAGAACCTCTCCAGTCAGCTTAGGTAGCGTCTGCACTGAAACACTGCAGCAGTACTGCTGTAGCATTTCAAGTGTAGACAAGCCCATAGTGCACAATGCAAGACCCACTTCTTTTCCCAGGTTTATTCTCAAGGAAGGTGGGATGGACTGGTGTATGGGTTTGTTTTGTTTTGTTTTTAAATATCTTTTCTTCTTCGTCTCCTGGGCAAATAATATGTGCTTTCTTAAACATTCATGTTTCTTTGTGTGCATAAAAAGCACAATGGGGAAGCCCAAAGCAGAGCTTATTCTTCTTCCCCAACCCCCTCTGACTATTATTTTGTACTGCTGTGGATAACATCACCATGCTCCCCCTCACACAGGGTCTCAAACTCAGGATCTCCTGATGGACTCATCTGTCTTGTCCTCACACAAACACGCAGTTTCCAAGTCTTGCAATTCCAAAGTTATAAGTCTTCCTCTGTGTTCCAATAGCTAAAACCATTGTTCACACCCTGGCCATGAACTCTGTGATAACCTGTCTCTTACCCACATCACTTCTCTGAACTGCATTCAAAATACAGCTGCAAGATCATCTTTCTCACTTGTCATTCACTCCCCTCTGAGTCCCTCCATTAGCTCCTATTTTTCCATTGCAGTGAGTTTAAATATCTCATAATTGCCTTCAAGATCCTATATAACTCCTCCCTAGTCTGCTTTCATTTCTATTTCTGTCAATGATACCTAGCTTCAAAGCATCTTATTGTCTTTCCCCCATTCCCTTCTTTGCATCTCCTTTTGTGTAGCCCCCTTTGACACAGAATACACTTCCAACACCAGACAAGCAAGTCTGCTTCCTTTCTTCTTTCAAATCCCTCCTCAAGACTAATTTTGTCTATAAATGTCTGCAGTAAGCAGTGAGAGCAACAAAGGAGATGGAAAATTCTAATGAACAATTAATATAACAAAACCATCATATAACACACTCAAATAACCGCATCATAGATTCACAAAGATGTGGTTATTCCTCCATCCTCCCTTTCCTCTATTCCATATTCCACATATATCCAAGTGTTTGTTGCTCTTTTTTGCCACCTCATGTCAATAACATTGCAAATGGCTTGGAGCAGAGCATGTGTCTTTTATTTGCTTTATAAATCACTTGGCACACTTTATTGCATTGCATTGCACATTGCATAAATAATTTTAGATGTCTAAAAAGAATTTGTAAACCCCCCCCCTCTTTTGGCAATCCACACTTCATTTTTCAGGAACTTTAAAAGCACAGGCCACCACCTTTTATATGTGTATACCACCAGACTTAACATGTGATGTGGAAGACAGTAGAATTCAGATAATTGTGGTTTTGAGCACACTGTTACTGGTAAAATAGCTTGTTTTACGTTTTGGCGCTACGCACTTAGGGAGCAAAATCAAGCCTTTAAAGAACAAGTGAGCTGATGCTTTCTGACATGCATTTTAGGTAAGACACTGGTCTCACAGACAGCATGGCATCTAATGATATTTTTCTTCAGCAAAATAAAATGTTGCTTTAAAATACAGAGGCTACAAGTGTTGCACCCTGAACCATTATTTGATTTCCTCAATGAAATGCTATGCTGTCCAAGCACACAGTCATCTGGTAGAGAACCCTTGAGAACAACTCAGTGGCAGCAGAAAAGCTAAATCCCATGCTAAAATTAACACGCTCACCTGCTGTCTTTGTTTTCAAAGGAGTAACAGTTTGCTTTGCTCTTTTTGCATACTGGGAATGTAACAAACTCCAAGGATTTTCCTGTTATACACCAGCGTAACAGATACAAAATACGTGCTTTGTGTCTTTCCTCTTTCTAAACATACTACAAACAATCTGCAAAAGCACTTTCCCCAGATTCTTCTTTCCTCCAGAACATGGATCGAAATGTCTGCTTTGGAAAGGCAATGAAAGGCAAGCACTGATGAAAACAATTATTGCCCAACCATGCCAGAAGAAAGACAGGAGGCAATGGATGTGGTTGAATTAGGCTGCAATTTTGCTCACCTCAAACATTAAGGAGTAACCAACAATAAATTGTACATGGCAGTCATCATCCTTCTCTTAATCATTTCCACATAATACCCAACCTGATCCCAGCCATCCCATATCTGGGACCTTGCAGCTCTTCCCTCACCTGAGATTAAAGGGGTTATAAAAGGAGGGGAACTGGCTCCCTGCTGTTCCAGCTGTAGGAGCCCCAGTGCCCCCTTATTCTGCTTCCTTAACGGATGCATTCCTTGAATTCCTTTCTAAACTCTTTTATCCAAAAACTTTCATCCCTTTCATAACAAGTACCTGCACTGGACATCTACCACAAAGAGGCACCAGCCTCTATGCTTGGCTACCTCCTCCCATCCCCACCAGGCTAATATCAGACATAATTATAACCATTCCCCCCTCAGATAGGTGTACCCCATCCTCCCTGAATAACTCTGGTGCCCAGAAAGATGTCCCAATGGGAATTATTAATCCCTCTTTGGGTACATATGAATATAGCCATCTCTTTATTCACAGAACTCATGGCATTTTCAGCTGATAAAATAGCCAGAGACATCAGTCTCTTGCTGGCCATTGTCAGTCGAAGATATGTTCTAATGAGCCCGAGCTTTGAAAAGCTGTGCTGACCACTCGTGACTGTGACCAGCAGCGTGAGCAGAATCCTCAAAGCTATCCACACATTAGGAAAAAGGTCCTGCATCATGAATGAATTGGAGAACTCGGAGTGGAGATTGCTTCCCATATGGCAAAATGTGACGGATGTTGTCCAATTAGACATAGAGGTTTTTATCATTGACGTCCAAACATTCCCCATGTGTCAGTGTTTGGTGAAGGTCTGTACAATTATTCAAGAGTGTTTTCCTGTCTGCTGGCAGCTTACTAAGGTCATACAACTCTCCCCCTGGTCTTTTTGTGGTGCTTTGTTTATCCAAACCTTTCTTTGATGGACACTTGAGCAGTGCCAAAGAATGAGCAAAAAGATTACCTCTTGAATTTTAATTCCGAGCTTCCCCTCACCTTCTCCCTTCCCTTGTGACCAAACTGTCTCTTCTTCCGATGAATAAGAGTTTCCATGAAGGCTTAACTCCTAAGTTTTCTGCCATTTCTTTGGCAGTAGTGATGGCATCTTCAAATCCGTTGTCTCTGTAGGACACAACAAAATCAATGCAGCTTCTCATCAAAGTAGTAGCGGTCGCAATGTCCATTGACTTTGTTTGTAATGCCTTGCTCACAACATTTATGGGGAACAGGATATTGTGCCAAACCACAATTGAGACCAGAAATTTGAAGTCAGTGACCTGGTTTGCCAGGTTTTCTGCCTCGTGTCGGACGCCGGCCTAGCCTTTATTCGACTGCACCAGTTCCATCAGGGTGTCGTAAACCTCAGTCACTTGGTACCTCACTGGCCTTATGCTGTCAATACTGCTCTCCCAACAAGTATCATTTAGCAGCTTCATGGTCAGGTAACATTGTCCATGAAGATCTTTCACCTGATAATTAATGCTGAACATGGGATGTATAGCTTTGCAGTACTCTGAAGGGAGATACTGAATCTAAAGATGATGTTGCTACATCTGATACAACCAGGTTGAGGGAATGGCAGCGATAAAACATGAAGAAAGCTCTTGGATTCCGTGCAGGAATCCTTGCCTGGACGCTACTGTTTCTTCCCTTCATGTTCACACAGTTATCATGGCCATGGCCATGGCAGTCCTGAAGCTTTATTTGATTCTCATTCAAAACATTCATAAACAGTTCTGTTAGGACTTTTCCAGTACAATCGTCCACAGACCGAAAACAGATAAAGTGTTCCTTTCCTTGGATACAGCCAACCTCATCATCAGAAAATGTTGCTGTAAATGACATCTTTTCTCTGTGACTAATTTTGGGAGTGTAGTCCATTATTACAGTGTAGTACTTCACTTTGCCAAGCTGCATCAATGTTATCAAGCACCTTCCTAGCCATAAGGTCAATCAATTCCTTTTGAATTGTTTTGCTGCAATAATGGTCCATAGTTCCACTGCAAGGAAGAGGTAACTGAGATCAGATGCTTGAGCATCTTTCATCAGGGCTGGGTTTCTAGATTAATAATACACTGGTTTTCTGCGTCTATGCATTTATTCAGCTTGAACATGGACTCAGCCTCCATCCATTTGGCGTAGGCCATAAAATGGCTGGGTGACTTTTCAAGTTGCTTCAGAGCATCACTAAGTTATGCCAGTAATTGCACCTGAAAAGCACAAGCAACAATTTAGCATTCTTGTCAAATATTTTGCAACAAACATAGAACACTTTGTCAGTTGATTTTGAGTAAATTAGCCAATGCCGATTCAGTTTCTCACTGTTCTCAAGCACTCTTTTGCAGTGTGACTTTGAGAAGTGTCGCTTCTGCTCATTTACTGGAAATGTCATATCCTTGATTTTTGCCCAGCCCATTCAAAATTATACGATCAATACTGGCAGAGTTTAGGATTGCCAGCCATAAAGCAGGATCTGATTTATCAATTTGTTGTGTGCAATTTTTCCTCACTGCTGTTTCTGCCATCATGTCAGGCTGATTCTTCTTTATTGTTTCTCTCCTTTTCATATGAGCCACATTCTTCATCATTACTCTCCTTTATGCCACCAGGAAAACTGGACGATTCTCCATCACTTTCCTCACATTTCCATTCCTTATCTTCAAGTAAATATGCTAACTCTTTAGTAATAGGACTTCCATCGTTTACACTTCGCTCCTCAATTTCTTCTATATTGGGAAGATCCCTACTGCCTAAATCCCGGTCTATGTTGTTCTGTTTCAGATACTTTCCCATCAAATTTGCCCCTTGCTGCAAACTAGATTGCAACTGTTCACTTCCTATACTAAGCTCCTGAAGGCTTCTTGGGGGACATCTTTTATTTTTTATGGGGGAAAACAGACAGTTAGGGAAAGCAAAAGTCTATGTTCTGCAGTCATAGAAAATCATCAAGCAGTACATGTTAAGAATGGCAAAAGAAATAACGGTATTTCTTTTATATTGTTGTGTAGATAGGGGTTCAACAGATATCTCTGATGTCTCATTAAATATATCCTTTATTAGTTGCTACTTACACTCTTCAAATCTTAAAACAAAAGAACACTTTCACAATTACACAATAAAAAAGGTTCACAATATCGCAGCTGGCTCTCACTTCGCTTCAGTTCGTTCTTATATCTCACTGACTGATTGGCGATGCCCTGCCCCATATATACCTGCGAGGGCACGGGTGATAACATTCTAGGAGGCTTGAGGAAAATGTAGTTCTCAGAAAGTCTGGAAGTTTTTCACAAGATTCTACGAAGGTAAAGAACATTCTAGGAGGTTAGTGAAAAATCCACATACAGAATATTTAAAACATTATACTTCAAACATGTTGTTTTCCCTTTTGTCACTAGCAACAAAAACAGCGCCCCGAGCCTGGCACCCCAGGCAGTCATCTGAGATGCCTGTCCCAAATCGGGCCCTAGTTGTTAGGGGCCTTTCATCACCATGAATAAAGACGGATCCCTCTTGAGCTGGTCTCATCGGTATATAAGTCCTTAATGTCTCTACTGGCCAAATCCTTACCTCAACCCCATTCCTGTAGCATTATTGACTCAGCTCCTTCCCTCCCACCCTGGTTGGTTTTCAATATCCTCAGGGCCAAAATAAACAATTGCTCATCCCACTGGATCCTCTCTAGGGCCTGTATTTTGAGACCATCCCACTAAAAAATCCCTGAACTAAGAATCCGCCACAAGAATCTGGGTAACCCCTCATTCTACTAGCAAATGTAACGCCTAGGGTGACTGGAGATGGTAGATGATGCCAACCCATGAGTGGCCAGTGATTGAAGCATCTGGTGTTTTGGAATTGGCTATGTTACAGACAGCCCCTTCCCTCCCCAAATTGCACAAAATCGTTAAAATTCCTGTAAAAACCCCTAAAGGTTTGCAGCAGCATCAATCTATGTACCACCCCAAGAGCCCTAGTATGACAAGGTTCCAGGGCTATCAGCAACTGTTCAGGTTCCTTGTTGTCTCCTGGTTCTAGATCCTGAAGTCTGTGCACCTATATCACCACCCTGGGCAATCTGGAGGACTGGCGATTGAGAACATGTATCACCACCATGTTGTCACTCCAGAAACACACACTTGCCCAATCCAGCCCGCAGATAGCCACTGCCATAACATGGGTAAGAATTACAGAACTGTTATATCCTTTACTCTTTCTTTTAGTTATTCACATGGTGTGCCATTTCTGGGCACACCACCTGCCTTTGAGGTTAAAATACTCCCAAACCTGTTCCTCCCAAGGCATCTGAGTGAATCTTTAAATCTGCCTCTATCATCCATTCCTCTTTCCAAAAGACACTATTAAACTTATTCAGAAACTGTTCCCACACTCCCAAACGCTCTGTCATCTTTTTATTAAAGTGTTATAAAATGGTTGGGCTTTGGTATTCCTATGGTGGCGACTGACAGTTGTCCATCTCTGCCCTGGGCCACCACTCAGCCTGCAAAGTTAAGATGCCCAATAATAGATTGCAGCTCCCACAGTATAACGTGCCTGGCTGTTCTTGCCTTGACAGCCAATCCCAGAAGTTCCCCCCAGATTTTCCTGGCAGAGTCTAGTATACCAGGCCATATATCTAACTCAATTCTGAGATAGGTCATCTTCATAAAGGGCCTTTTGTGTTTCCCATCTTCCAGAGGCCCCCCCCTCCCAAATTACCAGCAAGGACCTGGATTGTGGCCAGCAGGCTAGCACACTCCTCAGATTCTCCCCCACTGACCTCAGTTTCCCCATATTTGGCCCCCAAATTCTACTGGCAGCCACTGAGCTGTGCTTCAGTTTCTTCAATCAGTATCCTCTGGGTCTTGGTTGCAGCCACCCGAACCGGTGCCAATTTCCCCCAGTTAGGTCCCCCCAGTTCTGTTGAAATCTTGGCTGCAGCTATCCCAAGTTACAGCTCAGTTTGCCCACTTTTGATCCCCAATTTCAGCTGTAATATTGGTTGCAGCCATGTCTGAGCTATGAGCCTGGGCCACATCTAAAAGTTTGCACCTGTTCAGCCCCCAATATTTTCTAGCATCTTGGCTATGAGTCATGCATCAGCTTCCCAAAATTTGGTCCCTCTTTTTGGCTGAGTCTTGACCTTTGCCTCAGTTTCCCCAAAGGAGGTCCCCCAATTAGGGCTGCAGTCTAGGCCACAGCCATTCTGAGTTGTGCCTCAGTTTCCCCAATTCTGGTCCTAACTTTCATCTGGACTCCTGACTGCAGCCATCTTGAGCTTTGCCTCATGTTCCCAATATTTGGCTCCCAAATATTGGCTGGGATCTTGACTCCAGCCACCTTGATCCATGCCTTAGTTTCCCCAGTTTATGTTACCTGCAGAGGTGCTCACCATACTGCATGCTCCTTCCCCCCACTTTGGGCCCCGGTCCCTAAATTCAACATCTGAGTTGGATCAAAAATGTTTGATCTGTAACACTGGGTCTACTAAGGAGACTCATGCTCTGCTAGATGCTGCCTGTACAGGAAAGAGATTCCAAACTCTGGGATTGTCCCTGTACTTCCTGTGTTTTCATTCCCATGCCTAGCCAGTCATCCTGTCTCCCCACTCCCCCGTAAGAGGGGCCACCCAATTCTGTGGTTGGAAAAGAACAGCCAGCCTTCCTGCCCCACTTACCTGGGTGCTTCCATATTAGCCGCCATGTCCACACAGCCACTGTGCTTCCTAAATGTGCCTCCCACTCCCCATTCTGGCCCCAGCCAGCCATTTGCCCTCCAGTGGACATCCACTCACTAGTCCCCAATAAGGCGAGACTGGTCAACTCCCCTCCCTCCACCACAAGGCACCCCCTTCTTCCTCTGGCTCAGGCTGTTGCTGATCTGGGCTCCCCCTGACTCCCTTCCCCCCTGCCTGCTGCTCTTGTTGACAGCCCAATCCAGGTAAAAGAAGGCCTAACTTCCCGAATCCCCGGATTTCATAGGATATAAATATCCCCACCCCTTCTAGTCGGCAGGAAGGGCCCCTGGCTCAGCTGCTTTCATCCTTCTACTTCCCTGGGAACCTTCCCCCACACTTCTTCTCTACTGCCTGTTGGAGTAGAAAGGATTCCCTTAAAGGGGCCAAAAAAAACCAACCCCCCACCATTTCCTCTGGCAAGCTGGACAAGGATTCTCCACACGTAGACTGCAGTGAGCACATTTTGTGAAATAATTCAATTGATGCTAGGCATTTAAGGGACATTTAGCTTAGAGAGCGTCTACACCATGCACACACATTTTGGACAACCAAGACCAGATGCTCAGAAGTGTTCAGCAGCCAGCAGCTCCCATTGTGATACTAATGGTCAGATTTTCCAAAGGAGTTCAGCACCCAGAATCGGACTTAAGTGGAAGTTGAGCTCTTTTGAAAATCTGACCCTAAATACACGTATCATTAAGAGGTATAAAAGCAATAAAAGTAAAGTAGGACTAGCATCCAGTAGAATGATATAGTTAATCAGTGGTGCTATGTACTCCTACTAAGCCAGTGTCTGCTTTAGTATACATAGGGTATGGCAGCTACCCCTAAATGTGTGCAAATTTCATCAGTTTCTTTTTTAATTGTTTTGGCCACCAGTGAGGAAAGTATTTTAAAAAATTAGAAACACCACCTCTTAGTAAAAAGGGACCTCTTTCTCTAAAATAAGATTATTTGTACTTTGGAAAGTACATCCTACACATAAAATCCCCAAAATGGTTCCAAAGAAGAGAAAATTAGCTGTTATCTACAAACCACTTTACTTATTGTTATATTTATTCATACAAGGAACTTCTTGCAAGCTACCGTTGTGAAAATATAAATATTAATAGCAAAGAATTGAAGTGCTATGTTTAGCATAATGAATAGTAATACCCAGATTTATTTTTGTTTTAATCCTGGTTAAAAGTCGACATAGAATTTAAAGATTCTAATCTTTCACAACTATATTTAATTCTTACCAGTAGCTAATCTACCTGATCAGAGAGACTGTGGAGAAAATTATAACCCACACTACAGTGTGCTTGAGACAAACATAGCTTCTAATTAAATTGTTCATAGCGTGATCTAATTACAGTAAAAGCTTTCCCCATTTCCCTTTCTTCACAATACTAGATCTTCACTTCTACTCATCATATTACACTGCTCACCTTCTCATATGAGGGAGAAGAGGGAGTAGAAAAGAGGGAGAAGGATGTCAGAAGTCTAACTCCAGTGTCTGACCCTCTTGCCACAACCTGACCCTTCTACAGACGCACACTGCCTGCAAACTAGTTTCCTCCTTCCTCTAAACATTTTTTTTCACGCAAACACTGCAGAAGGCTTTTTTTATGTGGCAAATGAGTGGAAGTCAGTTGCTGACAAGTAATTTGGGATATGGATGGAAGGAGTAAAACTTCCCTTCCTCATTCTTTTCCCCCTGAAAATGATATATGGTACCCCCCAACAATCCTTGAAGTCAGTAGGACTACCCTCACTCGTCAAGTAAGACATATGCTGAAGTGTTGGAGGATTGGGTCCTTGGAGAAGGACAACAGCTTGCCTCTAATCAAAGACTGGCCATGTCCCCTGTCTGTATTCATTTTGTCTCACACATTCACAGGCTAAATGATTGCTCCTATCTAACTTACAATATATGCAAATCCCAAAGCAGTACTGAACATCAGTCTTTTCCTCTATTACCATTCTCTAATCTAATCTACTTCTTCTGCATTCCCTTTTATGACATCTGCAGAGGAGGACAATTAATTATAGCCTTAGGTCTGCAATTTGGGACTGTCTAATATTTAATTACACAGTCATTTTGAGGGTTTTTTTTATCCTGCTATAGCCATTATGTATTTACAAACAGCCAGGTTTTTCCTGCTTTCACATGCACTTGACAACTAAGAAAATAATTCTTATGGTAATGTTTGTTTATAAGCCACAATTTTTAAAAAAAGTTAGGATTATAAAATTGTTTTAAAATATGCACAGTAATTTTTCAATCCCAATACAAATGTGTGTACCAATGTTTTATGTTTGCACAGTGTCTGCCACACTGGGGCTCTGTCCTCTAGTATTACCCTTCTAAGTAAATAATAACTGGCAGCTCTTCATTATACCGAGTTTTTAACTTCTAATGAGATATTTTCAGCAACTTAAGTGCATTTTACATTCTCACTGCCACAATAAAAGGGCAGATATGCTTTCATAATAAATAATGTAAAAATATTTTCAGTACCAATGTTGCCTACTTTTTTAGATCACTAAAGCTAAGGCAGGCATTAGCATCACATGAACAATTAATTTCAGAGAATTTAGTTACAGCTAATATTGTTGAGCAAAGACGTTATTTTTCCAATATATAGCAGCAAGTCAATTGGACTAAAAGTGAAAAAAACAATATCTGCCTCCATAATGTCTATTGTACAAGTGCTACTGGACTTAACTTCTATTTAGCTAGTTATTTTAGGCTTTATCTATTTTGTTCTGTTTATGATTCTAACGTCAACA
This sequence comes from Mesoclemmys tuberculata, assembly GCA_007922155.1. Taxonomy (NCBI): domain Eukaryota; kingdom Metazoa; phylum Chordata; order Testudines; family Chelidae; genus Mesoclemmys; species Mesoclemmys tuberculata. The sequence goes on from ML675629.1 coordinate 41,096,601, forward strand.
AATCAGTGGCCATTTATTCATTCAAGTGCATTTCTCCACCATCATAACACAAGTAAGCTAAAATTAAGCAATTGTATTTTTTAAAAATGCACCTAGAGAGGATCAAAATATTCTGACTGTTTTTCCAGGTTACAGCAGAAAAGGTCTTGAACAAAAATCATTTAAACCTTGGCTCTAAAGTACTGTAGATATGTTGCCTGATACATGGAAATCTTACATTTGAAAACTGGCATTCAAACAGGGTGTATTGATTTAAATCAAAGTGATTTAAATCACTAAGAGAAAATCACTAGTTTAAATCTAGTTTCCCATTGATACTTCTTCACATATTTCTTAAACAATGGTGCAAATCGGATCACTAAAACATGTTAATTTACAACTCAATACAGCATTTTACAACATCTAGCAGGGTATACTTTGTGTAACTTTTTAGATAAAAATCAAGTTATTAATTTAGGAAATAGTACATAATACTCATTACCTGTGTCAAGCTGCAGATGCAGCAGCAGTACATTAGGAATGGTAAGAAGTAAATCACACATGCAAACATAATAACACTTATTTTATTAAACTAAATTTTAATTGTTACAAACGTTTCACATTTGCAATTGCAGCAGTCTCCTGAGTTTCCGACTGATGGCTGTCCTTAAACTTTTTTTTTTTTTTTAATTTTCAAATTTTATTAACTCTAACAGACAAATCACCACAACACTAAACTTATGCTTCTACAACTAGTGCTCATCTTCCCCACTCCCACTGTCCTTTTTATTCATAGACTGAAACAGAAATATGAGTTTTCCTGCTTTTTCAACTCCCAGTTGATTTCTTAGCTTTGAGGGAATAATACCAAACGATGAAAATATTCTCTCTGTGCCTGCAGAGGATGCTACTGCTGTGAAAAGTTGGCTTAGCAACTGAAGGAACTCTGTTTCAAAGTGCCTGGCTAGTGATTTGCATCAATTCAGGGGAGTGACTTTGCTCAAAACATCATGAGTCAACATGTACTGTTTAAATGGTTCCGCTTCAGCCCTGACATTTATTATGTCTGGAGGAGTGATTTTGAGATGCCCATGCCATGGCAACATCACCTTCTTCAGAAGTTAGGCATCTACCTTTATATCTGGGGGCAAGAGAGTTTGCAAGAAAATGAGGTGGAGTTAGTGCCTGAGCCATTCACTTCTTTATTGCCTGCAGTTTAACTTTCTGGTGAGGTATTTCTTTCTTCAATGTCTCTTAAAGTGCCTTCTAAATTTCAACAGCATCAGCAGTGCAGCAACAATTTCTCTGAAGTTTGCTTAAGGCTATTGATATAGGCTTCAGTATATTGAGCATATCCTCTACATTCCTCTTTAATCTTCAATGTTAGATACTTTGGCTGAGATACTGCCAACTTTCTTCACAAAGTTTTATAAGAATAGGCCAGTTCTTAATAGATTGTTCAAAACAATCAACCACAGAATTCCATCGTACATCTTGAGGAAGAATGAGTTTGGATCCTCCTGCTCTCTTCAGTGAAGCTGAAGTAAAATGGTTGTTACGGAAGTATTTTGCGACTTCAACAACATTTTCTTTTATTCCTGGAGAAGACATATGTACATCTTTGGCTAAAAGATGCATTAAATGGGCACTTCAGCTATGTTACTAAGGAGCATCCTTCTGTTTCTTCTTTTAAGTATCTTCTCATCTTTACCATGTTTGCAGCATTGTCTGTGACAAAACTGCGCACGTGACAGTTGAATTTTTGTTCACAGTTTATTACAGCTTTCACTGCCACTTCTTTTAAATATTCTGTTGTGTGGGCACTTCCTGATGTATCTATTGTTTCTGAAAGACATGCAACCCCATCTTCTGTTGTCACACAGGCACATATTACTGGATCATTGTGTACATTGCTCCACCCATCAAGGGCTAAACTGACAAATTTCCCCTCAGTATTTCTTGCACACTGTTCAAGTTCCTTCTCATACACTGTATCTAGCAACTTTCCACCAATGTCTGCTCTACCAGGTGGAATGCAGCCTGGTCGTAAGGACTCAACCATGTCAATGAAGGGTTTATTGTAACAATGTGAAAAGGAGAATTTGTAACATAAATGAACAGAGCAATTTTTTCATCTATGGTGTCTTGTTGGTATTTGCTGATGCTTACTACAAAGCCATCCATGGTGGTGGTTTTACTGGATGATTGAAATCTTTTGATTGTTGCTGATACTTTACTCTATTATTCAGTTAATCATTTACATTTTTTTCAGCAAGGATGCAGATACAATTCCAACTTACCAAAAAAGCTAAGACTGATAGCACTTAGAGTGCATTTAATTTTGGAGTAAGTCCCATAGAATTCACTGGCACTTCTGTTTTTTGAGAAAACAAGTATGGGATGGGGTTCCCTTGGGAAAGCTGAGTTACGCTGAAGTAAAATAGGGAATAGATTTATGACATCACCACTATGGTCTGTGGCCATGATGTTCCAAAATAAGGGGCATGTCTTATGTAATATAAAATAAGAAAATGACACCCAGTGGCAACTGTCAACTCTAGATTTCCCTTACTGCAGCTTTCTGTACCATATATTTGGGTGATAGATTCTAAATCAAGTTAACTAATTAAACAAGCCATAAGGATTAGCTAAGCTAAACTTTTTTTTTCTAGCAACACCCAACATAGCAAACAGCTTGGGAATTTACTTACTAAATCACGCGTATGCTAAAAGGCACAGAGAGAGTCTTGAAAAATGAATGCTGCATTGCAAAGTGAACTATTTAAATTACTAACCAGTTGATCCACATTGTTCTTCAGACATGTCCACATCTTTTTCTCATAATTTTCTCCCAATAAGCAGTTTTCATTATGATGTTTCATTCTTGCAACTGGGCCTTGCATCTCTTTCTTGCACTACTTACAGTTGACACGTTTTCCATTTTTACCCAGGGAAAGAATTTCTTCAAAATATTCCCAGATAGGGTCTCTCTTATGCCCAGAAGCCATGACAGTTTTTCTGTGGCAAAAGAAAGGGGGAATATAGGAAGCTGTGTGTGTACTGAATAATGTCTTCCCTTTTTTTTCCAGTCCACTCCACTGTTCCTTTCTACTGTCTCTGTCCTTTGTCTCTCTCTCTTTAAGACAGTGTCTTAACTAACTCCTTTGCCTTGCTTGGCTCAGCTCCACCACCACATAAGCACAGAACAACAACAATCCTATCCAGCCTATATCTTTCTTTGCACATGTGAGTCTTTAGTCTGCTGAGAAACAGAAACTGAAATCCAAGAACTCAATCATATACTCTATCCAGACAAGTCAAATGAATTTAAAGAGAGAATAATAATCTTTCTACGGAATTTTTAAACAAACCCACAGAATTCTGTAGAGAGGAAAATAAATTTCTATTTAATTCTCATATTATCTGTGCACTTTAGCTTAATACACCTTGAAGCGTACCAAGCTAAACCATCCAAAGTTACTTTTAGTGTGCAGTAAGAATGTCCACATGGGAAGTGAATGTGGTGCAGCTAAATTCACCCGCTGGCTTGCTGTGCACTAACTTCTCCAAGTGGACAATCCCTAAAAAGCACCACAGACCTCATCAACTTTGGCTCCAAATGAAGGATGTGCTTTGTCTTTGCTAATACATACACATAACACATTATACGTATCATTAAAAAGAAATAACCCAAACTTAAACACTCCACTGCACACACAATGTTTCCTCGAGACAGAAAGAAATAAACACATGAAAGATTTTAGCTATATTGCTTAATGGTCTACTGGAAGGTACTCAGATACTATGCTGATGAGCACTGTATAAGACCTTGTATAGAACAGAATTCTCACAGCCATTTTTCATGGTTAAACTGCATTTTAGTCACATGTTAAATATACTTTTCTAGCAGGGTTGTCCAAAGATCTTGAGAGTCATTTTTCCCAGGTAATACTTAATATGTCTTTTATGACTCTGACAGTCTTCTAAACATACTTTGTCATGTTTCATGTTTACTATATTGATACTTGGAAAATTAATACAAAATGAAATTAAATAGTGAACTAGATTTCAAGGCGTGGACCATAAAATAAATATGTATGACATATATATGAAAACTCAAAATGTTTTTAAAAACTTTAAAGAAAAAAAATACAGGCTTGCACCTAATCGAGAAAGTCTTGGTCACCCTGGAGTTAGAGACGTTACACTCTATAGCCAAACTACTGCTATTTTTAAAGATTATTCTCACAGAACATTGCCATAAGTAGTTTCAAGTCTTTTTGTTATTGTGTTTCATCTATTTTAGGAATGCTTTTGAGCTTTATGCTGTCAGTATTAGAATGCTACCAAAAGCTTTAAGGAAGTACAAACATCTCAATGATGGCACTAAACTGCAACGTTAATGGGTTCTGAAATAAGACTTTCAGTACTCTCCATCTGAGTCAAATCTTCTGAAGTTCATTTCCTTGGTTCCTTTACTTAGAACACACTTAGTGAGCTCAAGAGAATCCACGCTCTGAGGCCTGAGGCTGCCACCACAAATAACCTTATGTGCCTCACAGTTCTGTCTAGTAAACAAAAGGAATGATTTAACTACAAAGAGACTCTACAGTTCAACTCTTACTTCCACTAGCAAGGGAATGCCATTTACAGGTCTTAGAGTGTACGTCTAAAGGTATAAAAAGAGTTAAACAAAAAACAAGCAAGCAGTGAAGCAAATGAACAGATTGTAAGTGGAAAAATCACTTATTACCATCACGTAGGATGAAAGGGCTGGGGACCAGAGAACTGACATACCACTAAAGCACAATAATGCAGACAAAGGGCCTAACTCATCTCTAGAGTAATTCCTTGGTGCTCAGTGAATCAATTACAGTCAGCTCAATGGAGCTGCACCAGGGATACATCTGGCCCTTGAGGAATTTATTTAACCTAATGACTCTTTAGCAAATTCTGTAACTGATTCATTGCAGCATTGGATTTCAACAACTAAAGAGACAATGAATTTCAGAAAACATTTTTCAAAACAGACTTATTTCCTGTGTCATATAAAAAAGTGAAGAATACCAAACATTTAATTAAAAAGACTTCTAGTTTAGTGACAGAAAGAAGAGCAAAACAAACACACATCAACTCTTTCAACTGCTTTCAGGCATGCCTACAAAACAGCTAGACACTCAGTTAAGACCAAAACAGGGACTTCACATAAATGGAAAGCAGGTGAGAACCACATTAGATTCACAGGCAAAATGATGGTGTTATCAGAAAATACCGATGAACTATAATTGAGGATACAGGAGCTCAACCATGAAAGTCAGGAAAATGGGATTGAAAAATCAACCTGAGCAAAAGAAAGATCATGCTCAGTTGATCAGTGTAGATGGGAAAACGAGAGAACAAGTAACTTAACAGATCTACCTCGCACAGTTGTTTAGGTCTTAGACTGGTTGTGTCTGTATTTACACTGAAAGCAGAGTTCAAACGCACGGATGTGTGGCCAGTTTGTGCTCTCTCGCTGCATTTGAAACTAGTTCGCCATGATTTGTGACAATGACGGTTAATAGCTGACGGCCTGTTATGCATTTGTAAGAGTATGGATGAACATAGCCTGCGTGCTGACGTGCGACATTCTGCTGTGCTGTGTATTAATCTTGTATGGAGCTTGCCAGAGTTTTCCCATTTTTAAACAGCACAAGGATTTTTCCAGCCTGGTAGAATCTAGAGCAATTTTCAAGGTCAGTTTTAAAGTAGCCACAGGCAAGGCTCTTAAACAAATTTCAGGAACTGATGTATACAGTCATCTGAATAATTTTTCATTTGGAAATTATAACACTGCCTGTTGGCACCCTTTAAGTAACTCAAAAAGCCTATTTACCTAGAGTTTTATAATTTGACCTCACCGGCAGCTGTAGGTGTACTGGCACCTTGAGAGAGGGATTATTATTTCTGGTACATCTCTCTTGAGACTGACATTGGGCCAGTGTATTCCATTGCTCTGTGTGTATGGGAGTGGGGATGGGGACCATAGAGAGAACAAGGCACTTGCTCCGACAGAGAGATTTTCAAATAGCAGTTGTCTGTTGTCTGCCACATATGAATAAATGAGTTACTACAAAGAGTGGCTAAGTTGTGCTTCCCATTTGGTGAGTCTTGGACTTCTCTGAACCAGTCCACGGTAAAAGGTTTGAGAAGTATTCCACTTCTGTCAAGCATATAAGTGCAGCAGCACTTCAGATCCCTTTCGGTATGTCTATATTGCAGTTAAAAACCCACATTTGGCCTGTGCCAGCTGGCTCGCGCTCCAGGGGCTCAGGCTAACTGGGTGTTGAATTGCAGTGTAGACGTTTGGGCTCAGGCTGCAGCCCGGACTCTAGGACCTGCGAGGTGAGTCTGAAAGTCTGCCCGGGACTTAAACTGCCCCTTAGCCCGAGTCAGCTGGCATGGGTCAGCTGCAGGTTTTTAACTGCAGTGTAGACATATCCTTAGATGCTAGCTGGGAATGGGCACACAGGCATGGTGCAGGAGATTCACAAACATGCTCTCCCTGAATTTGGAATATGGAGTGAGTAGCACCTGCGCTGAAGACCAGATGACTATCTGGGCCAGAGATGACTTGTGTAACATTTCCTCTTTGGCTTTCTGGGAGTGGCAGTGATATAGCCTCATTATTTATCTATGCTCATCTCTGACTAGACTCAACATGGACTTGACTGGCTGCTGTTAGAGGCTCAGCAGATAACTTGTGGAAATAGAACAGCACTCCTTGAAAAATGTAGTTTCCTATTCTGCGTCTACTTTAACTACCTCTTGGAACCTTTGCTTGTCTTTAATCCTTGCTGTGATATTTAGGACAACAGTCTGGGAATTATTTTTTTACCAGCTACCAAAAAATTATGGCCATTTGGTTATAGAAGTGGATTTAATATTATTGGTATATTTTAATTACTCCATTATTAAGATTTGAAAATCTTCTGCTGAGCATTTTCAGTAACTTCTGATTTTTAAGTTGCAATATTAATAATCACACTAATGGGAATTGACACAAGATATATGTAGAACTTATAATGGCAAAGATCCATTTCATGTTGTCTTCACACTGTGTGTTAAACCAGTGTTTACTCTCCAATCCATGCTTTTAGGATGTTCGGCCCTCATGCTTTGAATCTCAAGGTCCCTCTCCTCATGTTCATCAGTGTAAGAGCAGAATGTTTAGATTCAAAGATGTAGTGATTTTTACACTGTCCATGAACAGATAAATTGCCAGCTGTTAAACAAGGAATATCTTTACATTCATATTTTGTGCTATTTATATAAGGCAAATATTCGCAAAGTGCATAAAAATACAGGAATGTGTTTCTTTTCACAAGTAATGTTTGATGCTATCAAATAAAAAACTATAGCTGAAAACACAGGTAAATATACAGATTACAAGGAAAACACACTGTCACTTACTATCAAACCCTGTGAAGATCCAAAGGGAGAACAGACTGCTTTTAGACATTTATATCAATATTGTCTTTCTGCCAAGACAGATTGAAGTTTGATCAATGTCTTGTTTAGGTGCATCATCACTGAAATACTATAAATAGTATAATTATGGTAGCTCAAGAGAATGCCAGCTGTTTTTTCTTAGCCATGTGTATTTTAGCCAATATCTTTACATGGTTGATATTTCCCCAGATGGTGCTTTGTCTTACCAAGATGTTCCATTTCCATTTTCAATGAGTTTAACTCTGTGATGCTTCCGGGGGGGTATGCAGGGTTGGGAGGCACCTCATTACCACCTGCCCTTAGCATGAAAAAGTCTTGTCTGTGTCTGATGAGGGTCAGCTTCCCACACTACTGCCAACACAAGCACAGTCCTCGCAGGCCCCTCTGTCGCTCTGCAGATTAGTGATAGGCACACTTGCCTTTTGAGCATCTCTCTGGAGCATCCAGTCCCTGTTCTACTGGACACTTGCAGTATTCAGAGATTCGCTGCTTCCAAACAAATAGAACACCCCACCTTACCAGTTCCAGCTCAGATCACGGCCTCGCTTAGCTCACAGCACTTAGATTTGTTTATAGTGAAATCAATCATTTATTTAACAAAGCATAGAGATTCAAGTAATAATGAGTACATGGGTATGCACAGGGATTTAAATGTGACTACTTTTGGAGGGGCACTTTAAACACCAGCCCACCCAATCAATGTCCTTGGCCCCTACTGTCTCCCAGAGCTCTACATCCATCCCCCCCTCCCAGAACCCCCAGGCCCTGCTGCCTTCTGCCCTCCATTGTCCTGAGATCCCTTCTGCACACACCCTCCTCTCCCCCAGGCAGGCCATCCTCCGAACACCAACTGGAGGCTGCGAGTGAGGAAGAGACAGGACTCAGCTCACTTTGCTGTGCTGCCAACCCGGCTTCCCTGCTCTGGGTGCCATGTAGTGGGCCTCAGAGGGAGCACTAGCTGCATGTCTCTTTAGCCATGCTCACCCTGGCTGAAAGGGTTTGGGGGAGAGAGGCTGGGGCTGGAGCAGTGGCAGAGATGATTATTGGGGGAGCCCGTGCCTCTGCAAGTAGAAAGCTAGATGTAATAAACAAGATACTCATATTTTACACCACTGGAGTACAATTACAATAAGCAGCTTTTGTGGCTAATTAAATGATGAAGTAAAAATCAGCTGTTTATTAGTGTGCATACACCCACACCAAACAGAGAATTTATTAATTAATTTCCTTACTGTCACTAATTGTGTTGGGTTCATTTGGTATTAATATAGATGTTGTATGTATGTCAGTAGGATTTTCTTGTTTAATGCAGCATTAATTTAACAGGACGATATTTTACAGTTTTACTCAGCTGTGTCTAAAGTCAGAAGTAGCATCAACCAAGGAAAAATAATTTAGAAAAAAAAAAAAATAGCATCAACCAAGGAAAAAGCTCAGAAAATAAAACAAGTGACCAAAATGGTGAGTTTTACTATGAAATAAGACTATGCATATAAATGAATGTGTGGTCAATTAAAAGCTTTGGGGGATTTTTTCCTGATATGAGATTGAATTAATCTTGGAACATTGTACAGGAAGTGCTTTGTGCTGTTCAATCAAATACACCGTTCAGAATCATTCTGATTCTGAATACTGCCATAGAAGGGTGTCTCAAATTGCAAGGTCACACCAATTTGCTAGCATGACAGGGTCAATTCAGAGCCAGGTGATTAGTGCACTCTGTAACTAGCATCAAAATCTCAGAGTAAAGAAAATTCTGAGGACCCTCCTCATAGCAGTGGGAAGAGAAACCAGGAATTAGGGGTATTAGGAAGGCTTAACTAGGTGTGTTTTATCTCAGTCTTGTCAGTTAGGATTTTCTCTAATGCCAGAGGGAACTGTGGGATCAAAGGAGGAGATAGCATAAAATTATATGTTCAGTGATAGTAACTAGAGAATCCGTCAATGGCTTCACATCATTATCTGGGATTAACTGGGGTTTTGATAAACCTGCTACTGTTTATACTGCATTTTGGAAACGGTATCTATCTTTTAAAAAACGTTGTTTATCTGGGAGGCAAGATAGCTGGATATAACCGATTCTTACAGCAATGTATTTATGCTACTTTGAATAAAGGTAGCAGAGATTATTTGTAGGTATTAGGGAACTGTTGCACTGGTCTCAGACTGCCTGTGAGAGGTTGTTAATTTGGTTTAGTCAAGCAATAGTGGTATAATATTGCTGTGTGGTGCCATTTGTTACAACAGGCACAAGCATTGTCCAGTTTGTGCGTGCTTGTAGCATGATTGCAGCTACCTAATAAGGATAAACCAAACAAATAAATAAGGGTTTTAAACATCTGGCTGTGGCATTGGTCGTCTTTATTTGCTCTGATCTTTGATGTATTTATTAAAATGATAACTTTCTTAAAGCACAAATGATGAAGCTCATATACTGCAAAGTCATTGGTTTATTGTATTCCTTATTTTGCTGCCTTATCGGGGAATACAGCTGTGAGGAGGCAAGTCACCTTCCTATTGAGCAATCTATTACTTGTGACATCCCTCTGCAGTTACCTGGCTTCCCACTCTGCTGTTACGAGTGTATCTATTTTTGATCTGACTGGAAGAATCAATTATTCTGTTTTGTTAAAATGGCTTTTAATTTAAATAATCCTAGTTTCAGAGTACCCATAAATCACATTCTGTAAGCACACAAACACATTAATTAATTAAAAGAAAGGCATATGGGATTAACGCACCTGTTGTTTGGGTGTATTACAATGTAGATATCTTCTGGTGTGTGGGGAGAGCTAACTGTATGCAAAATTTGAAGGCACTGGAAAAAATTTTGTTTTCATAATAAATAATACAAAGGTAGCTTGTGCATATCCATATATCCAGTGCTAGATCATCTTGTTTTCTAAAGTTACTCTTTACACTGCAATGCAGACCCACCGAGGACAAACATGGAAGTGGTATAGACAGTCTTTTTCCTTCAGAGCACAATCCAGGAAAGGCTTCCTTGCCATAAAGCCCTCAGATTGTACCACTTAACTTGTGAGACCAGAGACAAATCAAACCTGGGCAATTTACTAATCTGCAGACTTCTGGACAATAAAAGCTTCCCAGGCGAGCTGATCAAGATGCTGTCTGACACGATAATGAAGTTTGCAAAATTCATCTCCTTGGAAATTTTCAACATGTGTGTGGATGACTCCTCTGAAATTACATCATATCAACCTTTCCATCTTTGGTTTCTCACAGGTAATCACTCATAAGGATGGACACACTCTGGACTGAAAAAAATATATTGGAAATGCAACTTCTAACTGTTTTGGTCGAATAATCTCTCCTGTCAGGGTAGATCAGAATTCCCTTCTACACCCCACCCCATCAGAAAATGAGAAGAAGCCACCTCCATGGTTCATCCCTGAAAATTCCCCAACTCTGCCAAATTCTAAAATATGTATAGAAAATTCTACTCAGCCAAGAGACTGAGGGGTAGAATAATTGGTAAAACTCTATATCCATTTCCTGACTACCACTGTACGTACTCTAGCACCAAAGCCCCCTCTCATTTTGCCATCTGCATAGATTCCTTTGGTTCTCAGATAACTTGCCACATAAGAAGCAGGAAGGAAAAAATCTTGATCAGAACTGGAGAAAAATGCAGACTGATTCAGACAAACTCATACACTAAGAATTCCTTTGAACTTATGCAACTGCTGTGGTAGAGGCTAAAGGAACCTAATTCTCATCACCCATAGGGACAGCAAAATCCTGCCTTTCAGAAGTTTTCTGGATGGTACTCACTTTGTAAATACAGAGTTGTCTGCAGTCATCCCCAGAACTGAAGTCTCGCACTGGGAGGAATTACCCTTCTTTTTGATCAGAAAAGAAGACCTGCTTCTGAAATTACACTGCAAATTTCCACAATCAACAAACCAGACCCAAGACTGGAAATACAGTACTCCGTTCTCAAAATTTGGACCAGTCACAGAAAAAGTAGTGATAAAAGCAATTATAGCAATCAAGGCCACCACATGGAAATCTGTTCGTTGCTCTTCCTAGTTGATGACAGTTGTGTGTGTTTGCCTACTTTCCACTCTTGCAGTTCTATAATTGCTACAGAAACTTAGCATCATTCTGAAATAACAGAAGCTAATTGAGACACTAAAAATAGTGTTCAACTCTACTTTCTCTGCCTTCCACAACCTGGTTCCATCCCAATGAATGTTAGGCCAGGACTAAGACTGCACAGACTATTTTTGTGGATGACTTCCTCTTGTCTATCAAGAGGGGAAGTACATGTGTATTCAACCTTCTGGTCTTCTTGGAAGTATGTGATACTGTCAGCCATCAACTTCTTCTATCCCAGCTTTAAGAGGTTGCAAGAATGAATGAATGAATGTCTTAGGCGGAACCCAACTGAAACATTTATCCTGTCTCTTAAAAGCAGTAACGTCATGGAACAGTGATATGAGGCCTGTATGGCAATGCAGTTCTTCATATAAACATACCCAAAATAGAGGTTGTTGCTTACTTTCCTAACAAATAAGCTGCTTCATAAGATGTTAACAATCAAGCAGAGTTAGAGATATTTGTCGTGCCTGCTGATGTCCCACATTCATTATATTCAGTCATTTCTGAGAGTATAGCTATAATTCAAGCTGAAAGAGTCATTTCCAGCTCAAGGAGACATGTTGGCTCTGATCAAGCTAGGACACAAAAACAGAAGTCTGGCTGCCATGATGTGAGCAGCAGAAAGGGCAAGCTGTCCCAAGTATGTGCCTAGAGTTTAAGATGGGATTGTACTTGCTCCCCTCCCACTGCTCATGGCCTGGTGGCTACACTTCTATATTTAGAGCGCTAGCTTGATAAGAGCTAGTGCAGGTATATCTCCTCAAGCTGAAACTTAACCTGCAGCTTGAAGTGTTGGTTTTTATTGAGTGTTACTGTATTAGCAAAGATAAAAATGTTTAAGGGATATTAGCCTTCATGCTTCAGGATGTAAAGCCAACCACTAACTGGGGTTAGGAGGAAATTCCATCCATATGCATGTTGTTATATAATTATACAACCGTGTTTTACACCTTCCTCTGAAACATCTGGTACTGATCTGTTATGACAATAACTATGTTCCTGTTTTGGGGCATGAAGGATGACTCTTGCCCTACCATACGTTCTTGTCTTGCAGCTGTAGTGAGCTGAGCCAATTCTTTTCTCAGTCTCTAGGCTCAGTCAAGACCAGCCTGTGGCAGGGTTTCCTTCTTGTGGAACTCCTTTATGATCCTTTGCTGTCTTCCCTTAGAGCACACTGCAAATGCCATGTACTTCATTTCTGTTGGCTTTTGACTATTTTGAGGGTTCCCTTCTCTTGCTTTTGCATTTCCCTTACCCCCTCTCTCCCACACACACTTGTTTCTTCTAATTTCAATAACAAGTTAGGCCCTGATCCTCTTGGGACTGGACTGGGTTCTTGCACTTTTATTTCTGCCACACCCTGTGATATTTTGTGTTTGTACAGAGCACCGTCTTTGTTTGGTGTTTGTGTAGTATTCCATATGTATTCTCTTCTGTGTTTAGTTGGCTTTTCTTTAGATGTACAGTACTTGCCTGCATCACAGTAGCAATTCTGTAAATGGATTACATGTATCAGTAAAGTGTCCGTGTTAAGCCACTAGCAGAAGGATGGAATACTATAGGTGTAAACCTTTCTCTCTATTTACCTGAATTTGATCCAGGCCAGTCTGTTATAAACACAGCACATTACACATTCACAGGTTTCCTACAATGTCGTTCAGTACTTTTATTTGCACCATACTTGCTATATGCTTCCTTCTGGACACATACGTATCGGCTTCCTGCCCAAAAAGGAGGAACAGAAAGTGCTCCCCAGCATAGGTTTCCTCTTCATTTCCCAGGAAAGCCTGCAGGTAGGGCCAATTAAAGAATACTAGTGAAAACCCCTTCTCTTTTTTTCTTATTTTCTGTTGTTCAGCCAAAAATCTTATTGCTGATGTTACAGCTGCTGTTCTTACTTGCTCCGAGTTCATATGGAAACATTCCCAGGCAAGGTGGCTGTATAGAGTGACTGCAGTCAAGTAGTTGCTATTTCAGCACACTAGAGGGAGTGCAGGGAGTTGTTAATCATATTCAGTAGCTGTTCTGAAGCTGGTGTGGAACGCTTCATTAAGGGCAGACACTCCTGCATATACACACATAACACTTTAGCCAGAAACTGGAAGCTCCTGATTAATCAATAGTGAGTTCTACCAGGAGTACAGAATTGGCAGCCATTTTGAGCACCAGTCAGAGCCAACCCAGTCAGACAGGGAGAAGACAGGGCTACCAGGGGTTGCTGAATCTGTGGATTGGATCTCAATACAGTTCCCTATAATTTTACAGAAGTCAGTGGGATTGAGACTGGGAAAACAATATAAAGAAGGAACCGTAGACTGGAGGCAAGTGTCTCTGTGAGTTGTACCATATCACTGAACCAAAGATACCGTGTGAGCCTAACATCTATAGCAATTATCAGTTTGTCTTACTTGCTCAATATTGTGGATACTGAAACAATTGGTTATGGAGTACGACTAAATGCTTAATCTAGTTGTCAATAAAATACCTAGTGTGTGCCTACATGAAAGCAGACGCTCTCTGACTGTCACATCCCCTGGGAGAAAACTGACCTTCCTTGGATCGGAGGGTGAAAGGCCAAAATCACCGCCAGGTGCACCTTGATAGATGAGAAGGCCAAGCCCTCCCACTTCAGATGAAGCAGATAGTCCAGGATCACCTGAATAGGGGATTTCATTGGCAAGATATTTTGAGCTGCTGCCCAGCAGGTAAAGCATTTTGATTTGGCTAAATAAGATGCTCACATGGATGGTTTCCTGCTCTCCAACAGGATCCTCTGAACTTGGGCCGAGCAGTGGCACTTATCCCTGCTTAACCACAAAGCATCCACGCCGTCAGGCACAGAACCGTCAGATCTGGGTATAGCAGCTGATCCTGGTCATGAGAGAGAAGGTCTGGTCTCAGCGGGAGTGACCATGGCCTGGCCATCGAGAGTTTTGACAGCATCCCAAACCAATGCTGCCTGGGCCATGCTGGGGCTACCAGGATGACCCACACTCTGTCCTGCTTGATCTCCACGAGGATTCTGTGTATGAGAGGTATTGGGGGGGAAGTGTACAATAGACCCTTCATCCACAACAGGGGGAAAGTGTATGACAGGGAGGCATCCTCCGATCCCAGGAGGGAGCATTATCGGGTGCATTTCCTGTTCTCCCTGATTGCAAATAGGTCTACTCTGGAAAATGCTGTCGGCTACCTCCTGCTGGAGGGACCACTTATGGTGAGAGCAAAAGGTCCTGCTCAGATGATCCGCCAGAATATTTTTCAGACCAGGTAGGTGCACCGCTTCCAGGTGGATTTTGTGGTCACGCAGAACTCCCAGAGATGCAGGGCCTTGCGCCGCCCCCCCCCTCCCTGTTGATACAGTACATGGTAGCTGTGCTGTCTGTCAGGCCTCTCACCACTTTGTTGGAGATGTGTGGTAGGAATACCATGCAGGCCAGGCAAGTCGCCCTGACCTCCCTGACACTGATGTGGAGAGATGACTCTTCTTTGGACCAAAGACCTTGGGTCCACAGGGCACTGAGGTGGGTACCCCAGCCCACATCCGAAGCATCTGATACTAACAACAGGGTTGGTCTGGGGGCCATGAAAGGCACCGTTACCATTACATGCCGAGGTTCCAGCCACCATGATAGGGTGGTAAGGACATGGGGGGCGGGGATCGTAAGTACTCTGTCCAAGGTATGTCTGGCCTGGGAATAAACTGGCAAGCCATAACTGGAGTGGCTGAAGTCACATCCTGGTGTGCCGGACCATGTACATACACACTGCCATGTGCCCCCAGAGGCTGAGGCATATCCTTGCCGTGGTGAGGGGGTAGACCATTAGTCGGGCTATGAGCCCTGACATTATCAAGGGTCTGTCCTTGGGCAAGAGCGCTCTGGCTTGCATAGAGTCCAAGATTGCCCCAATTAACTCTATCCTTTGAACCGGTGTAAGTATCGATTTTTTCTCATTTATTAGCAGGCCTAGTGACCAGCAGGTGGCCTTCACGATTTTGATGCTGCACGATTTTGACCTGTCCCTGTGACTGACCTCAGGTCAGCCAGTTGTTCAGGTAAGGGAAAACCTGCACTCCCCTGCACCTGAGGAGGGCCACAACCACCGTCATGCTTTTGGTGAATACCGACGGCACGGTGGAGAGGCCAAATGGGAGGACCACAGACTGCTGTTGCTAGGCGCCTACAGTAAATCACAGGAATCAACCATGGCCTGGAAAGATTGCAATATGGAAACAGGCGCCCTTTAAATCGAGATCGGTGTACCAGCTGCCCAGATGTAGGGAGGCAATGATAGCTGCCAGAGTGACCATACGGAATTTTAGTTTTTTGAGGAATTTGTTCAAAGCACGCAGGTGTAGGGTGGGCCTTAGCCCTCCTTTGGCTTTTGGGATCAGAAAGTAGCAGGAGTAAAAGCCTCTTCCACTGCTTCCCCATGCAGCATGGCCTGAACAAGGAGCTGCTCATGAGAGAGGTCCCTGAAGAGGTATGTGGAGGGAAGGGCAGGAAGGTGGAAGCAAAAGTAACTGGAGGGTATAACCAAAAGCCACTGTGCTTAGCACCCAGTGGTCTGTAGTTATAGACCGGTAGCAGTCCAGTAGGTTGCTCTCGGGCGCACCTTCAATACACCGTTCTATCCTTTTGAGGGGTGGTGGGTTGGCCCTGGTCTTGAGGTTGAGACTGGCAAATTGCACTTATAGTTTTTGTGCCTCCTTCTGTAGGGCTCCATCCAGGTCTGACCCCCGAAGCACTGTTGCTGAGAGTGCCTGAAGTGTCTCCTGGATGAAGATGGGGTGTAGAGGGGCCCAACAATCTTACAGTGGCCCTGGAATCTTTCAGAGCATGCAGCCTGGAGTCAGTCTGATCTGCAAAGAGGACAGAACCATCAAACAGGAGGTCCTGGATGGATTGCTGGACCTCCGTCAAAAGACCGGACAATTGCAGCCATGATGCCCTCCTCACTTACACCGCTGAAGTCACTGCTCATGTCGCCAATTCTGCTGTGTCTGATGCCACCTGCAGGGAGTCTCTGACTACTGCCTTCCCCTCTTGAAGGACGGCTTCAAACTTCTGCTTGAAGGACTGTGGGAGGGAGCTGGCAAACTTCTCCAGCGACCGTCAGATGTTACAGTGATATTGGCCTAAGAGTACCTGTTGGTTGGACACCCCCAGCTGCAGGCTCACTGTTAAATATACCTTGCAGCCAAATAAATCTTAATTTTTTGGCTTCTTTATTCTTGGATGTAGAGCTCATTTGTCCCGGTCTGTCATGTTTGTTAGTCACCTCCACGACCAGCAAAACCGGGGATGGGTGAGTGTATAAGTATTCAAACCTCTTGGCGGTCACATAATATTTCTTTTCTGCCTGCTTAGATGTGGGGGACAAGGAGACAGGGTCTGCCAAAATGCTTTGGCAAGCTTCAGAAACCCACTGTGCTCCAGGAGGGCTACTCTGGAGGGCGCCACAGATGCCAGGACCCCAAAGAGTTCATCCACTGGCTCAGAAAGCTCCTCTATTTTGAGGCCCAAGTTAGCCGCTTCTCACTTTAACAGGTCTTGGCGTGCCCTGTAATCGTTCAGGGGGACAGCGTGAGAAGAGCACGCCACAGCCCCCTCTGGTGAGGAGGATGAAGAGGCAGGAATCTGGGGGGGAAGGGGAGGATGGATCTTTCTCCCTGATTGGCCAAAAGAGAATCTTCTTGGTCCAACCCGATAGTTGCCTCCTGCACTGCGGCCTCGCCGTTAGATGACTGAGGTACCGAGGTGCTTGCCAATCAATGAGCAAATGGCACTGTGGCCTGAGGAAATCCCCACAGGTTCCAATATTGCCAGGGTCCTGGACATTGAGCTTGCGGCCAGCCTCCAATTTGCAGTGGCATTGGACACCCAGTGGGTTGCCTGGGTCTTGTTCTTTTGTGGGGAAGACCACCTCTTCTCCCAACTCTGAAGAGCTAAAAGCTGTGGCCATGGGGGTGCCGAGGCCGCCTGCTTTTCCACACTGCTTTTTGAGCGTCTAGGCTTCGGTGATAGGGAGCAGTGCTGGTAAGCTTGAGGGCTGTTCAAGCCTTGACTGCATCTTGTCCTTAAACTTCCTATAGGGACTTTCGCATTGCTGGGGCTTCAGAGATTCCCTGTGGGGGCTCATGAAGCAGTGCTGGGGGCTTGGGAGTTAGCAATGGTACCAGAGCTGAGCTCGATTCCCTTGTGGGCAGAGGTGCTCTCGGGCCTGAATCTGCTTCTCCGCAGTTCCTGAGCTCTTCTTAGCCGATTTTGACTCCCTCTTGGCATGCGCCTTCCTCTTTCTCAGTGCCAGTGATGTTGAGTGGTGCTGTGCAGGTCCCGACTCTGGGGAAGCACTTCTAGTCGATGCGCTGTACTGGGCATCGAGTCTGCACGTGGCTCCGATACCAGACTGTGGTATAGCAAGGGCAAAAGGCAGTAGGAAAGTTCTGGAAGGGTGCTATATAAGTGCTAGAATGATCCGGGCTTTATTCCCTATAGACTAGCCAGAGGCACGAGAAGGTAATTAGTGTCAGCTGACACCAATTAAGGCCCCACCCAGGTGCCTATAAAAACCCTCTACTCCTGAGAGACAGTGTGGAGTTGAAGGAGTAGGTGTGTGGTGAGCGAAGGAGTGTGTGAAATGGAGGAGAACAAAACAGAGTACGGTGGTGTGTGGAGTCGTAAAGGAGAACAGAACGGAGTACAGTGTGTGGGAGAGAGGTGGAGTCCTGAAGAAGGTACTAGGCTCAAGAAGCCAGAAAGACAGAGGGGAGAGAGTAGCCCAGGGGAAAAGCCTGCAGCTGCAAGTAAGGTGCCAGCAGCACATAGCTGCTACTCAGAGGGCCCCTGGGCTGGGACCCACTGGAGCGGGTGGTCCTGGGTACCTACCCTCCTCCCTGGGAAGACGGGGTGACCAGCAACGTCTTGGTCCACTACGAGAGGCAGAAGTGCGAGACCCATTAGGGAGAAGCTGGCCGTTTGCCACACAGACTAAGTGCCAACTCCATGAGAAGGGCCTTGAGTCTAATGTCCCAAGTCCTTCTTAGTTCGAGGGTGAAACCCCTTACAGATCTTAAACTTCTCGCGAATGTGGGCTTTTCCCAGGCACTTCAAACAGCTCTGGTGTGGGTCACTCAATGGCATAGACTTCTTGTACGAAGCACAGGGTTTAAACCCCAGGGACCAGGGCATGCCCTGACCCTGGGTAAACTACTACTAATCAACTACTAGCTACTAAGTAATAAACACTGAAACAACAACTATGTACATAATATAAAACAAAGAACCACTAGGAATATTGAAGCTTGCAGGAGCAAGAGGGTGTTCCAGCACTGTCACAGGCGGTAAGAAGGAACTGAGAGGGAGGGGGGTCAGCAGTGCCCTATATACAAGCGCATACACGCGCCACCGCAGAGGGTGCTAGAGCCAGACCTAAGGATACCACTAGGGGAAAAATTTCCAGCACCTGTGCATGCGGCACACACACACCTAATTCTGAATGGACATGAGAAAGCATTTGAAGAACTATTCCTCTTGTGAGGAATATCAAAGAGCATGCTGCTAAAGACAGTTTCCTCCTAATCTGCATGAAAGGTCTTCAGAGCTTTGTAGGCCTCACACAAGTCAAGAGTCACACTATGTATGTGCAACAGAGAGCCAAACATCAGGTTGTTGGGAGGAAGTCCCCCTCCTACATTGTCCTCTCTAGCTGCAGTGGTCACTCCTACCTCCCTGCTCTCCAGGAGCTGGTCCAGCAGTATGGCTCCCTACTCCTGTTTGTCAGAGCTCTCTGCCAGGCAATATAGGTGGTGGAATGTGGGGAAGGTATGTTCTGCATCTTCTACTGCAGCTATACTTGGGGGGGAGGAAGGGGGCGTCAGCTAGACAAGGGATGCAATGATAGAGCAGCTGGAGTGGGAGGTCTTGGAGATGGAAAGGCTCCTGGGCATTTGCCCTGGGGACCCATCTCTCTGCAGAGTGTCAAGAGAAATAGGATAAGATCCGGACCCCCGCTGACCATCGGGCTTTCAGGAGATGGATTGTGGTTCCCATTTCTTCGATGCCCTGGAGAAAAAAAAGGAGTGCCAAAAAGCATATTATCTACCTCCTGGTGGAGGATAGCATTTCTCTCTTGGATCTGGTGGAGATGCAGGGAAGGGCCAGGGCCTTCTATGCCAACCTTTTTTCCCCAGATCCAGGCCCCAAGGCCTGCAGGGTCCTGTAGAATGAACTCCTCAGAATGAAAATAGGTCAGGCTGAGTGACCGGGACCAGTTACAGCAACCTCTCACTCTGGCAGTTCTTGGAAGTCCTCCATCTGATATCCACCAACAAATCTCCGGCACTGACAGGCTACCTTGCATTCTGGGGCATTCTCTACCTGGACTTCACTACCGTCTGGGCCAAGTCGTGGGGAGTGGTGTGCTCCCCCTGTCATGCAGACAGGCTGTGCTTATCCCCAGAAGGGGAATCTCTGCAACTTCAGGAATTAGCAGCCAGTTTAGCTCCTCAGCACAGACTAAAAGTTGTAGCAAAAGCCATCTCACTGCCGCAGTAGTCCATTCTGGCAGACATGATCCACGTTGACCAGACCTATACTGTTCTAGGCTGGATCAGCTGCAATAACCTCTATCTAATCCAGGGCTTGCTCCATCTAGCATATAGGGATGGTCTGTCATTTGCCCTCCTGTCCCTGGACCAGGAGAAGGCATTTGACAGGGTGGATCTCGGGTCTCTCAAGGGCATTCTGCAGGTGTTTGGCTTCAGGCCCTGCTTCATGGGGCTTCTCCACGAGCTGTATGCCTCTATGGAGTGTCTGGTCAAGTTCATCTGAGCCTGTCATCCAGACAGCTCTATACCATCGTGATCAAGCCCCTCCTCAGTCTCCTCCACAAAAGGATGATGAGGTTGGTGCTTCAGGAGCCAGACTTGTGGGTGATCCTGTCAGCATATGCTGATGATGTGCTCCTCATGACCCAGGAGACCTGGTGCAGATGGAGGCTTGCCAAGCCATCTATTCAGTGGTCTCCTCTGTCTGGGTCAAGAGCTCTGGCCTGGTGGTCAGGGATGGGTGGCAGCACGCTCTGTGCCATCCAGTGGGGCACAGGTGCAATGTTTTATTTGGGCAGCTATCTTTCTGCCACCAATCCTTCCCCATGGAAGCATTGGATCCATCTAGAGACCAGGGTGTCTGACAAGTGGACAGGGCTGCTTCAGTGCCTTTCCCTTTAGGGAAGGCACTGCTGCCCTACCAGTTCATCCTGTCCATGCTCTGGCAATGGTTCAACACCCTTAGCCTGCCCCCAGGAACTCTGGCCAGCCTCTAGAAGAAGATCCTGAAGTTTTTCTGGCCAGGGCTGCACTGGGTCTCTGTGGGTGTCCTGAGACTCCCCTTAGAAAAGGATGGACAGGGCCTGTTCTGCAGCCACAGCCAGGTCCACACCTTCTGCCTTCTGGCCCTGCAATGCAGATTGTCTAGCATGAAGCGTGCTGGCTCTGATTCAACAAGCAGTTCTTTTATCTCCACCTGATATGTCTTCCCAAGACCTCTCTGATCTACCTCTGATACACTAATCCCATCTGCGTGTAGGTGGTTCACTGGAGCTTAGTCCTGGGGCTGGCACCTCCTGACTCTGAGATCTCCTGGACTACAATCAGAGGAACTGGGTGGACCCCACAGCAGTCAGCCAGTACATGGAGCTACCCAACCTGCACATCCCATGTTGTGTGCTCTGTAAGGTGAGGTCAGCCTTTCCTCCTGCTTCTCTTGCTTTTCTTGAGTGGGTCCTGCAGGTTTTTGCCCAGTCCTCATCCCTGGCCCCCCAGAACTTGTCATTGGGACCCTGCCTTGTGAGCCTTTCCAGCATCCCCTGACTTGCCACCTGAGTTGCACAACATCCAGCTGGTCAGCATCCAAACTATGTCCAGAGAACATCTGTAGTCACTCGTGCTTCATACCATCTACTTCCTCGCCCTCATGTCCCACCTTGCCACCAAGTGGTGGGTCCTGCTGCCACCTGAAGAGGACAAGGAGCCCCAGTGGGCCAGCCTATACTCCACTCTGGTTCCACAGCCCACCAGGGATATTAGGTGGCAGCAGCCCCTTCACGGAGCCATGAGCACAGGCATGTACTTGGCACAATTCACAAATTCCCCCACAAATTGTCCCTTTAGCAGTGAGAGGGAGACCCTGGCACACAGCTAAGTAGGGTGCATCAGGTTGCAGCCCCTCTTCTGACTCCTTCAGAACTTCTTACAGCACAGATTCTGGCTGCACAGTTTTCTACACCTCCTCATTTGTGGACACTGCGTACATGGCCCCACAAAGTCACGGGACTGCCTTGTCAATCTCCTGGCTCTGGCTAAGATGGCCATCCGTCACTCCAGGAGGAGGAAGCTGGACAGGGGAAGGCGCTCTGCATCTGTGGGGCCTATTTTCGTTCCCTTGTTCGATCACGTCTTCAGGCAGAATTCCTCTGGGCTGTGTTGACTGAACTCCTTAGATGCCTTTGAGGAGCAGTGAATGCTGCTGGGGGTTCTCTGCTCATTGTCCCCCTCTGGATCCCTCATTTTTAACCTTTGATTTCACTCCTGATCTTGTGTTCTCTTTCATTGTCCCAAGTACTCAACTGTGGCCTGGGCTTAGTGGTTCCTCCCCTCCTTAGTTGAGGATGGGCCCTTTAGTTTTGGATGGGCCAAGACCCATCTGTCCTACTACTCACAAGTAGTATAGAGTCCCCAGAATTCAGCAGAGTTACTTCGGCTTGGTATGGAATTGGGACCATGGGATGAGTAAGTTATGGACAGAGAATTTCTAATAAACCACTCACCACCCCAGTTCCACCTATTTCCTGTACTGCACACTTGTGCCTTGTCATTTAACTGTATTCAGTGTGGGAAATTCCCAGGTCCACTTAGGTTTGTATCTTTGTCTCCCCTTCCCAAACAAGTCTTTCTATTCTTTATGTAGGTGATATAAAATGTTGAAATAAGGGCCAAATATAAATGAAAAAGAAAAATTATACAGCTGGGTAAATAAAGGTGCCTTTGGGGAATTGTTTCTCAACACTATGACTGCTGTGCCTGTGACATGTTTGCACAAATGATGCAATATAAAACTGAAATGTATTGTTTCATGTTATTTATTTAGGTATTTTGCTAATAATTTCAGTGGCCTTTTGCTAACAAAGTATTTTATATTTGTAAAAAGATGTTGGGCTTGATTTTCCACTCTGCTACAAACAGCTTTACAATTAATAGAAGTTACACTGGTGTAAACCTGGCATTCGAGAATCAGGCCTAGTACATTCAGAGCAGCTGACCCTACCTTAGGGACAGACTTTTCCCCCACTTAAATGCTGCATTTTCTTTACTTTTAAATATTGTCATTTGAATCAACAAGTAAAAGCTTTGGAATATACTAAATAGTAATTGGCTACCGGTTCTTGGCTGACTTGAGAGTATATGTTACAATTAATAGCCCAGAGCTCTGAAATGTCCTTAAGTCCTGGATTCACTAGGTCCCCATATAAAAAAATATAGGTGGAACAGAAGGAAGAATTTATTCAGCAGTTGGCTTAGGGCCTATGGGTATGTTCATTCTACTGTTTATTAAATTTCATTAATGTCCCTAGTGTATACTTTCATACTTCCTGCCAAGGAGTTTTTATGTCCTCTCTTTCAATTTCAAAACTTAAAATTTGATACAAGATGTGATGTCCAGGAGCCAAGACGACTCAGATAATAAAGATCACCATTTTGATATGTGGGGACTTGTAGACCATGATTTATCTATATTGCAAAATTAACTAAACATGGACCTTGGGAAGAGTTCAGTGTTGGGTTAAAAATGTTCAGTCTGGTTTAAAAATGAGATGGGACACCTAAGAGTTAAACAGTCATATATCTTCAGCCAGAGAAGCCCAGACAGCTGAGATTTAAAAAAAAAAAAAAAAGTGGAGGCAACAGCCAAATTAAATGTGTAAAATCACCAAGGCCCTCAGGTTTTTCCTTTGGGAGGCATTTCTTTCTTGCTGCCATTTTTGTACGGACTGTAAACTTCTATATGACATGAAAGGTGGTCCTGATTTGTGGTGGAATAGACAGAGCCAGAAAATAACTTACACTGTCTGAAAAAGGAGCACAGCAATTTCTAACCACTTTAGACACAAATGTGGGGAGCAGAAACACCTTATGGTGTTAGGGGAGTGAAGTTCTGGAACAGCCTTCCGAGGGAAGTAGTGGGGGCAAATGACTTATCTGGCTTTAAGACTAAGCTTAATAAGTATATGGAGGGGATGTTATGATGGGATAGTTTAATTTGAGCAATTGATTTGGATTATCGGCAGATAAATCTGCTTAATGGTCTGTGGGAATGTTGGATGGGATGGGAACTGAGTTACTGCAGAGAATTCCTTTTTGGGTGCTGGCTGGTGAGTCTTGCCCACATGCTCGGGGTTTAGCTGATCGCCATATTTGGGGTCGGGAAGGAATTTTCCTCCGGGGCGGATTGGCAGAGGCCCCGGAGGTTTTTCGCCTTCCTCTGCAGCGTGGGGCATGCGTCGCTTGCTGGTGTATTCCCTGCAGCTTGAGGTCTTCAAATCTCACTTTTGAGGATTTCAATAACTCAGTCATGGGTTCGGGGTTGTTATAAATGTGTATGGGTAGGGTTTTGTGGCCTGCCTTGTGCGGGAGGTCAGACTAGATGATCATATTGGTCCCTTCTGACCTATGTTTCTATGTTTGAATAAATCTAATTCAGTATTGCCAACCGCAAGAGATCAGAAATCAGGAATCAGACCCCCCTCAAAGTCAGGAAATTTAAAAATACCACCAAATCATGTTTTTCGATAGTCTTTCACAGGCCCGCTGACAGGGCAGGGTAAAAGGTGCAATTGCCCAGTGCCCAGCAATTTTAAAGGGGCCCGGCGATTTTAAAAGGGGCTCAGGCCATCAGTGGTGGGGGAAAAGCCTCTCCTTGAGGCTAGCCCCCCATCCTTCCTCTTCCGCCCGTGGCCCCTGCCCACAGTCCACCCCTGCTCCACCTCAGGCACTGCCCCCACCCCGCTTCCACCACGTCCCTCCCCACCAGCCCCCTCCTTTATTCCACATACTCTTTTCCCCGCTTGGCCTC
>ML675629.1:41121338-41239396 GCA_007922155.1 Mesoclemmys tuberculata
GGGGGAGGAGGACACAGTGCGAACAGGCTGAGCAGGGGAGGGAGGAGGGCTGCAGCAGGAGAGGGGGGGGACAGGGTGGGATCGTTCTGCCCTGGGGCCTGGAATTCCTGTTGGCGAGCCTGTTCTATTAACTATTTAACTCCCCTATACTCCACTGCTAGTGAGTGTGTGATAATTTGGAGGTTGAAAAATCAACTTTTAATGCATGCAAGAATGCATGCCTCTTCCTGGCTACTCAGAGTCTCCCACTTATCCTCTCTTCACCCCTAAGATAGGGAACCGCCATCCATTTCCTATTACTGTCTTAACTCTCCCATCTCCTACTTTATTTCCTTTGATAAAAGAAGGGCTGAATGGTAATTTTAAAAAAGGCTCCAGAGGCGATCCCAGCAATTACAGGCTGGTAAGCCTAACTTCAGTACCAGGCAAATTAATTGAAAATACAGTAAAGAAAATTATCAGACACAAAGTTGAATATGACTTGTTGGGGGAAGAGTAAAGATTTTTGTAAAGAGAAATCATGCCTCATCAATCTACTACAATTCTATGCGGGGGGTCAACAAGCATGTGGACAAGGGTGGTCCAGTGGCTATAACATACTTTGATTTTCAGAAAGACTTTGCCAAGGTCCCACACCAAGCAACTGGTTAAAAGATAGGAAGCAAAGGGTAGGAATAAATGGTCAGTTTTCAGAATGCAGAGAGATAAATAGTGGTGTCCCCCCAGGGTCTATACTGGGACCAGTACTGTTCAATATGTTCATAAATATTCTAGAAAAAGGGGTAAACAGTGAGATGACAAAATTTGCAGATGATACAAAACTACTCAAGATAGTTAAGCCCAAAGTAGACTGCAAAAAGTTACAATGGGATCTCACAAAACTAGATGACTGCGTAACAAAATGGCAGAAGAAATTCAATGTTCATAAATGCAAAGTCATGCACATTGGAAAACACATTCCCAACTATACATATAAAACGATAGAGGTCTAAGTTAGCTGTTACCACTCAAGAAAGAGATCTAGGAGTTATTGTGGATAGTTCTCCGAAAACATCCACTCAATGTGCAGCAGCAGGCCAAAAACGCCAACAGAACATTGGGAATCATTAAGAAAGGGATAGATAATAAGACAGAAAATATCATATTGCTTCTTTATAAATCCATGGTACGCCCATATCTTGAATACTGTATTCAGATCTGCTCGCCCCATCTCAAAAAAGTTATATTAGAATCGGAAAAGGTACAAAAAGGGACAACTGAAATGATTAGGGTAATTGAAAAGTTTCCATATGAGGACAGATTAATAAGACTGGGACTTTTTAGCTTGGAAAAGAGATGACTCAGAGGGAATATGATAGAAATATATAAAATCATGACTGATGTAGAGAAAGTAAATAAGGAAGTGTTATTTACTACTTCTCATAACTCAAAAAAATTAGTTAAATTAATAGGCAGCAGGTTTACAATGAAGAAAAAAGTATTTCTGCACACAACACACAGCCAACCTGTGGAACTCCTTGCTAGAGTAAGTTGTGAAGGCCAAGACTATAATGGGGTTCAAAAAGAACTAGATAAGTTCATGGAGGGTAGATCCATCGATGTCTATACTGTCCTGAATAGGCAGGGACTGCTGTTTGCCAGAGGTGGGGAATGGTCAACAGGATGGATCACTTGATGATTACCTGTTCTGTTCATTCTCTCTGAAGCACTTGGCACTGGCCACTATTGGAAGACAGGATACTGGGTTAGATGGACCATTGGTCTGGCCCAGTATGGCCGTTCTTATATAATGAGTTTCAGAACCACTTACTTAATTAATGCATCATGATCCACACTTACACATAGTACTTGTACTACTTTTTAGGGTTGCAATCAATCATTTATATGAGCGATAATTTCACAGTAATAACAATATAGAATTGGTTTAGTCTTTTGCAAGAAGGAATGCTTTCCTGACTCCCCCCACGCCACCACTTCTCTGCCTCGAACTGGGCAGCACTCCTTCTCTTGATCAAGACCCTTCCCCCACCCTGCTGCAGGGCTGCACCTGTCCAGATTTTGCCAGGATCATCCCTTTTTTGAGGGAATGGTCCTAGGAAATCTGGAATGGTGCTCAGCATATACTGCCAGCTGTCCAATTTTATGGGCTCAGAATCATCCAGATGTCCTAAGTATTTTTACCTCTGAGAACTCCCAAATCTCCCTGCTGCCCCCCCTTATTTTCCTCATCCTCGTTTCAGTGTTTCAGCTGCTCCACACAGTTCCTGTAGTCTGTCTAGCCCCCTGAACTAGGGAGTGGGGCCCTTTTAGCCTGTGGGCATGGCTTCAATCTCACCTAAAACAGGGGGCGTTAACAGCCAATTTTATTAAGGGTAGCCTCATTTCCACATGCAGATAGACTGTAGGGAAGGCATCTTGCTGGCTTCAGTCGTATCTACACTAATAATGGGTGGTGGCCATTATGAATAAGTGAAAATTCATGAGTTGGCAGCCTTTCATCATGTTTTCATGAAACAGGTAAATAAAATACTCCAAAGTCCCTAGAGTCGCAATATAGTCATGAGAGTTGTTAATACAGCTAATTTATATGTGCAAATACATAATGTATTCATGCACATTACTTACCTGCACATGCTGCCAGGTAGACTTGGAACTGGCCACATGATTATGCAAATATCTGAACGTGGGTATGAACATCAGGTATTTGTGTACATATATATATTAGGGCCCAAAATTCCAAATTTCAAGGCCTAATTTTAGCCATCTAAATAAAAGTGATTTTCAGAGGTTCTCAACACCCACAACTCTCAATAGGAGAGTAGGGGCTCACCACCTCTTAAAGAAAAATCAGGCCACTTAATTTAGGGGCCTAAATGTGAATTTGGCATCTCACTTTAGGCTCCGAGATTTGAAAACGTTGGCATCCGTGCACATAGCTGTATTCATGCGTATATCTAACTCTGTCCCAATGTATACAAACATCATTATATCCATTTAAACTTAAAAAAGGGGGGGGAGAGTTAGCCAGAGGAGAAATACCTATGGACTATCATACAAGTGTGGCACCCCTCAACAATGAGGTAAAATAAGGAGATTTTCACATTTTTAATACAAATGTAAACTACTTTGTGATGCACACTTTTTCCCTGTACAACTGCTTCTCAAATATATGCTGCACTTAGTACTTGTCCTCTAGTTCTAGTCTATTTACTCCACTCTGTTGACACCATTACAAGCTATTAATCTGAGAGAAGTGAAGAATGAATGACACATGCTAACAGTTTTCCACTTGTAAAAGTCAATGACAAAACTATAGGTTAGAAAATCTAAAATAGGAGAAACTGCATGGCTCATGGCAATGGTTTTCAAGTACTTCTCAACTTTTCCTGGAGTATGAGCCCCAATTACAATAGAAAAGAACTTTGGAACTCCACCTACCCATTGGATCCCCATTGCCATCTCACCACAGCAAGAGGGAAGGTGGATCCAACCCCCCTTGATCTATTGGGTCACGACCTTGATATTGAAAGCCCATGGCTCAGAGAATTGTACACACAGCATTTAATTATTGGTTCAAATCTGATCATAACCTGTGTTCAAAATCACTGCCTCATGACAGGTCCCATGTTCTGCACGACATATATTTAGTCTCCGTTCAGTTCATAGCAGACAAGAACCGCTGCACAAAAAACCACCCTGTCCACTGATTTTAGTGACGTAACGCTGATTTGCAGTAGCTGAGGATCTATCTTAATTTTTCCTCTCACATCACATCACTAAGGTTGACAGACAAACTGAGCACACACTGCACCAAGAATGTTCTAACTGTGAAACTAGAAGGCAAGTGCGTTGTTCCAAAAACAAACAATACACATGATGGTGTTAGTATTTTTATCACCTTCACCTGAAGAAATGGAGTATTTATTTTACGTGTAGCAAGTTTTCATCTGGCTCAGGAATATTCATGGCATATTTCAGAGAACGGAATTATATTTCTAGAATTTTCTATTACCACCTCAAGAATTATTACTTCTGTTAAGCACAAACACAATGGACTCCCACTGATATTTCAGTGAGATTCCTCACATTCCTACAGTTGCCACAATTTCACTAACCATTCTTAACCTAGACACATTTCCGAAGAATATAATGATTTTTAAAACCACTCCTATGTACCATTCTTTTCAAGAACTGTGCCTACCTCAGGGAAAACTAATACTAATAACCAAATTTCAGCCATCGGAAGAAATGAGAGTTTTAACATCCTTTTCCAATGAAGAATTATCCTATACCTAACAGCGACAGCAAATTAAGATTCTGTCCATGTTGGGAGCAAAACAGTGCTTCTGTGGCTACAACTCTGAACAGAGTTGTTGTTGGCACAGTCTAGTAAAAGTACAAATCAAGCGTGATTCCTCATTGCCTTGCACCTTGTGTAGTCAGTTGTAACAGCGCAAAGAAGATGCAAGTGTTTGTAAAACATTACCAATAGCCAGGCCCATTCTCAGGTATTTGTAATCCAGTATCTATATGTAGCTATATAACAACAAACCTCACAAGTATATATAACGGCATATAAGGGGTTTTTTTTAAAGAAAGAAAGTGGGTATGCCAAGCACTAGTTTCATCAACAGGAATAAGTCTTATCTGCTACACAGGAATGGCTATGTGAGCTTCAGTTACTATTCAGATCTATTTAAAAATAAATGCTGAATATTTCCTTAGGTGTTCCAGTTTGTTGTACAATGATAGGGGGAGGACGTGTGAGATCCAAAGTAAATATCATTGAAATTGAACTGGGAGAGAACCACAATGCTCACTTCTAGTAGATAATTACTAAATACTAATATCTTGACAATTTACTTTCTCCTTTTTTTAACAGGCAAAACCAATTAAACTATATTGTAGCTTCCCGAACTGCAATTTTAAAATGAAAACAAAAATTCAAAGTAGCAGAAACTACTCTGGATGATAAATTCTGGGCCTATTTCTGACTGATTGGTTTCAGGGTGGCTATTCGGAGAGCATGGCACTATTCAGCACAAAGTGAGTAGAACAAGTTCCTGTAGATTAATGAAAAAAAAAAAATCCAGATCAGTAAATTTAGTTAAATATCTTTGTTCAGACTTACAATCACATTTCTTTCAAACTGGTTAAAATAAATAAATAAATACTGTGATGTAGCTAGCAATCAACAAAAAAGATACCGTGTTTAGTTTCCATACTAAATTACAGCCTCTTTAAAAAAACATCTGTTCAAATGTGGCTCAACAAATTACAAGCTCCAAAAATCACTTAATTACTAGAAAACACACACACAACATTGAACATATTGAAAAATCAAGGAAAACTCAAAATAAGATTTTGTTTAAAATCTTCCTAACTGATCCATCAGATCAAAAGAAATTTAGTTTTGCTTCCTTCCACTGCATCTATGAATCTTCTTTGTGGAAATAAATTGAAATGCAGGCGCTAAATTGATAAAGTACAAAATAATCCCACTGATTTCAATAGGAGTTAGGTGACTAGGCATTTTTGAAAATCCCCCCAGGGGCTTATCTACATCTTTAGGTGCCTAAATACCCTTCAAAATCTGGCCCTGAGACCCCAGTCCTGCAAGTCACTGCACACTGGCACTTTGCTGCATCCAGACAGAGCCTGACAGAAGCCAGAGGAGCTGCACAGGGGCAAACCTGAGTGCAGGATCAGGACCTTAGATGTGTAAATCAGTATGGCGTTGGTAGTAAAAACTTAAGCCTCAATCCATGTGGGCAAACTAATGAGCCTGTGTGAAGCGCCACTGAGCTCCATTCGGCTCGGGGTGGACAGTGAGATTCACTCACATGCAGCTTTGCAGGACTAGGGCCAAGCAGAATGTAAAGTCTTTCTGGATTGCTGAGAAGCACTTCTGTAAACTATAAAAATATTAAAAATAATAATGCTTTCCACAAATATAGTCCCATTCAGGCCTCCTTTGCTGGTAGACAGTAAGAGGAATGGTTTCCTGGTGGCTGATTTGTTTGTAGCAAAACCACTCTGTAGTTTTATTTAACTAAATTTCAAATATGCACCATGAAATTAACAGTGAAATCTGAATGGCAGCAAAGCAGTCTTTTTTTAAGGAACTTTTTTCAGCTGGGTTTGAT
Source organism: Mesoclemmys tuberculata (assembly GCA_007922155.1). NCBI lineage: Eukaryota > Metazoa > Chordata > Testudines > Chelidae > Mesoclemmys > Mesoclemmys tuberculata. The sequence continues at coordinate 41,127,485 of ML675629.1, forward strand.
TTAATATTACTAGTGATGCAAGCAAGAAAAAGACTGACCTCATTAGCAGCATCTATTTATTAATTAGATTTAATGCAAGTGTCAAAGGTTGAATTGCTCTAACTCTCTTGGGATGTGTCCCTGATGCTGCCAGCACAATTTTATGTGGTAGATCCTCATTAAGTCAGTCTCTTTCTATCAGGCCAGTGACTTCAAAGTCAATACCCTTTGAAATGAAGACAAGTAACTAAGAAACTGTGCAGCCTTCAAGATTGATGCAGTAAAAGCAGATCTGACCTCATTTTTACATTGTCTTTCCCCTTGATCTTCCCCATCCCAATCCTATGTAGTTATCTCCCTTTGATGTTTTTAGTTTATAACCTCCTTGGGGCAGGGACTCATTTTTATTTCCCCTGTAAAGCACCATGTATATCTACAGCTGTATAGAATATAAGTAATAAAGAATAAATTCTTCTAAAGGTCACATACAATTGTTTCCTCAAATATACAAGATCAAATTCCTATTAGATAAAACCAAAGAAAATTTTATTTTAAGGGTACAGTAAGCACAGAGAATAAAATTAGGTTAGATTGTTCAATAACTAAGGTCTGTGAGGCTAACTTAAATTATAGAAAAAGTACTGAAGGCTCTCAATAAATCAAACTCTCTCTTATTTTAGCAGAGATTGTAGCCAGTTCTGACCTACCACTTAGACCCTTGGGCAGTTTTTCCTTTTGAAACAGAGCCAGGATTTGACTAGACTAGAATTATGTTAGGTCATATTTAACATATGCTAAAGCATAACTTGTCCTGACTAGAGTTTTAGAAGGTATTAATTAGATCGAGCTAGCTAACATGAACTAACATCACATCTTTAACTACTGATCGCAGGAAAGTCTCAGACATCTTGTCCGGTTGGTCCCAAAATGGAGTCAGAGTCTCTGACCTCCAAGACCTGTTTAGAACCTTCTCACACACTTCTGAATCTCATTCTTGTGAATACCCTGTATAACTCAAACACTATTCTGATGAGCTTTGAAGAAGATACTGAGTCAAGGTAATACCTGATACTGAATTTCTGAGGTTTCAGTAAACACCTTGATGACTCATGTAAACTCTCTTGGATATTCACCTCGCCAATCTCAGCACTATTATATCGTTAATGGTTGTATTCACCCTAACTTGCTGGCATCCTAATGATTCATAAGTCATCCAAAAATGATAGAAGATTTGCACAAATTGAGTGTGAGAGTTCTCCACTTTATAATTCAGAATTTTAGTATGACAAAACTACAGAATTAAAAATCATAGTAACAGAAGTCAATGAAAATAACTAACCATGTTGGTTATGGCATGTCACCCACATAAAATAACTAAGAATACCTTAAAACTGAAAAGAAGGGGGGAACCCTTCCATAAGCAGCTGAAAGCTATTTTATCTTAGATTTCTGATCACAACAGGTGCTACAAAGAAATCTAAGATACACACAGAAAAACCTTTCAAAAGACCACATTTAGTCTCAACAGGTAACAGCAAGAATTAAATGGAATCTAAAAATTATGCTTCCATCATATAGTTCTTGGCATCTAAGATTTGCAGAAGACAGGTTACATGTTTTCAACACCTTGCAAAGCAGGCTAGTAGTTTGCAACTGCAGATGTGGGAACAGAATACATGTGGTCAAATAAATAGTTAGGCACCCACTCAAAGAGAGAGAAGCTGTGATTTAGTCAACCCTACTTCGTTTACACTTATGTAACTCTCCACCTTATTCTTTAAACACATGTATTCTCTGTGATTATAGATTGAAGGAAAACATTTAACCAGAACTTTGTCCTCTTTAGAAAAATTTCAGAAATTCTACCACTGCATCAGCTGACGTGTAATTAACCTTTAAACAACACCAGGATTTATTCTGAATAGCATTAACCTTTCAACACCGTGAAAACAACAACTGGGCACTGCAGTAAAGAGAAGCTAAACTTATTATGCTTGGAAAATTGGTTTTGGATGCAGATCCATAGTGCAATTTGAACCTCTGAATCCTCAGAGATGCATAATATTTTTCTATGGCATGTTGGGGCTGTTTGTTTTATTTCCATAAATTACTGCCAGTGAAGAAATTTTTAGTGACTTTTTCAGTCCCTGTGGAATTCAGTTTGAGATCTGTCAAGCAAAGAAGAAAAATCATTTCTCTTGGGTGATCAGTTGTCATCAATAGCCTTGAAGACATTGCCATAGTGCTGACCTATTTTCCCCACACATTATTACCTTTTTCAAAGATTAAAAAAAAAAGAAAATTAAAAAGCAAGGAAATGTTTTGTCATTTCTCACACTTGCAAATGCGTTTTTATATATATAAGTCAGTTGCTGTAGTGGAAAGTAACACACAAACAATGAGCTACCTTACAAATTCTTATGTGGTGGGGAAAACCTTCCAGAACTTCATCAGATCTTTTTCTTCTTCAATCTCTACTGTTATTCTGAGCACAGAGACTATGAGTTGTTCTTAGTCCTTGAGAGGGGCAACCCTTATGCATAGAAAACTCCCTGAGCCCTCTTCCGCTGCACACCCTCACAAGGGTCAGGAACAGTCTCTAGCCCTCAATGTTTTTCACTGTGCTGCTGCAATCCAGCCAGTAAAAGGGACACAATTTCACAAACCTCATTCTTAGATCTATGCTGATATTGATGATAACAGCAATGATGCTCAGACCACCAAGGAAGAAAAAAAAATTCCCTTCCAGTGTTTTATCTCCAAAAGAAAAAGAGAGCAACATATATTAGGACATTGTAAAAAAGAAAAAGGAGGCAAGTTAGGAAAAACCCTAGTTGTCAGCCAGCAGCCTTGGACAAACAAAATCTAAGGCTGGTCAAGTAAAATGGAACTATTTAGTGCTTACTGGATGATCTGATGACCAAAATCTTGTGAACTCACTGAGTGGCACATCACTCATGAAGCTAACCATGACAACTAGCCTGACACTTGTTTCATTGTACATACTACTGAATGAATCTGCCCACAGGCCATAAGAAGTGCAGCTATTATTGCATGCAAAACCCAAGCATAATTTTTTGGGCCCAAGAACAAACTTGGAACACAAGTCCCCTCCCACACACATACTCATGGGAGTTGCTGCCTGGGCCAGGCCTGCCAGGGCATCCAGGCCCTGGTAAAGTGTACCCTTCCCCCCGGCCCCATGAGGGGGCCCTGACTGCATGGCCTTTACAAAGAAACTGAGATGACAGGCTAGCATTCATGTTTTCATTTCAGATCAGATGTACCAGTCAGCCCATACATCTCGGATTTTCACGTTCCAGTGTGATTACTACTGTAGCGTATCATTTCCTTGAGCTTCTGTTGTAATGCTCATCACTGAAGTATCTGTGCTCCTCACAGATATAAATGGATTTATCGTCACAATATCCATGTAAGACAGGGAAATATTATCCTCATTTTACCAATAAGGAAACAGAGCACAGTGATGATGTGACTTGCGCAAGAAGTCACACAAGAAGTCTGAGACAGAGTAGGAACAGAACGCACACACACACACACAAAAAATTGGGCCAATCATATTTTCTTGTGGCCAATCAACTATGAAATCAGCCTTGTCAATGGCAATGGTTTCCTAGAGGGTTTGGATGTCTCATTTGATTGAGCAGGTACACTTCTGGATGCTTATCCAAAACAGGCTCTCCTATGGGCAAATGATCAGGTCAATTATTTTATCTAAACTGGTAGGCTCAGCCATCTTATATACATATATTACAATTTGAGTTTTAAAAAACTTTCGCATTCTAGTAATATAAGTGTGGAAATCATCAACTGAAACCACTAGCACTGAAAATGTCTTACTAGTATAAAATGGCTGGAATAAGGTTTTTTTGTTTGGTTGGTTGTTTTGTTTTAAAATTTTTTGTAAAATTTTACGTTTTGTAAAATAATTATTTTTCTTAAAAAAGGGACTTTAACTTGAAAGTAAGATGTGGCATGGAAAGACTTCCAGCCTATCGCAAAAGCAGGTACTAAGGTTATCATCTTCCTACCACTCTGACTCTTCTCTGGTTTCTCCTTTTCTTCCACATCAATGCTAAGCTATTGGTCCTGACTTCAATGCTCTGCATGACACTTACTCCTACTCCCCTACCATTCTCTTTCCTCCACACAAATTTAGACTTATCTGATTAGGGTTGGAAGGGACCAAGCTGGACCAACCCCAACTAAATCATCCCAGCCAGGGCTTTGTCAAGTCGGGCCTTAAAAAACTCTAAGGATAGAGATTCCACCAACTCCCTAGGTAACCCATTCCACAGTGCTCCACCAGTGCACCACCCTCCTAGTGAAAAAGTTTTTCCTAATGTCCAACCTAGACCTCCCCCACTGCAACTTGGGACGGTTGCTCCTAGTTCTCTCATCTACCACCAATAAAACCAGCCTAGCTCCATCCTCCCTGGAACCCCCTTTCAGGTAGTTAAAGGTTGAAACTAAGTTAGAGGTAGTTAAACTTGTCTCTTTACAACTTATTTTTGCTTCTTTTACTCACTTCCAGCTTTATGCTCTCTCTTTCACATTTTTTTCAGTGTATTGTATGGAATTGTTTCTCTAATCTCTTTGGGTAAAAGACTCATTTTGTTTGGCACATTTACACTTTATGCAAGGAGGGGTACATAAACAGCACTATATAACTGAATAACAAATACATTTTCACAATATCTTATAACCTAAAGATATTAGGATCAATTCATCCCTGGAGTAAAAGGGACACAACTACCATTAAAGGCATGGCTTACTACCCGTGAGCTGTGAATGTAATCTGTTGAAGATACATTTGCATCTACATTAATATACATACAAAAATATGTTTAAAACTTCATGAAGTTTGCAAAGTCAAGCATTCAAAAATGAGAAAATGCCAAAATTTAGATTGTCCATGGAACCGTAAACCATCCCCTTGGGTATATGCAGTATGATACAATCTTCAATTACATGATCACATGCTATTTTTTCCACAGGAGCCCTGCTTCAATGAGTGCACAGGATGAAAATGGAAGAATAAGGGCTGTGTAGTGGAGGCTGTTTGTAGGATCCCATCTCATTTGTCTAAAAATCTGCAGGTGCATAGTGAATGAGGCAGGGCACCACAGGAAGAGATATGATGCATTCGTGGTAAGATAAATGACCACTACACAGGCCAACTTAATTGTATCCCTGCCTCTGCCATGGACTTCCCATGTGATGGTGAGCTACCCATTTAATCCAAAATTTTGGCATATGGCCACTAGTTTTGGGTTCCTCAATTTTTTGCTGTCCAACTTGATATGCCTGGGGCCTCATTTAAATGATGAGCATACATTTCAATTAAGTTATTAGGAGTGGCAGATGGTCAGTTTCTCTGGCAGTATGACAGCATGGTCTGGAAGAATAGGCACAGGGTAGGGAATCAGGAGAACTTTAGTTATAATCTTAGCTCTCTCACTGATGTATGGCCTCACCATTAAAACAAAAAAAACCCAAACCTCCTTTGTCACTGGGCAGATGTGGAGATAAGATCATTAGCATTTGCAAGGCTACTCAGATACTACCCTGATGGACACCCATGAGAAATTAATGATTCTGTATTATTTGCTTTGGATGGGGTACAGTAAATAAGGAAGTGACCACACATTGAGTGATAAGGATAAAAGAAATATTGAAGATCTACCTATTCACTGACTGAGACAGTAGGAGATCCTGTAGAAAAAGTAGTATATAATAAACACTATCATAATGCATAGGCACAAGGGGGCATATTAAGATCAGATGGGCAACTTAAATTCTTGCATTTTCTAACCTTTAGGTGATTGACTTTCCAATCAATATAACACTCTTAATATAGGGGATTTTTTTAAATGTAATTTACTGGGGTTTTAAGGAAAAAGGTAAACACTAATTCTATTATTTACAATAACTGTAAGAATCCCCATGTCATGTGTCATCGGTAAGATTTGAATTCTAGACCTTCAGCACTGCAGCTTAGCTCAAGCTACAGATACTACCTTGTAGCAAGAAAAAGGTGTACCCCAGGAGGAAAACTGGACTGCTAGCACCAGGTACTGGGTCCAGCATTTGATCAGGGGAAGCCTAGACTGCTCCCTCTTTTCCCTACTTTCAGCAGATAGTGGGCTCCACTCCTGCCCCATGTAGTGCACCTGGAGGAGAGAAGTTGGGCCATTTGGTGGGACTGAGGGGAGCATGGCTGGCTCTGTCCTCTTGCACCCCTCACTACAGCCTCTCTGACAGGAATGAGCCGTCTGTTTCAGGATTTTCAGTGCAGTGTCTGCTGCTGTGGTGATGGCGGCAGCAGAATGGGCCCATTTTCTTTAGAATGTTCATGTTTAATTCTTATTTTGGCAAGTTGACAAAATGTTGTTGTCAAAGCAAGCATGAGACTGGAAATGGCAATTGTCAACAGTTGATAACTCAGCTACACCTGACTGAAATTATTGGAATTTCATGGAACAAAGAGAAGGCACTTCTCAAGCCCAAAGGCTTTTTCCCTGCCAAATTTCAAAGAACTGCTGCAAACACTGGAGATGTGAAAGCTTATAAAAAAAAAAAAAGGTCATAAGAATCTTGTATATCAGAAAGTGTTAGGCATCCTACACAAACGGTTGCCACCAGCTCCTCTGATAATAAATTATAAATCAGTGAATCATAGTATGTGTATCTAAACCAATGGTTTCCTCCTTCATGACTCATCTCTTTCTAATCTCCCCCCTTAGATCTCATGCTTTTCATTGTCACTTACATTGATGATGTGGTATTGTTTAGGACTACTTGGCCTTCATATATCAACTTGATGTAAAACCATGGCTTCTGCCCCTCTCTCTGTTGGTCTTAGTCCACCATCTTTAATTTAGCAAAATCACAGCAGGATTGCCTATAAGGCAAGCTAGAATACTTTCTCCCTTTGAGTGATCAGATAAACTGAGGTTAAGATGCTCTGTTTCAATCTACAAGGAAGGCGATTCCATTGTGATTTTGCTAAAGTAGCCAGGAACCATTCAGTTGGAACCAGATTGACATCTTTTTATCCTTCGTGTCAGTAGAAAACTGTGTATTTTTCTTGTGTCTCTGAACTCCCAGGAAAAGGCTTTGCCTCAAGGGAAGGTATTTTTAGTACACCAGCTTGAGTGTATCTGCTGATGCACTGAGTGCAATTCCAAGAAACATAAGTTGCTATCCACTGGCCAACAGAAAGAAAAGCATTCAAAAAGATTTCCACAGAAATTAGAGCCTAATAAATATGTTGGATTTCTTAGATCTTCTTCCTAAATGGTGACATCAACTTGGGTGGTATTCAGGAGAGAGAAAAGACAACACTGCTTTGTCAATTAGCACCTTATGCTCACAGGAAAAAAAAATCCAAATCTAGTGGAGGAAAGACCCATTTGTATAGCAGACTACAGTGGTTTTTATTGTCAGGCTTTCAAAGTCCTATCAGGGTATACCAAAATCAGCCTAGTTTTGAGTTTGAGCATATAATGTAGTTAAATGAAAGAAATAAAACATTGTCAAGGATATGTTAAAAAAGAACCAAAGCTAAGCCTTAGGCCCTGATCCTTCACCTCGTGTCATGCAGACAGACTCTGGCGCCAATGATCCCTGAAGTCAGTGGGGTTCCATATAGGTGCAGGAGTTTGCATGTGCAGAACAAGTTGTAAGATAAGGAACCAAACAAGCTTTCTGACAAGCTGTAATTGTAAACTTATGAACAAAAGGTTTGTTTAAAATAAAATAATTGTTTAATAGATGGAAAAGTTAATTGGTAATATTATTTAAACTAAAAGGTATCAAGACCCCACTTTGTGAGTACTGATCTACAGTGTCATCATGTAACTGACAAGATGTCCAACCAACTAGCAATCCACAGCGTAGTGGAAATGATTTGATGTAAAAGGAGCCAGCTCTGGTAAAAATGAAACAAAATATAAAAGCAAAACAAGGAAGCCTTTCTGTATGGTAATGGTTAAGTTGCCTGCATGATCGCTAACTATTCGGTGTCTGGAAGGGTTAGGATACATGTATTGAACCAATGGGGTCATTTCTCAATGACAGAACTTTGTGCACGCATGCGTGTGTGCGTGCGCACATCATTTTAAAGTAATTTAGACAGTTGTATAAAAACAGCCACTGAGCACGTACAGTGATTGCTCTATATACATTTTAGCACTGGTGCCATAACTTTAGAATCCTAACAACATTAACAATCCCATTAAGTTATGAAATTATAATAGTAAAACAATTTTAAGGTCTGTCTAAAAAGACCCACTTAGAATGTGATTATGATGTGAATTTATAACCGCAAAATAATGGAAATGCATGCTTGTGATGGCCCAGTTATGACTCCATTAAAATGCTTCTACCAGAGGCTCTCATAACCTTGAAAAATACTACATAGTACTGGGGATATAGTTATTCCATCTATGCAGGCTGTGTATATAATGGATATAAATATTATGGTCACCAATTGTACTGTAGTATTAAAATCCACAACACTTGCATTTTGCCAAGGGCGAGGGGACGGGGGGTAACGAGGGGACAGGTAATATCACTATGTTTTTGTGGGTCCAGGGGTGTGCATAGAAATAAAAATTTGGCCGCTTTTGGAGGGGCACTTTCTGTGTCCCCCATAGCTGGAGGAACTGGCTCGCCTCCTGACCCCCCACAGCCCCAGAGCCAGCTTGGCTCTGCCCCCACAGCCCCAGGTCCAGAGGAAATCATCTCCCTCCCCGGCCCAAGGGGAGAGGAGCTCACTTCCCCCACCTTGATCCCAGAGGAGTCCTGTGTCCCTGCTGATTGGGGGGGCCCATGCCCCTGCTTGACCCCTCTTGTGCAAACTTCTTTGTGGGATCTATTGCTAAGATGACCACAGTTGTCACAGAGCCTTCGGTACATACTGGGAAGATAAGGCTGCAATGGCAGGCTTAATTCCGATGTTCCTTGTTTGTGTGGGTTAATCTTTTAAAGTAGGATTATTTATTTGCTAATACCTCAACACACAATCTCATCTTGTTAGTACAAAATAAGATATAGGAACACTGATTATAATTTCCGTATTTGAGGCATGAGACTAGCATATGCTGCTCAAATAGCTAAGTGTGTCCTCTTTTCATAATTTTGTTTGCCAGTATGGTTCGATCTACAGAACTTCTGAGGAATAAATTCATACACTTCTGAAGTGAATCTTAGTTAAGATTTGAGAGAAATCATTGTAATGTCATTGTAACCCGGTAGCCAATGCTGCCTACAGAATGAGCCACACTGGGCAGGGAGCAGGGTGACTGCCGTATGAAGAGCAGCAGGCCCCAGGCAGGAAGTCCTAGGAGGAGGAAGAGAAACCTTTGCTTGTGCGGGCTTTTGGATGGACTTGAAAACTTTATGTTGAATGTTTGTTAATTTAATAATGCAGAACCCAGGAAGGGATGAGAACAAACAAAAAAGAGTTTTGAGTTTCTTGAATAGCCCAAGAGGGGGAATTAAGGCAGGCTGCCTGTAGCATGACCTTAGGCCATGCAGGATCACACAGGAGATGGCCAGCCCACTACAACGGGCATAGTTGGCAGAGTTTGCAAGACCCCACTCCCGTTAAGGAGGGAAGTGGTGACGGTGCAGCAACTGTAGGAAGCTGCTCATTTGCTGGCTGAACAGCAGCCATGGACATAGGCAGTTCTTCTGCGGGAACAGTGACAGCAGCAGAAGGCACAGAGGGTGAGGCAATGGAAGGTGAGGTGAGGGGCCCAGCAGCGCTAGCAGGGAAACCACTGGCTCCTACATAAGAGGAATCTCTGTGCATTTCTAGTGCAGAAGAGCAGGGCACAGAAGATTTGAGTGCTGCAGGAGGCAGTATGATCATTGTGGGGGGATGTATAAGAAAAAACAGAAGGATAGAAGGGCAGGGTCCCACAGGAAGGGTCCATCCAAATGTTTTAGAAGTGGACAGATGGGACACACTAAAAGAAGGTCTGCGGGAAGTGAAAAGCCCTGCAGACCAAGAGAGAGACTCAAAGAGATGGGCAATCAGAGGGGGAGAAGGACACACAGTCTGTATGTTACAGAAATATGTCAGCCCCAGATACCTGTGGGGTGGGAAATAAGCGGGGTGGTGATGGCTACCACAACCCCTACTGTAACTGAGTGGAGGGAAGAAATAAAGCCAGAATTGGCTGCTGGGCAGTGTGACCAAAATGTGGGAACACCTAGAGGATGGCAGGGTTGAATTAGTGTTTTAAGAGAAGGGGATGAAGACTGAGGCTGCAATAAAAGTGGACCTTCCCGTCATGGCAGCATCTCCTACAGCTGCCAAGATGTGTAGTAGATTCCTAGAAGGAGACAACACAGGAAGCCTGACCTCTCTGGTGGAAAAGTATCAGCAGGAATTAGCTGCTTTGGAAAAAGCCAGGCAACTTGCCCTGCTCATTAAGGTTAGCGACCTGAAGATTGGGGTGTTGGAGAGTGTTAGAGCTCCGACCTTGCAATCATGTGGCCGGTGACATCGGTGACCTGGGGTGGGGGAGAAAGTATTCCCTCAGGTGAAACTTGTCCTAGGCTGGCAAGGTTCTAAAGGGGAATGGGGGCATGTAACAGGGTGGCTTACCCCTGAAGGGTTGGAATGAGCCACACCTGGGACAGATCAGGGTGGTTGGGCTATGAAGAGCAGCAGGATGCTGCAATAAAGGGGGTAAGTTCAAGAAATGCAGAGTTTAAGAGAGGTTCCTGCAGAGCCCTGATTCAGCAGGGAGGAAGGCACCAGTGGGGCAGACCAGTGGGGAGTGACCTCCAGGTGGGAGGTGCTAGGAGGCAGTTGATCCTATTATAGACACAAACAAGGAAGCATTTTAAACAACCCAGTGAAGCAAGGGATCTCAAACCTTTTCCTAGCATGAACCACTTCTTAATAGACATATTAGAACCTTCTTTCCCATTTGCTATTTTAGAGATCATCTTCCCTCTCACTGACAAGCCGATAACACAAAATCAATATTGAGAAGTTTTCATTTACTGGCAGCTCTCTTTTAATTCTATTTTGCAGGTGGAAACAAGGAAGAGAGGGACCATATTAATTGCCAGTTCTCTGCAGACCACCATTGGCCCAGAGGCCACTGTCTGAGAACCACTGGTGTCCAGAATATTCTAAAATATCCAGAGTTTACAGCAATTATTGAAAGATCTATTTCACAGTACAGTATGTAGTTATATTTTGAGTGAAGTGTAAGTACACAACACTTAACTGGGGACTTCGTGAGCAACATGCTGCTCCAAGCTGGACCCCTTTGCATATGTGGCTCTCTCTTCTGGTTAATTTCATAACAGCTACTTGCATACAGAATGGAGGTTCAGTTGCTGCTCTTACAATGTTATCATCCTGGATAAGTGAATAAAGCCATTTATCGGTTTAAAATTTGTAATAAATATGGAGAAAAGTTATTCAATGTTTTAAGAAAAACGTAACTGTGGTTCAAACTGTTCATTGTAGTAGTGAAGAGAACCTGTAGAACACTGCTTAACAGAAAGAACATCCAACTAGACAGGGGTTCCCAGCCTTTTACTCAGCGTGACCCCATTTAAAATACTGAAAATTTTTGGCGACCCTAGCAGACAATTGCAATGCTTATGGTATTTAGTACATCAATTACTTGCCAAGTGAAAAAATTAAAACTTGAATGACATTGCTGAGCGTCTTTGCGACCTGGTTTTTTATCATTGTAACCCCAAATGGGGTCGTGACCCCAAGATTGGGAACCGCTGCTTTAACTTCTAATGTTGGGCAAATGCTTATTAAGAGAGTGGTTCCACAGCTATGCCTAAAAGCAAGTTGTACAGTACCCTGTATTCATATAATGTTCACATAATTACCATCCCTGGCATGTTAAGGTATTTATTTACATTTTTCAGTTTATGAATCTGCTTTAATATCTCCAAAATCATCAGAATTATTCATATCTCAAGAATGGTATACTTCCTTAACTAGCCAGATTACACAAAATACCCTGCAACCATGCATGCCTACACACCTAATTTCCATGAATGGCAGCTTTGAAAAATCATTGGTCTTAAGTAACTTCTAGTCATGACGTGCCTGAAAACAAATTGTGTGAATCTGTGTAGTATTCTTTTAACAAGCAGTGCCAAATATGTTGCATCAGTTCAGCCATCTATCACAGTCATAAATTCGATGACTTTGTTAATTTTAATAAAAGATTAATCTTTGCACCACACAAATATCTTATGTCTCCAGCAACAAAATATATGTGCCTTCAACTAATATAATAGTAAAGACAGTCTTAAAGGATGCTTACTGGTGCAAATTCTGCCCTCAGTTATACCTCTGTATCCCTAAAGAAGCCAGTGGGTGTGCATGGATGTAAGTGAGAGCAGAATCTGATCTGCCATTAAAAACTAGAGAGTAAACTACTGGCATCAATATGTTGAGAATCCCATCTGAAATAGCTTTCATATCTTAGTAAGAGAGCTTTTAACATAATTTAAAATTTGTAGGACAGTCTAATTTTTACATACTGAACATTTAGTAAATTCAGATAGTTCCAAATAGTCAGGAACAAAGGGACAAGAATTAAAACAGTAGCAAAACTGAGCTAAAGTGAACATGAGAGCATTTCAACAAACCCATGCAGAGTAAAAGGAAACAAACAATTTTAACACTGTTGGATCAATCTACTCTCATTTACACCAGGATAAATCCAGAAGAGCTTCGCTCATCAAATGACATTTTTAATTTAGTTCTTCTGGATGTCTATTGCTGTAAATGAGAGCAAAATTTCAAATAGCAGTAGGTTAAACCGCACTACAGAACTTCTAGTGTGCTGTAGCAAGGTCCACGTGACCAGGTAGCAGGTGGCAAGTTAGTGCATTGTAGATTTACAGCCCAGTTTGCCACAAAATCTTTCTGAAGACAAGCCCTTAGCCCTGGGTGTTTTCTTTTTCGGTATAGCCTATTCAGTCAGTATTTCTATAGCTACTTTTGTTGATTGACCATGAAAAAAGCTTTAAAACAAATTACTGTTTTCATTAAATGCATTTCAGCCATCTAAGACATTTAGTGACCTGAACAGTCACATTTAATAGAGAAAAATATATTTTTATTAACAAGCATCAGTGCTGGCAAAATAACATGTAGATGACTACCAATGTGATTTGTGACACAGTAGATAGGATATAGATTTGACTCACCTAGCCATCCTGATCCTGAATTGGGTATGCACATGTCGGTCTCAGCACTGGGCAACACAAATCCAACCACAAAAACCTCTACCCCATCAGCCATTAATGCCATTCCAAGAACAAAGAAGAGGGCCCACTGAAAACGGCCATGTCCACACTCTTGTATAATGAGCTCATACTGCTGTGCTAGCTCCTCTTCATCAGCTTTCCTCTCTGTTTCCAATTCATGACGATCCTTATATTCATCATGGATAGGCTGTTGTAGGGCCACTATGCCATCCTTCCCTTGCCCTATATTTGGGATTCCCTGATATTCCCCCTCATAAATCTCATCATCTTCATCATGCCCTTCAGTTGCTTCACTAGACCCTTCATCATCATTGGCTTCTCCATCGTAATTTCCTCCTTTTGTATAGTAGTCATCATCATCTTCCTCATCCTTGAATCGACTGTAGGATCTCTGAGTATACCCATCCTGAGCTTTGTCTACAGTTTTATTCACCTTCTTTACAGTTTGTTTCTTCACCTCCTTAGCAATGTCCTTAGCCCCTTTCACTAATGAAGTCCTGTCTTTGTATGCGTCTTCCATCTTGTCTTAATGTATGATTGTCTTACTGCAAAGGGTTCTATTGATGCTCTCTGGACTATCTATTCTGTGCTAGATGTCAATAGTGGAGATGCAAGAACATCTTCAGCTTCAGAAAGATACCTACAAAATAGAAAAAGAGAATATTCTTATTTATATTTTCCCCTCTGAGATGCTCCTTCACACTGGTACAGTACCACATTAATAGTTGTTAGGGAGCTGCAGTGCCGTAGTGACATTTCCATGACTATAGCAAAGAGCTCCAAAGATGGTGTACATGCAATTTCTTTTAATGTTATTGAGAAAACGCTCTCAAGAAAATCCCTGTTTCCCTACACATTTGCATTATGGAAATGTATTGTCTGCTGATGTCTCACCAAACACTAGTTTTCAGTCTGAAAGAAAAAAATCTCTGTACTTGTACTTTAGAATAAACATTGCTGGTTTCCAATTTCTGAAAACAATGTTAGAGACGAGCACAGCACCACAATATTTTTAAAAAAAGTTAATTTAGTGCTTTGAAAAGTAAATGGATGAACAGCAAGGGACACAGAAGTCCATGTACAGACATCAGCTGTGCAAGCTTCCCCATATTAGCTCATCGGTGTGCTTCAACTTTGACCTGGAGGAGATACATATGGTGATGAAAGGGTAATCCAGTCTTCATAAAGATTCAAAGACTGATCCAAAGTACACTCAAATCAATGGAAAGACTCCCATTGACTTCAACAGGCTTTAAATCATGACCTCAGTGCTTGGTGCCACTTTTAAACTGTAATGATGTTGGTATCTGAACTAAGAAAATGGTCTGAGAACATCAGCTACTTTCAGGTAGGCCATGAAACGTTTTGTAGTTAATGCCTTTAGTCACCTTGGGTGAGATTTGCAAAAGCACCTCAGTGATTTAGTACCACCAATCCCATGGAAAGTCAACTCACTTAGGCACTTTTGAAAATCCCACTGTACCAGCTGTGACGCTGTTTGGATTAGGGGATCATTTACATTAACAAGTTTTAAAAAACCCCAATGTTTTACTAACTGGTCTTTCAAAAACAAATATTCTACATTTTAGGGTGGAATTTTCCAGAGTACTCAGCATTGGCCTAACTCCCACTAACGTCAATGACAGTTTTGCATCTGAGTTCCATGAGGGTAGATCTGAACCAATGCTGATTACTTTTGAAAATCCACCCTTAACATAACGTGTTGTACTAAATTTATCCTAAAAAGTGTAGTACAGACATCCATTTTTAGATTGGTAATGTTGTGTGGCACAGGCAGAATTATAAAATGCATCATGCAAGCTAGAACAGAGTAATTTTAATAAAAGGAAAAACTGAAATCATGTAATCTGCATGTAACCTTAAAAGCTATACAGTTTAATAAAACTAAAAGACATTTCTAGGACTTTCTTCATAAATATTACAGAAAGTCACCACAGTTCTTTATTGTTCTTTATATTCCCTCAGTCTACATTGATCTTACAAACGTTGAATGTTCCTCAATCAAAGGTTACAGCATCATTCAAATGTGCTATGCAAACCAAAGCAGTTAACAGCAGAAAAACTGAGCACCTAAAAAAGCAGACTGCAATATTTATGATGGAAAACTAGAACCTAATTTTAGACTCATGATGTTCCTCCAAAGTAGGTCTACAGGGGCAAGGCCATTTCTGTAATTATAGTTCTTTAGCTCTGAAAGTCTTTCTTGGAAGACATTATTGGCATAGTCTAAACTCAATTTGGGATGAGTAGGACATCTAATTCTCCACAAAATATGCCTGGGTATTGCAGGCTGTATGAGCTCTGACTGAACAGCAACTTGCTCAAGATCAATTACTGAGTTTGCCACAGTTTTAACAGGGTTTTCTTTGGGAGTTAATGACTATTAAGGACTCTTATATTGTCTTAGAAAAAGGGACCTATATGATATCCATGCAAATTGTTCTCTCTCTTCACTTTGCAGCCAGTGAATCAAGCTTTATTTTTTCACCATATAAATAAACTAAGCCCACTTTACAGAGTGGAGGTAGTATCAATACAGAGCAGAGATAAGGTATGTTAAAGAGCATAAATCTCCAAAGATTGAGTGTCTTGTAAAGTTAAGGTTAACTCTGAATTTTCTTGTTTTTTAAATGACCATTTTTGAGTAACATTTTGTGAGGATTTTCATCCTTAATTTTACTTGTACTCTCAGCCTTACCTTCATCTTAGGTCAAGATTTTATCTGGGAATTTAAATGTACAATTCAATATTTCTTTTTATCTTGCATAGATTTAATGCCAACATGTTTTTGTAGGGCTGTGACAGTTTCTTTTCGGACACAATTAAGTAATTATACCTTCACAGGGAACTACAATAGGAGCCTTGCATGAAACACATTCTGGGGTGCTAAGTCGAGTTGTATTACTTACAGGCAGATGTCCATGCAGAACAGATCCCTACTCTTTTAATTACATTAGACTGATTAGCTGCTAGTAAACCATTGGAAGATCTATATAAAAGTGCTGGTAATGAGGAATGGCCTGCTCAAGTGAAGTAAAGTGGCTTAAAGGTAAATGAGAATTTGGCCCTTTGCTTTTGACTGCAACAACCGTATTATCCAATGGGTCTGTTTACTTCCACTATATATAAACTCCAATTAAATTCTTTAGATTATACATAGTATTTAGTGTTGTAGTCATGTTGGTTCCAGGAAATTAAAGAGACAAAGTGGATGAGTTATTATCTTTTATTGGACCTGAAGAAGAGCTCTGTGTACCTTAAAATCTTGTCTCTTTCACCAACAGAAGTTGGTCCAATAAAAGATATTACCTCAACCACCTTGTCTCTCACAAAGTATTAAAACACTTATAAAATATTTTTCCAGGAGCACAATGTTCTCATTTAAAACAAAAACAAAAACCCTTCTTCTATGTCCCTACAAGTGAGCTAACAGTCAGCAGAGCCATCAAGAAGCACACAAACCAGCACAGAGTAATTGTACATTATTGCTGTAACTTGTGTCCTTTTTCACCCTATAAACCTCCCTCAACTTCTTCAAAATTACTGAGTATTAATTTCACTTATTATGTCATGTCTAAAATTAGGAATTATTTCATTTGCAAAATCTAATAGGGTTCTCTGCAGAAATGCACCCAGAAAGAGCCACAGACCATAGATCCTACAAAGACTTATGGACTTGCTTAGCTTTACACGCTCGGAGTAGACCCACTGACATTAACGGACTACTGATAGCATGTAAAGTGAAGCATATGCTTACATTTTTGTTGGATTGGGGCCTTAGGTTGTAAATTCTCAGGGTAATATCTTTGTCTTTTTACTTATTCTGTAAATTACTTGTTACGCATTGGGGGAGTGTACAAATAATTTTTAAAAATTCAGTTAGACAGAAGGCCAAATTCTGCTTGAATTCTCACTCCTTCATCCCCAAGGAATTAATTGGGCATTCACAAGAGCAAGAAAAGGACTGCGGATTTAGTCCAAAATTTTCTTGATTCTGCAGTTGTTAGGAAGGGAAGGAGTGGAACTGCAGACAGAGACGCAGACATTTTCCATTGATTGAGTGGTGAGGTATTCCATCCAGACAGATGTCAATGAAGGAAGTTTCTTTTATTTATAGTCAAGCTTGACGCTGTTTCCAAACTTACATCCACTGCAATGAATTGGCAGTAAAAAGGGTGACGTCACTCTGTAAAATTACATTTTAGTCAGACAATGCCAGATGCAAAGCTTCTGTGATTTTAAACTCTGCTGAAAGTTAGTATAGTAGAAATCACTTGGGGATACACTGATTTTTTTGTTACAAAAGGTACCAAAAAAATCGAATACATTATCTTTAAACACTTCACATTTTCTCTCATTGCTTCTCCTATTGGGCTAGCAGAACATTTCATTTATTTGATGTCATACTTGTTACAGGCAACCATTTTTTATTTTGCAATAAGTGATTTCAACCTGATAAAAACTACTGTATTACAGGAGCTCCAGACATGTCTGTGACTCTTATTCCATTACAACTGTAATTCTTTTTCAAAGAAAGTTTTTTTCCTCCTTTTTTTAAATGTCTTTCTTTCAGTTTTAAATTGACATCTCAAAGTAAATGTACATTTTAACAGACATTCTAATTTTGTGTCTGTTTCTGTTTCTCTCTTCCTTCGTTTTTTGTTACTAATGACATACGCCTGAAGACAGGACCTTTGTTTCTTTTGAGTTTTTCCGCGCCTGCTGTTTGTTGCCCATCTGAAGACACAATCCTCTGTAACCAAAATCACTTCTAGTTATAGTAACCAACTGTGATGTCACACAGGACGTTAACTCCAGGTGAGAAGAAGCAGTACATGAACTCTTAGAGAGGAAAGAGATTGTTTTCTTGCAAGTTGTCTCTGATGTAAAAAAATGACTATGGGAAAATAGAAAAGCATTATGTGCTATCACATTAGATCAAAATAGAATGCTTTTCAAAATTTTATCCAAGTTTAGATGTGACAATTCACATGAGACAAAGGTCTCTATCCAGAAAATCACATTACTTTTTAAGCATAGAGCGATTACTCAAATGCTTAGTTACATGTGTGCTTATATGTGTTGCTGGAATAGGGTCTTATACAGCACAAATCTTGGCTGCTAACCTGCACGCTAGGTAGCTCCACAAGGGGGATGAGGAGAAATCCCTGCAGCAGCAGGAGTCCCTAAAACCATTACATGCCACCTCCCCCTAGGGAGGGAGAAAAGAGGCAGAGGCGTTGTGGAACAATGGATCTTCCAATCTCATCCCCAGCTCACCGATATCCACTGGGGGAGTGGGGGGGGGAAGGGGGCCTGCAGAGCTGAACTGTGGAGGAAGGATAAAAGCCATGCCCATATCCACTGGAATGCTACACTCCTCTGCACAGAGGAACTGTTAAAGAAGCCTCTGAAGTCACAGAGGTGGCATTTGCTTTACAAGGCAGGTAAATCCAATTAAAGGATAAATACATGAATTTAAGGAAGAGGTGGTGCTGGTGTTTTTAAGTCACCAAGCCTCATGTCCAAAAGTGAGAT
Organism: Mesoclemmys tuberculata; assembly: GCA_007922155.1. NCBI lineage: Eukaryota > Metazoa > Chordata > Testudines > Chelidae > Mesoclemmys > Mesoclemmys tuberculata. The sequence continues at coordinate 41,146,319 of ML675629.1, forward strand.
CTCTACCTAGTATTCTACCTAGTTGGAAATCAAAGAGAAACATTTCATGGGTAAGCATAATTTATATTATTTGCTTTGTACAATAATGATTGCTGAGAAAATTATGGCTTTTCCTTTCACGGGAACCACTAGAAGTCAGAAGGAGAAAAGGATTTCAAATGAATATAGAATTCAGGTTAAAGGGTATTTAAAAAGCCTTCATCAGGGTTTTATAACATCAGATTGAAGCAGAATACACACCCCAAATTAAGAGAATTAATTTCCCTCATGTAAAAATGGATGAAAAAAATCAGTATATTTGGAGTTACATGTTTTTTAAAAATTGGGATTTAAAGAAAATATATACTTTAACATCCAATAATTCAAATGGTTTGGGTAGGTGGATAGTCTACAACCCAGATTACCCTTGCCATTTTAAACAACAATAAAGCAGCCACTATGCTGAATTTCTCACATGAAATACAGTTCTGCACATACAAGTCACGGTTCACTTACTTTTGATTATTTGGTATCTTTGCACATAATTGGATCTGTATACTCTACACCAACACATCATAATTATGTTTTAATAAAAATTCACATACTCTATCAGTCTCCTCACCATTACACACCATAGCAAGGTAACAGCGGATGAAATTACAGTAATTATATTAAAAATAATCCAAAATACGTTATTTTTAAAAAGGAAGTAAACAATGAAAATCATATTGTAACAGCATGGTATTGAACAGCAGTCTAGGGAGAGGGAAGCTGGGGTGATATGTTGCCTTACTAGGTTTCGAGACTTGCATGTAATGAATAAATTCATCTATATTAAACAGTTGCAAGAAAAGGAATATCTGAGCATTTGGTTATTCTTTTGAAATTGTACAGGCTGCTATATCCAAAAGTCAGTAGTATAAAACCTAGATCTATCAATCAATGACCCAAACTTCCCCACCAACATCAAGGATTATGGATGGCTTACGGTTCTTCTTTGGACCAATATCTATTATACAGGAAGGCCACTGTGTCTTCCAGTTACTTTTAACTAGATATTTAATCGATGTAAACTTTCAGGACTGCCAGCAATATAATTACTATATAGTGGTAACTCTTAAAAAACTGCCCAATTGCCTTAGGTAATTAAATAACATTACTTCACTCTCCCCATAGCAAGAATAGGGAACATTACAAATACTTAGGTAAATATATCTAATAAGTTAAGGTTATAGTGGCTATACCTTAAGAGCAACCACTGTATGTGGCTTTGTGCAATAGACTTACATTTTTCTGAAATCAAGACTTTCTTTCCTAAGAAAGAATGACTGACTATAGAAATAGGCCATGTTCACAATTAAATACCCAGTACACCTTTTATAAAGTAGGTTGTAAGAACACAGAAGATAAAATACAAAAAAGAAATTGCATTTACTGTTCAGTGTTATTTAAGTCTCGGATATGAATCACAGTGGAGCCCAATCTCCGTCATTTCCAAATTTGCCCCATTGTAATTCAGTATTGGTGGTTTATTCCACAATGATCCATGCTTTTGTAGGCTTTATCCTCAGTGTTATATTACAAACAAGTTTTGTTGAACAAAGAGTTACTTGGTTGGGTGTGTTTTATTTCTTTTAAACATGGATGTGTGTGCATGCAAGAAACAGTTCAAGAACATTTTGGGTGCTCATTAAATGAGGTGACTGACACTAGAGCAAAATAAATTTCAGGCAGGCCTTGTGAAAGCCTCCCCTACACAGTTCTGCCAATCCACTTCAATGCTGAGCTATGACACTATTCCTCTTCTAGGCCTCTTGAAAGGGCGTTTAGAGGAGCCCTTCTGAGTGAAGAATACTAAATTGCATCGAATGGTGCAGTGATTTTGTGATGTGGACAAATATCCCGCAAGGAATAATTTTAGCCTAACCTGAATGCGAAAACCAAGTGAAAACCTATTGAACTAATTTACTCAACAGCCAGTTTGTCCCATTATAAAGGAAAAGGTTACACGCACGTAAGCAGTGTTGTCATTATTTCCAAAGTATTTTGCTTTATCTAAAGTATTTTTGACCAATTCATTCCCCCCCATACTTTTAAAATGGTTATCAGTAAGCAAAAAGCCCGTTTCCCCCTGGAACAAGAACAATGCTCCAGCCTCATCCCTTCCTCTCTTTAAAATTCACTGTGTGTCCATCAGAGGCATCCAGATACAATATGTACTGTCATTTTCAGCTGTCAGCATCAAAGTCAAAACAACTGTACTGCATTTAAATACAGAACAGAGCAGGACAGGCACAAAGCAACGGGGCAAGCTCTGTTCTGATCGCTTAAACTCTGTCAGTCAATACAAAATCCTGTCAGCACACACAATGTTTTCCCTATCTGCCCTGATTCTGTTCCTTGTCTCCTGCAAAGATGCAGAGCCTCCTGTGAGACCCATACGTTGGCACAGCCAGGTCACCTGGCAGGAGTTGGTGTGAAGTGCTCAATGGGGGGAGAAGAAAGTGAAGGAACTCCTTTCAGAAAGGAGGGGATATGGTCCAGAAATAAGGAAAGAAAAGCTTGGATTAGATAACAGGAAAAACAACCTTAAGCACAGTAATAACTAGACATTGCAGTTGAGTTCTAAGAGCAGTGGCCAAGGCACCCTATCCTGAGGCATCAAATAGCAAAAATCATTAAATAAGACCTTGGAAATTATACAGAGAGTAAGTCCTGCAAAATCCAGCAGAATCAGATTGGATGACTTGAGTGGTCTTGTCTTACTTTTGAAAAATCTGTGATTCTTAAGTACTATGGAGACAGGGGCCAGACATGTACCTAGACAGACAAATGCCACAACACACGTCAGAGGAGGGAGCGGAGATCAGCGAACACGTGTTAAGGTTAGAGAGGGTCTTGTAGAGCAGGTGGTGAGACACCTTGGAATTCACTGTTTTTACTTTTGTTTTGAAGTGAAATAGTGAAGACTTTCTATGTTTCAGAAGACATACAGGTGCTTAGCTCCGGCTGGAATGATACACTCCGTGGAGAAAAGAGAGTGTGCACACCGCTATCCCTTTTCTGACGGCATGCATCATCGTGATTAGAAAGAGAACAACCACCCCAAAACTGTTCTCAATCCTACACTAATGTAGTCTGCCAGCTCTCGCATTCTCTTTGCTGCTGGTTAATGTTCTTATCCTCTTGGGGAAATCAGCTACTTGCTGCCAATAAACCTTGATAAGAGAGCAGAAGTTCTGGCATAATGTTAAGTATAAATGCTGTAAGCAGCTATAGTTGCTGGACACCTAGTTGCTGGAAAGATAGTTTTAACTCCCTGGTATTTTTAACTGCCAGCTTTCCAGGCTCTGTGCAAGTCTGTGCCACCCATCCAGAGCCTTCCTCTTTTTTGCTTTTTTGTTTTAAATTGTAGCACTTTTTACTTTTCATTGTTTGTGACATGCTATGAACAGGTTCCAGTTCACCCTCTCCATTTTCAAACGCTTCATTTTGCATTTTTAGAGCTGCTGCAGCAGCAAAACTAGCTGCCTTTAGTTATACCTCTGTGTACCACAAGCTTGCCATGAGGGATGATGCTAGCTCGGAGTATCCAGCATTACTCCACATTAACCCTCTCTTCCTTGAAGGAAGTTACAGTTCTTGTTACCTTTGCTGGGCAACAAAATAACAGAGCTTCTACTAGGCTCTCAGTGGTGCTATTGACATCTGTGGCTTAAAGCCTGCTTCCTCATTGGTATTCATCCAGTATCCCATGCAAAGACTCTTTCAAAAATTAACATATCGATAAAAAGAAGAACACTACTAACATAGGTTAGGGTCTACTACAGGAGTGGGTGGGTGAAGTAGTATGGCCTGAGTTGTGCAGGAGGCCAGACAAGATAATCATATTGGTCCTTTCTGACCCTGAAGCCTATGAATCATTCCAAGCCCCTCTGGTGAGAGGGGAGTTGAGATCTCTCGCTGGCGGGAGGGGAAGAGGAACCCAAGCCTACTCCATTGGAAAGGAGAAGTCACATGGCATGTCAGAGGACGAAAGGAGCCATGTACGCATCAATGAGTCTGCACATGAGAGATGAAATAAATGCTTCAGAAGAAACAGGTAATGAGAAAAAGCAGCTCCTGAGCTTTGAAGGGGCAGACGGCACCAGCACAAGAAAGGAAGGCACATTGGAGCTGGATGGCATAAGCCAGTTCATGTGTAGCTTGTTCTTTAACTGTGGTAGAGAGCAGTTAGTGGAGCTCTGCAGGCCGTGCACACATTGAATTTCACTCTGCTCATGGTCAAATAGTTTTATTTTTAACATCTCATTGAATTGTTGACCTAAAAAATGGAGATGTAAACTGTGTAAAGATGTATTCCCACCGACTTAAAATTAAAATTGACATTTAGGTAGATAACATTTAAAGTTGAGGCATGTTAACAGAACTCCTTTAAAAACATGCTGTCTTATTTAGCTACAGCTGAAATTAGATTTTTGAGATAAGACGTACTGCTAGATTTATCTTCCTGACCAACAGCAGAGACTATGCTCTCTACTTCCAGTCAGTATCTGCTGTATCTGGTCACGAGACAGCAAGCCTGGCTATGTTTGTTGCTGCCAGATGCACAACTCACTTCTACCACCTTCTCCTCCTCAAGAGAATTTTCTCCACTATGAATCTACAACAGCCATCTGAGGAAGAGTCACATGCATTTAACTCTGCATAGTTCAGCCAGAGGCAAGCAGCATATCTGCAGGGAGAAAGTGTCATTTACAATCGATTATTCAGAATGGATTAAAGAACAAACAGGTTCGTACACAGCTGAGTTTGCTTAGGGTTGAGCTCATGGAGGAATGAAAGTATCTCGGATTTTGAATATTGAGAAAATTGGCTGAAATGTTGTCAGAAGGAGAAAAGAAAATACCTAATTTCAAACAGCTGCAGAGCAGAAATGCTATTAGTCTGATCCTAAAATGGCAATTTAGTATGGTGTTATTCACAAACTGCCCGGGAGTTGCACTATTACCCACATTTTACAACTACAGAAACAGAGGCTCAGAAACATTGAGGCTACTATTTTCAAAATGGGTACCTTAAGATACTGATTTTCAGAGATGCTGAGTATCCCTAGCTCCAACTGAAGTCAATAGGGAGCGGTAGGTGTTCAGCATCTCTGAAAATCAGATCATTTATTTAAATGCTTAAATACATTTTGAAGTTTCTAATTCTAAGCCTGGGAGCGTTTTCTGATCTATTAGACTGGGCGTGTACTGAGAGGTAGGAGGCCTACATTCTAATCCTGGATCGGACACTGATCAACAGAAGTCACCTCTCCCACTGCCTCAGTTCTCCCACTGTAAATTAGGAACAATGATATTCACCTACAACAGGCACCATTAGAAAACATTGTGGTTTCTCAGATAGTACCAGTGGTGAATGTTGTTGTCTTTTTAATGGACACCACTCTATCCTAAAAGGGTGTCAATTAGGCACAATATTAGCATAAAAGTGCCAGTCAGAGACAGACAGTTGGGGAATCCTCTACTCTTGAGCACTGTACTTAATCCTTTAATGTTTAAACCATGCCGTCGCCTTTCTCCACCCCGTCATATGGCCAGTTAGTGAAACATTATCACAAAACCTGAGTCAGTTTTACAAAAGCAAAAATTAGCAGATTTAATTAAAAAAAAATAACCCTTTTCTTACAATGAATAAGGCATCCAGTGCTACTTAATGCACAGTTAACAGAGCAGATCAGTCCACTCCATATCTTTCTTCTCAATAGTATGGGTGGGGGAAAAGATAAGAAATCAATTTTAGCTAAATTTTTGTTCTGGTTTCTTAACAATTTAGGATAAAAGAAAGTTATCAAAATATGGAAAATCTCAGTGATGTCATTTTATGAGTAATTACTTTTTATTAAATAAAAATGTCAGCATAAACCCCAAAGTGTGACTATGACAGTGTATAAATACTACACTTTCACAGCATAACTGAGTCCCAAATAGCAGGCTTCAGCATTCAGATAATAGATTAAGGGAGGGGGAACAAGGGGACGCTTCAGTGGAATGGAGGGGAGGGTTGGCAGGTGGGGGAGACAGCCCAGAGAGGCCAGATAGGGAACTAGAGCCATAACTGGGAGGATTGGCCAGGCCAAACCTAAATGGCCTTTTCCACAGCTAAGTAATGAAAAATAGTCTCCCTCCCACCCCCCAAAAATCAAATTTGTATGAAAATAAATATGCTAAAAAAGAAAAAAGCCAGATTGTGTATCAAAAGTGGAGGAGACCCTAAACTTTTGACGTCTCTGCTGTTGGAGAACAGAATCATTAATGTGCTCTCAAAGGTATTTGGTAGGGATGTGATTAATACCTGATTTGGATTTAAATTCTATACCAAAGATTCTACTTGTGTAAATTTAATCATTGCTTTAGCTTTTCTTCTAAAATCCACAACAAGATAGTGATTCACTTTTGTCACGCAGCATTTAGGGTGTCCAGGCAATATAAAACAAATACTTTGTGCTTTTAGAACACTTTTTGTCCAAGAATCTCCAAACCTATTATGCAAATTAATCAATCCTCCGTTTACTCTTGTGAGGTAGGAAAGTATTCTCCCACTTGTCCAAAGTCACTCAGAGTTAAGCAAAGCTGAGGCTAAAATGGCTGTCCATACTTCTGTCCAGTTTGGATATAATTCTCACCCTATACGTAGCTCTGTACATTTGCGATCAGTGACAGAAAACAAAACAAAAGAAAAAAGAGCACACCATTATGCCAGGTTACCCACTAAAAAAAGAGAGTCACATGCTATCAATGTCACACATTCATGGTCCATTAGAAATCATGTGACAATAAAGGAGCTGATAATAACAGGCGTTCGTGCACACAAGTGATTGTAAGACGTCAAGATATGGAGATTCACTGATCAGGGACGGGAGCTATAAGCAGGTGTGATGGGAACAGTATTCATATAGCAGTATAATGAAAATCATTTGATAAAAGGACAGATTAGAAGTGCCTTGGCAATATTAATCCTCAATATTTCTGAACATATATATGAAAAAAGACTAGACTATATATGGTTAACCTTTTCCCAGAACTGTTGCTTCTGCCCGTTTAATGATAATGGACAGTTTGAAAGCTCTGTGTAATTTTATTGAAATGTAAAATGTATGGATCCTTTTTTCTTATGAAATAATTATAGTTGGTGACCTACCTTACAACAACTCACTATTCCATGTAGCATTCTCTTGCCATTTAAAAAAAAAAAACCATAGCATGCTGCACAACATTGCCTTAAAGGATTGAAGTAGATTTTTCATGTTTACATTATTAACAAGGGAGATGGTTTTGTTTGTTTGCTTCTTAAAAAGCAGGTACATCTGAGATGGACAGGAGGGGACTTTAATGAGAGTTTATTTTATTTTAACACCAACCTAAGAAGCTAAATTCTCCTCAAGCATCTGTGTAACAAACACAAACAAGACAGCTTTATCTCTGCTACGAACAAATTAAACTGGATTCTTAGCCACCTCAGTTTTCTTCTGCTTTCTTAATTGCCAAACATAGGGTGCTTTATAAATGATTCAGTTTGAAATTCTGTATCAAGTATGTGCCAGATGATATCTTTTCCATTTCACCCTGTTTCCTGCAGAGCTTTCCTACTACTGTATTCTCATCATTCTAGCCAGCTACTGCATCAGGATGCACTGTTGTTACTGCAACTTGCTGGTTTGCTATCCAGACATCAAAAATATTATAAATCAAACTAAAATACCCCAACTGTGCAAAAAACATCCTGGGATGCAACACCCAACACCCAACATCCTGGGATACAAAATGCTAATTAAATAGTTCATGAGATGAAAACCACAGTGAAAGATAGAAGATAACAAAACGGTATGTGATTTGTATATTTAGAAATGTACTTTCAAAAGGGAATGCATTTTGTCATCCTCAGATTTCATTCCAATGCCTGTGTGTTATCTGTGTTTTCCGGAAAGTGCACGGTAAATATAAAAAACAGCTGAAAATACCATTTATAAAAGATCTAAAGTTACATATCTACAACCAAATGTCTACACCAAATAGACACTCCTAAGCCAGGAAGAAAGTATGTTGTTACTCAGGAAGTTATTAGTGTTAACTTGTAATGTAATGTATCCTATTAAACTGCATACCATTCCTCCTTGGAAATGTCCATGAAAGTAACAGATAAAAAGGCAACCAAGAAAGAAGAATGCATGCTAATAAATCACCACAAGACAGGTGATTAATCTAATTTTTTTTAATTAAATGAATTACAGGGAACTGATCTTGGAACTATCCAGCAAGTCATGTCTTTCTTCTTCAAAATGTAATAATTTCGGGAAGCAAATATATACAGAAGGGGTGGAGGAGGTAAAGGGAAAATTTAGACTTTTCCCCCCAAATTTTGAAACTGAGAGCTGGGTTATTTCTTACTAAGATAGCATCAAACTGTCCTGCAGTGACCTAAAAGCATGAGTACCAACCAGGATAAAAACCCCAAACTGGCAGTGAGTTCTATACTTAGAGTTCACCAACCAATCAAGTGTAAACTCCTTAGGCATTTAACAGCCTTAAGATGGAGTCACAGACAGTCCATTAGGGTACTCGGATCTGTCTTGCTACCCAGGGAAGCCTACCTTTGTGATAAGGAGATACCCTTACACCAAGGATCACAACAATATTAGGTTTACTTCCAGTCCCAAAGGACCAGTCATTTACCCCAGGTTAATTGCACCTTAGATCTCACACCAGAGACAACACTTGTAGCCAATTCTATAATAAACTATCTAAAGTTTATTACACAGGAAAAGGAAATGAGAGTTATTCACAAAGTAAAAGCAGGTAAAAATACATATACACAAATGAGTTCCAAAAAGTAACAGAAGCTTCTATGATAAGAAAACTCTCTATGTCCCTTAGGGCTAACCAGGCTAAGCACTGGGGATCTTTTGCTTACGCCTAGCAGTTCTTACCCACCAGAGTGCAAGCAGCATAAAGATCCAGTTCCTCCTTGCTAGGTGTTTTTATTTCCTTCACCACTTCTGCTTCCAGTTGCAAACTCAGCTGATGGGAGGAATTCACTTGTAAATCTCATCTTCATGGGGGTGTGGAGAACAGTAAACAAAATATTTGCTCCTCTAATGTTCCATTCTAATCCATCTGGCATTGAGGGACCTTCCTGATTAGCAGGGCCAGCCCTAGACCAAAGGGCACCCCAGGTAAGGACTATCTTTGGCACCTCTCCCCCTCCATTTGTTAAAACTTTTGAATACCTTATTTTTTATTGCATTTGTAGCCCATTTCACGACTTTGACACTTGCCTTGCTTTCCTTGCCTTTGCCCACACAAGGGTTTTATTTTCCCTTTTGCCATTAACAACAAAAACTGCACCCCAAGCCTGGTGCCCCCTCAAGCCAGGAACCCCAGGCTGCTGCCTGGGTCACCTGCCCCTAAATCCAGTCCTGTTTGTAAGGCAGGACATAATCCCGTCTGTTAGAAAACAATATTTCACACTAAATATTTCTCTCCCTGTCTGATGATTTACAGTTACAAAGGCTTACAGGGCAAATGGTCAAATATTACCTAACAATATGGGATAGAGAGGTTATGAATGAAATTGACGCATGCAGCAACTCACCAGCATTCAATAAAGTCTAATCACTAAACACATGCTTATAATTGTAACACCTATTTTTACAATACTAGCACACAGGTGTGCCAGACTGGTTCCATCTATGTATTTGTCAGTGTTCAGTGGAGACCTGGGGATTTGAGCATGAGTTGGCACCTGGTAGGCCAGCTTCACATCCAACGTGAAAATGTTGTAGGAAGGGGTGTCACCAACACTCACAAATATGCCTCGGGGTCCCCCTGTTCTTGACAAGGCATCTGCCACTACATGTTCTTTTTCCTTGATATGGATTATTTCCATGTCAGAGTCTGGTCGGGCTAGGCTCTAGTGTAACAGTCTGGAATTGGTCCCTTTGGCTTGGTGCAACCATATTAGCAGCAATGATCTGTTAGAACCCTAAATTTTTTATTATACAGATAAGGCTCAAGTTGTTTAACAGCTCAGACTATGGCATAACATTGATAACAGCATAATTCTATCCAAGGATAAGGGGAGGGTGTCAGTTTTTTTACTCAAAAAGGCAATGGGTTGCCTCTTGTCCCCCACCCCATCCTGCATTAGCACTGCACCTCAACCAATATTAGAAGCATCAACACTCAGCACAAAATGTTTGCTGAAACTGGCTCGTAAGACAAAGCCTCTCATGTCTTTGAACCCATTTTCACAGACCTCAGTCTGCACCATGCAGTCTGGCTTCCCCTTTTGGTCCGTTATAGAGGCCACAATACCACTTAACCTCCAGTAATAACTGGCTAGACCAATAAAGGATTGGACCTGCTTCTTGGTTTATGGGGCAGGTCATTTCTGAATGGCCTCTACTTTTTAAAGGGTCAGGGTGAACAAATCCCCTGCCCACCCTGCGTTCTAAATAACGTACCTCTACAGCCCCCCCCATCTTGCATTTGGGCATCATAACAGTGAGGCTGTCTTCCCTTAGCCCCTGCAATACAGTTCCCACATGGTTATTGTTGTCTTGCCCTGAGCCACTATAAACAGCCAAGTCATCTACACAGGCCATGAAAAAGGTCTGTAAACCCTGCAGCACATCATAGACAAGCCTCTGAAAAGTAGCCACGGCATTAATTAATCCAAAAGGCATAACCTTAACTCATATAGGCCAGACTCCACTATAAAAGCTGATTTTTCCTGGGTATCACCATCTAAGGAAATTTGCAGATACCCACAAATCAAATCCAGAGTATTTATGAATTTTGCAACCCCCCTTCCCCGCAATTGATCCCCGCAGTGTGGGGTAAATGTCAGATTGGGTGATGATGCTTACCTTTCTAAAATCCACACACATAGAATTGTAGGCTTGGAAGGACCAAGAGGTCATCAAGTCCAGTCCCCTATATTTATGGCAGGATTAAGCATCATCTAGACCAACCATGACAGATGTTTGTCTAACCTGCTCTTAAAAATCTCCAATGATGGAGATTCTACCACCTCCCTGGGCAATTTATTCCAGTATTTAACTACCTTGACAGTTAGGAAGTTTTTCCTAATATCCAGGCTAAACTGCTCTTGCTGCAATTTAAGCCCATTGCTTCTTGTCCTAAATCTCATGATTTTATCCCTATTAGATGCCATCACAACAGAAGATGACCAGTACCTTTTTGATTTAGAAATCATCCCTTTCTCTAACATGTTTTCCACTTCCTCCTGAACCTGTCTTTGCATTTCACTTTTAGCACAATATTCTGTGCTAGGAGCAGGGCAGGACCCTATAGTTTCAACGGAATATACTATTTTGTTAGTTCAACATGGCTGGTTGGAACATACCTACCTGTGGTATGTCAAGAGGGCCAGTATGTCTTGCTTTTGGGCTGGGTACAAACCTTCCCAAATCTTAATGCTCTCCAGAGGAGTCTCTCCCTTACTCTCCATGACCAAATCAATTAAGGGGTAGTAAACCTTCCCACATAAGCACAACAAATCACACTCACCCCCATCTCTCTATCGTGGTACGCTTTCAATCTATTCACATGTACTATTCACACAGCTCCCCTGCCATGGGTTTTCTTTTCATCATAAGTGACTTCATTCACGCTCTCTATCACCTTGAAAGGTCCCTCACAATAATCCTGTATCTTGTTCTTCCTCACTAAAATCAACACTAACACCAAGTCACCTATATCAAAAGATCTTTCTCCAGAATGCCTGTTAAACTGAGCTTTCTGAGATGCCTGACTCCTTTCAAAGTTGTGATACACTAAATTCATCAAAACTTCTAAATTATCTTTAAAACAAGTCATATATGCCCTGAGAGGTTGCCCTGACTCTTCTATAGTAATCCCACAAGAGCCTCAAATTAAATCTAGGGGTCCCTTCACTTGTCTGCCTTAAAGGAGATCAAAGGGGGCAAACTCCTAGATTCTTGGCATATATGTCTGTATGCGACTAACAAACAAGGGAGCAACAAATTCCAGTCATTCTCTCACCAAGTAACATACATCCTCAGCATGGACTTGTGTCCCATTGAATCTTTCTACAGTCGGTTGGTTTCTGGATGATAGGGGGCAGCCTTTATATGCCACACTCCACACAACTCCCATAAGTTTCTAAAAACTGCAGATGTGAAATTTGCACCATGGTCTGACAAGATTTCCCTGGGAAAACCTACTCTGCTAAAAACAGTAATTAGGGCAGTAGCCACAATTTCAACCTGTATATTAGAGTGAGCTGTGGCTTCAGGGTACCTGGTGGCAGAATCCACCACAACCAGCATATATTTCTTTACATTTCTGGAGGTCTGTGTAGGAGTCCCATAATATCTGCAGATACTCTGTCAAACACCTTCTTAATAATGGCCAACAGCTACAAAGGTGCCCTACAGGGTCCCTTTAATATCTTACACTTCTGACATAATATACAACAAAGTAATTTTTAATGTCTCAAACATGTGAGGCAAATAGAACTTCTGTCTGAGACTATCACAGGTTCTCTCCACTCCTAAGCATCCAGCAAATAGGCAATCATGAGCTACCTGCAGCACCTCTGTCCTATTAGTCCTTGCCCCCCATAGTCAAGCAGCATAAAAAGATCCAGGTCCTCCTTGTTAGGGGTTTATATTTCCTTCTTCCCTTCTGCTTTGAGCTGCAAATGCAGCTGATGGGAGGGAATTCACTTGTAAGTCTCATCTTCCTATGGGGATGCCCCTTCTAGTTCTTCTGGCATCGAGGAGTCTTCCTCGTTGGGCAGAACAACCCCTTCTTTTGGAGATCAGCATTTTACACTAGTTAACATTTCTCTCCTCACTGGTGATTTGCACAGTTACAAAGGCTTACAGTACAAATGCTCAAATATCACCTAACAATACAGGCTACAGAGGTAATGAGTGATTTAATGCATGCAGCAACTCACGAGCATTCAGTAAAGTCTAAACGCTAAAATACGTTCTCATGATTCTAACACCTATTGTAACAATACCAACACAGGGGTGAGTCAGACTGATTCCAGCTATGTATTTGTCAGTGTTCAGTGGAGACATGGGGATCTTGCCAAGAGTTGGCACCTAGTCTGCCAGTGTCACAATGTTAATACAAAACATCTTGATGCAAACAAAGCACTTTAAAGTAATAGGGTGAAGGTAAAAGAAAACAAGAAAATTCTGTATTAATGGTGGTGACTACTATAACTCACCCCTTTATCCTAGAAACTGCAGCTCACATGATACTCAATATCATCCAATGCCTTGCCCTATTAGAGGGCTACTTCATGGGATCTCTCCAAAAAGAAGTTTGACAACTATTTCTTTGGAAGTGCTATTACTCATTTAAGAATGAAAATTTAACAATTTTCAAAGGAAAATATTACCATGGAGTTTGATTCCTTGAATACATAACCTTAGCCTAATAGGATAGCAAACTATAAATATTTGAAACGATCCAAAAATCCAGTTATTATTGAAAATCCAGATCCACGTCTTTGATAATTGTGCTGACTGATGACTAGAAAACAGCTATTATTTACAGTCTTTTCAATTTGTACCAGAAAACTACTTTTAAAAAATGTTGTACATCCGTTTTCTAGTCTAAGAGCTGGTGTACATTGGCGGTGGCGGTCGTCAGGAGATATGCAAGCTACGTAACATAGCTTGCATATCTCCCACCGACGTACTTTAGTTCACGGTGCTGCATCGACATGAGACGCCTTCCCATTGTCGCACCCTTGCTCCTTTCAGAGAGGTGGATTAATTCAGTCCATTGAAGAGCACTCTCTTATCAACTGAGCAGTCTACACGGACCCGCTCAATCGATGTCGCTGCATTGATGCCTGCCACTGCAAATACATATCTACGGGTCCACAGTCAAAAATCCTTCTAAGTAAATTCTTACAAACACACATAAATTCAATCTTTCAGCCATGTTATAAGTGTGTTATTCACTGCAGATCTGTTTAATACGACCCCAAACAATTTAAATAGAACTGAATTATACAGCAAGTTGCAGTGCAGAAAGCTGTCACATTCTGGGCTGCAATCCAGACCAGTGACGAGTTGTGTCGCCTCTTACCCTGTAACCCCAACTGACTCACAATGGTTTGCCATTGTAGCACTCTTTGGGGCTCCCACAGTCAGGAACAAGCATGGAATTTGGACAGTCCTGGTCCAATGCTCTGGTTCTGGAGCTTGCCTGTAATACCACTAACTTCTGCTGGTGTCCGCCATCCTTGGTTAACAACTGCTAAGATGACTCCATATCTCCCCAACCCACAGTTTTCCCAAAAATGTGTGTTCTGAAGTGCCCAGCCCTGTCCTGGAATAATTCGAGGAACGTTAACTCCTTAAAGGAGCAACAAACCTTAATATTCAACTGTTTGTTACTTTAACTGGATTCCCCAAACAGTTCAGTTTAAACACAGCACCGGATTGGCTTAGATTAAAAATAAAACATTTACTTAACTACAAAAAGACAGGTTTTAAGTGAATACAAGTATAAGGATTAAAGTCGGAAAATGTTAAAAGGGAAATAAAGATAAAATACTTTCTAGTAACTAAAACTTAAGAAGCTAGACTTTGTGCAAGGTAAAATCCTCACCATGTTGCCATCAAGATGGCTGACCAAACTCCTGAGTCAGGATTTATTCCCCGAAGTCAAAAGACAGGTAACTTTGTCTTCTTAGGTGAAAGATCAGTAACGTAGGGTTTCTTGGCTCCTCTCTTTTATAGTCCAATGAATCTTTGGAATGGATGCATCTGAAGAATCCTCCCAGATCAAAGTTTATTTCCATGAGATAGGCAACATGGAGTCTGTCCTAAAGGAAGTGTCCTGCTGCTTCCTTCCCTGCCAGAATTGTCTCTGCTAAAATGCAAATTTTTCAGTTCCTGCTCCCTCCAGCGCAACTGAATGAACATTTGACATGTGAGTATCAATCTCTTCCCCCATCCCGATAGTGTGAGGTTTGCCTCCAACCCTGGTTAGCTTGACAGGTTTGTTTACACACTATGTACATACATTCATACTAGCAGGGGAATGGATTAGATGATCTCTCGAGGTTTCTTCCAGTCCTATGATTCTCAGTGTCTTTCAAAGTATTTTGGAAATAATGCCCCAAGTGGGAAGACGACATTCCTTTCCTCGGATGGGGTAATTCCTGTGGCTGGTAAACACACCTTAAGAACTATCATTTAAGTTTATGTCCGTAACTTTGCATCAGTTTCTTGCACCTACGTTATACAATGATATTAATAGCCTGTGAGTCATGAGCTTTTCATTGACACCTTGCATGACACTTATCAGATACATTCACGACATTAAAGAAATGGGGGGCACTTGAACTGGGCAAACCAGCAGCAGTTCATTACCGGATATCGGGGTGCTCTTTGCCCTTTTCTCTTGGGCTGCTCTGAACATCACACAAGCACATTTAGCTTTTCAGTAAGTGAAAGAAAGCACAGAGGCTAAATGAATTATAGTAAATAGTAAATCCAAGTGGCTGCAGGTGCACAGCTTCCATTAAACCACAAACAGAAGATTTTAACTGTTTAAATTGCACATTCCTACATGGCTCACTACATTTCATAAGGCATTATTTTGTAAATTTCTGTCTCCTGTTAGGTTACGTCTACACTGCAGTTTTCCAGCTCAGGTAGACAGACATCCTCGCTCAGCTCGAACTAGCATGCTAAGAATAGCAGCATAGCTGGGGGTTGCATGGGTGGCAGCTTTGAGTGGCTGCCTGGAGTATAAATCTTTCTGGGCCCCTAGATATGTATTTGAGTGGTTAGCCTGAGCTGCTGCTTGTGCTGCCCGTGGCTACACTGCTTTTTTAGCACACCAGCTCAAGCAGAGTTAGTGCATGTGTCTGTCTGTCTGTCTACCCAACCTGGGAAACACACTCCCAGCTGCAGTGTAGACATACCCCTAGTAGTATGGACAGTGAACCATTTTCCAGTCTAGAGGAACCTCTTAAAATTGTTTGTTTTGAAAAACAGCCTAGCCACCCAACTGAAAAGCGTTCTGCTCCCAAAGGCCTAAATCCATGTTACAGTATGGCATACGTGAGCTGAGATCCACACATTTCATTCAGAAAAAATTCTGCCATGTCAAGCTACTAATTTATTTTTAAAAAGAGCAAGACACATGCTAATTTTTCCTCAGCCTGTACTTAGAGGCTGTAGGGCCTGGTTCAGTACTTCCACCTGCCCAGATTATTGTCATTTCCACTGAACTCTTGGTGACCTTAATTTATTACCTGCCAACCTCAAAATCCTGGCATATGAACTATCCATTCTACCCACAACCCTTCCCTCTTACATGGTTTTTCTCTCCCCTTTAAAGGAATCTTTAAATGACCAGCTTTCAGAATAATGACTACTCAGATATACTCAGACTCATTTCTCCCCCAACCTAGTATACAGAGATGTTCTGATAGCAGCGCCCCCCACCTCCCCCCCAAAAAAAGAGATACTGGAAAATATGTCAACATCAGCTCTAATGGAGACCAGTCTATCACAGCTCTTCCATGCTTAGCTAGTGGAAGGCTCCCTCTGCTCACTGGTAGATCTGTTACCTTACAAACAGGTCTTGGTTTGAGACTCCTCTGTGGCAAGAGAGAGGAAAAAGTACACTGCAATTTCAGCTACTCAACTGCAGATTCAAGCATCTGGCTTATGTTTCACAACTGAGGTTCCTTCCTTGTGTTCTATACAGCCACACATGAAGTAGTAACAAATCTGCAAGCCTTGTCTACGCTACAAAAGGTAAGTTGACCTATGTTAGGTCAACTTACAGTCACCACATTAATTACTGTGGTGGCTGATGTCCACACTGCCCTCCTTGGGTCAGTAGAGTGTGTCCTCACCAGAAGCACTTCCATAGACCTAAGAGGAGCAGTGGGGGGAACTGAGAGCCCAAATCTCTCAGCTCTGTCAGCAGCTCCCTGCCAGGAGCCCAACTGCTGCACAGGCTCCCTGCAGGCTGCCCTCCCCTCACTCCCATTCCCTGCCAGGAGCTAAAGAGAGCCTTCTTGCTCTGCTCCCTGCGGATAGCAGGGTCCAGCCTCTCAGCTCTCCAGCCAAATGGGAATGACAGCCAACCGCCGACATAAGATAAGCTGTTATGCAAACAGCTCCCTCAGGGCTGGTCTACACTACAGTGGAGGTGCACACACTGAAATGCTCCTCCCACTGATATAACTCCTATGTTATGCCGAAATAATAAAACCACCTCCACGAGAGGTATAGGACTTACGTTGGTGTCATTAGGGTGACGCACAGTTTCAGTGTGTACACCTCCACTGTTTTGTCGACAAAAGCTGACTTTTGTCTACAAAACTCTGTAGTGTAGACCAGCTCTGAGGTAGCTGTTTGCATAACAATATCAACAAAGAACAAACTTCTCTGCTTGATCCAGTTCCCATTTAGTCAATGGAAGTACTCTCCCTGAGGACAAGAGGAGTGGGTTCAGATATCTAAACTCCAATTTGTGGAATGAGCAGCTTCAGTAGTCTGCTAACAAAGAATATTTAAAACATGTAGAGCATAAACAAAAAAAAATACCCTTAAAGAAAGAAAGGTTTAGTCTGGTGTTTTGATTGTGAAGCTGTTGTACTGGGTGCTGCCAATCAAACAACCTATTAGAAGTGCTGTCAAAGCAAGTTCTGTGCTGTCATACACAAGGCAGAAGGAATCAGAGCAGTTAGCCTTCCAGGGGAAGACAAGAAATCTTGAGTGTGGAATTGTATCATGGAATTGGAACACATAAGGAGCAACACGGCTTCCAAGTGAAAGTGTCATGGCCCATCACTGTCAAGCAGTGGGATTGAAGATATAAATCTAGAAGCTAGAAGGGGTGGGGAAGGGAGAGAGACTCTGAAAAAGAACTGGCACAAAAAGAAACATATGAAGAGTACATGAGGATTCTGCACAGTTATTAAAACTTGAATCTTAATTGCCCAATAATTAAATAAAAATGTTTCTTTTTTCATTTCCTGTGCACTGATCTTGGGGTTCATTAAACAAACCAGTGAATGAGAAAGGAATAAAACTTCTATTAAAACAAACTAGAGAGCTTTTGTGGTTAACTGCTGCACACAGCTATGCTGTGTTCTTCACCCCTGCTTCCAAGGCACATCTAAAAATTCCTATATTCATAATACTGTCCCTTATGAAGGAGCATCTCTAAATTCTAATCTTGTACAAATATACATCTCTACATCTTCCCTCTTAAAAAAAAATCCAAGTAGCTCTTACATACATTATAGATATAAATAGATAACCATCTAACACCACATACATTAAATTCTCAACCGATCTAGTACATTTCCATAAACCCAACATGTCAACTACCCAGAGAGGAAAGGGCACCAGCACATCACTCTGGAGTGAGTCTTTATCACACACTTTCCTCAAATACCTCTTCTCCAGGTTGGTTAGTAGGTCTCTATGAGTCTTTCAGGACGTTTAATCTTCCTCTCTGATCTTCTCAGTATCAGCCTTTCATGAGAGTAAGAAATTTTCTCTTGTTCCTTTCCAGTTTTTCCTTTGTCTGTTGATGATGAACAGTCAGTTGGGAAATGCCACAGTCCACATCAACTGTCAATGTTTTGGAACTTTCTAGGATTACTCTTAGATCCCTTCTATTATATTGAAATGTGTCCCATTGGTCTGTGTGGACCACATAGGGCCTTGGGTGCAGCTGTTCTTTAATGGTATCCCTTTGGTATCCCAAGTATTAGAGATTTGATTCTTCAGGCACGCTATCGTGTGGATGAAGTGATGGGAGATCACAGGCCTTTTCACCATAATAATATTTCTACTTCTAATTTTCTTTCATCTTGTGTATGGTTTCATTGTCAAGAGATTTCAGCAATTTATCAGTGATTTGTAAATTAGATCTGATCCTTCCTCTCATTAACAGCTGAGCTGGAAAGGAACCATTATCCAGAGGTAAACCAATAAAGCTTTATACAAATTACCCCCACTGTCAAAAGTTTTTTTCATAAGATTCATTGCCATCCCTACAGACCTTTCCACAAGCCCATTTGATTGGGGGAAATTTGGACTTGATCTTTTGTGATAAAAATCCCAATCTATGGCAGATGCCTAAAATATGCACTGGAAAACTGTGGCCCATTATCATTAAAGACTTCAGCTTGAATTCCAGGTGTCTGGAGACGATTCCCTTCATACTGGCTATCACTGACTTACTATTAGAATTGTGCAGTGTGCAAATTCCTGGATACAGGGAATAATAATCTGTGACTATTAAATAATCTTTTGAGTGCCAGATAAAGAAATCAGTGCCTACCTTCTCATAAGGCCTTTGTGGAACTGGGTGAGGTCTTCCAGGCTCTGCCTGTTGCTATGGCTTATATTTCAAACATGAAAAGCAATTTTCTACCACATTAGTAATATCATAATTGATCTGCCAGCAATACAGCACCCCTCATGCTCTCTGTTTGTACTTCTCAATTCCTAAATGACCTTCGTGGGTCTTCTGTAGCATTTTTTTCTGAAGGCTCATTGGTATTACAATCTTGCTGCCCTTGAAAATCACCCCATCTGTCACCATAAGTTCATGTCTGGAGTTCCAGTAGTCTCTTATATATGGGCAGCCACTGCTTATTTCTTCAGGTCACTCTTTAATTGTCACTTTTTTAATGATATCCAATAATTCATCTTTCTCTGTT
The DNA here is from genome assembly GCA_007922155.1 of Mesoclemmys tuberculata. Classification (NCBI taxonomy): domain Eukaryota; kingdom Metazoa; phylum Chordata; order Testudines; family Chelidae; genus Mesoclemmys; species Mesoclemmys tuberculata. The sequence continues at coordinate 41,166,080 of ML675629.1, forward strand.
TCCCCTCTTATTTGTTACAGCTTCCAGCTACAGAAATTGACTTTACAAACAGATCTACGTAGGTTTGCATCTCTAAGGTCTTCTCTGGCTTCATAGTGGGAGTCACTGCTCTGGAAAGTGCATCTGCAGCGAACGTGACTTTACCAAGCATGTAGGTCACAACCAATTATACTTTTGCAGCTTTACCATCATTCTCTGAATCCTTAAGGTACAGTCATTTAGGAGTTTGCCAAATAACCCTACCAGTGGCTTGCGGTCCAATTCAACATCCACAGTCTGGCCATAAATATACTGATTGAATCGCTCACAGTCAAGCCATATTTCTAAAAACTCCTTCTCAATCTGTGCATACATGTTTGCTGCCTCAGTCAGTGCTTTGGATGCATATACCACAGGTTACCAACAATCCTCATCTTTCTGTAAAATCACTGCACTTAACCCAGAGCGTGAGGCATCTGCTGAAATTTTAAATAAGCCTTCCTGGTGCCTAGAGGTTGAACACTGGCTCTTGTATCAGTTGCTGTTTCAAATATTCCCATCATTCCTCCTGTTCTGCACCCCAATATCATTCATTTGTATTCTCTAGAAGAATTCTCAAATCTGTTGTTTTCATAGATGGAAAATTCATACCTAATTTAAGATAATTAAACATTCCCAGGAACTGTTGGACATCTTTCACTGATTGGGGACGTGGCATCATTTCAGTGGCAGAAACCTTCCTCTTATCAGGTTTTACACCTTCATTTGGACTACATGCCCAACAAAAATCAGTTCTGTAACCCCTAAAACATATAGTTCCCTATTTAGTTTGAGGTTTTCAGCTCTAGTTGCATGGAAGACTTACCAAAATCTACAATCATGCCCCTCTTTCACTGAGCCCAGGTAATCCATTTTGGAGTCAACATCATTAATATGTTCATAGGTCATACGTATGGTTTTGTGGCACACTTCTGGTGTTGAAGCCATGCAGAAGAGTAAGCGTAATAATCTTTCAAATGGAGTATTACATTTGCATAATTTTGAGCTTTCTTCAGTTAATTTTGGGTGCCAAAAACCTGCATCCAAATATTGTGCATTTGCAAATTGAGCCACATCTCTTCTCTGGTTCACAGTTTGAAATGATCTCTCTTTATAGCCTTATTGAGGTCTCTCATATATAAGCATATGCGTAGCTGGCTGTTCCTAGCCATTGTGGAGAAAAGTGAGTTCACCCATTCCACTGGCACCTCAACTTTTTGTCTTACTTGCACTGCTTCCATCCTTGCAAGCTCAGCCTTGAGTTTATCACAGAGTGCAAATGGCACCTTTCTACACGGATGGATAATTTGTTTATCTGGATGGTATGTTCACCCTGCAAGCAAGCCAACCCCTGAAATAGATCATGATATTTCTAAATGAGTGCCTCATAGCCACATTCAGTATGATCTAGTGAGAGCACTTGTTTTACCAGACTGAGTTTTTCCACAGGCAGCCAGGCCTAAGACTGATGTCACCTCCTTTGGCACTGAAGTGAACAGCGGCCTGTACCTGGTGGTTTTATGCTTGATGCTAGCAATGCACCTCCTCTTCACTGATATATTTGTCCCAAAATAACCAGTTATGTTTATTTTTGTGGGTCCCAGTTTTGGTCTTATTTTCAGTCTCTCAGTCTTGTTCAGACAAGATTGTTAACTTGAACTCCTGTGGCTAGTTTTAGTAGAGTAATTGTTCCATTCACTTTCATAGGGAGCATCCAGGCCCTCTCATCAGGATTTCTTGATCCCAGTGTGTCTATGTAAAACTCCTCAATCACATTGTCTTCAACTGAATGCATTTGATTTTTTTGCATTTGAGATCTGCAGCATTTTGCAAAATAATTATTTTGCCCACCTTTATGATGGAGTTTTCAAAGGCAAAATACTGTTTGCAGCCATGCTGCAATCCACACCTTCCACATAACCATCTGTACCCAGTCACCCCCCAGCAGTGGTTTTCATAGCAAGTGATTCCACTTTTTAATTTGACCTTTTCTAGCTATTGTACTTAGTGCATGAATAACCCTTTCTGGTTAATTCAGCTCTTTGGCTTGCGCTGTTGTCCTGTATATCTGGAGCGCTTTTTCCAAAATTAAATCTCCTTCATGGAGCAGTCTCTCTCTTAACATATTGCCTTTAAGATCACAAATGATTCTCTCTCTCACCAGAGACTTTGTCAACTCACCAAAGCCACAGTTTTTACTGAGTCTCGTTAAGTCTGTGACATATTGCTGTATGCTGTCATCAATTTTTTGTCTGCATGTAAAAAAAATCTCTCTCAAAAAGGTCCCATTCTTTTTGGCATGTAATAGTCCTCAAATTTAGTTAGTATTTTAGTTAACTTCATGTTTTCACTTTCTTCAGACTTAAAGTTGCTGTAAATAATCAATGCTTCCTCCACAAAAACACAAAAAGGCTGATGATTTCACTTTATCATTTTTCTCCTCTACCTCTATGGCTGCTAAATACAATTCAGATCTCTGTTGGAATCTTTTCTAGTTCACTGCAACATTGCTTGATAATTGCAGACTGGATGAAGGTTGCAATGCATCCATCCTTGGCCTTCTTCCGTTCTTAAGCTACTAAAGCTACATTATGCTCTATTCTTCTCTGTTTGCTGCTCCCCTTTCCTCTGCTTTCAGTTTCACGCAGAAGGGTTAACCTCAAAAGGACTATAGTCTCCTTCTCATTCAGCACTTCTGACACCATGTAATGATCTTGGGGTTCATTAAACAATAAACCAGTGAATGAGAAAGGAATTAAACTTTGAATAAAACAAACTAGAGAGCTTCTGTAGTCAACTGCTGCACACAACTACACTGTGTTTTATTCTCCATCCCTGCTTCCAGGGCACATCTCAAAAGTCCTATAATTCATAATACTGTCCCTTAGGAGGGAGTGTCTCTAAACTATCATCTCAGATACTACAGCAATGGGGGGCCATGTAAGAACCTAAGCAAATAGAGAGAACGATTTCTTAAGGAATGGCAACTTCTCCAACAATTCCCTTCCAGCACGGAGTTTCAATTTGCCTGATAAATCAAACCTTTAGCTAGCAGAAAATAAATAGCATATTGAATTACCTGCCCTTGTTACTTCCAGGCTTTATTAGATAGAACACCATCATTCTACTGACTAATGTGGCAGTCCAAGTAGGATGTTATAATACTGCATATTAGAAAACAAAGGAAAGAGATTAAGTTCAGGTTTCTGGAACTCACCAAACCAGTCTCAGTTCCCCATGAACATGTGATTTTGTGAAAGATTCAGACTGTTCCAAACTTTTCACCTACCCTTGTTACCCTTCTCGGCCTTAAAGCAACAATATTATCTCTCAATGGGACTGCAAGGGAAACTGAGGTGTCATTCAAGCCAAGCTGACTTCTGAAGTCATTTCCTTTTAATTTATTAGCTCTTTCACTTCTCCCCCTCGATAATCTGATATTAATCTTTAGCACTCTGGCTTTTTACCAATCTTGTCCTTGAATAAAATAAATCCTGCTCCTTAGCAGTCCCTTGAATCCAAAAAGGCTGTATAGTCATAGCATATTCAAGTTCACCACAATGAATGTTTTGGAAAACAATTAGCTTTTTATGTAACTAAAGACATTGATTATCAGTAAATCGGGGAAGCACTGCCACATCAATAATGTCTCCTGTATGCCACAGATAAGGCGCATGGTGCCCTGAGCGACACCTTAATTATACACACTTACAAAGCACACACAAGCTTTTCCCTTTCACTCTTGGCTGGCTCTTCAAATATTTTCTCATTTATTCTTTATAACAGCGTTACCCTAAAATTTATTCTATTATTCTGTTGCTTTGATAACAAACTTATTACATGTTCCACATTAACCCAGGACATTAATATGAATTTCCTTTTTCCTCCCCCAGTATGTCCACTTTTCTTATTTGGGAGCAACCTCGAAGACTCCCACTCCCTATGAGCAGTGGCACTGGTCATTCGGCTAGTCAGAGATGACATACTGTTTGCCCTTCCAAATAGCTTGAAGAAACTGCAGGGTTGTGTGTCAATTTGGGGCCAGAAAGAGAAAGGAACAGCTCATTCTTGGGGGCATAGAGGTTCCATTTCATTAAAAAAAAAAAAAACAAGCAATTTATTAAGTCCAGGTAAAATACAGTGGCCTGGCTCTAGCAGCCATTTTCTACTCCCCATTGGAATAATCTACTGTCTAGAACATTCAGCCTCAGTGGGCCAAACAATTTAATAAATAATATCCTGCCTCACCAGCCAATCAGTGTTCTTGAGTTATAAGAGTTTCATACTATGGTGGCCACAGAAATTTAGAGCACTGATTAAGTACTAACAATACAATGTATGTGTATGGCAGCTTTCATCTAAAATGATTCCAAAGTCCTTTATAGGTTGTGGGCCTGATTCAAAACAAATCTGCACCCACAGAGCAGGGATATTCATCCCCATCAGGAAAGGGCATTTTTTAATTCAATCCAGGATTTAGAGGAGTCTGAATCAGTGCATCTTCAGCCCCCCGGACACACCCCTCCCTTGCTGACCTCATTCACAGACTTCAATGAGACTACTCACATCGGAGTTTGCAAGTTAATACCCCAGATTACTGTAACTGAAAGGGCTTAAAGGGAAAGGAATCTTTTTTTTTTCTGTTCATTTGGCTGCACTTTGGGACAACTTTTTTAAAAGTATTTGGGCCTCAAAACGCCCATTGAAATCAATGGGAGTTAGGCACCTAAACATCTTTAACACCTGGCCCATTGTGTATAGTCAATTTCAGTTTCCCATACTCAGATAGCTTCCACATAACTTTTATATACGTGCAGGAAAGATAAAAACATGTACAAATCAAGAAAAGGTGATTGTAAAACCACGAAAAGACTTGCGGATCAGAACAGTATCTGAAAGCACTTCAATTCATTTTTTGCAATGGAGTAGTTTTCAGGTTAATGATGTCCCTTTAACTAAATAGTCCACTCGTGCATAAAAATTTTGAGTTCCCAAACAGGTCCCATTAGAATGCATGCAGTGTTACTCTCGTTAACTGCATAATTTGACTTCATCCATGTCAAATTAAGGACCAAATGCTGCTCCTTACAACATAATCACTTTTGGTAGGTGAGCAAGCAAAAGACTAAAATTCTTGATATTTAAAATTATTTCAAAAAATGCTAGTGTGTGCCATAAAACATCAAATGGGATAAGTAAGTGTATCACGTTAACCTTCTATGCAATGGACAACAGAAAACACCGAGGCAAATCACAACCCGACTTACACAATGTGTACTCTGAGCATACAGTTGTTCAGCCTTCTGAATATCTGACTTCAGGTAACGGTGTGCATGTCGAGGGGAGTCTCATGGCAATGGGCAATAAGGTAATCCTATGCATTGGAGTAGGGATTTGAACCTAACTCTCTCACATCCCAGAGGAGTGCCTTAACCACTGAACTAGAGAATCACTCTCTCTCCTCCCCCCATCCAATAAATATTATTTATTTAATACTAAATGGAACAGCTCGAATGGGAGGGAGTGACCCCTCCAGGGTACCCAATAGCCTGGTGGCTAAGGCACTCTCCCAGCAGGCAGCAGACTTAGGTTCAAATTCCTACTGAGAATCAGGCAGAATGGGGATTTGAAAACAGCTCTTCCACATTCCAGGGGAGTGCCCTATCCACTGGGTTATTGGCTATAATGGGGTGAAGGTGTGTGTTTCTTTTTTTCTCGTATTTTGTGTGAGACAGGGCTGACCTGGCTTAGGCACCTACCTCCAAGAGAGGCACCTGCTTCTGCTTTGTCAGTCAGGCATTTGAGACCCAGATCAGCAGGAATTAGGTACCTAACTCCTTCTGTATATCTGGGCCCTAAACCCTGCCTCTGTCCTCTGCATTTCACTCTGGGCTATCTTAGGCAGCTCCATGCTCAGCTTGCTGGCTTCTGAAAATCCCTTTCTGAGGTGCTGAACTCTCCCCCTACATTATTTGGGAAGCCTATCTTGGGGCTATGAATTCCACCAGGCAGCAAGGAGCCAAGGAATTGTAATTTTCAGCACTGCAACACCCAAGTCCTCTTTGTGATTCTGGCACTAATGGCCAAGGACATAGAACTGACTACCCAGGAAAGGCAGGATTCTAGATGTCAAAGAGTTGCAGCATGAATGCTATAAAGCCGTGCTCCGTGGTGGCTTGATAGCCCCCTTCAAATAGGTAGGCTGTGGGAGTAACAATGACAAGGTCAGTGGATGGGTAGATCCAGGGATCCAATTGCCATTTCTCCACCCCAAGAGTGAATGCACAGCAACCAGGAGGACCACTCAGCTGGGAAGGTGCAGCAGTGATGGTGGAGCAGCAGCACCATAAGTGGCCTGAAGAAAATTCCTTTCTTGCAAGTTTCCGTGCCCAACCCAGTTACTTGGATTGTGCCATTAGGGCAGGATTTGTCCCTCAGTGGCGAGAGATTCTGTGTTCCCCTCCCGTGAAAATATTCTAGTGGGGCAAAAACTATCCTGTGAAGCCTACCTTGTGAAGTACTTACTTGCTCCTCTGAAATGAAAGGTTTACACTAGAGCCTCACAGAGAGAGAAGGTGGTGTCTGTCAGAGACCCACAGGGCCTGACAATCTGTAGAGGATGTTATTTCCTGATCCCATGGATTCTGGGATTCTTTGTGTGTAGCCAGCTCCCTCTTTGGTGCTCCCTAGATATCAGCTCATTACCCTTGAGCTGAGCATTTATGGAAACAAAAGCCTAAGGGAGTAGTCAATACTGGTACCAACAGCATTAATTATTGTACAGATTTCCAATCAGAAACCTACAGGCAGAGCTGTGGGGAGCGTATTGCACTTCCAGCCTAGAACACACACTCAACCCTAGACAGACTTGACCACAAAAGGGAGCTTCTGTAGAGGAGGGAGCAGAGATGCTATTTTACCTTAATTTATGGCACAAATTGATATTCCCCCATTGTGAATATATTTGGCAGGGATCTGTGTAATGTTTCATGACACGTGTGCTGTAAGTGCTAGGTATTATTAATCAATAATCATTATAAATTCCTAGCTCAGTTAGAAGTGTTAGGGATGGAATGGCCATCTTAATTTTTTATTTTCTGGCTTTTCTTGTTTTGTATTAAAGCCTTTATGCTAACTGCTGCTTAGCAGAAATGCAGTCAAACTTTGATATTTCAGTCTTAAGATCAAACAACACTGTGATATCATGATGTACACTGGAAAGAACCTTCAGTAATTTTATGGTTATGCCTGTGTTATGTTAAGATGTATTTGCCTGTTGTGGGGGGAGAAGAGTCAGAATTCAGATTTGATTCAGAAAAGAGAGAGAGATACTTTGCTTAAATTTACGTTTTCTGATTGTCACTGTTCTCCTCCTGTTAAATAACTAATCTTACCAGTCCTGTAGAAATATTTGCTTCATTATATTTAATAAACGGATATTTATCTTTTAAAAAAATTGTATACAGAGCACAAATGGCATCATAAAGTCTGGTAGCATATGCATTTCCACAAAAATAGATATTTTAAATCTTTATAACTCCGGTAAAAAGAACCAAATACCAATATACAAAATTAAAGGTAAATTAAGAGATTAAGTCCCATTTTTATTATTTTATTTACTATAAATATTTCATCAAGTAAAAATGCCATCCATATCTTTTCACTTACGGTTTTAAAGCAGAAGTGATATTTTCTTCAGTAACTGAAGCTGTTTTCTAACCTAAAACAGAAATTTAAAAATATATGATTTCATGTTTTCTTAGCACTGTTATTAGTCTCAACATTTCAGGGAAACTAATAAAAATAATCTAAATAGAAATTTCTTGTTTAGCTGATTACAGATAAACACTTAAAAATATTAGGCCCCAAATTCAATCCACTACAACATTTTAAAAATGATTCCTGATCTGCTTAAAGATGAAAACATTGTGCACTATATAATAACATGGCGGCGGCAGCAGGTTCTTTATCATAGGTTTGCAAACATTTCATCTAATTGATGAGCTTTTGTTTAAACAAGAATTGATATGCATGCAGTCACAAGAAATTCTAAGCAACATATAACCCAAGTGATCAGACTACTAGGTAAAAACAGTTTTTACAGTATTTAGAATTTCATTGTTTTTCATTAATTCAGTATTGATTTTGCAGAACTATTTTAATTTTTAAAGACATGTCCACTGTATCAGGTCCCATCCTGCTCCCACTGAAGTCAATGGCAAAACTCCCACAGATTTCAATGAGAGCATTGGGCCCCTGAAAATAAATGCTTACTTATTGTGCTTTGGAAATCACCGTCTTTTAACTCATTTAAAATCATGCATTACTATATAAATAATTTGTGTATCTAACAAACCTATCTGCAATATAGAATATTTAGAACAGATGTACATTTATAGTGGTCCTAGTCACACGTATCACATGTTATTACATCATGTATTGCATTGGCAATAAAAAACACACTGTGTGTATAACTACAAGCTTTATGGGTGATCTGACTATGTTGTATGTTTATTCCACGTTGCTGAGAACTCTTTCATTTTACTGTGCCATAAAAAAATGAATTAGATTTCTTGAATACAGTATACAGTCAGAAAGCACTTGGTTCTGACCTCATTTGTGATACAAATCTTTTTTTTATTTTTTCAGAGGCCAATGGTGTGTGATTTTACATCCTGCCGACATGAGAAAAAGTCAATGCCTTGTCTGTGCTTACTGATATTCATGGTAATCTTTTAAATAATACCAAAAAAGCTTCCAAAGTATAGATATTAAACCTTTTTCTTGTACAGGTATCTTTTAAAGATGCTGGTAGGCACTAGCTCTGTCAATAAAGTTAACTGGCAAACTGTCTGTCAATACATGGACTATGGCAAGCTTTCCTAGAAATTTAAATAAAAATCCACTTAAAATATATTATGATTGTACTTTAATAGGATTCTCTGCTTCCCTGAAATTTATAAAGAGAGAGTCTGCCAGTCTTCAAATATTATGATATAGATAAAAAGCATCTAGCAAGATTCAATAAATGTTAAAATTCGATAAAGAGTAGGGAATGGAGGGTTGGAGTGTGTGTCTGATGGTGTTTTGTTTTCGATGGAAATGGGAAATAAAAGCATAACTACAGAAAGAACAATTAATATGTTACATAGCAGCATACAGGAAATTCCAGTTTCCATAAGGGCCACACTTCCAAGGATGGAAAATCCATTATAAAATCGTAAATAATACATGTTTCCATGGAACACACAGAAACGGAGTCCCCAGCGCTATAGAAAACAATATAGAGAGATTCCAGGAAACTATACTCCTTAATCACGGATTCCACTGAGACAACTTTATTGCCTGTTTGCGCTAGCTAATCCTTTCCATAAATCCCCTTTCCTTAATTGTGCATTAAACAGCAACTTGCTTTCCAAGATACCTTCATAGGAACCTGTCCACTTCCAGTTCTCAGTGAAATCGTCCTATGGAGCACGGTCCTTTGGAGAGCGATTCGCGTGTTGCCACCCTGCAAGGACACCCAGAGCTCCCTAGGCTCCCCTCCAGCAGAAGTTGCTGGTAGCCGCCTGCACCGCACTGCAGTGGGTGCAGCCCAAGCGAGGCGAGGCGGGTGGGCCAGCAGCAGCCCTCATCTGGCTGTCTGCGTGGGGTGCCCCCGTGTTGTGCTAACGCCCCCGCTTCTTGTACGTGCACGCTCCTCACTCAGCCTAGCTCGGCGCGCAGGGTGCTGTCAGTCCCCGCTGGGCGCCTCTGGGTGGCTGATCTCCGCATCTCCGGAGGAGACGATCCCCCCCACACACACACTTTGCGCGCAGATGTTACGTGGCGGCCCCGGCCAGCATGACTCAGCCCGCCAGCGTCCGACCCCGCCGGCGCCACCGAGTCCTGCAGTTCCAGGCACGCGCACCGCTCCCCGGGGACTGCGCGGGGGAGATACGCGCGCGGAAAATCCGCCTCCGCGAAGTGCCCTGGGAGCTGTGCCTGCGCACGTGCCCTCCCCCCTCCCGCCTTTGATCCCTCCCTCCTGACAGCAAACCCCCCCCCCCGCTGCAGACCCGTAACCCAAACCAACCCACGGAGATCTCCCCAGCACCCGCTCAGGCAGCCACGCATTGTGCTGGGAGTAACCCCGCGCCCCTCGCGCCCCTCCAACAGCCCCTCCGAGGGACTTCAGCGTCTGGTCCCCAAAGCAACGGGAACCCAGGACCGCTCCGCACGCTCCAGGACACTCCTCCCGCTGGAGCAGCGAAGGAGGGGCTGTGGGCGGGGGCTCGGCCACGCACCGCAGGACAGCCCGGCCGGTCCGAGCCCGAGCCCGAGCCTTGCCGGCAGCCGATGAGGGGGGAGGCGCCGTGTGGCCGGGGGTGACTTTCTCCCCTGCAGAGGGGCAAACCCGCCCGCTCTTTCCCCACGCACCCGCGAGCGTCCGCGTCCTTCCGCGCGTCTTGCCCCGCAGCCGCCCGTCCCACGGTCTCTGCCCTCGCGCGAGGTGCGCCAGGGGCCGGCCGCGCGCGCTCTAACCAGCCAGCCGGGACGGAGGCAGGCTGGCGTTGCCCTTCGCACGGCAGGGAACGGGCCGCCCGGCTGCCCGGGAGTGTCCCGGACACCCCGCAGCCCAAGCCACACTGCCCAGAGAAACCAACCAGCCACGGCTGCAGCCCGCCCGCTCCCGCCGGGCGCGGGGAAAGTTGGAGCCCTGCCCCGCCGGGCCGAGGCGTGCAGGCAAACAGGCAAAGTTGCCCCGCAAACAGGCGTAGCCGCCGTCGCCCGTGAACTCTTGGGCGCGCCACTTACCCGCTGGGGCGCACCGAGCCCCCCTCGCCAGCGCCCGCACCGAGCAGCGGCCGCCTCCCGGTTGCGGAGCCCGTCACTTTTCTCCTGCCTACGGCGCTGGGCTCGGCGGCGCTGCGGGCGGTGGAGGAGCCTCTTTCCCGGAGGAGTCGCCGCCGGGCGTGACAGGCAGAGGCGGGGCGGCCGAGGGATCGGTGCGGGCTGCACGCTCGCAGTCCTCCCCGTGCTGCAGTGCTGGAGCGGGGAGAGGGAGGTGAAGGCGAGGAGAGCGGAGTCACGGAGACAGAGGCAGAGGCGGCAGCGCACGATCAATAATTGAAGGCGTGGGAGTGGGCAATCTCGGCTAACGCAAGCAGACAGGCTCCTCCGCGGCCAGACCGGGACACTGCAAGATAGCACATGGGCTGTGCGGGAAACCCCCAGTAAAATGCTCTCCCCCTCTTAGGTGGTTGGGGGAGGGGGGCAAATCCGCACACACATCACTTAGTCCAGAAGTTAATATTGCGTTAGAGGGAACAGCAGGGAAGGCTGTGTGACATGGCTGTGTTTGTCTAGGCACTTCAGCAGGCTCTTGGCAATCCCAAGCGTTTCTGAGTGGCTGCTCTTTCTATTATGATTTTCATAAGGCTATGAGTGTGCAAGGTGCTGTACAGACATAAATTAGAGACCCCATGCTGTAACCTCTATTCTCTTTGTAGTCCAGTGACTTGAGATTTATGTGAGTCAGTACTACTCCCAGGAATGAGAGACCTTATTTGGAGTATTAGTACTAATTATTTCTAATGCTGAATCATCTAAGGGTCCCAAACCAGCATTAGAGCTCTGTTGTGCTAGGTATTGTACAACACATTACACAATGACAGCCCTCGCCTCCAAAACTTTACATGTGTTTTAAGGCAGACATACCTTAGCTGAAGTGTCAGAACTTGTTTCTGAGAGGAAACCAGAAGTTCTGGAAAACAATTCCATGTCCTAGACCCACTACCTTTTCCTTTTTCAAGTGATGGCTGATTTGATAGTGAAACTTAGCAAAAAGTTTTACTAACGGAAAAGCCATAAAGTAAATCCATTGTCTTTAGTCAATTTAAATTAAGTTACCATGCTCAGGATTTTTTTCACATATTGGGTTTGATTGCAGCTTGCGTCGTCATTTACACTTGTGGAGAATAGGCATTAGAATATTAGCAATTTACACTCATCTTTCATAGGTGTTAATGACGACACAAGCTGCAACTGGAGGAGAATCAGATCCACCCTGTCCAGCACTGAGAACTAGTCTATAATTTACTATAATGATCTGCATATAGCATCACCAATATGAAGTGGAGGAAACCATGAACGGAGTAGATAGGGAACAACACACAGGTATTTCAACAGACTTTTGCATTCGATTATTCAAAAGAAAATGGCTCAGCTACAACTAAGAGCATAGAAAGGGGCTAGAGACAACAAGGCCAGTACCAACTAGCCAGAATTGCCAAAAACAGAGGGTAAGTATACCATGATCCTAAGCGCACTCCAGTGGCACATGGCACACTGTCGTCATATTTACCAAAAGATGGCATGTAATATATTGTTAGAAAAGTAATAACTCTCTGATCATTAATATTCCTGTGTGATTATGTACAGTTAACCCACAAAGAATTTTACAGATGTTGTGGAAATATGTGGCTAAAACGTGTTTAAACCAAGCATGTCAGGAGGAGTTCATAAACAGGTTTTCCCTAGACAAAGGAAAGAGACCAACACCTCAAACTGATGTGGCCAAATTCACTAGGCAATTCATTTGTATTGGAAATTGCAGGGAAAGATCATTTGCATTGTAAAAATTACCACCAGGGAAGGAACTTGCATGGTATCTACACCCAACAGAGGACAGGAATTTTATCTGGGATATCTTTCAGAAGAACATATTTAAAAATGTATTGGACTATAAAGAGAGAGGCAGCAAACCCCTAAGCTATCTTTCACCTGAGAAGACAAAGAAACTCAGCATTTTGAGCGCTGTAAAGGGTCCTGGTTAAAAAACTGGCCAGTCATGCTGGAAGAAAGACGGGAGAAACTTCTTTGAACAAACGCTTCTAGTTTGTTAAGTTAGAATGAAATTTTTAGAATCACATTCTTGCTTTTGTTTGTTTATTACCATTCCTATCTTTATTGGTTATATTTAATATCGCTTACACTTATGTCCTTTTATTAATAGGCTTACTTCACTTTTACTATAAACTATTTCAGTGCTTTGATTGAAATAGAGCCCCAGTTAAGGTAATAAATTGCTGTGTACTGTCTCTTTAAAGGAGCAGTGACTCTGATACGGTTTTGTGAAAGTTCTGGTAAGAAGGAGCTCTGCACTGCAGAAAGTCTTCTCTGAGGAACTCAGGAATTGGGGCTTACTGATTGTTACCTGCTGGGCAAGGCTTGGACTAGCAGAGTCCTGAAGACCATGCTGGAAGGGCTGACAAACTGATGTGTCAGGGAGCTGAGACCACTTGCTGAAGCTAAGAGGGGTAACTCACAATTTGGGGAACCTCAGCAGGCTTTCACATATCCCAGTCTTCTAGACAGTTAAAAGTAATTTCACGTATAACACCCTCCCCTGAGCCTTTCTGCCTATATTTTTGGGCTTACATTCATGTTTTCTCATTTTAAAAAAATGTTCTTCTCTCTTGTGTTGCTGTGTGAAAGACTCACACAAACAGCAAGGGAAATTGACTGATTGAATAGCTACTAAGGGGAAACAGTGAATGGATCTATACACAGAGTGCTGTCAAATGCACAAAGCAAGCAGAAAAAAAATAGAGAAAAAATCCTTTTCCCACTAGTCTTTTTCTGTTATAGTAATCTTAGGTATTACTGGCAAGGATAGTAACAATTCTAGTCAGAAGTGTGAGTTAAAATAGCACTGATCATTTAAAAAACCCCACAAAATACAATTTTAGAATATACAGTGTTCAAAAGGAAAACAAAACAGATTCCCAAATTCTCAGCAACAAAAGGAAGCATTGCAAGGTCATCATCACTGCATAAACAAGAAATGCAGCAAAAAATGTCTTCAATTCAATTCATTATGGTCTAATTGAATTCGATATATTTCTGAATACAAAATGCATCTAGTATTTGATTTTATAAAGTACCACAAAAGAAACACTTTTGCTGAAGTAGCATGATCAAAAAGGAAGACGTGTGTCTAGTGAGCAAATACAGGAGAAACTCCTGATAAAATTCCTTTAAAATAAGTTTTGGAACTCTACAGCAGTATATTAGGTCATATCTAAGTCCTAAAGACAAGAAATCATGCTAAGAACAAAAAGCAAAAAGGCCCCCAAAGCCCTTTACCCAATAGTGAAGGGCCAATGCAGCAGCCATCTTGCTCCTCTCCTACCCCATTGGACTGGGAGAGCTCTATCGAAGAGCTTTTCATGTCATATCCTACGAAAACAGACTGATTCCCTACAAGTGTCTCTTTTTTGAAGGCAAAAGATGAGACTTTATCTACAAAACTAAAACCTCTGGTTGGGAGCAAAATGATGACAAATAAAGATTAACATTGATAAAAGCAAAGTAATGCACATTGAAGGGGGGTAAATTAAACTACTCACATACCTTTACAAGATTCTAAACTATCAACTCAAGAATGGGATTTGGCCGACAGCTCAAGGAAGATCTCTGCTCAATGTGCAGCTGTGGTCAATGAAGCAAACAAAACGTTAAAATGCATAAGAAATGGGGATGGAGAATAATACAAAAAATATTATGCCTTTTATGTAAATCAATTGCATGGCCTCATCTGGAGTACTTCAGTCAGAACTGGGCACCCTATCTAAAATAGGTTCTGCAGAACTAGAGGGGGTTCAGAGAAGAGCAATGAGAATGATCACAGAAAATTTCCCATATGAAAAGAGATTGAAAAGATTGTTTCTCACTTCCAGTGATGTATCCATATATTCAATAGTGATGGGTTCTTCAGGTCACCATAATATAGTAGGCAAAGTCAGATGGATTTACTGGCAAGGATGACTCTTTAGATAACGTCTCTCTCTACGGAAGAGTTGCAGGGACTTTTATTGAACTCTCCTCTCAAATTAGCCCCTGATAATGGCTGAAAAAGAAGGGTAAGGACACGGTCTGTACCACATTCTCAGCACCTTTGGCCAAGTGTATCAAAGGAGAAATGTGTTTCTTGTACTCCCAAAACTTCAGTGCTACCGTGGTTACAAAGCAGGCTGCCAACCTGCCCCACAGGTCATAGTGATGGTGGCTGCAGGCAAATGAGGAGCCTGATAAGGCAAAGTACTGAAGAAAGACCCAGGACACAAGAGCCTACTGTGGCAAACTAGGCCCATTGCCAGATGTCCCAGCCCAGGAGGGTGAACCTCAGAGACCCCAGGATCTCCTGTCAACAGAACCAGCACATGGTAAAACATTGGGGCCCCACTTACCTTGGCTGGTGAAGGAGAGGATGGAAGGTATCAGGAGGGGGGGAGGGCTACATGTTTCCAGGACTCCCCTCTCCTTGCCAGTGGGATGCTGTGGTCAGGGCCCCTTCCCTCCCTTCTTCAGGGGTTCCGAGAACAGCTAGGGACACAGAATAATCCATTTCTCCCTTTGCCTCCTCTTCCCTTTGTAGCAGGGTCCCGGTGGGTCATTTTGGAGTCAGAGTTCATTCATTACAGGCAGCAATTATAGAACAGGCTCCTGGCCTGCCTTCTTGGGGGCCATCTCAGAATCCCCTCAGTGGAAAAACACAGGCATAGGCTTTCATCTCTGTACTCTTATGACTTCAAATCCTTGTCCCTCTGTCCTGGTAGTCATCCCTCTAAGTGTGCTATGGGTCACAAATGCAGACATAAAGCAAAGAAATCCTACAGGATGCCCAGGAACTGCTGTTCCCTGCACAGGTTTTCAAGTCTATTCTGAGTAAGCCCGTTGCTACTCTTGGGTATCTCCCCTGAGCATTCACCAAAAGAGATTAAAAAAGGGATGATGAGGCAGTGAAGGTAAAAAACTGACCTGTATACTCCTATCCCAGCCACCCGGCTTACGTCTGCAAAGGCAGAATGGTAGACACAGCAAAGACAAAGCATCTGACCCAATTCTGACCCAGACTGGGGTGGTAGAACCCATTTGAGACCAGACCAATATCAGGGCAGGGGCTTATAGGCCATTCTGTTCTTGGTTCCAAAGAAATCAGAGGAGGACAGGGCTGTCTTGGATTTTAAGACACTCAACAAGCCAATCCATTTTCGCAAGTTCAAAATAAACACTGCTCACGTCCATCAGGGATTTCCTAACCTCTGTGCCCATGAGGGAGGTGAATCTCCACATTCCTATACTTCATCCACAGATGGTACCTGAGATTTACATACATCACAATCCCCCATCTCTGAACCAGATTGCCTGTTTTTAGAGAGTTCACTTTAAATGGGGAAGAGGGAAATGAAGACACGTAGGATATTCCAGTGCTGTGTTCTCCATCTTACTGAAGTCCAGAAAGTTTTCCACCAATTCTCAGTATACAGTAATATGAAGATTTGATTTTTGATGCATATCAAGAAAATATACAGCAGGATCAGTATTAGTTAAATTACTCCTAGAATTCTTACAAGCAAGCCTGTCTCTGGAGCTACAGTATAACTCATTCAGAATTCAAGCATTGGTTATACGTTCAGTTTTGGCAGTCAAGGCTTAACCTACCCCACCACGCACATGTCAAAAAAAAAATCCTCAAAGTTACCATCCAATCAGACCTCCTCCTGTTCACAGGGTAGTTCAATGGGATGTTTCCTAATATTAAATACACTTTCAGTTCCACCTTTCTAACCATTTCTGAAGTGCCACTATATTTCCTGATAATTAATGTTACCCTTTGCATGGGTGTTATGGTCACACGAAAGGTATCAGAGCTGGGAACTCACTCCATGCACCTTCAAAACTGTTTTTCCACAAAAGACAGGGTGGTACTACATTCAGACCCTTCATTCATTCCCTAGGATAATTTCCTTCTCCATATATTCCAGAAGATTTCACTCCCCTCTTTTTTGCCGAAATCCAGCCCACCCAAAAGAAAAGGCACACTTTAGTTTTCTGCAGGGCAATTAAAATCTTTATTAAGAGAACAAAGTCCTTCAGTGAAACCTTTGCTTTGTTTACTCTATATACAACAGAGTAAGTGGAAAGATCCCAGGTTCTCCATAGCAAGATATATTAGGGGAGGATTTTCTAGGGCCCATAAATTAAAGGATAATCTCCTCCATTCAACATTAAAGCCCACTCAATGAAGGAAATGGCAGCTTCATGGGCTGACGAATTCAGTGCAGCATATGAACAATTTTGCAGGTGGCAGTCTTGGGCATCCCTGCATATGTCCACTAAATTTTATAAGATTGATATACAGACTTCAACAGGAGAGTTTCTGCAAGCCAGAGCTCTCCCTAAGCTCCTCTAACAATTGATAGTGAAGGAAGCAGGTGTTGGGGGTACTGATGCAAAAATCCCATTCCTACTGAATGTATGGACCCATTCTCCTATCCAAAATGAAAATTTCTGAGTCAGTGAGACAAATTTTCTTAATTATTTATCTTGGAAAGGAACTTAATAAAAGGGGACATGCTAAAAATACATAAAATAGTGAATGGTCCAGAGAAATAAATTGGGAACTTCTATTCTCCCTACCTCATACCATAAGAGCAAGAGGATGTTCAATTAAATTAGATGATGGCAAGTACAAAACTGATAAAGGAAAATATTTTTTCATACAATATATAATTAAATGGTAGAACACACTACCAGAGGAGGTTTGAGGCCAAGAACTTGGCAATATTCCAAAAGGGATTGGACATTTATATGGATATGGAGAATCTCTAGAGCTACCATTATTAATTACAACAAAAAATTCATAAGGGATGCTAAATCTTGTGCTTCAGTATTTAAGCTAATCTTTAACTATTACAGAGTGAGATGAGGTCTAATGTGAGGAGCCGATTATTTCATATCTGCAGGGTGTTTGTATGTCCTATGATCCAGTAAGGCAGTTCCTATGTTCCTCAAGTGGGAAGAAATGTGAAGAAAATCAAGCCTTCCTAGTGAAGAGAGAGAATTGAAATCAGCTTTGTAAAATACAACACAGTGTCAGATAGGTGGATAGCAGTGATGGAACACCAAAAAACACTAGAATCCTTGGGATTTCTTAAAAAAAAAAAAAAGAAAAATGTTGACCCCCATAAGCAAACCTGAAGCATGAGTCTCTCCTTATTAGATTTTAAGTGCAAGAGGGACCGTGTACAGCTGTATGTGGTAAAATGCCATAGGATTCAGAAATATATATTTCTTTTAACTTACAAACTGCTAACTGAGCCCATAGCTAGTCTATTTCACCAGCTGTTATCCTCGCCCTTCCATCTCCTCCTCTCCAGTCTTGTCTGAATATAGGCCTGGATCCTGCAAAGACTTCTGCGGTGGTTAATTTTACACACAGTGAGTAGTCCTATTAAAGTCAGTGTTAAACATGTCTGAAAGTTTTTGCAAGCCCAGGGCCTTACATTGTACTGTATGTTCTTTTGGGCAGGGGTGGCCTTTTATTACAGCCCCAATCCTGCAAATACACCCCCTGATTTAAACAGGGCTGCTCATGGTAGTATAATTTAGCACTCATATAAGTGTTTGGAGGATTGTGGGTTAAGTGTTTGTACAGTGCCCTGACCGAGGCTGCTGGACCCTACTTCATTTCAAATAAAGCAAGCAACCTACAGGTCAGCTACAACAAGACAAAAGTAGGGATGACAATTATTGCTACAATTTCAGATAACAGACAGAGAATCAGACCAGGGGGAGATTTAACAACTCAAGGAAACAAAATTTTTAATTTTCCTCAGATCTTAACCCAGACACACAGTTCTGCAGGACAGAGCTAATAGAGGCAAGCAGAGCTTTCCAAAAAGAAGACATTGCAGCTGCAACTTTGTACCCTGCAAGGCTCAGAATGTGCTATAAAAGTAAAACTTACACTTTTGGGATGGGATTGACATTAGCTTAACTGAAATCAGGAAGGACACAATCACACACCTCTTAGGAAGATCATTTCAGGAACAGAAACTGGAGTTTGATTAAGAGCTATGTTTACGAGAAAAGTGCTCTATTAGAAATTAGGAGCACTTTAAAGATTTGCTGTGTTTGTATGATATTTTGGTTTCATACTGTAGTTTCATAAAGCGTCCCACCAAGAGGTGCTCTCCTCTGTTGATATATGATACTGTATCCAGATTTGACCCCAACTAATTTGCATAATGATGGTTGGCCACATCTGCATTGATATATTAAGGTGATGATAAAAAAGAACAACCAGAGGAAAAGTCTAATGTTGGGCCGACAAATAAAATTCACCTTTTAAATTGATCTGTCTAAAACTGATGCATTCACCCTAGTTTCTGCTAGTCCTCAGTAATTCTAGGTTTCCTATGGATTTAGACACTACAAAGACAGCATCCAGTCCTAAGTGAAAATGATCAGAGGAAACTCTACTGTACAACAAATGGTGAAATCAAGTACATTCCCAGGTGACATTATTGTGAGCAACATTATCCATTGATTCAGGTACCATACCAAGAGAAGTTTTATTGGCATCTGAATTCTGTTGGACGTTGTAAATATATGAAGCAATGGGTATTTCTCCCTCTGGACACTGGCACTTTTGTTTCTATACTGTTGCTTTCTGGGAAATCTCGAAAGCTGATTCAGAAGAGGCAATGGGATCTTGGCAGACAGAGAACAGGACTTAGACTCTCAGGAGACTCTAGTCTAGGCATTTCTGCTAACCAGCGGTGTGACCTTGGGCATATTACTTCAATTTCCTGTGTCTCTGCTTCTTCTTTTTCCATCTTGTTTGTTTAGACTCTTCAGAGATGAGAATTTCTCTTACTATTGTCAAGTGTCTAGCAAAGTTGTGCCTTAATCTTACAACTAAAATAGTAACTCACTCAGCTCTAAGTACAATAAGGGAGCAAGTCTTCAATCCAGCAAATACTAAAGCGTGAACTAACTACGCACTGTGAATTGTCCTACTGGAGTCAATGGGATTACTCATAATGCAAGAAGTTAAGCACATATTTAAATCTTCGCAGGATTGAGGCCTGAATTTGCAACATGATAAATGCCAGTATTTTTTCCTGACCGTAGCTAGTGCTTTAACTCAGACAAGTTGTCAGTAACTCACTATGGTCCAATATACTGGACATGTTTTACCAGCAGCTGTATTAAATTTGAGAGGAGTTCTGATTCATCCTATATATTTTATTTTGAAAGCAGCTTCTCTTTAAATCATCATAATGATGCTTCTGTCTTTATTTGCTCTGGTTCAAATTATTTCTGGTATTCTCATGTGTAATTTGGAGAAGCTCACCCCTATGGGTTTCCATAGTACTAGAGCATGGTTCAGGTTAAGGTCACAGGATTGGATCAAGCAGGATTGGAATAGGTCTCCAACATATCACCTGTGCTTTAACATTAAACAGTTGTGGGAGCAAAGGAAATCTATGTAATGTTCAAGTTCCATTTAACATGGCAATCCCCTAGGCAAGATCTGATTGCTGCTTTAATCTCTGTGCCCAGACATTCTGCTTCATTTATCTTGGGCTATATATGCTGTCATGACTGTGTGTTCTGTGCCTAAAAGTCATACTGCAGTGCCAAGAAGCTCACTATGGACAGGGGGTGCTCCCAGTGATGATATCCCAAATTTCCAATAACCAGTTCTATAAAGGCAGGTGAAATTTAAGAACCTATTCTGAACTTCAGACTACTCTCCGCCGTGAAATTGACTCTGCCTTGTCAATTTCAGCGGCGGAGGGGGAGACTGGCATCGCAGCGGAGAATCTCCACTGTGAAACTCACTCTCTGCTGTGAAATTCGAAACCCCACCAGCGCCCCGCAGAGCGCGACAGGGGAGGGCACTAACTACCGGTTCGCTATGTTGTTTTTTTTTTAAGAACTGGTTCACGTGAAACCCACCAGCGCCCCGCAGAGCGCGACAGGGGAGGGCGCTAATTACCGGTTCGCTACATTTTTTTAATTTTAAGAACCGGTTCGCGCGAACCGGTGCGAACCGGTTGGATATCATCACTGGGTGCTCCCCTGTCAGATGTAAGGTACATGTCTGACAAAGCCTTTTTCCATGACTTGGATGTTGTTACTTATGACATGGTGGAGTGAACAATCCATTTGGGGAAATACATAAGTCTACAGAGATGAACAGGTACATTTTCTCCCTTAAAGCTTTTGGGAGGGGCCCTGTGCAGTCAACATGGACAAATTCCGCAGGATACTGTGAAGATACCAGGACCAAAATTTCCACAAATTTCTATTGACTGGGTTTTAATGTATACCCCATCAGACATGACTTCACGCATTAGATGACTTCCTCTCATCCGGACCTGAGAATCTAGGTTTGACATATTTCAGTGATTTCTAGATGACTAGGTAATGTATAATTACCTAAGTGAAGTAACCATATAATGGCATGTATGTGATCATACATGAGGTAGGAGCTCTCCAAAGTCTAAGGGTGTCCTTTCCCACAGGTTAGGCAAATCCCATCTCCAGCCTAAATGATGCAGATGGATGTCTATGAAGGGAGGGTCATGGAGATTTCTTTACTCCCAATCCCTGTCCTCAGGAGAGCAGTGTCACTCACTTCAGTGGTACTATTCATATAAGGGTTTGCATGATGAAATATCTGAATTGGAATAGAAGAGACTACTGCAGCGTTATCCCTCTGTAAAATAACCTTGTTAGTATATCATGAATCATGGAAGATTAGGGTAGGAAGGGACCTCAGGTGGTCATCTAGTCTAGCCCCATGCTCAAACAGGACCAACCCCAATTAAATCATCCCAGCCAGGGCTTTGGCAAACTGGGCCTTAAAACCTCTTAAAGATGGTGATTCAACCACCTCCCTGGGTAACCCATTCCAGTGCTTCACCACCCTCCTAGTGAAAAAGTTTCTCCTAATATCCAGCCTAGACCTCCTCCACTGCAGCTTGAGACCATTGCTCCTTGTTCTGTCATCTGCCACCACTAAGAATAGCCTAGCTCCATCATCTTTGGACTACCTTAGCCTTCAGGTACTTGAAGGCTGCTATCAACCCCTCCTTCTCCCTCCCCCCCCAACTCTTCTCTTTTGCAGACTAAACAAGCCTAGTTCCCTTAGCCTCTCCTCATAAATCATATGCTCCAGCCCCCTAATCATTTTTGTTGCCTTCGCTGGTCTCTCTCCAATTTGTCCACATCTTTTCTGTAGTGGGGGGCCCAAAACTGGACACAATACTCCAGATGTGGCCTCACCAATGCCAAATAGAGGGATATAATCATTCCTTTGATCTGCTGGCAATGCTCCTACTAATATATTACATAAGAAATGAAATATGGGATACTTTAATTCAGATATTTAGGCTTCCCCCCCAAACAAGAAACAATTCCCCCCTTTGAAATAACTGATCAGTGCAAGGCCTTAAAGCTGGCTTTTCAGCTGTCATATGCCACCTAGGCTACAGCATGCTTCAGTCAAAACAAAAATTGTAACAAGCCTTTCACTTTACTGATGGGCATGCCAAAGTGTCACAAGATGTTACAGACCCAGCTCACATTTTTATAAACTATTCACAGGCAAGTGAATTCTCTAACATATGGTGTTTGGAGATAGAAATTGTCTTCATTTCTTTTAACTAATAGATTAATAACTAGCACTGAATTATACCAAGGCTACTTTTTAAAGTGAAGAGTATTAACTGTATCTCTCACAGATGAAAGCCTACATACTGTAGAGGGATTTCCGTAAATAATCCCTTCTTTGGATTATGGATGCACAGTCTCACAAATCATGCATATGATGACCCTGAGTGCTGAATTTTGCATTTGTATTGCTGAAATAGCTGAAAGACGTGTAATTCACAAGTTGACAGAAAGCTCCCTATCATTTTTCTATGCATCTGAAGAGGCTCACGTGCATTGTTTATTCTAGCAAGTACTAGGAATATATTGCATTGGTGAAAAGTGCCATGATATGCTACTCTGATATAGTATTATGGTTTACTGGGCTAAATCCTAACACTTCTGTTCAGATTGTACTCCCTCTCTGGGATCTTTGAACACAGGCATGTGAAATAAGTGTATCTGTCCCAACAGTTTAACTGGTGAGATAAGTTACACATCAGGTTAGATTGGTTCTTGGCTCACCAGAAAGCTGGTGAGGATAGCAAGGGGAGATTGGGCCTACAGTGGGCACGCAGGGAGTGTAGCTTACACACTTAATGGGTCAAAGTGGGTGAACAGGAACTACAGTTAATAGGAAGGTGTAAAATAAAGTACCACACCGTATTTTGATCCTTCCTAGTAATTATTTTTCCTCCTACCCCCTTTTTCACTTGCTTAACATCTATTAGGCTCAGTCCTCAGGCCTGGCTACAGTTGCTGGGCAGCATACCAGGGGAAGGACATTATATTAAACTTCAGGGGCCCAACCCTGCTCCCCCTAAAATCATCAGGAGATTTGCCACTTTAGTGGAAGCAGACTGGGCCCTAACTTTTCTACAGAGTATGGATTGCAGCACACAAATGCCCCCAAGGACTGGCTATCTTTAAAAACATAATCTTATTCAACATTTTGAAAATGCCATGGCGATACCATCCATTAAGTTGCTTTTGATTCATGCAGTAAAACGACTAGAAATTTATGCTGAACTGATGAGTCACCGACATAAATCCAACATGCTGAAATATCCTCTCTGGTGTGCAGAAAGTACAGCAATAATCTGAGTAGCAGAGAAAAGTGTTTTCTTCTTCCATTACAGTATTATCTCAATCTGCTATATGGACAACCAAATTTAGAGAGATACAACCTTATTATTAATTTACAAGTGGTCACAACCCACCACCCCAGACTACATACTCATTGAGGGACAGGATTGTGAAACCCCCTCTCCCGCTGGAGAGCTTGAGTAGTCCCATTGAATTATTCACGTGAGTAACTGCTCACCAACATGACAAGGCACTTCACATTGTAGCTCTGAATGAGGTTTATTTTCACCCCACTTCCTCGCTTGCTTTTGGTTTAAACCATCATTTGATTGTTCAGTCATTTCTATATTAGATATCCAGAAGACTTTCCCTAGCCAAATAATTTGCAAATCAAATCTAAAAAATGCTCAGTGGGCTTTCTCCAATATCATTTGTCATGTCATTAATTTTAATGCTCTATCTGCAGTTTCATAATACACTAAATATTATCAGCTTATTTTCTTGTTCTGGGGAATATTAGCCTTTCACTGTGTTTGTCTTGAATAATTTCCCCCCACTATATTTTGCAGTTCATCTTCAATTCGTATTCTTTCCCTAATCTTAATATTAAAGAGGTAGTAAGCATGTCAAATCCCCCAAGATAACACGGATTTTAAAATTGCTATAGAAAGTTCACAGGAAGTCAAGTTTATTTCTATTTTTAGTGTGGCGTAGCTTTTAGAATCGAAACTGATCAACTTGTAATGGGGCTTTAGAGGTTTACATAACTTTCTATTAATGCATCAATGCAATGAATACTAAGGTGAAAAGTAAAATCACGGACAGAAAATACTGGACAGGAAACATTATCCTGACACATTTCTGGCTTCCATTTCATAAGCAAACAAGTTGATAAAAGTTTCATTTTTAATTGAAATACTATTTACGTGTACCAGATGCACATATATTTATGAACTTTATCATAGCACAGATTTAGGTAGTCTAGAAGAAATGAGAGTTTGATTTAGAGTAAGCTGCACGTGAATAACCTTTCACATATCAAAGGTTATTTTACGGTCATTATAAATTATTCAGTTTGTTTTTCCTTTTGTCAGCCTCCTTAGAACAAATGCACAAAGTATAGCAGCATATTGGGGCACCATAGGATTCGGGTTTCCTTCATCTAATGAGGTTTCTTTGATTAATTACCACCATTGACAGAATTACCACAATCTCCAAACTGAGGATTTTGTTGCTAGCAACAACCACGAACAAAATATTCTCTTAGCTGCCCCAGTTACAACTAATTTACAGATGAAATATCCTTACTGCATATGTACTGCAGCTACAATAATGTACTGTATATCCTAGTTTAATCAAAACATTTATTCCACAAAACCCACAAACAATAACTCGTGTCAACCAAAAGCCCTGTGAACCCCAGTGTTATATAATTGGAGGAAAAGGTGATGGCGGAGAGAGCAAGTGAAACAAGAGTTTGTCACAATTACGGGCAACTGAATCGGCATTTCTGCTTTATGGTCCACCACGGGCACCCACTCTCAGGCTTCTGGTGCCCCAACTGTCTCACCTCTCTGGTGGAGACACAGGTCTCCCCCTCTTTATTTAGGGTTTTCCAGGCTGCATTCTGAGCTCCCCAGCAAGTCAGACTTTCTAAGCAGGCCTGCTTTGCTTTCTTCTTCCGAGGCTATCAGCATAATCGCCCACAGTTCTTTCTACCTCAGCCTAAGTTCTTAAGGGGAAAGCATTACAGAGAAAACATATTAAAACAATTTTTAAAAACCCTTCAGGCATGCTAATAAGCTTACCAGAGATCATCCAAATGCCAACAAGGGCTCTGGTAAGAGTCAGTCCATCAGTCCCCACACAGGGGTAGTTCTGTGGTTACCAGTTCATAATACCTTTTTCTCAGAACAAGAACTCTGCTTTGTACAGTTTGGGCCTCTTATATTGTCCTCATGTAGCAGGTGATCAGCACACAAAGGTCACTTCCTCAGGGCAAAGCTTCAAAAGGCTGAATTCTTGCATAACCAGATGGGGTACCTTTGCATAAATCATCCCGTAAAGATTTCCTGGAAACACACTTAACTTTAAAAGTCCACTCTTGTCTGGCACATTGTTTCAAATAGACCTTTGGCGCTCACACTACCTCTCAGTGTTTACATTAGCCATGTCTCCCCCTGATAGATGCTACATACAGTCCCAAAAATATATAAACATCTGCATTTTTGATACAATGAACTCCAAAGATTCTGAATTCAAGAAAGCGTGCCCAGGATATTACAGGAAGTTGCCACATCTGTCCCATTTATCACCGTCTCTTGTCTCCCAGGACATCTTACCTTTTCTGGGTCACAGAACATAAGAATGGCTATACTGGGTCAGACTAATGATTCATCTAGCCAAGTATCCAGTCTTCTGACAGTGGCCAATGCCAGGTGCTTCAGAGGGAATGAACAGAACAGATAATCATCAAGTGATCCATCCCCATCACCCATTCCCAGCTTTTGACAAACAGAGATTAGGGACACTTCAGAGCATTGTTTTGCATCCTGGCCAAAAGCCATTGATGGACTGATCCTCCACACATTTATCTAATTCTTTTTTGAACACTGTTATAGTCTTGGCCTTCACAACATCTGGCCCCGGCAGAGAGATCCACAGGTTAACTGTGCATTGTGTGAAGAAATACTTCCTTTCGTTCATTTTAAACTTGTTGCCTATTAATTTCATTGGGTGATCCCTAGTTCTTGTGTTATGAGGAGGAGTAAACAACACTTCCTTACTTACTTTCTCCACACCAGTCATGATTTTATAGACCTCTATTATACCCCCCCAGAGTTGCCTTTTTTCCAAGCTGAAAAGAGACATTCTTCTTAACCTCTCCTGGTATGGAAAATGTTCCATACCCCTAAGAATTTCGGTTGCCCTTTTCTGTACCTTTTCCCATTCTAAAATATATTTTTGACATGGGGCAACCAGATCTGCTTGCTGTATTCCAGATGTGGGCATACCATGGATTTATATAAAGGTGATATGATCTTTTCTGTCTTATTACCTATCCCTTTCCTATTCATTCTGTTAGTTTTTGTGATTGACGCTGCATATTGAGTGGATGTTTTCAGAGAACTATCCACAATGACTCCAAGATCTCTTTCTTAACAGCTAATTTATACCCCTCATTTTATATGCATAGTTGGGATTATGTTTTCCAATGTGCATTACTTTGCATTTATCAGCACTGAATTTGACCTGCTATTTTGCTGCCCAGTCACCTAGTTTTGTGAGAACCCTCTGTAACTCTTCAGTCTTCTTGGACTTAACTATCTTGAGTAGTTTTGTGTCATCTACAAGTTTTGCCACCTGACTGTTTATCCCTTTTTCCAGATCATTTGTCTCAGTAGAGACCCCTGCAGGACATCACTATTTACCTCTCTCCATTAGGAAAACTGACCATTTATTCCTACCCTTTGTTTCCTATCTTTTAACCAGTTACTGATCCAGGAGATGACTGTCTCCCTTATCCCATGACATCTTACTTTGCTTAAGAGCCCTTGGTGAGGGACCTTGTCAAAGCTTTCTGAAAATCTATGTCCACTGGATTGCCCTTGTCCACATGCTTGTTGATCCCCTCAAAGAATTATAGTAGATTGTAAAGGGAAATCATCTCTCACCAAAAACCATGTTGACTCTTCCCCATGTTTATCTATGTGTCTGATAATTCTGTTCTTTACTATAGTTTCAACCAATTCATCTGGTACTGAAGTTAGGCTTACCAGCCTGTAATTGCTGGGATCGGCTCTGGAGCCATTTTTAAAAACTGGCATCACATTAGCTATCCTCCAGTCATTTGGTACAGAAGGTGAATTAAATGATAGATTAGATACCACAGTTAGTAGTTCTGCAATTTCACATTTGAGTTCCTTCAGAACTCTTGGGTGGATACCATTTGGTCCTTGTGACTTATTACTGTTTAATTTATCAATTTGTTCTAAAACCTCCTTTAATGACACCTCAGTCTGGGACAGTTCCTTAGATTTCCTTAGAATGGCTCAGGTTTGGGAATCTTCCTCACATCCTCATCAGTGAAGACCAGTGCGAAGAATTCATTTAGTTTCTACGCAATGGCCTTATATTCCTTGAGTGCCCCTTTAGCATCTTGATCATCCAGTGACCCCACTGGTTGCTTAACTGGCTTCTTGGTCCTGATGTACTTAAATTTTTTGCTGTGGTTTTTTTTGAGTCTTTGGCTAGATGTTCTTCAAATTCTTTTTTGACCTTCCTAAATACTATATTTTATACTTCCACTTGCCAGAGTTTATGTTCCTTTTCAATTTTCCAGAATAGAAAATAACTTCCACTTTTTAAAGGATGCCTTTTTGCCTCTAACTACTTCTTTTACCTTACTGTTTAGCCACGGTGGCTCTTTTTTGGTCCTCTTACTATGTTTTTTAATTTCATTTAGACATTTAAATTGACCCTCTATTATGCAGTCTTTAAAATGTTTCCATGCAGTTGCAGAGATTTTACTTTTGGCACTGTATCTTTTAATTTCTGTTTAACTAATGTCTTCATTTTTGTGTAGTTCCCCTTTCTGAAATTAAATGTTACCATGGTGGGCTGCTTTGGTGTCCCACCCATCAGGGATGTTAAATTTTATTATGTTATGGACTATTACCAAGAGGTTCACCTATATACACCTCTTGTACTAGATCCTGTGCTCCATTTAAGGACTCAACCTCTTGTGGGTTCCAGGTCTAGCTGATCCAAGAAGCCATCATTTAAGGTGTCAAGAAACTTGATCTCTGCAACACATCCTGAGGCGACATGTGCCCAGTCAATAAGGGATAGTTGAAATCCTCCATTGTTAAGTTTATGTTTATAGCCTTGCTAATCTCCCTGAGCATTTCACAGTCACTATTGCCATTCCTGGTCAGGTGGTCCGTAGTATATCCCCACTGCTAATTATTCAAGCATGGAATTACTATCCATACAGACTCAATGGTACAGTTTGGTTCATTTAAGCTTTTTACTTCATTTGACTCTTTGCTTTCTTTCACATAGGGTGCCACCCCCACCAGTACGACCTATTCTGTCCTTTCGATATATTTTATAGACTGCAAACTCCTCAGGTCAAGTACTGTCTTTGTGCCGCACACACGGAGCTGAGCACAATGTAGGCACTCATGGTGCCATTTACAAGTGTGTCCAAGTGACTAAGGAATGCAAGTTCATTCTTTTCCAGTCATCCAGGCACCTCAGAAACTTAGGCATTTTTGAAAATCCCACCCTTAAATAATGGTGGTATAATCAGGGCCATGTGGAAACTAGACATTTTGGTTCAGGGTTTAGAATCATTTTCTTTCAGAAAATTTTAAACAAAACTTCAGAAATTGCATTTTGTGAGGCAGCTCTTGTTTTTAAGCAAATAGCATAAAATAAAAAATCTGATTCTTAAGATATCTTACAAAAACACACATGTAATAAACCCTGGGCAGGATTGGTAGCAATGCTAATGGGACTGTGTGCCAGGACTCAGGCACTAGTCCTATTGTTGCATGTGGCATCCCTGAATCTGACCCTCACTAAATACAAAATTAAAAAAAAATTGGAAGCATCTTATTTTTGCTTTCCTCTCTCTCGTCTACAGCTAATATTTGAACTAAACATTTAGGGCCAGCCTGTGACTGCCTTTGTGTGGAGGGGAGGGAAGGAGTGCAAGGAGCCATCCTCAGGCATGTCCATTGACACATCGGTTAGAGCTAGTCAGAACTGCAGGCCTAGCCTGTGCTTGCCCCACCACCTCCAGGCCACAGAATAGGCTGGCCGCAATACCGAACAACAGAAATTGGGACAGTTTACCTTTAAGAGGAAACAAATAAGGGAGGAGGGCAGGACATGAAAAAGGTTACAGAATAACGAATGGGAACAGCAAAAGTGAATTGGGAATTTCTGTTTACCCTCTAATACAAGAGCAAGGGGGCATTCAACAAAAGAGAAAGGTGGCAAATGTACAGCTTCTGAAAGGAAATACAACACAATTAGCCAGTGGAACTCACTGCCAGCAGATATCATTGAGGCCAAGAGCTTAGCAGGATTCATAAAAGGACCGGGCCTTCAGATGGATAACAAGAGACTAGAGTTATAATAGTAAGGAGTTAAAAAAAAAAAAAAGGCAAAAAAAAGCCAAGAGTATACACACTCATGCTTTATGGCATACAGCAACCTCTAACTAATGGGGGTTAAGATGGCATTTTCTTTGTGAGCTGGTTATCCCATCACACCATCTGCATTGTTTTTCCATCCTCCTCAGAAATAGCCAGTACAGTCCTCTGTCAGAGACAGGACACTGAATTAGATGGACCATCGGTCTGATCCAGTACAGCAATCCCTTAGTTCCTGAATGGAGCAGCACTGTCTGCTTCTTGAAAACATTTTTTACTTGCTCTCTGCTGTCTCTATTTCATCTCATCTCCTCAGTTCATCTTGTCATTTCCCCCTCCCTTTCTTGGTTCTCTTTCTTCCCATTCATCATCTTGTTTTTCTACTTTTCTCTTTTTATTTCTTTCAAAGAGCAGAAGAGGATTTCAGAAACCTTTGAATCCCGATGGACAGAGCTTTTCAAAATTGCCTGATTATAGGTTTAGATTTTAAGACCACAAGGGACCATTACAATACTCTAGTTTGACCTCCTGCTTAACACAGGCCATCAAATTTCACCCAGTAATTCTGGCATCAATTCATTTTTACCCTTCAGAATTAGGTCTAATATAGAACTACAGGGTGTAATATTATTTTGTATCACCAAATCTACACTTTTTAGAAACTCTAAGGTTGTTACACCAATAGCAACATGTGATCTCCAGCTTATGTCTCCCCCACTAAAATCCCCCATGGTAACACAGCATTTCTTTCTACTTATTATAGCTAGATTTTTACAGAGCTGTTCATCTTGTGCTCTAGTCTGATTTGGCAGTTCACAACAGACCCTCACTGGTACCCTTTTATGTGCTCTATCAGTTAGAACACTGATGCACAGGAATTCTAGCCCCTGCACTTCTGAGAGGTCAATAACTCAAAGACAGATAATGGCATTGTACTTTCAAGGAGGAGGGATAGCTGATCTGAGAAAAATGTAAATGCCTAGGATCAGACTGTGCCTTCTACAAAGAAATCCCCGAGAGTGGGAGCAGCCTGTAGAGGCAGGGCACAAAATGAACAAGGCCCTCCCAACCTAGAAATCTGGGGAACTGTAAAGCAGGGCATCCGTGGAAGTAGAAGCCATCCTGCGTGGAAAGTTGTCCTTCCATACAACTGCATTGCCCCCATTGATGGCATAGGGCAAATAGCAACTCTGCTGTCATGCTCAGTCTCTTGCAACTGCTTAGTAGCATCTACGGTGGCTCTGCAATTGGGGTAAGATGGGAGAAGGAGAGATCCAGTGGCCCTCCCTCCTCTCTGCTTGTTCAAACAAAGGAGCAGGCTGAGCCAAGGAATTGTCATGCTGGAAAACTGCACAGCACTCAAAATGAAGTAGTCTGAAAAACCACATGATTTGTGGTTCATTTGGTTCATTTGTGTCTGCTGCAATCTATTTGGCTTCGTTGACTTGGTTTTTTAACCTGCATTTAATTGAATGTTAAATGTTGGTGCTAACACATTTACAAAAGAAATATCCTTTCTAAAAGAAAGAAATTGACATTTGGGCATGCTTAAACCTTCAGCAAGTCAAGTTCCATAGTTATTGCAAAGACTACTTAAAAAAAATCAGCTAAAAAGGGAGGTAGCATTTGGTGACAGCACATTCAATTTAGTTAACTTTGATAATAAAAACAGAATTCCTTCCTGCTAGCAGATAAACAAATAGGCAAACACACTCAGAAATTGAATGCCAAAACCTATTAACTGTATGTTCCTTTTTCCAGAAGTATTTGACAGGCCTAAATAAAATAGCCATATAGGTAACAATCTCTAATTTTTTTTTCAGAGAGTTGTTCTCATCAGAGTAATATCTAAGTTGACATCTGTTGGAAGAATATATTTTTAAATGGTTTTTGGAACACTAAGCTAAAACTGTAGCCCATTTCATTGTCCCATCTTTATATATAAAGTGCATAGAAAAAATTAAATGCATAAACAAGCACCATATCTTTATCGTAGCATACGTGCTATCAGCTAGAGATACCTAAATTCAGGCAGAGATTCAAATCGATCAGTCCTCGGAGTTAATGCTGGTTGGGAATTGTAACTTTGAGTTTCTGGTTATTCAGCTGTAGTAACTGAGGACCCAAAACGACGAGTGATTACTATTTAAGAACTGCCCAGGTATCAAGGCCTTTTAGAAAAAATAGAACAGAGGGCTAGGAGAATAAAAACCAAATGTCTAACAGATAGATAGATTTAGACTCTGACTTTAAGGCTAGAAGAAACAATCATGAAATCTAGTCTGACCTCCTGCACATTTCAGGCCACAGAACCTCACCTACCCACTCCTGTAATAGGCCCCCAAACCTCTGGCTGAGTTACTGAAGTCTTCGAGTCAAGATGAAAAACCCCCAGTGTCTCTGCCAATCTGACTTGGGGGAAAAATTCCTTCTTGACCCCAAATATGGTGATCTGTTATCCCCTGAGTATGTCAGCATGACCCACCAGCCAGACACCTGGGAAAGTTACTCAGAGCCCTCCCATCTAGCATCTGATCTCTGGCTATTGGTGATATTTGTGACTAGCAGTGGCAGATGGGCCACATGCCATTGGAGGCAGTCTCATCATACCATCCCCTCCATAAACTTACTAATCACAGTCTTGAAGCCAGTTAGGATTTTTGCTCTTACTGCTCCCCTTGGAAATCTATTCCATAACTTCACTCCTCGGATAGTTGGAAACTCATCTAATTTCAAGCCTGAACTTATTGATGATCAATTTATATCCATTAGTTCTTGTGTCCACATTGGCGCTTAACTCCTCTCCCTCCCTGGTATTTATCCCTCTGATGTATTTATAGAGAGCAATCATATCTCCCATCAGCCTTCTTTTGGTTAGGCTAAACTAGTCAAACTCTTTTAGTTTCCTCTTATGAGGTAGGTTTTCTATGCCTCTGATCACCTTAGTAGCCCTTCTCTGCACCTATTGCAGTTTGAATTCATCTTTCTTAAACACAGGAGACCAGAACTGTAGACAGTATTCTACACAAGGTCTCACCAGGGCCTTGCATCATTGTACTTCCCTATATCTACTGAAAATATCTCACCTGATGTATCCTAGGATTGCATTAGTCTTTTTCACAGCCACATCACATTGGTAGCTTATAGTCATCCTGGGATTAACCAATACACTCAGGGCTTTCTCCTCCTCTGTCGCTTCCAACTGATACATCGCCAGCTTATAGCAAAAATTCTTATTAGTTCTTAAGTGCATGACCTTGTACTTCACGCTATTAAATTTCATCCCATTTTTATTACTCCAGTTTTCCAGTCAAGATTGCTGTAAAGTAGCTTTTGAGCAGAACAAGTTACTATTGTTAACTAGGATTATGGAACACTGTACATGTCTACCCTAGTTAATGGTTTCACATTGCCTGTCAAGTTCTATGTATATAGAGACATAAAATAAGACCAAGTGTGCAAGCTTTTTGAACTGCACTCAGTCTGTCATAAATGTAGGAGTTTATTTTAGGTAGTTAGAAGTGTTAGTCAGATCCTGGGGTTAATATAATCCTTAGGAAATAGGTTAAAAGGGTATACTAATACAGATCTATTAGGAATGAGACCTTGGTGAATTGGAATGTAAATAATTGAGCAAATTGTTTTGGATCTAGCTTTGATGGTGTTTCCTCTGTTGTGTTAGTAATACCAGAGTTGATAAACAATTGGCACAAGTAAGCCTCTATTAGTTAAAACTTTAAACAAAGTCACCTTCCCAAGATAGAAATTGAGGGTAAGTTTTTTATTTTCTGTTATTGTTGTGTAATGCGATTCTGAAAACATAAGTGGTTATATGAACCATTTTTCTATTTTACATAACCAAATTGTAGTCCAATATCATCTTTATCTTCTTATATCCTATTCTATTAGTTGTTACTATTAAGGATATATAAACTAATTATATAATTCTATAAAACCAATTTGAATTATTGTGTCCTTTTTCTTTAGTTAAGCACTCAAAATTAAAAAACCCTGAGAAAAATGATACAGGTAATCAGTTCTGTTAACCAGTTGCTTAACTAAGGTTTGTTTTATACGGTCTTTCTTACACAGCAAGTTGTGTGCAGTGTGCAAGTTGGCTGCCACTAAAAGGTAAACATTTGCCTACAGTCACCACAAAATAGGAAGTAAGTGTAGTATTACATATGATGTCATGTAACTTGGCCAATATTTATCTTTTAATAGCAATCACTGTAGAACTGTAATTAGTTTTTGCATCCACATATAGATTTTGAAAGGGAATGCAAGCTTAAAATTAGTTGATACAAGCTGAGCAACTGTTTTGACAACTGGGCCTAATGTGACCTATCCAGGGGATGCACTGGCTGTGTTACATGAAAATTATAAGTAGTCAACATCTTAGTGGCTCAAAAAAGGCTTTTCAATATGTAAGAAGGATCCAACTTTGATTAACAGATTTTAAATATTGTTTAAGTTTATAGGAGCTCAGATTTTGTTTTGCTGGATGAAAAAACCCAAAAGGTGAAAAGTGGTAAATTTTCCCATTTAGCTGTGGGCCAAATCTCTGAGTTCAATGGCAGTGGTGCTTGAATACAGCAAAATGTAATCAACAGGTTATTCTGCAGAGATACAAGCATCAGTGTAAATGGGAAAAAGAGAAAACCTAGAGGGATATTGGGAGAGCACTGATTTTTCATTTCCTTTTTGGCTTAATGAGTTTAATTTAATGATGTTTTCCAGAATAGATGAAAATGCCAATGCCCAATCATATGCCAGCAACTTGCTGTTCATATATTGAAAAAGACACTGCTCCTTACCAAAACATCTTACAAAAAATTAATGTGACTCTTGAAAGAAGTAGCTGTCTCTCATGGGTTAACTACTGCAATTTTATTAGTCTTTAAAAGGTAAGTTATTTTTTAAATGAGGATTGGGTAGTGGCAGACTCACTGTCTGACAGAAGAGGTGTCACAACCTTTTGAGGGTACTTGGGCTGAAACCAACCTCCCTTTCTGTGCATGCACTGTGCACTTACAAAACATAAGCATGCGTCTGAATACTTGTGCCTCTAGCTACCCAATTTGTGCCTGCTTAATATGTTTCGTTAGTACTCCCAACATGTCTACGGAGTACGTAATTACCCACATTTTACAGCTGAGACAACTAAGTCTAATATTGGGGCCACAAATTTGGATACCCAACTTAAAATGTCTGTAGGTCCAATTTTCGTAAGAGCAGAGCACTTGCAAATTCAGGTGAAGTCAGCTGGAGCTGTGGCTGGTTAGCACCTCCAAATGCAGGCCCATGTTGAACACTCAAAATTGAGACACAGAGTACAGAGGCCGTCTCTGAAAGATGGCCCATAAGTGATTTGTCCCAGGCCACACAGCAGCTACTATCAGAACCTGCATTTGCCTGACACAGACTTACTCCACTGGACCACAGTGCCTCATAGGCAAATCACTTCATCCCTTGTTTTTCAGTTTCTTTGTACATACCTCCCCGTGTTTTATCTGTAAAACTGAATAAATACTCATCTAACCAACAACTTACCCATGGCTCTTTCTTAGTGCAAAAAAGCCTCATTTGTTAACTTAAAGAGGTGTGTGAGAAAGATAATTCACTTCAAAGGAGACATGAACCAGATGTCAGACCACTCTTTGTAGGAAATGCAATCTAATGCGTAATATGATTGTCCTTTGTAATTGTTTTCCCTAGTGAGCATATGATTAACACCACCATATATGTGGTGTGGGCATGTATATATGCAGATATGTATGCCTTATCACTTATATATACACACACCACTTTTTCCTTCTGTAAAATGATTATAGTAATGTATATCTATCTGATTGGTGGACGGGTGTTGTGTGGTTTAATCAATGGGGGTAAATACACATGGAAAAATTTCAAAAGCAGTCATCGTAGTAGCTGAGTGCTATTCACACATATCATGAATATACTGGCAGTGCTCATATTATTTACACACACGCGCACACACACAATAGGAGAAATAGGTGCTATTACTATTAGGGAGGCTTGTGTAGTATTTCATGTTATTAATACTTCTAGAGCATTTAATTTACCAGCTCTTGACCTGGCTAATGAGGTTGCTATCAATTGGCTGGGCACACTGCGCATATGCAGAGAGTATGAAAGATGTGCCTTTGTTGTACACAGCAACTCAAATCAGTACACTTAAAGGGGAGAAAAGGTCAAACCAAGGTTAATTGCATTTCTTGATATTTCGGAGAAAACATCAGTTCTTCATGTAGTAAAAGCATGAAGGAGCAGCTGGCAGTACTTGCAGAAGAGCACAGAGCAGTGAAGAAACAATCAATATACCAGCACAATGGGAAAAACTACTCTTTAAGCCTAATTAGTAAGGCATTGTAAAAGAGTGGGAATTATATCATTGTAAGCACAACATTAGCTCAGTAATGATGGAAATAACTCAACTGTTTGCTCTCTTTCTCCCTTTTTTATAAAACATTCTCTTGATAAATTAAAGGAAAGGGAACAACAGAAAATGCCTCATTAATGGCTTTCAAAATACTTTAAAATTCAAAACCTCAACACACAAAAATACATACAATTAAAATGATTAAGCATATTTAAAAGATTCTCACATTAAACAATCAATCCTCTGTGCTCTTCTACTTTTGGTTCCATGTTTTCCAAGATTTGCAGAGTAAGCCTGAACTCAGGGTGTGGGATGAGGAGTGAGGGAAGAGAGACACAGAAAAAACTAAAGGAGACATGAAAACAGCTGTGAAAAATTCTATTTGTGGCCAACTTTTGCTGGTTAACAAAATAAAAAGCACCTAGGTGAGAATTTAAAAAAATCCACAACCAGCTGGAATTTGAAGAGGATACTGGTTTCTGTAAAGAACTACTACTATGCTATCATATGTGCAAGCTATATGCACCTCTGATCTTTCTAGGTTTCTTTTTATTTTACTCAACGCCAGATTTATGCCCTGTCACAGGACTTTTACACCCCATCCCCCTTTTGGGGTGAGGGAAGGGGTGTTGTGGCCCTACAGTTGGGTCTAACTGTCAACCTTGCACTTTAGGGCTGCATGGCCTCGTGCCCAGAGTCAGTACAGCTGCCCCTACCGTCAGGGCAGCATGGCCTAGTGGCCAGAGTCAGTAAAGTCACCCACCTCTGTGGATGAATGTTGCTTACTGGCATGTTGGGGAAGTGGGTTGCCACTAGTGGTGTGTGGTGCCTAGGGTAGGAAGGCTGAGGCCAGCTGAGGGCCCTGACAGTGGCAGGGGTATTCGGCACCAAGTCAGCACATATCTGCTCAAAACACACCGACTGCTTCCCCGATTCTCCCATAGTAGTTCTTTGGGCTACGTCCTAACCCATTCTCCAGCATCGAGGTCCGTAGCACTCCAGGGTCTCTGGGGTCATTGGCTGCTGTGACTCCTTGCAATACCATTATTCAGGGGTTCCTTCAGACCGTGGGGCATCCGCCTGGGTTACAGCATCCTCAGCCTCTGCAGTCTGGGGCTTTGACAGCTCCAGGGCAGGCGCCTGCTCGGTACCCCCCCCCTCCTCAGCAGTCTGCCCCAACTGAGCTGAGCTGCTCTCTTTTGTACAGAGGCTGCAGGTGGAGCATGCCCAGTAGAGCTCGGGGGGCATGGCCCCATCAGAATACAGAGTGGGATTAACCTCTCCCGGTCCAGTGCGGGGCTTGTACACCTCATCAGAGGCCCCCTATCCTGCAAACACTTACATACATGCTTAATTTTATGCATGGGTGATCCCACTGACGTGGAGGGGACGATTCCTGCACGTGAAGTTAAGCATATCCTTGCAAGATTGTGAACGGTGAAAAGTATAATTACAGGACCCTACTCACACAAGTAAAACTGGTCATTGGAACTACTCATGCGAGTAAAGATACCTAAGTGTGTGCAGTATCAAGTTGTCAAGTTAAAATGGATTTGATACTTGTAAAATAGCAATAGTCCTTTTAATTTTATCACAAGATACCCTAAAAGAGCATAAAGATACTCATTAAGGACCAGATCTGGCATTTCCTGTGCTCCCAGAGCACCCATTGGCTTCATGGAATGCAGACAGATTCAGACCTGACATGGTCCCTGCAAAGAAACTTCCAGCTGAAGTTAGCTTAGTAGATTTCTTGTCAATTTAGCTTGATAAGGTGGATCCATCCTGACTCATCTGGTAGAACCATTCTGTTGCCCCTAACTTCTCATTCCCATGCACAGTATGATCAGTAAGAGAAGGACTGCAAAAATGAAAAACAGTCAGGAGAAAGCAGTTATTTGAATTCTTAGGAAACACAGTGGTATTGTAAGGTTGAAAAGAGAGTGAATTAAGGCATAAAAATCCTTGGGAGAGGAGGTAGAAACTAAAAAGAGAGAAAGGGATGGAGGAGCGAGTTAATGCAGCGGATGTTGCAGGAGCAAGAAATGTGCAACATGGCAGAATACAGCCAGGCAATGAAAATACACACGCTCTAGCCCAAAACGCTATGCATTATTATGCCTTTCCGACTTAAGTGCTGGAAAGATAGCAAATAAACCACCCTTTCTAAAGAACCATATCAGAAGGCCATTTAGCCCTGGGACAGATGTCCACTGATCATTCAATACCAAGAGAGAGGGAAAACAGTTGAGTGGTTAGAGCATGTAATGGGGTATAAAAGCCCCATTCAGGACTTAGGCAGGAGTGGGAGGGGAGCTTTCCCTACCTGCAAACAAACAGACCTGCCATGCCCATGCGCAGGAGCAAGAGCTGCCAATCCTGGAGGCAGACAGCCACAGCTGAACCTTGTGAAGGAGGCAAAACCCAGTATAAATGAGGAAGAGCAACAAAGGAGGAGGAGGCAGAGAAATTTAAGACTGCAGAGCAGTGACAGCCCTATGTCAGGCAACCTCCCCAAGTCTTTTAACAAGGCAGCTTTACCCCGACAAACTTAGCAAATGCAACAGCCACCCCAGAGGCTGCCCCCAACGAGGGGACACCCGAGGGGCACAGAAAGGAGCCCAATACAGACTCCAATGTGAACCTGTGACAGAACACTAGACTAGGGTTTCGGCTATTTTACTTCAAGGTCTGCTTCATCACAAACTTCCTCTGTGATCTTGGACAAGTCACTTAAATTGGGATCCACAAAGGTACTTGGGCATCTAAACCCCACATTTAAGTGCCCGAGTCCCAGTTTTGGCTCTACTGCAATCCACAAAACTGAACCCCTTCGGCACTTAAACTTAGGTGCTGGGTGAGTTTTCAAAGAAAAAGTTCCCTGGGTGCCTATATATCTGTCTCTGAGCATGTGCACTGCTCCCTCCCTCGAGGCATCTGGACCTTTATCTCCCATCTAAGCACCAGTGTGATTCACAAACTGGGGGAAGATAGGCATTTGGCTGCCGAGCTTACATGCAGGGCCTGATCGGGTAGGTGTGCTCAGTGGCTGCCTACCGGATCAGGTCCCATTCAAAATGTAGCTGGAGAAGGAGATGGTGGTGCCACCCCCTGTTATAATTTTTAGCTGCGTGGTTAGAGCCTTCCCCTGGGATGCAAGAGACCCAGATTCTGCCAGAGGCAGAGAAAGGATTTGGACAAGGATCTCCCACTTCTCAGACGAGTGCTGTAACCACTGAGCTACGGAACATGGTGAGGTTGGGGGCCACCAGTCTCTCCTTTGATGCTGCTCCACTGTAGATAAATACAGAGTGATTGGAGCAGCAGGCCTGGACTGTGGTCTCCTGCCTCCTAAATATATGCTCTTACCACTGGATTATGGAGTCATTCGCACACCCTTACTCCCGCTCAGTGGATGACAGTTGAATGACTGTTTAAGCACATCCCCCACCCCATTTTGTGTGGAGTGAAGCAGGCACCTCGTTTCCGCAAGAAGCAACTTAGACGTCTAGCAGTTAATTCCTGTTGTGAAGAGAAGCTAGGTGCCTCTCTGCAGCCTAGATTTAGGGACCTAGCTCCAAGAGAGGGGTGAGGCTTAGCATTCACTCCGCTGGTTGGCATCTCCCCATTGGCTGGCTTAGGTGGCTCCCCACCTAGTGTGCTAGCTTTTGTGGACCGCATCCTTAGGTGCACCTCTCTCCCCCCCATCCATTGTATAGGGAGCAAAGGTGCCTAACTCAGCTTTGTGGATCAGTGCTTCTCTAGCCGCTAAGTCAGGCACTGTGATTCTGAGTGTTGCGACATGTAAATCTCTTCATGGACCCCACCCTTGCACCTGGCCTACACTAGAACATTAGGTTGGCACCAGTACATTGCTTAGGTGTGTGAAAAATCCACACGCCCCTGAGCAGCGTAGTTAAGCTAACCTAGGTGCTGTGTAGACAGTGCAAGGTCAACGGAAGAATTCTGGCCTCTCAGAGAAGTGGATTACTTATGTCAAGGGCAGAATCCCTTGCATCAGCATAGGTGGTGTCTACACTGAAGTGCTACAGCCATGACACTGCAGTGGAGCAGCTGTGCCACTGTAGCATTAAGTGTAGACGAGCTGTGAGTCTCTCTGTGCTTCAGTTCCTCATCTATAAAATGGGGATATAGCACCTCCCTATTTCAAGGGTGTTGTGAGGATAAATACATTAAAGATTGTAAGGTGCTCAGATACTCTAGTGATTGAGGGTGCAGGGGGCATATAACTAACCTAAAAAGGAAGATTTGTGGACAGATTGTGTCCCTGATGCCTGCTGTTCGGTCCTCTTTGACCAATGATAGGCTCCACTAACCCCTTATAGAATTACTATACAGCTTTCTTCCAGATTACTGGTAATTTATAGAGAGCACCATAAATATGTATAGCATTTTACAAAATACATAGCAAGACACTATCCCTATCTTGAAGAGCTTACACACATCACAATATAATGCCCCAAATAAATAAATGCACAATGAAAATCCTTACTCCCCATATCAACAGTTTTCATAATCATGGGTAAAGATGTAATTTGAAATGCGGACCTATTTACAAATATCTTTACCGTACATTTTCCCAAATCACCATCACAATTGTAATTTATCAATAATGGCTTAAAAAAATTAAATCTGTGCATAACTCCCTTTTAAATTTCTTTTTTTTTTAATTCAGATTGTGCTGAGTTCACAGTACAGTAATGAACTCAGTTTCTCATTTACACTTTTGCTGACATGGAGACTAAGACAGTATTTTAATAATTCCACAGGGATAGTCATGGCATGTCATCCACGGCCAAACACACAACATACACTAGTGAAAGTGAGACAGGGTGAAGATGGTAAATTCTGAGTAGCATGACACTACATGATAGAAGCTGTAGGTTTGTGAGTATATCAGACAGATTATAGAGTAAAGTGGTTTAGGAGAAGTGAGTGAGCTGTACCTTAAGAAAACAGAAACAACTGGAGATGGATTTTGCCAGATGTGGCTGGGATTTACTGATCCTACTAACTTGTGTTTGGCTAAAGCATATCTGCCAGAAAAGAAGGCATCTAGCCTTGACGTGAAGACATCAAGAAATAAAGAATCCACCACTGTCCTTGGCAGATCATTCAAGTGGTTAATCACCCACACTGTTAATATCGTGCGCCTTATTTCTAATTTGAATTTATCTGTCTTCTGCTTTCAGCTCTTAGTTGTTATGCCTTTCTCTATTAGATTAAAGAGCTCTGGAATAGCCGGTATTTTCTCCTAAAAAGGTATTTATGTACTATAATCACATCACTTCTCAACCTTCTTTTTCATAAACTAAACAGATTGAGCTCTTTAAATCTCTCACCGTGAGGCATTTTCTCTGGCCCTGAAATCATTGTTGGGGCTCTTTTCTGAACCCTCACCAATCTTTCAACATTCTTTTTAAAATGTGGGCACCAAGACTGGATGCATTATTCCAATATCAGTCTCATCAATGCTGATATAGAGGTAAGAATCACCTCACTACCTTACTTACTGCTCCTCTGTTTATATATCCAAGGAATCTATTAGCCCCTTCTCCCAGACCAGCAGAAAAACAAACAAGATGCTTTCCAGGATACAATACCCCCATTCTATAGGTATGGCCTGCATTCTTTGTTCCTATAGTCTTTTGCTCTTATATTTGGCTATTTAAAAGAAAACAAAAACATTTTGTTTGAATGGGCCCAGTTTACAAAGCAATTCAGATAATTGTGTGACTGCCCTGTCCTCATCATTACTTACCAACCCACCAATCTTTGTGTCATCTGCAGCAATGATTTTATATTAACTCCCTGATCAGTGATGACAATGTTGAATAGCATTGGGCCTAGCACTCACCCTCATTAGAAGTGCCCTTGTGCGTTGGTGCAACGGTGACCTTTCTGGCCAGAAGGGTCATGGCACCTGAATTCACTCAGCCTGGCAGGGCTGTCAGTCTATTCCTGCTGTGTAGGGGTCTGAAAGCCCTCTTTGCTCCTAAATCCATCAGGAGGTTGGTAGGGGAACCGAGGCCCACGCACTCCACTGGGTTCCAGCTCAGGACCTTCAAACTGGATAAGCCGGATCAGGATTTGTTGTCCCTGGTTGTGCCCTGAGCTCCTTCCCACTTCCCCTGAGTTTCTCTTCTGCCTGCTGGTCTGACTGTCTCCTTCTAGGGTGTGGTCCTTGAGCAGCTCTTCAGCAGTTTGCTGGCAAGAGTCCCCTTCTCCAGCTGGCTGACTTCTCTGGCAGCCACCTCACCTCACTGCTTCCTGGTCCTTTTATCTGCCCAGCTGCAGTGAGGTGGTCAATCAGCAATGGCTAGCAGTGCCTGTGTTAACCCTTTGGTTACTGGGCTGGCGTGGGATACATATACCCCATGACACCCCTCATTCGATGATTCCCCATGGGAGACTGCTTTCTGAGACCTGTCAGTTAAATCAGCTCTTACTCCATTTAACTTGTGCTTTAGTAATATTGTACATTGCTAAGTTTTAAATTAGGATGTTGTGTAGTACTAAGTCAAACACCTTACAAAAGGCTAAGTATCTTACATCTACACAGTTACCTTTATCAAGCAATCTTGTGAACTCTTCAAAAAGAAAATCGGGTTTGTTGGACAAGACCTATTTTTCATAAAACTGTGATTGACAGGAATTAATTATATCCCCAACTTTTAATTCTTTATTGATTAAATCCTGTATCATCTCTGCCCAATGTCAACATCGGAGTAACTGGCCTACAGTTACCCAGATCAACCAACTTGCCCTTTTTGAATAATGGCACAACATTAGAACTCTCCCAGTCTTTTGGAATTTCTGTAATATTCCAAGTATACTAAAAATTAACATCAGCAGGCCAGAGATCTCGTCCAACTCTTTTAGGGATCTTGGGTGAAAGTTACCCGAGCCTGTTCATTTAAAAGTGTTTCTCTCTTTTCTGATATTGCGTAACATCCTCATTAGTTATAATAAACTGGAAAATATTTCATCATCTGCATATGATACGAGTGCATCAGACTGCTTTTTTCCAAATGCCTTTCCTGCATCACAGTTAACAATTTTACTATCTCCATCTCAGTATGGGCCTATACCATGTTAGGATTTCTTTTGTTCTTCAAAGATTTAAACTCCTTTTTATTGTCCATTAGCCTTGCCATCCAGGAAGCTTTTCTTGATGTCTTTAGCTTCTCTTATTAGTAGGGCACTGCGCAGATACAAAAATGTGGATATGCATCCACCAGAATAAATTTGTATCCGATCCGCAATCCGCACTCTGTATTTTATCTCCAGCTGCATCCACACCCTCAGCAGTAGCCTCAGGGTTGGCCAACCGATCAGCTGTTGGTAGCCACCCCGGGGCTGACAGCTGCTCCAGCTCTGTCTCAGAAATCACTGGGGTCCCAAGAAATCCTGGAATCTGACTTCCATGACCATCTGCATCCAATCCATGATCTGCAAAAAAATGACCAGTGGAGATAAAACAGGTATCTGTGGATTTGCACGGCTCTACTTACTAATTTTCTATACTTCATAACTTTTTATTTGTATTGATTGCCATCTACTTCCCTCTTTTTCCATTTGTGTCTGTGTATAAGTTTCTAATTGCTATATTCACTTTTCTACTGAACTGGGATTGGCTTTTATCTAAAGCTGTCCTCTTTCTTGATTGTGGAATTGTGACTTTTTGGCAATCTAATAAACTTTTCTTAAAGAGCATACAATTTTCCCAATTTCATTTATATTTTCCCTCAGTCTAGGGAAATTATCCCTTTAAAGCACCATGTATATAAATACACAAACTAATTGGGGCTGTCTTTTGTTTACCCGTATTGAATGTAATCAGGTCACTATAACTGGTCCCTAGGAAACCACCCACATCCAGTCCCAGTGATTAATTTATCTTTATCATAATGAGGTTCAAAATAGAGTTACTTCATGCTAGATGCAATATTTTTGTAGTGATACACCATTAGGGACCTGATGTTCAGAAAGTGCTGAGCACCCACTTTCTGAAAATCAGGGCTTTTTACTGTGCTTCAAATTAGATGCCAAAAAATTGAGCCACCCAAAAATCA
Organism: Mesoclemmys tuberculata; assembly: GCA_007922155.1. Classification (NCBI taxonomy): domain Eukaryota; kingdom Metazoa; phylum Chordata; order Testudines; family Chelidae; genus Mesoclemmys; species Mesoclemmys tuberculata. Next base: position 41,210,341 of record ML675629.1, read on the forward strand.
CTAGATACTTTCTAAAACTTTGGTCTAAATTCTTAGATACAGAAGCAGTTTCAGTATGAATTTTAAGAAGAATGCTCAGTTCACAGGAGAGCCCTAAAGAATGGAATGTAGCTAACATATTATTAAAGATGGATCTAAAAATATAACTATCTTTTTTTTTTTAATTTCAGTAATGGGCAAAGTCTTAGGAATTATTTTAAGAGATTAAATATATATCCAAGGAAGGTCACGCTTTCTTAATTTGTTTAAAAGATGGAACTGCCCAAGCAGATTTAGAGAATGAAACAAACATCATGTTCTCTACACTGCAACCTTGTTATAACTTTCTTGGATTTAAAGCAACTGTACATTGACGCACATTAGAAGGATAACTTTTTGCAATGCTTGCATTTTTTTAGGTCTCAGTAGTGTAAAATGGGGGTTGATTTTCAGAAGACATTGGGCAAGTTGTTAGAAATGAATTTTTAAAGCCTGATTACTGTGCCCCTCCTCCTCCTCACATTCCTCCCACACTCACTCAGAACAGTCTTTCTATATCTGGAAGTCCCCTTTTTACTATTAATTACTGTTATTTATTTCTACATGTATTACAATCATTAATGGATAAATAGGGCAGCTATCCTTCCCAGACTGCTGCATCTGGTCACTCTTACACCTTAGATACAGTTTTAGAACCACGGATTATAAAAGAGTCATGACGGTCCTTTAAAAAAAATCAAACCTGATGAATATAATGAGGCTGTGTCAAAAAGGGAGCCAAGCTTGTCTGATGAAAAAAGGTTGATGAGAGATTGGGAAGACTGAAGTGTGCTCAACTCGTCAATAAAGGAATGGAAGCTATTGAGCCTTGTGATTGGGTGAACCATAGGGGATGGAAAGTTAACTGACACAATGGTAGGGGGAATGAGGAGGAGGACAGGCCTTCCTGAGGGAGCGTGGGTGATCTCCTATTTCTCCTTGCCTGACAGGAGTTGTCTATTTTGCCCTGAAAGCGGTTTGCCAAGGGCATTCAACCATCTTCAGGCTTGCAACAACTCATAAAGGAAGTGGGTTCCTCCACTTTATGGAGCCCATTAATATGGAATAAACTGTACTCACAACTTAAGGGAAATCCACCTGGGGTAGGAGGTAATGTTACTTACGGGTTGTATGGTGTTACTGAGATACCCACTCCAAATCAATCTTCCCCTTCCCTTTATGTTTCCTCTATATTTCCCCTTGTAAAAAAAGTATACCTAGATTGTTGGTTCATCCATTATGGAGGTGTCAGAAGACTATGAGATATCAGGTTAGTTATAGGGATAAGCACGGGATTGGTGATAGTCAAAACCTCATAGGGAGGCAAAGTAGGGTTCTGATTACCTGAAACAGTCAGGTGGAGGCACCACCAGTTAGCAGTTAAGAACCCAGGCCATTGAAACCCACTGCAGCCAAAGCAGAGGAACACCAGGTAAGAGCTCCTGTTGATGGTTAGCAGCCCGTAAGTGTGTGGTGACCCATACCCCCAACACAATCCGCGTACATTCCTGGAGGCACAACTGCGATTGTGAAGAGAAAAAACAAAACCCTCCTTATTATGCCCTCTGTTGGTCTGCATGGATAGAGGACAAGTCCTTGAGTGGCATAAAGAGAATGAAGTAGACCCACAATAGCTGTGAGGGTGGCAGGTTTTGTCAAAAAGTACCTCCAGAGCACAGACTGTACTGGCTGTGGCTACAGTAAGGCCTTGGGAAAGATCCGCTTCCATGGCAGAACCTATCCAGAGGAAGAACAGAGATGGTATGCCTTATGTGCTGAGTCTAAGAGGTTTGATGTGAAGATGGTACCCAGGCAATAATTGTGGATGAAGAGGGGATGCAGTGGACTCTACAAGGCATAGGCACTATGCTAATTATGCCCCTTATGCCACAGGATGAGTCATCTGATTTTGAAATTCACAGTTTGATCCAGAAAATGGGAAAGGAGGAAGGTCTGAGGGCATTGTATAGTGCTGCACCATCTTCTCACCCTCTAACAGAAGATTAATTCCTGAAGGCCATTACCCAGGCCATGGGACAAGAGGTAGTTCTCAAAGCTGGAACTGGTAGTTATCAGTTAACAATTATCATTTATCAGTAAATGTTAGCTAAGAACATTTTCAGGGATAAAACCTACACCCCTGCACATGAGGAAGAATTAAAAGACTGGTCATGCTGTTCAGATGAACAGTAATGAGCATGCTCCAAAAGGAAAAAAAAGTACAGTAGAAAGTTTGAGAGGCCCTTTTGTTGGCTCTATCAGGTCACTCACAATCAATAACACTGAGCAACTATGGCTGAATATATCTCAACCTTAGAGGGTGTATTTGAAAGCACTGAAAGTGGAGCGGATGTTGTATTATAATTACAGACCAGCCATCAGGAACCTGGAGAGAAGCTCTTGGTATCTGGCATGAATGGAGTGACTCCTGCAAAGTGCGTTGTAGGAAGTGATTTGGATCACCTCAGACTGAAGCAAGAGTTAAAGGGTGCTAGACATGCTGGATTGATGCTGCTCCAGCTCCAATTAGAGGATAGAAAAGGACTCCTCCATCTTTCACTATAGTGATGAAAGAAATCAGAGAGTAGGAAACTCAGGACTCTGAAGATCACCCATTCCAAGGGACTAGAGTGAGGTGACCATAAGATGAAACAAATAGCTGAGTTGCAAGAGAAAGTAGCTGACCTGACAGTGAACCAGCACTCTGTAACATCTCCCCAACAAATGATGAGAGTTTGGGACTTTTTGCCCCCAGAGCAAGGCAAGATGGACAGCTGTACCAGAAACGCAGGGTCGATAAAATGATAGAACATCCCCCTTGGAGCCCACGCATTTCTGTTATCGATGTGAAGAGAATGGGCACAGCTATGAGGCTGCCCAAATCCTGTAAACCCCTGGAAAGCTGAGGAACAATGTAAAGTGCTCTATGTCAGCAAAACAGCAGGAACCTTCAGAGGAATCAGGTACAGGAGCAGGCTGGGTCCCCAACCACCTTCGATCTCTCCAGCTCAAAAGATGTGAAGGCTGAGTCTTTGCCGCCAACTATGCCAGACTTGTCTGTAGGACTGTGTGGACCAAAGTCTAAGGTTGGAGTAACTGTTGAGAAAATGTTCTAGGTGTTCTAGATAGTGGCACTCAGGTCACTATCTTCTAACTCTTTTACCAGCAACAAATTTTACCCATCTTCCCCAAAGCCTCTAGCTGGGTTGCCCACATGTGGATTAGGAGTTTACCGGTGCCCATACTGGAGATATGTGCTTGTAAAATTAAAATTCTGAAAGGATGTAGCTGGAATTGAGAAAGAGATAGACGCTCTTGCTTTCAGCAGTCCATCCATGGGAACTCTGAACCAAGTGCTGTATAGTGTAGGAACAAAGGCAGCCATGTTTGGAGTCTTGGCTCAGCTATACAAAGAGTTTGCTGGACCTAAGTATGCACAAAGCCTGAAGATCCATGCACTGTTTGGAAGCATAGCAAGCTAAAGAGGGACAGCAAGACCAGTGTGTACTTGGAGGACTGGTGGGAATAGTCAAACTAAGATATGGGCCTCCAGTTATTATTCATACTAGGAAAACCCATCTAATGGATGGAATAGCTCAAGTGGATCAGAAGGCCACCAATCAGTTAATCCTTGTTGAAACCCCGATACAGATTAGCTGCCAAATAGATTGATGGTGAAGAAAAGTGTAGCCAAAAACCTCATCTCATATAAAAGTGTCAGTAAAGCTATCAGTGGCTAATGAAACTGAGCAACCATTCACTATCCCTTGGGGAACTGTGTTAGCACAAGTATACAAGCACAAGTATACTTGACTGTCCTCAGCAGGACATTTGACCCAGAGAAGTTGAAGTTTGGGAACTCCCTGATTCGTCTGCTGTGGAAAGAGATTGACGTGGAAACTAGCACAAAGAGCCCAAGGGTTCTCCACTTTGAGTGGGATGTGGGTTGTGCCAAGGGGCTAAACATCACATTCAGCTGAAAAATGATAGGTCTTTCCTTGAAAGATCAAGGAGGTTAGCACATCCTGATGTCGACAATGTTCTGAAACATATCCAAGAGCTGATGTTCAGGAATCCTAGAAGTCCTTAGCCTTCCCAGTTGTTGCGGCCAGAAAAAAAGAAAGAATGGGGATGTACACATGTGCATAGATCATCATACTTTGAATAGATGTACAATCTCTGACCAATATACCACTCCACTAGTAGATGATGTCTTAGACTGCCTAACCAGAAGCTGTTGATTTTCTATTTTGGATTTGAGTATCCACTTATCAAATAGCCATTGGAACAGCTGACATGAAAAGTCTGCCTCCATTTATCCACTCAGATGCTTCAAATTTCAAAGAATGCCCCTGGGGAATATCTGGGGCCACAGACACATTCCAGCAGTTCATGGACCAGACAGTTAGTGACATGAACCTTCTGGAAGCCCTACTGTATCTGGATGACTTGATAGCATTTAGTCATGTTTTCAAAGAGTATGAAGAATACTTGTTGAAAGTGTTGGTCTGCCTTCAAGAACAAGGGTTGAAGCATCTGTTGATAAATGCCAATTTTGTCAAGAAAAAAGTAAAGTATATAGGGCGTATTGTCTTTCGAGATGCTGCAGATCTGGACAAGCTGGAAACCTTGAGAACATGGCCAAGACCCAAAACCATGAAAGAATCACAGAGCTTCTTGGGATTCTGCAATTATTATAGGTGATTTGTAGAGGGATTTTCTGCCCTTAAATGAGTTTACTAAGCAGTATCCTCCCACTAGAAAAGGTCAGGCTCTGCAACCAGATGCAAGTATTACAGAGTCAGAGAATCCTTTGGAAGCCAATGGACTCCAGATTGTGAGAATGCTTTTCAGATGTGAATAGATGCACACTCCTGTGCTAGCTTTTACGGATAATAAAAATTGTATCTACTACACTTTGATGTTAACATGGAATGACTTAAAGAAGTCATCTACCAAGAATATCCAGATGGATGGAAACCAGCTGCCTATGCCAGCAGGGGTCTAGCATCATTGGAGAAGAACTATCCATTTCACAAACTAGAGTTCTTTGCATTAAAGTGGGCTGTGAATGAGAAATTCCATGATTATCTCTATGGAGCAAAATTCAGTCTGTACTGATAACAATTCCTGAACTGACATCCTGAAGTCAGCCTATTTGAATGGCATAAGGCATAGGTGGTAAGCAGAATTGGCTACCTATGATTTCCAAATACAGAACTGGCCAGGACATGTGAACTTGGATGCTCATACACTATCCCAAAGGCCAACAGAAAGAGGTCACCAGACCAGGAATGGATTGACATCCCAACTCCTGGAGCGAGAGATTTGTGTAAGACGGCTGACAGGCCAGCCTACTTATGCCCCAGTGAACCAGTTTAGGGCCATCAAGGTGCTCGGAGTCCCTCCCAATGCTCTACTTGAGGTGTATACAAATGCCATCCATCTCGATCTTACTTCATTACCCAGATTGCACTGGCAAGATATCTACACTGATCAGTTTAGGGATCCCTAGCCTGAAAGTGATCCTGATTGCCAAAAGACTGGGGAGACATGTGCATACCTTACAGAATATCCATCCAGATACCAAACTTGATTTGGAGACAGAGAGACTGGTTGACATTGAAAGGAGGCCTATTATATCAAAACACTAGGGACACACTTCATCACCATCATCATCAGCTGATGTTGCTAGGAGAATTCAGGGACCTAGTGCTGAAGTCCTTGCATGGTGGAAGAGGTCATTTTGGGTAAACCAGACATTTCAGATGGTAAGAATGTTCTCTTGGCTTAGATTAGCGAGGGATGAAGAGGAATATTATTAGAAACAATGAGAGTCCTATAGCACCTTAAAGCCTAACAAATTTCTGTGGGCATAAGCTTTCATGGGCTGCAACCCATTTCATCATGCCTCTGACAAAGTTGGTTGCGGCCCACGAAAGCCTATGCCTGCAGAAATTTGTTAGTCTTTAAGGTGCTACAGGACTCTCATTGTTTTTGCTGTATACAGACTAACATGGCTACCCCTCTGAAATAGTATCAGAATTACACCAGATGTTTAGCTTAGAAGATGTTAGCAAAAGCATCTGCCCAGTTAGTTAACATGCAAAATAAAAGACCCATGGATATAGTGTGTATTGACTTTCTGTCCTTAGAACCTGACAACGAAAGGAACACTAACATATTAGCGTAACATTTCACTTGATAAGCACAAGCATTGCCCTGAAAGATCAGTGGGCTACCACTGTAGCCAAGATATTATGGGACAAGTACTTTGGCCTGCCAGAATCACTCTGATCAGTAGACTTATCAGAGAACTATTACCAATAATTGGGATAAAGAAATCCTGGACAGCCAGAACGTTTCAATAAGCCTGTTCAACGTTGAACAGGCTTGGACTCTTAGCCTGATATAAAAGCACAAATGGAGGCAACACATTTCACAATTAGTACACACTAATAACTGTACCAGGAACGATGCTACTGGATACTCCCCTTATTATCTAATGTTTGGAAGGGAAGTGAGACTACCAGCGGATATTTCTTTTTTGGAGTGACACCAGATTGAGGTGACCTTGAGACATATCTCCGATATATAAAGAAATGAAAGCAACAGTTTGAGAAAACCTATTGACTGGCTACAGATGCAGCAGTGAAGACAACAACTCCGAATAAGACCAGACATGAAGGAGCAAGAACAACTCTCAGGCGACCAGTTTTTGATAAGAAACTTGGCAGTAAAAGGGAAGAACAAACTGGAAGACAGTTTCTGATTTCCATCTATCAGATCATTCAGCAATTACCTGGGATTCCCATATATTGGCTCCAGACAGAAGGAAGGAAAGAGAGATGTCAGAACTCTTCACAGGAATCACTTTTGCCTATTGGGCAGTTGGTATGGTTCCCTGAAAGTGAGCCTGGGCGAGTATGGCAACTAAGCCTATTACTAGAAATCAGGATGTTCCACATAACTATGATGGTCTGGCTGTGACTGAACAGGGACATGAACATGAGATTATCTCTGGAGATGAATCCGATGCCTGGGGTTTAACTACTTTGCCAACTGCACAGAGTCTAGGGTCCCAATACTCTCTATAGGTCCCCTGAAGTATAGCCTCCAGTGGGAAATACAGCTGCAGAGGGTGAGGTGTCCTTAGTGATGCCCAAAATGATGAGGGGACAAGTCTATTCCTTCCACCGGTCCCCTTTTTTGAGTTGTTACCGCAGTGTTTGCTGACTGAAAGAAGGTTAAGGCGCAAGCTTCACTATCATGGCTGTTACCCAAGACCTTCTTCATCCTAATCATGAAAGATGTCCTGACCAGTCTAGCCCAGAGAGAGAGAGAGCCAAATGGCATCTCCACTGCCAGCAGCTTTTGCTAAATTCCAACCACCACCTGGGATATGAGCCTTTGTCCCCTTCCCCTCCCCCCTGGGTTTTTTTCCTTTCCCGATCTTTTCTTCTGTTTCCTATCGCAGACCTTTTCCTTATCTGTGTAATAAGAGTCTGGCTTAGCCAGCCAATGCTGGATATTTTGCAATACTGCTCTAAAACTATCAGAAGGAGGCAGGTAAATGTGATGCCCTAACCAGCAGGATGCCAGTAAATGCTAGCTCAATGAGCGCATGTATGATTATAAGTAGCAGTGTAGCCATGGAAGCACGGGCAGTGGCAGCCGTCATGCCAAGTACGTGCACATGGAGTTTGAGCAGGTTTGTACTCAGTATATGTAAGTTGCGCTGTTGCTGCCTCTGCTACCACGGCGACATTGCTGTCTGTGCTCGCGCTAGCTCTCATTGAACTAGTGTGAGTAGGTGTGCGCAAGCTGGGAATCACACCCCTAACTCACGGTGTAGCTGTAGCCTGAAAACCAACATCAAAGACAAAAGGGACATTTTCTATCTTTTGGGTCTTTTCTCACCCTCTAAAAGACTGTTAAACAAGGGGAATTATTTCTAAAAACTCTCTTCAACTAAACGGAAAGGGAAGAAGGCATGTTGTTAAAATGAAAGCTTTACATAATACTATACATTTCAAATGCTTTAGCTGTTTTTCTCTCTTCTCTGTTATTATTAAAAAAAGGTTAAAATGGATTTTAATGGTGTGTTGGCCATGCTACTAAGCAGTTTGAGGTCTTGTTATACTAAACCCCAAACCTCCTTTAAAACTATTTATTCTTGGACAGTTTTGGGATTATCTTTTCTCTTTAGGTCCTTTAGTCTATCTCAAAACAACACCTCCATTCTTGAATTATCTAGCTCCCTCCTAAAAGAGAGCTGGGCCTACGCACTCCACCTCCTTCCAATGGCTGGCTTGCTTTCCTGCTTCTCATATCAACATTCTTCCCTTTCATCTAATTCTGCCCCCATTTCAGGCTTCGCTGAGCCGAAAGACCATGAAAGCTGCTCCTACGTAACAACTCTTTATGTGTTGGATCTAGCTGCACTGTGAAGAGGTCAGTTAATTTCCTTGGTAAGCAAACCTAACAAAAAATAATACCATAATATATTATCGAATTTTGACATCTGTGGGCAGGTGATGAGAATAGTTGTAATCTAGAAGCCTTTTATCAGGTGCAGAATTAGCTTTTTTTTGGTAAAGCTTGAAAAGACACCCAATCTATGATCAAAAACATTTTAAGAACCTCAGGGTGGTTGATCAATTGGATTTCTTTTTAAAAAATATTGCCATAAATGTGCATGTCATTCAGCTTTACTGGAGGTGAATGAAACAGTCTAGATCTTCTGTCGTTACACAGAATTGTGGTAGAATAGTTATTCTGTAGGAGGAGAAAAATGACAGATAACTTGACTTTTGAGTAGCTAACAGGAAAAAAATTGCAACCCTAATTCTTCGCACTCCAATTATATACTATAGTGTAGTATAGTGCAGGTTACTTCAATTATCTACAGGTTTAGCATCCTTGATGCCAATATCAAAATGCAGAATAAAAAAGCTAGAAAGCCACAATGAGTGAAACCCTGTATTTTCCCTAGTTTTCTGCTATTTTTCCTTTTTTTGGGTAAAAAGATCTAATTGAACTTTCAAAAGGGCTTTTATGAACAGTCAGACACAAAGCACAGCTGAATTTTAACGCCATTGTGTCTTTCCTGGGGGCTCCTTTACGTAGCTCCTTGGTAATGAAAAAGGCAATGATATATGTAAATAGCACGAGTTTACTTGCAGAAAACCTTTAATCTTCTCTGAGCCATTTCACAAGCTATTAGAGTGCTGTACAAAATGTAAAAGGATTTCATTCCAAATTCTCTTCCTGCCAACAATTCAAAGTATACGCTGTACGTCCCTATGTCTTGTTATGAATATTGAAATTGCTTTAACAATTCTTTGAAATAAAAAGAACTTGTGCACTGACATTAGGATAAGTTGCCATCCCCAGTACTTTGATTTTCATTAGCGAATGAATTTGTAGATAATATTAAAAGCAATATTTTGCACTCTTTTCTATTTTTCCAAATTAGCAGCACATTTGTATATTAATATTAATCCATTCAGAACTATCAGCTAAGCATATTTAAAGAGCTTAGATTTTGCATGGATTTTGGCTTGATCTTCATATATATGATAAATATGCTAATCTAATGTAACAATCCCACAAGATGGTAAAAACATCCTTTCTATGTACAGAAAATAGAGGTAATGAAACCACTTTCAAATATTTCTCAGTTTGTCACTATTCTATTATTTTTATGGCCTTCACCATGGTATATCACCATGGAAACTGAGTTCGTAGGTCATCCATGCCTAAAATTCCCTTCAGAATTAAAGGACTCTAATCAGCAAGATGTCTGGAAAGAAGTGATTGCTGCAAATCCTAAGTGTAGTACTTCAGAAACTTAATTTTGTCTCCACTGTGATTACAGAACTTGGACATCAGACTTGCCAGGGTTCTCTTAAAACTTTGCATAAGACCACACTGGATCATAAAGATATTGTCTAGTTTCTAACTGTATTAGTCTCTGCTAATGGACAGACTGAGGTCTCTTTACATTTCATGGAGATCACATACCTAACAAAATTGAGTATCACTGATCAAGGCAGTGCCTGAATGCCCCAATAACTGATTAGAGAAAGAAGAGATGGCTTTATCTATCTCTCTTTCTCTTCTCTACTCTCAGGTTCTTTTTATGCTCTGCTTGTTTATGACAGCCATATAAGCAGTCCTCAGCCTGAAAATATGGCATGTAAGCAGAAGTCATCACATTGGTTTCATATATTTTAAGCAAAAAGCAACAGGCAGTTACTATAATTGTTACATTTGTCATTGAACGGTTATTGTTGATCAGTCATCTCCACCTTGCTTTCAATCTTCTTAAGACACACACTATTATCCTACCCCTGCTGAGTGTAGAGATGAATTGGGTCTCACTAGCTTTGTGTAATCAGGGAATGGCTTCTTTAGCCACAGAAAATGGGTACGTAGGGTCACCCAGAGTCAATTATTGTCAATATTACTTGATTGGAACAGATTCCCCCACCCTGTCCATTGTTTAAAAGTTCCACAGTTTTTGAAAGTTTGAACTTCATGTGCTTTACCTGGCCAGCTTATGTACATGCCACAATAATCCTCAATATCGGCATCACCATTGACCTTCCTTCCTGGTCTCTTTTCTATGGATGGGGTAGAATGGGGAGAGGAAACGAATGAGCATATGGCTGCTGCTGATAGCTACTATTCATAAGACATAAGAATGGCCATTCTGGGTCAGACCAATGGTCCATCTAGCCCAGTATCCTGTCTTCCGACAGCAGCCAATGCCAGCTGCTTCAGAGGGAATGAACAGAACAGATAATCATCAAGTGATCCATCCCATTGGCCATTACCTGCCTCTGGCAAACAGCTATCCCTGTCTATGCTGGCTAATAACCATTGATGGACCTATCCTCCATGAACTTATCTAGTTCTTTTTTGAACCCCATTATAGACTTGGCCTTCACAACATCCCAAGGAGTTCCACAGGTTGACTATGTTGTGTGAGGAAATACTTTCTTTTGCTCATTTGTTCTTTTATTCATTTTGTTTGGTGACCCCTAATTTTTGTGTTATGAGAAAAGGATTAAACAACACTTCCTTATTCACTTTTCCACACCAGTCATGATTTTGTAGACCTCGATCATGTCCTCCCTTAGTCGTCTTTTCCAAGATGAAAAATAAGACTTCAGTCTTATTAATCTCTCCTCATATGGAAGCTTTTCCATACCCCTAATCATTTTAGTTGCCCTTTTCTATACCTTTTTTAGTTCTAATATCTTTTCTGAGATGGGCCAACTGATATGCATGCAGTATTGAAGATGTAGGCATACCAGGGATTTATAAAGAGGCAATATGATATTTTCTGTCTTATTATCTATCTTTTTCCTAATGAGTCCCAACATTCTGTTAGCTTTTTTGACTGCTGCTGCACGTTGAGTAGACATTTTTCAGAGAACTATCCACAATGACTCCAAGATCTCTTTCTTGAGTAGTGGTAGCTAATTTAGACTCCCATCATTTTATATGTATAGTTGGGATTATGTTTTCCAGTGTGCATTACTTTGCATTTATCAACAATGAATTTCATCTGCCATTTTCTTGCCCAATCACTCAATTTTGTGAAATCCCTTTGTTTATTCCAATTGTTTAAATCCTTCAGTGATTTCAGGGCCATGGGCCCCCTTATACACACAAACCTTGCAACATGATATTGTGCCATGCAAAGCTCCAAGACACCATCACCGCACCTTGGGATTACCTGACACCAAAATAGTACCCAACCACTAGTCTCCAGGGTAGCTAGCTGCCTCAAGGCAACAGATATTCGTGTTGATCAAAGCTCTCAGTTTCCTGGAGCTGCTGCAATGTCAGGACCAGCCAGCCACAGAAGTATAGAAAAGTCAGTCTTCATTGTAAAGTTATGTTGCTATTGCTGCTTACCCAACATCTTGAGACCAAGTTTAGTTACCAGCAGCCTGTGGTCATGATCTAGACCCAAAAGCAGCACTCCACCGAGAGTACCTTCAGCATTGTAGAAAGCCAATTCCTCTGAGGATGAATGTGCGCACCAATTGCCACAAAATCTTTGTGAATTTCTGGTCTCTCTCTATCTGATATCTACAGTATTTCAGAAACACCTTCCACCAGCTTGCTTCAGGTATCTCACAACTCCTTTTTAAAAAGACTCCTGCAGAAACCTTTATTGATGAGCAAAAATGAGACTACGTCTTTCACAATTCCTTTCAGGAGGATGGAGCTAGACTGTTCTCAATGGTGGCAGATGACAGAACAAGGAGCAATGGTCTCAAGTTGCAGTGGGGGAGGTCACAGTTGGACATTAGGAAAAAGTTTTCCACTAGGAGGGTGGTGAAGCACTGGAATAGGTTATCTAGGGAGGTGATGGAATTTCCATCTTTAGAGGTTTTTAAGATGTGGCTTGACAAAACCCTCACTGGGATTATTTAGCTGGGGTTAGTCCTGCTTTGAGCAGGGGGTTAGACTAGATGACCTCCTGAGGTCCCTTCTAACTCTAGTATTCTATGATTCAGCTCTCTGAAGGCCTTTTCTAGCCTATTCAAGTTTTTATACACCCATCACCAACACCATATCCGAGCCCCTTCCATTGAGCTACCTGACCAATATCTGTCATATGTTGTTCTTTCACTCTTCCTCTTCACATGGGAAATTGTGAGAATTTTTAAATTTAATCTACATACCTACATAAATGTAATCTATGGAGTATGCTGACATTAGCAATAGCAAAGATGAAGAAGTATGTTCTGCTCCAAGTGCAAGGCAGACAGAAGTTTTTGGTTGTTCTTAGTTTGTGTGGGAGTTTATTACACCATCTTGGACCAGCCACCAAGAAACCTCCATCCCCTTCACAGACAAGTTTTACCTTTGTAGTGAACCATTCCATTATGCCTGAGGAGTGGAAGTGTTGACTGCAGTCTTCACCACCAATAAGGTTACTCAGGTCCTTACAAATGCCTTTCTGTTCAATGGACGCACATGAAATCTGTTGATATTGGCTGTGGTTTATAGTATTACACAGGTAAATTCAAATAGCCCTGTCTAACCCAACATGCTTTTTCTGGATTTGAAGTTAAAGGAAAAGATTAAAGCAATTCTATCTTCTTTTTTGTCCTTTGAAGACTTGTGGTGAGCTGATTAGCTTGGAAGGCCAATTTACAATGAATTCAAAAATTACAAATACAGTGCAAGTATCCATCAAATGTGCAAGTCTAGTCTGTGTGGGGGAAGCTCTGTATAAAGGAGCACAAGGGAGAGAAGTATTAACAAGGAGTTTTCCCTCTGATTTTTCATCAGGCAACCACCAGGTAAAATAGCCTACCATGCCCACATGATGGCTTCTAGCCACCTGCTGGTTCTCTGCTTTAGACTATAATTCAGCATGATGGTGAAATATGTTTGAAGCCTTATATTTTTACAACGTAAAGTTCTGCTTTGTTAGATAACACAGGAGATACCTTAATTTTATCCTTTACTTTTTGATGTAAGAAATGAAAATTTGCAAGGAAAAAAAGTGTCCTAATTGTGAGATTTGCTATACTGAAGAATAATTCATCAAGCCCCCTTGCTTGAGTCATTTTTAACTGAACTGGACAAAGCATTAGACAATATTTTGCACTGGTAAGGGGATGGACTATCAATTTTCCATGATTCTACCGCGTTGTAAGCAGCGCCATGCTTTTCAATTCTCAGTGGCTGCTAACCATTAGCATGGAAGTTACAGGATGTCTATCTGAAGAGATTTTTCAGAGAATAATCACTTTGTTGCATTGTCTAAGAACAGTGCAGTCTGTTATCTGGCTACTGAAAAAATGGCATATACTCAGATCTAAAGTTCCAGAGGGGTAGCCGTGTTACTCTGTATACAGCAAAAATGAGAGTCCTGTAGCACCTTCAAGACTAACAAATTTCTGCGAACATGAGCTTTCATGGGCTGCAACCCACTTCATCAGATGCATGAAGTGGAAACCACAGATAGGAGGTATATATATATATACTTCCAAGGGTGAGAAACATAACAACGGGGAGGGCAAGTGATAAAGTGCATTGTTATTTTTCTCATTGTTATGTTTCTCCCTCCTATCTGTGGTTTCCACTTCATGCATCTGACAAAGTGGGTTGCAGCCCACGAAAGCTTATGCCCACAGAAATATGTTAGTCTTTAAGGTGTTACAGGACTCTCGTTGGTTTTACTCATAGATCTAGTATTCATCTATTTAGAAGTACTTCATTATTTGATTTTAATATGTTCTAGTAACTCTATTTGCAAAGTGTTAATGAGAAAAGAATTGGGCCCTAAATATTGATTCAGCAGCTGACGGAGCTACTTAGTTACGAAAGTACTGTAACTAAGTTATAAGTTAGAAATTGAGTTCTGCTAATTGGGTTTATCTTTGTACATTAATTATACTGTAGCTGTGATGGAGGCGTTTGGCCCACACTAGCATGGATGGGTTAAAGTGGCAAGAAAAACCAATTAGCTGTAGGCTGCACCTGCTGGGGAGCTGAGGGGCAATGAGGCAGAGAACAAAGTTCACCTGGGCAGGAACAGGCAGGACTTCTCTAAAGGCTAGAAGTCAAGGATGGAGAAGGCTGCAGTGAGGTGAGCCTGCAGTTGCATTCGCTAATACAAGGGAGATCGTATGAGCCTGAGCAAGACAGGATAGGAGGCAGTCCAAGGAATGACCAGTAAGTTATGAGAGGGAAAACCTAAATTGTTGGTTTGAGGGTCCCTAAGTTGGAACCTGGTGTAGAGGGTGGGTACAGGTTCCTCTACCAGCCACAGAAGGTGTGGCAGAGTCAGCATGGTGGAGATGGAGACTGCCTGAGACCTTGAAGAAGGAGATTCTTAATACTCCAAAAGGGGAGGACTCTTGTGACATGGCCTGAGGGCTAAACCACAAAGGAGAGGCACTACAGCTTCTGATGAGCAAGAGAGGCGCTGCAGTGCAAGCAACTGACTCTATCGGCTGAGTGACTCCTGGATGAAGTGTGGACAGTGGTGAACTAATTCCCCAGATGAGCCATGAGGAGGCGCTGCTGAATGGTGAGTAGCAGACCCTGTTACGCCAGCAAATCCATCAAAGAACTGTAATATATTTCCCTATATGTTACACGTATGGAGAGCATTAATATCTTGTTGCCATGGGTCAAACCCAAGACTTTATTCCAAGCCTAGGCAAAATAACCTTTCAAGTGACGACATGACACAACTTTCAGTATCTATTCACCTAAGAGGTGAATGTCATATGTCATTTATTCAGAATGCACAAATTATATACACTGCATGAGGAGGAAAGTTCTTAAGGCCCCCTGCTCCACTCTGCATATTGCGCACCTTCCATGGAAAGAGGGAGTTACACCTCTGCCACATGCTTCCTTTCTCCCCAACCCTTAAAAACCCTATCTGTGGTGTTGCAGGGCCGGGGAGTTGTAAGATGCAAGCAAGCACCTTAAGATTCTCCCACACAATCTCCACAGGAATGGAAGTGGCTGAGTAGTTAAGGAACTAGCCTAGGACCCCTAAGACTTTGTTCAAGTCCATGCTCTGCCACAGACTTCCTCTGACTTTGGACCTCAGTTCTGCAGCTGTAAAACTGGGGATAACACTTCCCTTTTCCGCTGAGGTGTTGTCAGGATAAATGCATGAATGACTGATGTGCTCAGCAGCTACAGTGATGGGGGCCATAAGCAAATAGATAGGAAAACACACTGAAAGTTCATACAGTCTAGGACAGTGCTCACTGAATGAGCAGCTTGAACAATAAGGTTAAAATATTGTCTATGTGGGCCCCACGCCTTATTTCTTCCACATTATTCAGACAATGCTCTGAAGACAGAATTAATTTCCTCCTGGACTTTTCCATGCCACTCCTCACTATGGCATCTGAGGGCTTCACAAACATTAATTTATCTTCACAACACTTTTGTGAGCTGAAAGGATGCTATTGTCCACATTATACAGATGGGGAGCGGAGGCACAGAGAGATTAGGATCAAAAGTGCCTGCTAATTTTAAGTGCCCAGTTTGAGACATCTAGGACCTGATTTTTCAGAGTGCATAGCATTATATGTACAAAGCACTGCTCCTTGGAGCTTCAGCTGCAGCTGTAAGTAGTGAACACTTCTGAAAATCAGACACTAGGGACAAATTGGGCACTCAGAAATTGAGAAACACACAATTAGCAACCCTCTTCCCCCTGAAAGTCTAAGCAAATTTTCTAGCATCACACTTCACACATGAACTCTGTGGCAGAGGCAGGGATAGAATCCAATTCTCCTGGAAAAAATTCCACTGCCTTAACCATGAGACTGTTCTTTCTCTTCCTGCACTCCCCTGCCTGACTCACTTCAGACCTTTCAACTGCTGCAACAAAGGAGGCAGGGATCCTACAGGCAATAGCCTCCTTCACTAAACAACCTAGATTCTTCCCTAGAGCAGGTCCAGCATGTGCACTGATTCAGGGCAGAATCCTGTGGAAAAAATAATATGGACAATGCCAAGTTAAGTTTGCCCACCTAGACTTGACAATGTGCCTCAAACTTGATTTCAAGAGATGACCCATAGAGGTCAGAGTTTAGTGCAATCTCTCACGCCCACCCAGTCCATGGTCTCTCTTACAGCACTGTCAACAAGAGTGACATTTATGATGATATGGCATATTTGTTGACAGTGCCCCTTTGTTGCAATAGTTTGTCTCATACACACATGTGCACCCACTAATGCCTAGACAGAGGCCACTAATTAATTTACCATATATCTAACAAGAGCCATCAGAGGATCACTCAGTAACTACCAAGATGGAATTAAATTGACAACCTAGAGTGCTAAATCTGTTGCCCTAAAATCATCCAGATCCACTGGCCAATTTGTATTGCTTACCATCAAACAGATGGTGCCTTGAATTGGGACACCTACTTTATAGGGTCTAACGTACCTACAGTACAATGCATCCTGCTTCCGTGCTGTGGTAACCAACGTACCTGCCCTTAAACTATGTGGTTTTAATTTTAAAAAAGAATACTTGAATAAGATTATTAAAAGATTTCCATTTAACATGAGAAAGATAACTGAAATTCTGAATCTTCCCACTGCTTTTATATCAACATACTCTAAAGCTGTGACAGCAGTGGTGTCTGGGTGTGAGTCATAGGTGAATGGCAGATAATTGAACAGATGTGATGCCACTGTTAGTTCATTTTTCTGACAGGATTGAGACCATATTTATAATTAAGCAAAATGCAACTCTCCTCCTCTCCTAATTTCTGTTTTCCAGTCTAAAGAGAGACAAATTAGTGTAGACTGGTAAGGGAATTATGGTAATAGACACAGCTGCTTCAATGATAACTGGATGTATGTTGTTAAATTTAGATTTAGTGCAGATTAAACTCATTACTATCTCTTACACAGAATCATCAAATATGGCTGAATATTGGAACCAACTGGTAGAAAAGGAAAGCTTTGTTTCCAGACGTTGCTACAAAAACAACAACCCCATTTATTCTCATCTCAATTCTTTGCCAATCCTATCAGAGTTCTGATAGAATTGCACCTGGTTTTGGAATGGTTAATAAATTAACTCAATATTTCTCTGTTGTATTGTGCTGAGTATTCAAATATTTGAGGAAAGAATAATTGATAGATATAGATGCAAAAGTACCAAAAATGGTAGGATGACTAAATCCACAATTTAAATGAAAACTAGATGTAAGAGTTTGGTTGCATCCTAGGATGAGGGGGACTTCCCACTTCTCATGAAACATCTTCAGGAATAGATGAGACAATAGTGGGAAACCTTTTAGTATTGCTTCCCCTTTGAAAGATTGTAAAAAATGGTCTCCAAAAGATTTCCGCAACTGTTTGGCCACTCCAGTGAATACATTTATTTATGGAGAATAAATTAGATTAGCCTATTGTGCCTATGAAGCACAGATGAAAAAATCCTAAGAACCTACATGACATGAATAAAGTGGAAGTTCACCCAGTTTCTGAACATTCAGCCTTAATATTTATTATTTGATCCTGAGCTGCTAACAGTTGACCTGTTGAGTCCATCAATGAGAAACTGACACACACACAAAAAATCAACAATGTGCTTTGCAGTTAAAGAGAAAACCAAGGACTCTTCCAAAACATGATTCTTAATTTCTTATAACACTCAGTACCTTGACTTCTCAAAGAATGGAGCTGAAAGGAAGATTTGAGAGATTTTATGATTCACATATGCACACTCCATGGGAAACAAGTGAGCTGGCATGTCTGACTTTAGGCTATAAGCCTTGAGGATGTGCCTTTAATAGCAATTCTAAAATATATTCTAACATTACAACTCTATAAAAACAACAAGTCTCTCCTGCAGTGTGTAATGTATAGCAATAATTACTGTGAAGGATTTGGAATCCACTTACTGGTAGTTGTACCTTTATCATGTCATAAGTACTGAGCTAGGTAGTTAAACATGTATAACTTTCAGCGTGTGAATGGTCCCATTAATGCCAGTCTAGACAATGGAATTGTTCATGTGCTTAAATTTACGCATCTGCTTAAGTACCTTGCTAAATACAGACCTTCACACAGTGAGGCCTAGATCCTCAAAAAGGTATTTAGGCAGAGTTTGGCACTTCAATAGTTTTAAGGATGTGGGCCTAAGCATCTGTTTGACAACACAACTCAGAGACCTTTAAAAGTTGGAAGGAGCGGAACTGCACGTTAACTGAGAATAGTAACAACAACAAACCACCCAGCTTCTCTCAAAAATCAGAATGAACGTGGGAAGGGGTTACACTTTATGCAGATGATCTATTGACTTTTCCAAATCATCACATACCCAAATGCTTAGACAGTTTATAAAAGTATGGTCTATTATCTGATAACAAGCTAAAGATGGCCAAATATGAAGGCCTGGACTTTAATAAGGTATCAAGAAAGGAGACTTTGGAATAAATGGATAAACTGAACAGTAATAAGTCACCAGGACCAGATAGTATTCACCCAAGAGTTCTGAAGGAACTAAAATATCATGGATCTACAATTTCATACCACTCAAGAAAGATGTTGGAGTTAATCATTAATTTCGATCTCATCAATTTGTATGTATAATTGGAATGATGTTTTTCAATGTCCATTGCTTTGCACTCATCAATGCTGAATTTCATCTGCCATTTTGTTGCCCAGTAACCCAGTTTTGTGAGATCCCTTGTAATGCTTTGCAGTCTGTTTTGGACTTAACTATCTTGAGTAATTTTGTATCATCTGCAAACATTGCCAGCTAAACCGTTCACCCTCTTTCCCAGATCATTTAAGAATATGTTGAACAGCTCAGCTCCCAATACAGATCCTTGCGGGACCCCACTACTTACTTCTCCATTGTGAAAGCTGACCATTTATTTCTACCCTTTGTTTCTTGTCTTTTAACCAGTTACTGATCCATGGGAATAATTTGTCTCTCTTAGCTCTGGAGAGACTATGCAGCACCAAGTATCTTAAATTCATAGTAATTTGAATATGTGCTTGCTGAGTGTCAACCTGAGCAAAAAACCTTCTGCAAACATGCCTTAAGATGTCATTGATTTATGATAGCTTTCAAAATGAGTATTTAAAACTATTGGACTATATATTGTATTTTTACAATACAAACTAAATTTGCCTTGGGGCAATCTTAGACCAGATTTCTTCTTAAATGATACCTGAAAAGGGCTTACTTGGAGACAAATGGTTACCATGTACATTACTGAACTATTAAAAATACAGCAGATAGACTTGTCTTGCATTTTCATACGTGGAGTAGTACATATTTCCTTGACCCCAAATGACAAACTGTGCAAATAATAATTTGATTGCATGCCCACCAATACTGAAATTGTTTTAAAAGAAAAGACAAAAAAACCCCACATATGCAGATGAATACTACAATGTATACTACACAATACTACTTTTGCATGGAAAAGCAGGTTTTTATTTTAAAAACAGAGGCCTGATGTCTGCACAGATTTGCTGACCTAAGCTTGCATTTACGTTTAGTAGTTCACACAGGCCAGTAAGGAGTTCAGTCAACATATGCCTTGCAAATCTATGTGCCTTAAATGCTATGCTGATGTGGCTCACAGCCTTGACACCAACAGACACCAACAGCCGACATAAAAGGAGGTCTCAGCCTGACTTCCACCAGCCCAGTTTCTCTTTGCAGGGTGACCTTAACTATCCTTTCACCCTCAAGTTCTCTCCAAAAACATTTCTCCGCAGTGCTTAGGTCTTCTCACTATAGCACTCACACAAGCTTATCAAGTTCACTGCTCCTTTAAGGAGACAGAAAACAGCAGCCTGTTAGTTTAACTGGGTTTGACAAACCCTCCACTTCCATAGACATCACTGAGTTGATTTATAGTGTGACGCATTGCACCCCGATGTTCACCTTTATAGTATATGATGTATTGTCTGATGCAAAGTATGTCACGTTAGATGTCTTTGGAATGCTCGTGGTGTACTGATCATTAGAGTTATAGTAATATGTTTGTTATTATGTCATATGTATAGTTATGAAGCTTTACTATGTAATATTCCCAAAGATGTGTGTTCATGGCTTGAAACACATACAGGAGCATAGGGGCCGTTTTCACCTCAACAAGGCATGTATAGGACAAATCCAGCTCAGCCTACCAGGAACAAAGGACTGGCCTGGGCATCAATGGAGGATCAGTTGGACTCTTGAGTGAGTCACTTCCCTTCCCTTGGCCAGCTTGGAACCCTGAGGAACTAATTCTTTCTGAGTCAGGACATGAATGAGTCCATATAAGGACATTGTTTGTCACCTGACCCTGAGAGTGGTGGGGGCAAAGCCCCAGAGGGGAGAAGGAACATTATAAAAAGAGGAGACATTTACCATGCTCTCTCTCTCTTTTCCATCTCCATCTCCAACCACTACCAAGCAGCAGAAGTGATGACCAAAGGGGAGAGCCTGGCTGAAAGGAAACCAGCCAGTCTGCAGTGAGAATCACCTAAGTTTGTAAGGGTGCTGAAAGTGTTACACTTAGTTTAAACTGTGTTTTGTTTGTGTTGCTCTTGACCAAATCTAACTTGTTATGCTTTGACTTACAATCACTTAAGCCCAATCTACACTTACCTTCCATATTCGGCAGCAGTCAACAGGAGATATGCAAGTGATGTAAATCACTTGTGTATCTCCCGTCAACTTCACTGCATCTGCTCCATGCGCCGTCCACACTGTGCTGCGTTGAAGGGAAGAACACTCCCTTCGATGCAGCACTACGTCACTTACCGGGGTGGTTTTCCCGCATCTGTAATTAATAAATTTGTTTGTTTTACCTAAAACAGTGCATTTGGTTTGAAGTATGTTGGAGACTGCACTTGGAATAACAAAGCTAGTGCAGATCAATTTCTTTGTTAAAGAGATGAACTTATATGAGCTTACACTGTTCAATGGGCATAACCAAACATTATAAGATAAAGTTCCTAGGGTTGCATCTGGGACTGGAAATATTTGCTATGGTCATTCTGTTGCATAACCCAAAGAACAGCTAGTTAGAAGCTCTCAATCACTTAATTGCCAGCAGCTTACATGCTGGAAGCTGTGCATGGACAGCCTAGGAGTGGGGATTCTCATAGATGAGCAGAGTAAGATGGGCTTCAGGAGTCGTGATTGGGTGATGCAGCAATAGACCAGTCCAGACTGCACTGGGGAACATCACATAGAGTACAAGTAAAACTAGCACACAGATTTAAGAAATTCAAAGTAGAAGGGATGGGGATAGAAATGGTTACAAACAAAAGTAAAAATATTCTTCTAAGGCCTGGTCTATGCTGGCGATGGAGGTTGACATAACGTCACTTACCTCAGTCTCCAAAAGCCTGCGTCTACACGGGTATGGCAATTCCATTGACTTAAACCACAGCAAAAGTCGACGTAATAAAACCACCTCTGCAAGTCGTGTAGCACCTAATTTGATTTTATTGGGTCGATTTTGCATCAATGTAGACAGAGCGTAATGTGATTCAATGTTAGTGGCCTCCAGCAGATAGCCCACAATGCCCCATTGTGACTGCTCTGGACATTCACACTTTGCTGTTACGTGGTCACGCTATCCAGAAATGGCCCCTCCCCTCATGCCCCAGGAAAATTTAAATTTTCATTTCCTGTGCCTCCAGCATGGAAAGAGCTTTGTCGCTGGACTCCTCATTGCTACTTCAAGGCCCAAACATGCTCCAGCATGGAGTCAACCAAAGGTCTTAGATCTCATTGGTCTGTGGGGCACGGAGTCCGTTATGGCTCAGCTCAGAGCCAGCAAAAGGAATTTGGACGTTTATGGGAAGATATCTCAGAGCATACTGGAGAAGGGACACAACAGGGACGCGCAGCAGTGTCGTGTGAAAATCAAGGAGCTGCGGCAGTCATATCAGAAAGCCAGGGAAGCTAACAGCCATTCTGGCTCCTCGCCAAAAACATGCCGCTCTACAAGGAGCGGCATGCAATTCTCAGCAGCAACCCCACCCCAGTGCCGCCCCACAGCATCGATACTTCCGCTAGATCACAGTCCATGGACAATGATGAGGACTCCGTGGAAAAGGAGAAGAAACAGGCTGAGGAGAGCAGGGTACAGCGGGGGGGGGTATCCATTCTCCCAGACAGTCAGGATCTATTCCTGACCCCAGAGCAGTCCAGCAGTACACAGAACAGTAATAATGATCCCAGGGAAGGCACATCTGGTGAGGTTTTTTCTCTTCTTAGTTCTGTCCTTTTAAAGAGGGGGGAGGGGGGCCAGGAAGGAGATTTCAGGCATTTAGCGGACTTTATTGGGGGGGGGGTTACTCCCAGAACAGGTTATTTATGTGCAGAGTTGTGCTCCAAGAATCATCAGCTGATATCTCAAGGAAACTCATGTAGGTAATCTATTATCCTTTGCACAAGATTTCGGGTGAGGGCAGCCTTGTTCCTTCCTCCCCGGTAGGATACTTTGCCATACCATGCTGCAATCAAGAGAGCCAGCACCATGGCAGAACACAGCATAAGGGCCAGGCCAGTACCCCACTGCATGCAGCAACTCTTCCCTTTCCTTGTGCATTACCCTCAGACTGATGTTGCTCATGGTCACCTAGGGAAGATGGCGCATGTTTAAAATACCCAAGATGTACAGCAGATACCCTGTACCTCTGTATTCCCCACGGTAGTGTCCTAACAAGTCACTTTAATTATTTTGATTTGGTTTCAGAAGAGACTATTAACCGCCTGTGCTGTCCTCAGATCCCCTGTGGCCTCCTCGTGACAAAACAGTCATCCAAATTAACCATGTTGCCTAGGCATCCCTCTAACACAGACATTTGGAATGAGCTTTTAAAAGATCATTAATCCTCTCTATAGCACAGTAAAGTGCCCCTGGCTTACCATCTCTGTAATAGCAATCAAGAGACAACACGTTCAGCGAGCTCATGAACGCCTCCGCAGTAGCAGACACAGAGCTCCGAGTGTGGCAGCTGACCTTGTCCCAGAATGTGGACATGGACAAGAAGAGTCACAGAGCAATGCAGGAGCATGACTACAGTACCACACAGGGGAGGCTGTGAATCATGCACGACCAGGCAGAGATGTTCCAGTGCCTCGTGGAGCTTCAGGAGGAGCAGAAGCCGGACAGAGTCCTGCTGCAGCCCCTCCATAGTGCTCCTCCGCCTATGGTTTTGCTGCCCTGCCCCTCCCCCACCCCCAAGAGGTCTCGGAGGAGAATGGCCAGGTGGCAGTATGTGAGGCACTCCACCCTGCTGGAGGCAAGCAGAAAGCAGTGGCGGCCCCACTGCCAGCTGGCCTGCAAGAAATCACGCTACCCCTTGAGACTGTAAATGAATACTAGCTCTCCGCCCCCATCGACTTGAAGGTTCATAAATAAAAGTTTGCATCATTTCAACACATTTCTTTATTAATTCATATCTTGTTTGGGAGGGATTTGGAGGGTACTGATAGGGGGGAATGTTGAGCAAAGGCAAACAACATGCAGGAACAGAAATCAGTCCTGCATCTCTTTGCAGAATCTGGTTTTCAATGCTTGCCTAATGCAAAGTGCTCCGCAGTTAGCTCTCAGTCTATTGCTGGCATCTGCTCATAATTGGCGGCCAGTCTTTCTGCCTCCACAGCCCAACCCTGGGGGAACCTCTCCCCCTTCGCTTCACACATATGAAGAACACAGCATGCAGATATCAGTGACAGGAGGTTCTTTTCACTCATGTCCAGGCTAGTGAGCAGACTCCTCCATCTGGCTTTAAACGCCCAAACGCACATTCAACAACCATTCTGCAAGTGCTTAACCTGTCATTAATACACTCCTTGCCATTGTCAAGGTGCCCAGTATATGGCTTCATTAGACAAGAAAGCAAGGGGTAAGCAGGATCTCCCAGGATCACTATGGTCATTTCCACACCCCCAATGTGAATTTTTTGGTCAGGGAAGAAAGTGCCTGCCTGCATATTAGAGAACAGCCCCGAATTCCGAAATATGAGCATGTCATGCACTTTCCCAGACCAGCCCACGTAGATGTTGGTGAAATGACCCCTGTGATCCACAAGGCCCTGCAGGACCATGGAAAAGTACCCCTTGTGGTTTATGTACTCAGTTGCTAGGTGGGCAGGCGTTAAGATAGGAATTTTTATCCCATCAATGGCACCCCCCGCAGCTTGGGAACCCCTTCACAGCAAACCCGTCCACTATGTCCTGTACATTTCCCAAAGTTACTAGCCTTCCTAGCAGAAGTCTATTGATGGCCCTGCACACTTGAATCACAGCAGCGCCTACTGTAGATTTACCAACTCCAAATTGATTCCCAACCGAGCGATAACAGTAGTAGGTTGCCAGCTTCCACAGAACAATGGCAACTCTCTTCTCCATCATCAGAGCTTGTCTCAAGTGATGATTCATGCGCTTCAGAGATAGGGCCAGCTCCGAGCATAGTTCAAGGAAAGTGGCCTTTCGCAGATGAAAGTTTTGCAGCCACTGCTCATCATCCCACAGCTGGATAATGATGTGGTCCCACCAGTCTGTGCTTGTTTCCTGAGACCAAAACTGGCGCTCCATGGACTGAAGATGATGCATTACAGCCTGCAGCAATCGGGAATTGTTCCGCTCAATGGCTTGTAGCAGGGCAGCTTCAGTGGCATCACAGTTGCCTTTGCTTCAGCTTCTTGCTGTACTTCGAAAATACTCAACGATAAACCACGATGTATTTGTGACGCTCACAATAATAGTGCAGGGTTGAACTGGCTCCATGTCTCTGCAGCAATGGCAAGCGCATGGAATAAACAGTGCGAAAATCGTTTTCCTGTTTGGGGGAAGAAGGGAGGAGTGTTGTATCATGGGACGATGAAACACATCCCAACAGTCACTGCAGCTAGTTGCACTGTGGGATGGCAACTCACAGTACACTGCTTTGAAAATTGACACAAGCGTGGCGTGTGTGGATGCACGAGCCCAGAGCAAAGACTGTGGTGTGTACAAACTCCAGTGACTCCTAAAAATTGGCGCGTGAAAGTGAACCTTAAGTAAGTCGACTTCACTCTGCAGTGTAGACATACCCTTAGACTAAAGCTAATTGAAACTAGACTCTTTTGTCAAAGTTTTCTCATGACAATCATTCTTCCAGAATGGCTGGCTAGTCTTTAACCAGGATCCAACACGGAGCCCAAAGCACTTAATTGATTTCCCCACGTGAAGGATGATAAAATGGCTTCTTTCCTTCGCTTTTATCTTCCCAGAATTCACTGACCCTCTTTGAAGAAGCAGGAAGGCTCCTCCTTGAGGCTGTTAAATGGTCATCTTCCCCCACTTGCTTGCCTGGTGGCTGTTTACCTTGCATGTAAAGGTGTGCTTGTCATCATCTTAGGCAACATCTTGCTAATTTAGTGCCTATGGTTTTGCTCTGCACCTTTAAAAGCTCAGGATTTCCATACAGCACACCTAATCCTAGGGAACAGGTGGCAAAGTAGTGACGCCAGCACAATCTTCCCATGGCATTTTTAATAGACACCAGGCTGCTCTCTGCACAGCAGTCATTCCACACTGGAACAGCCAAGCCTGCAATCACCTGCTTCCATTTCGTCTCCTGCTGTCCTGGTCCATATTAACTCATGGCCCGAGATATACCATTAATACATGAATAATGGAGATTGTCACACCAAAGACGGCATGACAGAAGAGCAAGGAACAAGCAAATCATCAGTTCCTGGAGCCTAATATACGTGTCAGTGACACAGCTCAGCAGTCCTGGGCCAGTGGCAACTCAGCACAATCTGCCGTGAGATGATGCTGTACAGCCCACAAGAGGAAGAACTGGAACCCTCCGTCACATGACAGTAGGTTTGAAGGTTGACTTATTTACATTTCAGGGGTGGATTTTCTTCTTTTAAAATTTATTTTGTATTGTTGTCAAATAGGTTTGAGGCATTGAAGTCACCTCGCCATCTTCTAAACCAGTGGCTCTCTCTCTTTCCAGACTACTGTGCCCCTTTCAGGAGTCTGATTGGTCTTGAGTATCCCAAGTTTCACCTCCCTTTAAAACTACTTGCTTACAAAATCAAGCATAAAAGTACAGAAGTGTCACAGCGCACTATTACTGAAAAATTCCTTAGTCTCTTTTTTACCATACAATTATAAAATACATCAATTGGAAAAAATATTGTATTCGCATTTCAGTTAACAGTATAAAAAAGCCATTGTATGAAATTTTAATTTGTACTGAATTTGCTAGTGCTTTTCACGTAGCCTGTTGTAAAACTAGGCAAATAACTAGACGAGTTGATGTACACCCTGGAAGACCTCTGCGTATCCTCAGGGGTACACATTCCCCTGGTTGAGAACCACTGTTCTAAGATATCTATGGCCAAGGCATATGCCCACAACCTAACAGGACTCAAGGAATTTGCACTCATCTAGGTGTACGAGAGGTGTTAGGGCTTTCCCTCACTCATTTTTAGGTCATATATGCTGCTTCATGAAGCGCATATAGCTTGTGCAGCAGACTTGCTAAACTAGTTGGGAGACAGTTGAATGGGGAATTTTAGTAATACAAACATGTAAACTCTTCAGGGCAGGGACTGTCTATTTGGTCTGTGATTGTACAGCACCTAGCACAATGGGGCACTGGCCTGTCATTGTAGGCATTCCTACGATAGAAATCATAAATATGAATAAAACTAATCTCGTTGCTGTAGCTATTGAAAGGTAGTCAGCAAAGACAGGGAGATACAAACAGTCCTCACAGGCTTAAAATAAAGCCTCAGCATTGCTTCTCTTGCATGTATACCATGATCACCACATTGACCAAAAAGTGTAGCCAATTGTTTGATGACAGTTGCAGTTTATTCTTAAACATCTGAGATCAAATAACTAAAAAGAACTTAGCTAAATGTACTGTTTTATTTGTAGACCAATACAATATGAAAAGGAGACATATATACCCGCCTTTCGGGATGCAATTCTGACCTAATAGCATGTTTACATTACACAGGTGTTCTTCAAAGATACACATTTCAGCTAGTAGCATTTTAGTATGATTTTACAAGTTACACAACTCTTTACACATTACTATAATCCAACTCACCAGTTTGTAACAGTTCCTTAACTGGTTTTGTTCTGTACTTGTCTTATCTCTGTTTTGACTACTATATTTCAAACCAGTTGAAGATAGAGGTAACATCCCAACCTGTGCTAGGACACGCCATTCATGTATCTTGGCTTTAACAGGCTTCCTATTTTCTAATGGCAAGTCTGCCCTCAGCTGTGCAGATTGTTGTGGGATATGTGACATAAATGAACAGAATTGTGGAAAGAGCATAATGCATTCAGTTACCATAACTTTCTAACACTCCTATAACAATATATAATGTATATTGTGCACATAATACCCATTACTGTGAGGCAGGCTATATTAGTGAGGCAAATTATATAGCTTTTTCCTTGGCTTCATTTGGCTGGATATAAAGCTTATATGCTGTATTGTAGATAAAATGCAGCTGGCCAGTTATTAACCATGCACATAATTCCATAAAGTAATGAAAAATATAATTACTAGTTTGTATGTAGTCTCTAACAAAGGGCTAGTTGTCTGTCAGTGTTAGGAGGAGTTCAGAAAGGCCTGGAGTTTAGATAAGAACTTGTATACCGCGTACACTCTCACACATGCCTAAAGAGATAACCAGGCCCTAAATCTCAGACAAAGAAAACCAAAGTGCGCATACTCTCCCACAAAAACTTAGACAAAGAAAAATACACTGCACATCCTCACCTACTTTATCAAAAGTAAGAGGTAATAAAGAGCCAATCACGCTATGTAAAATGTAGTGATGTTATGTACGAATATTCATGTAATCTTAAAATGTATATAAGGCAACGCCCCAGTATAATCGGGACTCAGCCTTTGGAAACGATTCCGCTGAGTCTGTTGTCGACAATAATAAACTGCTGTTTTCCTCACGTCGGTGTCCATCTCATTACGTGTGCCATAAATCTTGCTACAACTGTGTGTGGAAAACGGCTGGCTTCTCCCTAGTGGGTCTCGCACTTCTGCCTCTTGTAGTGGGCCAAGACGTTGCTGGTCACCCCATCTTCCCAGGGAGGGGGGTAGGGACCCAGGTTCGCCTGCTCCTCCGGGTCCCAGCCCAGGGGCCCTCTGAATAGCACCTTACTTGCAGCTGCAGGCTTTTCCGCTGGGCTACTGTCCCCTCTCTGTCTTTCTGGCTTCTTGAGCCCAGTACCTTCCTCAGGACTCCACCTCTCTCCCACACACCACTGTACTCCGTTCTGTTCTCCTCCACTTCACATACTCCTCTGCTCACCCCACACCTACTCCTTCAACTCCACACTGTCTCTCAAGAGTAGAGGGTTTTTAATAGGCATCAATTCTACATTTTGAGCTAGAGGCTGAGGATCAGCATAGAAAGCTCCAGGCCCAAAGGAGAATTTTTGAGTAAGTTCTGAGCAAGGATATTAAAGGAGCTGGCGCGTGAAATTGCGAGCCCGTTAGCG
>ML675629.1:41239796-41254061 GCA_007922155.1 Mesoclemmys tuberculata
ATTGGTCCCTTCTGACCTATGAGTCTATGAGTCTATGAGATATCTAAATTTTTTTTGCTGGCTTGGAGCTGAGCCAGAATAGACTCTTTACCCCAAACTAATGAGATCTATGACCTCAGATTGATTCCAGGATGGAGCATGTTTGGAGCATGCAGTCACCATGATCAGTTGTGCTGGCAAGCTCTTTCCACATAGACAAAACAGGAAATGGGAAATTTTGAATTCCCCAGGGTTTGCAGGGAGAAGCCATTTCCTGTTTATGTGGCCACAGTGCAGCAGACTGTGAATGTGCAGAGCGGTCAAAACAGAGCATTCTGGGATATCTCCTGCAGGCCAATGATGTAAATTTACATTGCACTCTGCCTACACTGATGCTCATTTGACCCACAAAATTTGACTTCATCGCTATGCCACTTGCAGAGGTGGTTTTATTAAGTCGAATTTTACTGTGGTTTAAGTTAGCGGAACTAACATGCCAGTGGAGACGCACGCTTTAGGGGGTTGATGTAAGCCACATTACATCGACCTACATTTGTCAATGTAGACCAGGCCTAACTTGGGCAGGAATTCCTCTGGACTTCCCCCCCCCAATTCAAATTTTGTTAGGAGGTCTGTTAAAGCCCAAGTCCTGCTGTGAGCAGGTCAAAGCCAGAAATTTTACAGTGAGGATCCAGCTTAAGTTCAGTTTGCCAGACTGACATCTGGAGAGTCCACCACTGCTATTCCACAATCCCCTGGGTCTGTACTGCTGAGCCCTTCCATCCCAAAAACTTTCAATTCACTTCCCAGGACCCAGAGACAACCTTCTAGTTCAAAGGCAGCTGCTTGTCATTTAACCCTCCATTTCCACCTGGATTAAACTGGAAATACAGTTAACCCTCATGTCTATTTACATGATCAGTACTAAGAAGTAGTGCATCAAGAGTGCACACAGCCAGATTTTGGGTAACCTCTGACAGGGGGAAGCAAGACGTTTGCTTTTAGCAAGAGCACAAAAAATGATCACATCTGCAAATCTAGATGCAAGTGGCAGCATTGGAGGACTAAGCAGCACTGGAGATCAGACAGCAGAACAATGCAGAGAGCAAATTAAGTGGCTGAAAACAGAAAACTGCAAAGTCAGAGATTCTAACGGTACCTCTGGGAACTCTGTCTTCCTGCCTCTTTTGTGAGAAATTAGATCAGGTAGTGAGAACTGTAGCGAGCACTGAGCCCACAGTGGTGCATGAGAACGTGCTGAGCAGGGATGACACCCTTATGACCTCCTACTCACAGGCACCCTCAGAGGAGAACAAGAGGGGACCCTGGTGCTCAAGCCAATCACCATGAGGCTATGCTGGCAGAGCACCTACAGCATATCCTGGGTCTGTCCTCAAGGAACTGTTTGGGGACAGTCCCAGGGAGCAGCTCACAGCAGAACCAGGGGTGAGATTTCTGGTTTATGGTCCTATTAAGCTATTAATATGAGCCTGGGTTTTGGTGTGCTTCCATTCAGGGCAGAACCTATGCCATTCCCCCAACACTGCCTGTCCCCTGACACCATATAGGATTCAGAATGGGCACTGAAATGGAGGAAGAAAACTAGACAAGCAGTTACGAAATTTTTACTAGTTACTCACTGGCTAGTATGTGTATGGTTTGTGTATGCACAATTAACAGTCTCACATACCCATCTCACCTAATACAGCACCTCTCATAATAAATGGGCCATGCCCTCACCGTCCTGGACCACCTGTAAACGGATTCCCCCAAAAACCTGGAATGAATAGTTGGTCCATAGCTGGCTTCAATATATTGAGTCCAAATTACAACGGAGGGCAGCTGTCAGTGTTAGAAGTCCCTTTGGCAGGCAGTCAGTTGGATCAGTGCATGAACTCAGGGTGCTTCTAAGGAGGCTACACTGCATCTCCATACTCAATCAGCATCATATTGTTTTTACCATGAAGTTTCACCCATTGCTGGCTGGTAATGAAAGTGAATTTCTCATGGAACAAGAACTCCAGATGGCTGATTGCATTCCTGGGTAGGGCATATTTATTAGGCCTACCTCTAACTCCTGAGCCCCATCCATTCCACAACGTGCTGATCACTCACTAGAAGATTTGCCTACATAGATGACCGTACTTCACTGGCCTGGGACAAAAGTTCATGTTTCTACTTGGGCACCTCCAAAATAACATTCTCCAGAGCTTGCCCTGCCTAAAAGGATGGAAAAATCATAGTGTACAGGGACATTTTAGCAATCAGCCAAGTGTCCAAGCCACTGCCAACTGTTGTGATGGACTGCATATTATCCTGCTTTTAGCCATTTTCAAGCCTTTGCAGGAACTTAGCATAACTAGGCAAATTGGGAGAGGAGGGTAGTAGACAGTGGACATGTGAAGTAAGCTTGACACTGTGCGTTCTCTCTGAATATGCTGGGGCAGATGTCTGTGAAAAACCACAGAGTCTGGATGTATGATAGAATTGCAGCTATGGGGAAAAATCTAGCTACTAGACTAACAACTCAAGATTGCTTGCTTAACCATTTTTTTAGTGACATGTCTAACTTTTGCTTCTGCCCAGTGTTTGATTTTATTTGATCAGCTATGAAACCTTTCCTTGATTGATATATTTCTGTAATTTTGGGGGTAAGTGGGAGGTAGTGAGTAAGTCAGCAGATCACTTTGTGGACACAATTGACAGATTTTTAGGAACAGACGAAAGGATCGGCCACCCGAAAATCTGAGACAATCACCGAGAGAATGCCTCAGAATTGTCGGGGTAACTATCAAGACAAAACGGACAGTGTTTTCTTGGTGTATGGCCTGATACCAGCTCGCAAAGATTAAAAAGTTACTGACCTAAGGAACCCCGGGTAACAATAGCTAATGACTAGACCACCCAGAAGTCCTCCTCACTCCCACTTCCAGAAAAGTCAAGTGTATGTAGAATTCATTTCAATTTCAACTGAATTTTGTATCCTTTTCTTACCATGATGGCTTTCAGTGCTGTTCCAAAGGACAGCTGAAATGGCCAGTATTTTTGGTGTGACTAAAATAAGGCCCACTGATAAGTATCCTTTAGACCTTGAATGAAAGCAACCCATTTGACAGCGTGGCAAGTGTAATTTTTTAAACATGGTCAGACAATAACGTGCTATTTCCTTTTCCTTTCATGGCCCTTCCACCTCTGCAGGGCAAACACACAGCACCAGGAGGCTGTGGAAGCAGACCTACCCCTTATGGGCAAGGAGAAAAAGTCCACAGTAAGCTGATGGACAAGATTCTAGATAAAAGATCAGCAACTAGAGCATCCTAGTGCCTTCTGAAGAAGGGTGGAAAGAGACAGAGGCTGCACAGAGGGTGAATGGATTGGAGGACAGATTAGTGGAGCGTGACTGCAGGTTGAAGGAGGGAGGAAGACAGAGTGCAGCAGAAGGAACCGTTTGAGCGATTTCTTGTACTCGTGGCTACCAGACTGCAGGCTGCATTGCCACCTTCAGCTCCTGCTCCAGCCCTGTGCCCTGAGTTCCCTCCACACTGTTGTGTCCTGCAGACGATGCAGACTTTGGATAATTCAGAGGCTGGTTGGACCATGTCACAGGCAATGAGCAACAGCACTGGCAATGGACAGACGTGCCCTGTATGTCCACTCCAGTCCAGTCAGGGGCTGCAAATGCAAAATGCACCAGAATGGCCAAGCAGAACAGATGGATAGGGGACTCCTAGGAATGGCTGGCCCAATCATTTGGTAACATGAATCTTTTGTTGTTTTGGCACTTGCGCTTGTTTACTGTGTTATAGGTTTTGCTATCACCTGATCTGCAAATGTATGTCAAATAAATTGTTGAATTTTCATACCAGACTACAATGGCAGGTTTTGTTTTACATAACATTAAAAAGGACAAACTGAAGAACGTCATCACATGTCCATTCTCAATAAATTTCATAATAAAAATGTACGAACCGTCATCACAGTAATCCATAAACTGAGTTGCAGTCTATGGTCTGTATTGATAAAATGCCTACACATCACCACACACCACGAAAGTGTTTAAAGACCATTGGTATTATATACTATGAATTTTGTAAAAAGGCATCCCACAGCTGCCTCACCTCCATACTCAGCACAACCTCAAATTCAATTTGTTTCCCTCTAATGCCTAGGACTCTGCAGACCCATTATGTGAGTGCACCAAGCGTCCTTAACTTCTGCTGTGCATTTGGATCCTGCAGCAGTTATGATGGGTGCACTGTGTATGAGCATCGGTTCAGAAATCCAGCACTATCTTGAGTCCACTCTTGGCAAAAAGGTTTCCTCTGCTCCTGGCAGACATTATGCAGAGCACAGCATGCCACAATAATGCAGACTGCACTAACACTGGCATCCAAATGGCTTTGAAGGCAAAGCCAGTGACATTTCAGTCTGTCAAATGCACGTTCTACCACCATCCTATAGCTACTGAGGCTGGGTCTACACTGATGGCAGCAAATTCGCTGCCATCACAGCGATTGCTCTGGATCGACTGAGCGGTCTGTATAGACTCACTCAGTTGATCCAGGAAGTGACGCAGGAAAACCACCCCGGTAAGTGGAGTAGCGCTGCGTCAAAGGGAGCAGAGGAGATGCTGCAAAGTTGATGGGAGATACGCAAGTGCTTTACGTCACTTGCGTATCTCCCATCGACTGTTGCCGAATCGCAAAGGTAAGTGTAGACTGGGCCTGAGTGTGTAGTTGAACCTTCTTTTGTCAGGTCCTCCAAAGTAAGCGTGTTGTTTCAAAAGTCATGACAACAGGGAGTAAGCACAGTCCTCTAGAAAGTGGGGACAGCAACTCCATTTATAACAATGTCATTTGGTGGGAATGAAGTCCCAGCTTCTTCGTGAAGATAAGTTCCAATCTCTGGAAAACTGATATCATGCACCCTGCCACATTAATCTCCATGAATCTGTCCCTATGGTTGACTAGGACCTAAATAACGATGGAGTGGAACCCTTTGCAGTTTGTGTGCTCATGTGCTCCTTGCAGAGAGCAAACTATAGACACATCTCCTATCAATGACCCCATCACAGTTTGGAAAGTCCATGCTCCAAGCCAGTAGTTATTTCAGGAGCATTTGTCACACCCACCAGCTTTTGGTTACAACATAGTACTGATCAGTCCTCTGCCAGAACAATCCCCACAGTTGATTTGTCGTCTCCAAATTAGCCAGTCCTGGACCTGTAGTAGTTTGGGATAGCCAGCTTCCAGGTGACTATAGTGACCCACTCCTGGACCAGGATGGTGTTGTGCACCTAGAAGGTTGGGGCAAGCGGATCTTAAACTTTCAGGAATATCTGCTTCTTCATGTGAAAGAAGACCTGGTCATCCCAGGTCTGCAAGACATTGTGCCCCGCCCCCCACCTGTGCTTTTGGCCCTGCTGCAGAAATGCCAGTCTATGCGGGGGGAATCTGTGGCTAAGGCAACAGTCATGAGCAGCATCAGCTGGGTCACAGCAGGCAAGTCAGTATTCCCTTTTCAGAGGTAGCTTTGGCCAGCCAAAAACTGCCACCAAAATGTCCACGAGCATCTCACAGATGCTCTGCCCGATTTCCAAATAGGACTAACACCACACGGTGGAAACGTTATCCACGTTAATGGCTCTGGCTGCTGAGAATGTGGGGACACAACTTGGCTCAGCTGGATGTGCTGGAGGCCTAAAACCATCGAAAGCATTTCCCGTCAGCTCCCTTAGAACGGACAGACTGGTTCTCACAACGCACTATGAACCGAGTCATAGAACAGCTGCAGCTGGCCAGGGCATAGGAACCCTGGGCTAGGATGGTGCTTGCTCTCAGAAGCTGAAGTTCTAACTCCGGTCTGTGCAGAGCAGCATGGATGCACCAGCATAGTTGAGAGACCCAGGTTTCCAAACCAGTGTAAACACAATGAGAGTCCTTTTGCTGTATACAGACTAACACGGATACCCCTCTGGAACTTTTCACAATACAGTGTAGATGCTCAAACATGGGCTTGGAGACACCAAGTCTCCAAGTGCCGGTCAGACAAACACTAGGTGGAGGCAGGGTGGTAATCGTGGATCGAATTTTAACTTTTGAGTGGATCCAGGCCTTTTGCATCCTTGCAGAAACCCATTATGGGGATTTGGCCTCCACTCTAGATACAGGGAAAGAACGGACAAGGCCAGCAACAGGAACAACCAAGCAGGGATGCTGGCAGGAAGGAAATGTGAGGCAGTCTGCTTGGTGAGGGGGATATTTGACACTAGAGAATGCTGTAGGGGGTTGTATAGATGGAAGAGAGGCTTTTCTTCAAAGAGATGCGCTGACTCCCCTTGGGTGGAGCAAGGGTACTGGGGAGGAAGCTAGAATTCCAATGTGCTTGTCTTTACCTCTCTTAAGGCTAAGAAAAATTCCCATAACCCCTGCATCCCCATTTTCTTTTAAGAGATAGTTCTCTTCCCTTCCCCCTCTCCTCCATTTCCTTTGACGCATTCCTATTTTACTGCAGAATCCAAACTCCCTGATGCAGTTTAAAATGACAGCACACACAGACAAGCAAAGACCGTTAATACATTAACTCAAACCAAATTACATTTTTTTTTAAATCATCTTTGCCTCTATCTTTGGCAAGCTCTCCCCTTTTCCCCGCAATCGGCTTCTATCCTGACAGTCAGTTTGGGAACCGCCAACAACAGCGGTGGGTTGTGTAAGGAAAGGGTGTTCCTGCAAGAATGGGGAACAGCTGACCCCATGATGAGGTTCACAGTGGGGCTGAGCACGGGGTGTATTCTGGATAAAGTTCTCCTTCCCAGTCAACGGAAAGAAATCTTTTGCTTTAAGTAAATTCTCTTGGGTTTTTTTTCCTTTCTTCCTTTAACTAACAATCAATTTCTGGAGATCAGCCAAGGAAAGATATGCCTGAACCCATTAGGCTGAGAGGGTTTCATTGTGTAGCTGTACTATAAGATTAAGTAGCGCTGCTGACTTCAGACTAAAGAACCTGAATTAGAATTATGATGTTCATTGATATAAGTGACGAACAACAAGCTGCAGATTGTATTTTACAGACCAGAGCAATATCCTGCCCTGATGTAAAGGTGACTCAGCAGGCCAATGACCAGAGAACTGGATTTAGAGAGAAAAATCTGCCCTCTGAACTACAATAAAAATAAGTTTTAATTTTCCAACAGCAATTTATAAAAAAGGATCTTCTCCGCCCACAGTATCAGTTTACCTCGGCAAAACCTGACTTAATCCTAAATCACGCCAATTCGTTGTGCGATAAATTGCCAGCAAAAACAAAAACAAAAACCCCCAACACTATAGCATGTATTCTCTCTCGTCTCTTCCTAGCTATGTCATGGGGAAAGATATGGAGAATGCTGAAAGAATAGCACTGGTCTAGCAAGGACATACTAAGGAGTTAGATTCCTATCATTCAAAGTCATTCTTTTTACATGGAAGTTTGAAAAGAAAACAAAAATTGAGGCCTCTATGCCTGCAGGAATTATGATTGGTCAGTTTGCAGAAGGAACATGAATAGCATTCAGAATAGTGAATGGTACAGAGCAGTTCCATCATGGCCCTCCTAATTATCCAGAACAGGACATCCAATACAACTGAAAGGCATAAATGTAGGAGTGATAAAAAGAAATAGTTTATTCTACATAATATGTCATTAACCTGTGGAATCTATTACATGATATCAAGTTAATATTCATAAAGTTTAAGGCTATATGTCACATGCCATTAACTTTCCCTCAGTCACTCTTGTATTGAGCCTAGTAACTTGTGTTTGGCTAAAGTATAACTTCCAGAAAGGCCCCCAGTCTTGATCTGAAGACCTCAAGAAATGGAGAATCCACTACTTCCTTCAGTAGTTTGTTGCAATGATTAATCACCCTCCCTGTTAGAACTTTGTGCCTAATTCCTAATCTGAATGTCTGGCTTCAGTTGCCAGCCATTGGTTCTTGTTGTGCCTTTCTGTGCTAGACTACAGAGCCCTTCAGCACCCGATATTTTCTCCCTATAAAGATACAATTAACATGTGCTTTGCTGATGTTGCATAGTGCTGATTTTTAAATGAGAATGTTGTGTGGTACTTTGTGAAATGCCTTATGAAAGGCTAAGTATATTACATCTACACAGTTTATCAAACAAACTTTTAACCTTCTCAAAAATAAAACCCGGTCCAATTGACAGGACCTATGTTCCATAAAGCCATGTTGAATGGGCATTAAATATATTCCCAACTTTTAATTATTAATTGCTTGAATACCATATCAGTTTTTCTATTATTTTGCTATTTTCACTGTTTTCCACACTAACCATCCTATAGTTATCCAGATATTCTCACTTGCCCTTTTTGAATATTGGCACAACATTACCAACCATCCAGTCTCCTGCAATTTTCTTAGTATTCCAAGATTTTATTAAAATCAACATCAGCAGCCCAGTGATTTCCTCAACCAACTCTTAGGTGTAAGTTATCCAGGTTTATTTAAAATAAAGTACTTCAAGGTATTAGTCAATGAATATATTATTGAGGCCAAGGGTTTGCTAGGAATTTAAAAAGAGATTAGGTAGTTACTGTATACAGGAAAGAACATCTACAACTGTGCCTTAGCTTCCTCACCTTTGTGTCCCAATCTCACTGCCTCAGAAGTTGGTGCTTTAGCCCTCCATATCCACACATAACAGTCCACACCTTCCAGAGTAACATGCACCTGGAGGGGAAGGAGATGTAGGGCTTCACTGGCTTCATGAAAGAATTAGGTAAGTTCCTGGAGGATAGGTCCATTAATGGACCATTAGCCAAGAGGGTCAGGGACACAACCCCATGCTCTCGGTATTCCTAAACCGCCAATTGCCAGAAACTGGGGCTGGATGAATCACTCTATAATTGCCCTGTTCTGTTCATTCCCTCTGAAGCACCTGGCACTGCCCACCATAAGAAGACAGGCTATTGGGCTAGATGGACCATTGATCTGACGCAATATGGCCATTCTTATGTTCCCCCTCCCCACACAACTCCCTGAAAGACCAACATAGGACCCCTAGAGGAGAGCAAGTGCACACGCCAATCTTCAACCACCTCACACCATACCACTTCGTTCCAGGCCAAAGAATCCTGCTCTAGGATGAAGAACAGCGTCTTCACTCCTCAGGACAGGGCTCATAAGCAGTCTGACTCCACTGCAGCCTATCCCAACCCAGGGTTTCTTTTCATGTTGTGCCTCTTCAGGCCTTCAGCAACCTACAAGCTTCTTCCTAGACTTCATCTGAGGATAGGTCTACACTGCAGCTGCAAGCTTCCCAGACAGGGTAGACACTTGTGCAAGCAGGGCTGAGGCACCCCTCCCCCCCACCCCAAAAAAAAAAAAAAAGTAGTGTGGATGATGCCACTTGAACTCAGGCCCAAAGGGTTGCGTGTGCTTGAGAATGTGAACTACCTTCTGAATCAAAGTGCTATTTTAGTGAGCTAGCTCAAGCCAAGCTAGTGTGAGTCTGTCTACCTAGGCTGGGAAGCTCACTGCAAGCTGCAGTGTAAACATACTCTGGGAATCCTACAATGGGTCTGGGTCTCTCTACCTACTCCTCTGTTGACTAATATGCTGGCTAGCATATATTAATATGCATTCTCCACACCACACACGTATGCATTAAGCACCAATAACTTTAAGTACAAATATTCTAACAGTAATAGAATGTAAACTGGGCTATCCCATAATCCTGTTTACTTATGTGAACTATCCCATACATCCTTGCATTTGCTGAAGCAAGCATGGAGTGTAAGCCGATAAGAACCTTGTCAAAAGCCAAGATTTGTCTGTCCTAGGTTGTGGACCAAACTAGGAAAGTATCTTCATGGCCCAGTACTTGGAATGCTAATATCCAAAACAAAAGATAAGGCAGGATCAGAACAAAAAAAGTTAGGGAACTGGGACAAATTGATGGGTTGGATTTTGGTGGTGTGGAAAGAAATGTGTAACTTGTAAAATAGTCATAAATACTACAAGCTGGAATGTGGCACTTTGGGAACATACCATCTGTGTGCAGTGAACGTGACATTGCTGCACAAGACCACTTCCTATAGACTGGCATCTTATTGAACCTTTTTTCTGTACTATATTGGCTTACAGCAATAAACCCAACTGACATTGCTTATTTGGCCTCTTGAATATATTTCATAATAAACCAAAGTGAGGTCAAGCAATTTACCATACAATTTATCACCACCACCCCCGTTCTGAGGGAAGGCTGCTCCTTATAATTTTCTGTCACTCCTTCCTAGCATGCTTTGCTATAGCCTACAATTCCCTGTTAGGACTCCCTGATTCTCAGGGTAGAACTGTGCCTGCACTGTCACCGGTTAGAGCATCTTAAGGACACCCAGAAGTCTTGAAGAAAGCTAATGTTGTACCAATATTTTAAGAGGTTAAATGGGATGAGTCTGGTATTTATAGGCCTGCCAATCTGAAATCAACACCAGGCAAAACAACAGACCATATGATACAGGACTCCCTTAAAGCTGTGTTAAAGGAGGGTAATATAAGTAATGCCAATCAACATGGGTTTATGAAAGCTAGATCTTGTCAAACTAACTTGATTTCTTATGAGATTGCAAGTTCGATAAATGGTAACAGTTTTTACGTAACATACTTAGACTTGTGTAAGGCCTCTGACTTGATATCCTATGGCCTTTCGACTAAAAATTAGAAAGATAAATTAACATGGCTCATCTTAAATGAATTAAAAACTCGCTAACTGATAGTTCTCACAATGTAATTGTAAATGGGGAAATTGTCAATGAGTGTGTGCGTTTCTAGTGGGATCCCAGAGAGATCAATTCTTGGCTCTCCTCTGTTTAACATATTAATAATCTGGAAGAAAATATAAAATCACTGATAAAGTCCACAGATGACACAAATTGGGGGAGTGGTAAATAGGAAGGCTGTCAGAGGTTATGACCCCTACACTACACGAATGCACCCAGTCTCCAAGCAACGCAGACTGTGCTGTAAGTAAACCATATGCATTTTAATACGGCTAAATGTAAATGTGTACATTTAGGAATAAAGAGTGTAGACCATGCTTACAGAATGGGGGACTCTTTCAGAGTCATTGCTTTGCAGGTTAAAGATTAGGGGTGATGGGGGAGTCAGCTGAACATGAGCACTCAGCATAACACTGTGGTCAAAAGAATTAATGAGATCTCTGCATGCATAAATGAGAGAGTCTCGAGGAGAAGTAGACAGCTTATTTTAGTTCTGTATTTGAAAGCAGTGTGATTGCTCCTGGAACAGTATTGCTATACACAATAGAGATTGCTATAGTAGATATTAAGAGATGAAGGGCAAAATAGGCTTGGTTTGAGCCAAGATATGACTTAGTAGGTCTCTGCTCCAAATCCTGCAGTCCCAAATATAATTAAAATGAAAGCTGTACTGGACATGAGATAACCCATCTGTAGAGGTGGACTAAGTGATGTGCAACTACCCTACAGATGAGGCATCTGAAGAGATGGACAGGCTTAACAATTTGGGTAAGCCACACTGGCAAATCAGCTAATGGAAGGGTTACAAAAAAAAAAACCATCAGCGCACAAGAACACCAAATAGATACCCTTCAGAGGTTGTGTCCCTTACATTTGATTAATTATCTGGCAGGTTGTGACAGGTACAGTTCAGCTCTTGCATGTTTTACACAAGACCATAAGAAAAGGCCCAAAGTGTTCACATCTGTAAGCAAAAATGTCAACAACAAAAAGGTTTTTCAGCAGGAAGACACTCAAACAGCAGAAGAACATGACTGAGTCATAAATGAACTATTCATGCCTCAGTGAGGAGCCAGACAGGGACATAGTAAATCTCTGTACACCGTGTGTGAGGGCAGTCCACATCATAACAAATGCCATCCAAAACATGAGTTTTGTGGTAGGCTAGTCAGCGAATTGTCTTGGCTTGCATTATTATACCTGCATAAAGAGAAGTTTGATTCTTGTGCCATGTTTGACAAAGAATGCTATTTAGCTTATGAGATAGAAAGTACTGGAGCTGTAAAACTTTTCCTGTCCTGTAGAAACACAGTGACTTTAAAAAAAAAAAAAAGACAAACATTAAACCCCAAACACAAACTCAGTTCTATTCAGTGAAAACCCACTGGAATTTGTTATGGTTCTAGGAATATGTGAAGATTAGGATAGGTTTTGTATTGTTGCTGTCATTCCCACCTTGGTTTTAATAAAATCATTAAAATTACAATTATTCTGTAGACTAATAGTTTTGGACCTTAACTGATGGACAGTCTTGCACTCTTTATGGTATTTGCCTATTCTGGTTAATTATCAGATGGGCTTTCAGCTAACTAGTACCATGATAAATGGTTTTCTAGATCAAGCCTATGCTATTGCACAGACATGGCAGTTTGGCCAAGTAATCCACTAGATGTACAGTCACCCTCATACAACCAATAAAACTGATGCATGCAAATTAGCTGTAGAGTACAGATCATGATTGGGTGAGTTACCTCTAATATCACAATGGTCTAGGATTCTTGGCATGGCATAGATAGGTCTTCTTGTGCCTGATTATAATCCAGAAA
Source organism: Mesoclemmys tuberculata (assembly GCA_007922155.1). NCBI lineage: Eukaryota > Metazoa > Chordata > Testudines > Chelidae > Mesoclemmys > Mesoclemmys tuberculata. The sequence continues at coordinate 41,252,384 of ML675629.1, forward strand.
GTCATAATAGCGGAGAAGTTTAAAACTGAACAACAGACTTCCGATCTCAGTGATAATTGAACCTGGTTTTATTCTGTACAAAAGAGCTCTTAACCATGCATGCAGCAGTTTCCATTAATTCACATTGAAGCCTAGAATATCGGAGTCAGAATGATACACAGGGTGACAATCCTGGAATCTTATTTCATAGATATTGTATCCAACTGTGACATTCCCCTCTGCAATCTGACCTGCTGTATAGCTGTGTCACCACAATCTCTCACTTCTGAGGCCTGTGTTGCACTTGCCCCTGCTGTGTGAACTCCCCACTCCTGGGTCAGCCCATGTACAGCCTCCTGCCAGCAAGTGATCCTTAACTTTAGTGAGTGCTTCTGGCCAGCCACTCATGGGATGATGAGTAGAATGACCCAGCCAACGTCCCCAGCCCCAGATGCAACCTTAGGAACTGCAATGTTACCGAGTTCAGTGCTGCCCGCTGTACTCTGCAAACTCATATGCCTGTCAATTCATCAAATAAATTGATATGCACCAACGCTGTCACTTTAAATGAAGTCTCTATACACACCCACACCACATACTCTGCTTTAAGATAAAAGCAAGAAACAAAACAAAAAACACAAGTTTATTAAGTACAGAAAGATTTTAAGTGATTATAAACCAGAGGAAGGCAGGTCAGATTTGATCTCAAGTAAATAAAAGGCAAATCCCATTCTAAACTAAGAATACCACTTCAGTAGCGTTACAGTCTTAGATAGTTCTCACCGCAGGCTGGTTGGCCAGCCTCCAATCAGGCTCTCACCTGTGGTCAATGCTTCAGCCAGTTCACTATCCCTGGAAGAGCTGGGTTGTTTTATGCATGCCTTAGTAAGGTGTGAATTACGTCTCTGCTTTTAACTTTTGCCAGGATCTGCTTCAAGCCATGTGACACATATTTGGGAATATTACATAGCAGAGCTTCATAACCATACATATGACATTGCAGGAAACATACTGAACATTATTGTTACGATCTTAGTACCTCATGAAGATTCCAAACACTCCTTACATGACACTTTGCATTACACAATAAACAGTTACACTATAAGAATGAACATGAATGATACACAATCACACCATACAGGTGACACAATGCACCCCATATACACACCAACTAACCTTCCTTATTCTTCCATGGTGTTGTCAATTGTCACATTTTGCAACCTTTGATCTTCAAGCCCCAGCTTTTGAAGACATGTGATTAGGAGAGAATCTCAACTTTCATTTAACTTCTTGCCCTCACAATGGCAGAACAAAGCTGGAAAACATGACTCATGTATGTTAGAGACCCAGAAACCAGAAGCAAATAAAAGAATCCCATATTTTTTTCAAGTCTCATTATTTTAGGGTGGGACCTGACTCATGATTTTTGAACACTTGGGGTTGGCAGTATTGCTGTTTCTTAAAGACACAGGTGACTGAGACACTCATCCCTGTCTAAGGTAGGAGCATCCTATATGGAGACCAGTCCAGTAAGCTGAAGCAGAGAATTTTAAACCAAGTACACACATAAGACAACACTCAGTGCCAGCTTAACTAATAGCTGAAAAGAGAGCAGGAATAGCATAAATATCCAGAGAGAGAGAGAGAGAGAGACACACACACACACACACACACACACACACACACACACACACACACA
>ML675629.1:41254071-41353026 GCA_007922155.1 Mesoclemmys tuberculata
CACACACACACACACACACACACACACACACACACACACACACACACGCCCCCTCAAGTCTGTGGGCTTGCTTATCTCAAAAAGCAGAAACCTCACCCTTTAAGGAGGTACATTTGAACCTTTGGTAAGGTTCATAAGAAAGTTTATTCTCTTTTTGCTTGCCTGAGTAATTCACCCTGCATGAGTTTCAACCCTCTGAGGTCCTCCAAAGCAGAAGTAAACCCATGGTAGCCTACTGCAGTCACTCCCAAATAAAGATTAGAGCATCACTTGCTCCAACACCTGTCACTGCCCAAGGGTACCTTTTGCTTGCCAAGCTTATTGGCCCTACCAACTCACAGGCTCCTTCAGATCACAGCACTCTTGCCTCAAGGGGAGCTTTCTTCCCCTCACACTTGGTCTGAGGCCTCTGAAATCAGAAAAATTTTAATAGCAGCAGCCACGTTGGAGTCCAGCTGGCCCATTTCCTTCTTCTCCTTGGGATCTGCATTGACCCTTGGTAGTGCATGGGGTGTAGATACTCCAGTACCTCCCCTTCTGTGCTGGGGGTATCACAGTAGGATCTGCTGTCCTCTGGGAATCAGGAGCTGTGCCAGCAGGCCTCTCTAAAAAAAGTTGGCCCTATTTTTCATTAACAATTCAAGATATTTTTCCCCTTGCAGAGGAACCTTTTGTTTCCCGTATCCTACATTGTGAAAGAGAATTTGAGCACAGGTCCACAGAAATCTACCCAAGACAGGTGTGCTATCTTCATGTGAAAATGATATTAGAAGATGCAAAACCAGCCAAAGCCTCACGTTCTGCAAGTTTTGCATAGGCAGTTACCTGTGCAGACGCAGCAAAATAAAGGGAGGCGGGTGGAGTTTTTCCTACATCAGATTGTCTAGATCACTAGACAAACCCCTATAAAAGAAAGTCCCGGAAAGCATTAGTACAAACTGCTCCATGCAAACATTCCATTGCAATACAGGCTGCATTGCTACTGAATTTCATATAATAATCTCATTACAGAGGAAATTAACAATACAGCAGATGAATAGTATTAACTCTTCCCTCCTTCTCTCCTTCCCCCCCTCCCTCCCCCCTGGTGAACTTCGAATCCTTTAGCTCCCTTGTAATCAGTTTAATGTTCTGGATTGTCAAAACAACTATCCTAATATGCTATGGCACTGCACAGTGGTAAGCCCCAGTGTCCATAGATAAGCCTGCATGCACACTCCATACATATTATTTCATTGTATGGCTAGCATTGGAAGGAAAATTTGGGGGCCTTAAAAGTCTGAGTGTCCCTAAATGAAACACGAGGGATAAGAAATACAGAATTAAGCAGCATAACCTGGTGCCAATTCATTGCTTTGCAGAAATTCTTTTTTAAAAAACTTTTCAGTTGCCTCTCAGATTCCTTAGGCACAGTACAATTCTAAATACAAACTTCAAACAAAACATTTTAAGGCAACCATAAAATAGCCAGTCTTCCTGAAAAACCTCCCCAGCACCAAAAGAAACATCCCCCGCAATCAATCACCTCAGAAAAAAGTGCATCTTGCAGCTTGTCCCCAGGGTTAACAAATCCAAACTCTGCTGCACCCAAGTGAATTCCAAGCCAAAGTGGACTCCAGAGCCACTTCCTTCTGAGATAAAGCATCTGATCGGCAAAAAGGTTTCTTTGAATGACTTTTTTTTTTTTTTTTTTTTTTAAGGATCTTCTTATTTTTGCACTGGCATCTATTTAAGTCAATAGCCCATTGACACAACCATGTTTACAGAATTCTGACTCAAAAGAAAAAAAGCTGCAGTATTTCTCATTTTTTAATGTGCAGCTAGTTAATCATTGGTGCTCAAACAGATGAAAAGGCTGATACTACTGAAAACTGCAATGCTCAGAACATTTGCTGTCATGGCCTGATTCAAAAAAGCTGCAGTTTGGGGCTTCTGCCACTGTCCTGCCAGTCCAATCCAATCTTTATCTTATAGTGCCTATTATGTATGCACCCCAAGGAACTTCACATAAAACAAATTAAAACAATCATTACATAGAATAAGAAATGAAAGTGTCCTTTTATTGCCAGTCCTTAGTATCAGAGCGAGAAGCATCTACACACTGAGCTGTGTAACTAAAGCCTTTACGAGCAGGATGAATTCTAGGAACACAAAGAACCAATATGTTTATATTCATCCTCAACCACAGGAGCAAGACAATGATGAATTTGATGTGCCAACTAGATCTTAAAATCAATTCCTGCTGCAACTCACAGCCAGTGCAGCTGAAACAGAGCCAAAGTTACAGCATGCAGGATAGAATGACTTTGCATTAACATGTGTGCTTTGAATTCATTACTATTTGGGATCCTGACATGGGGATAAGGCCAAATCAGGAGAAGGAGACAGCATTCTCTTTGTTTCAGAAATAGTCACAGCCACAGAAAATCTAGACAGTCTCACAGGATGCACACCCCTTGCCTTGGGATCTCGGTGTCCTCCTTGTAAAATTTTACAGTCCAGCATAATGTGATCTAAGTGTTGAATATATGGAATGAATAACTTTGCAATGGAACCCCACAGAAGGATTTAACTGCAGAGGAGTCATTTAAGTAAAATGCTGGGTGGTGGGAGGGCCGCAAAGTTGTGTCAGCAGATAGAACATTGTATGTGATTATATTATGTCCTGCAAATTTGTTTTGGAGTGCGCACAGGAAGGCAGAATTGGAAGACATAATGGAGTACATAGACCTATGAAATGGAGTACATAGACCTATGGGATTTTTTGTTTTGGGTTTTTATTGGTTTATTTTAAACCAATGCCTTTGAATTTGATGGACTTTGAATAGCAGACACTTGAACCTTTGTTGTTTAATGGAATCATCCTTGTTTACAGAAGAACTGAGCAGGACCCAAAAAGTGTTGATTTCATCAGTCCAAAAATGTATCTGCCTTGAGGTATTACAAGCTTAACTTTCATAGCTGTTGAACGTTCACAGCTCTCATTGATTGTAATTGGAGTTGTGGGTGCCCAGAGCTTCTGAAAGTCAAGCCTTGGGTGTTTCAGGCTGGGCACCCAAAAGTGACAAGTCTCTCTTGGAAATGCTGATCTCAACCTTTATAAGTCTCTAGTTACCCATCTGTAAAATTAGATAAATCATGTTTCTCTCTCTTGGTAAATCATTTATGATCTATCAATGAAAAGTGTGAGTCTGATCTTGATTACTCTATTGTAAATCAGAACTGTTTTTAATGAAGTCAGTGGAATTACACTGATATTAAACTGTGGAAAGTTGAATGAGATTTAGGCTAGAACACTATATACATGCAGAGTATTATCTCAAAGCTCTTTATAAAGTTATGCTACACTAACCCTTGAGAGCCAAGGAAGTAGTAATATCTCCATTACACAGAAGGGAAAACTAAGGCACAGAGAGATAAAGTGGCTTTCCTGAAGTGACACAAGATGTTCATAGGAAAGACAGAAATATGACCTAGGTCTGACTCCCAGTCCAGGACTTAAGCCACAAGACTATCCCTTCTCTCCTTACTATCCAGGAAAGTATTTGCTCCTATATTTTAAAATAGCAAAATCCCATTTATCTCCTATGTTACTTGATTTAAGACTGTGAAACTGGCCCAAAATAGTAACATTAAAAAGAAAGGGAAGGAAGTAGTGAGAAGCAGAAATGTTAAGGTAAGAACAAAAAGAAGAAAAGACGACTTTATAAAACTCCTCACAACTGCTGCTTATATGGTTAGTTCATCTGCCTGAGGCAGCCAGAACACCCAGTAAAAGAGTAATAACTATTGGGCTAGTTAATCTGGTCTCTGAGAAATCACCTCCACCACAACCCCCTGCCAGAATCTACAATCCTGACTATTCATGAATACCAATCTAGATTACTGGTAATTCTCTGGATTTACAGAAACATGAAATAGGATTGTAGATACAAATACAACTGTAGCCAGCCAACTCCATCTGGAATTACTGTGTGTCAATTAGAACAACCCATAAATTTGTGAAAGTCATGAAGAACTATTACTATTTGAGGAGTCCATCCAGTTAAGGCTAATGCATCCACAACCTGATGGCATTCCGTTTGAACCCACAACATCACCTTGCAACTCTCAAAAGAGCAATGTTACTAGTCTTTCATCATTTTCCTTAGATCTGAGACAGTCCCCACAGATTACAAGAGAACCTGAGAATTATTTTTTGCCTCCAAAGCTTTCTTTAGCAAAGCGACATTATGTAAAGCTACAGGTATTTCACTTTTAAACCTCTCAAAGGTCAATTCAATGCTATCAGTTTCATAGCTAAAACTTTTCTCAACTAGTGAATTAGCAGCTAATGGAAGTTTTAACCCTTATACCTGGCAAGCTTCCTGGATGATAATGAGACATGAAAGCTCTAAGATTTATTTAAAAGGAGACTTCAGAGTTGACTGCTAAGGACTTCTGTGCACAGAACAATGGAATTAAAAGCAGGGCCATTTTTTCATTTTTGTTTCAATCATGTTGTTAGAAATACATAGTATATTGCTATGCCAGGTTTGTTTTTTTTTATTCTGAGAGTACTATTGTCTATATTCCATCCTATGCATGAGAATAAAACGCTATTGCTATGCAAGCATACCACTACATATAAATATATCATGCTTTCACAAAGTTTGTCAGCATTGATCCTCATCCTGACATTGTCTCCACACCATCTTCTCTGTTTGAATTGTTTTCCCATCTCATTTACCTATCTGTATTAGAGCTAAATCTCACATCCACTGAAATCAACAGGGAAACTCCCATTGACTTTCATAGCAGGAGGAGCAATTCCTTTGACTGCAAGCTACGCCAGCTAGAAGACTTTTGACAAACAAGTTTTGCCAACAAAATACAGCAGTTCATTAAAACAGATTTTCCAGGAAAGTATCAATTTTGACAAACTCTTCAATTTCTGATGGAAAAACTCAAAGCAAATATTTTGTTTTGAATCAATATTTCAAAACACTGAACATGCTATTTTAAAAATGAGGAAAGTGCATAAAATGTTGACATTCTAAATGAAATGTTTCATTTCCATTGCAAATATCCAAATTTTACCTTTTGTCATTTCCAAAGAAGTTTTTCAGAACTTTTTTGGTGAAAATTTGCTATTTCAACTTTTTCTCCTATTTTGGGATGAAAGCAAACATTAAAATATTGGCATTTCTCACAGGATAGGAATTCAATTTTTCAAACAACTCTACAAGGCACCATGCTTCTTAAATGACCTATTATATGCACTGACAAACTATATTGTGCATATCCCCACACTGTACATATTCCTGCTCTTTGGGATATATACACACTTGAGATTTACTAGTATCCTGTCTAGTATAATTTTAGAGTGCTAAGTGATAGAACTTGCACCATTTCCTTTGGGAGCTTTTTCTTTCAGGCTAATAGGTATCATACCCTACATATATTTATATCTATTTATTTTGAGAGTGAGGAATGTGATGTGTGGTACCAAGATTTTACTGGCATGAATTTGTAATGGCCACATTACTTGAGTTAAATAAAAGCAAAAAAGGGTTGTGTTGATCATCGGAAATGAGCACCAATAAAAGCTTTATAGTGCACTTTATCAAGATGAATTTGTTTGTGCCATATTATGTACAGAAGTGCTATGTTAGAAATGCTTTGAAAAAGTGCATGGATGTTTCTTCATATCACTCCATCAGTTAAGACCGGTTGCTTTAATACCAAGAGTCCAAGGGTAAAAGTGTTAGAGCAAGCAAAATGTTACTTTAAAAAAAAAATGAGGAACCTCTAGAAATGATTCAAAATAATTTTTTTATAACTCAATGTGTTTTGTAAGATCTGAGATCTTTTGAGCTGATAGGACCAGAAAAAAGTGCTGCACCCTGTTAAAAGGGAAAGGATTCCTAACGTTCCACTAGTTTAACGTACCTATTCCTAGCACTGATGATTAACAAGATTGTGATTCTTAAAACTGCAAACAGTCCAGAATCAATCCTGCATTTCAGATCATGGTGATTGTTGTTGTTGGCTTGGGAGTAGGGGTGGGGCATCAGGAGACAAAAGTCTACATTTGGTTGTGAGGTGGGGGACACCTATGAAAGATTTTTTTTTTAAATGACAACTCTGAAAGCTGCTCGGCGATTTGCAATGTTGTTAGTATTCCTGATGGAGGTAGGAATGGATTATTGAACAAACTGCCAGCCCAGCAGCCAAAGATGATTGCAGCCCCCGGGCCATTTATAGGAAAGCCCCACCTGCACCTCACTTCAAAGAGCAGCCATTGTTTCCTAATTCAGCCTGCCAGAAAAGCATTACCTCTTTGCCCAAATAGGGAATTCCATCCCTCCTCCCCCCAAATTAAACCCATGTCATCTAGGTAAATGAACATGAGGAGCACCATAGCCAATATTCAGCTTCAGCCTGTGACAGGCTTAGAGTCCCATGTCTTGTGACCAGTTAAGCCAACTGAAGAAAAATATACTCTGATCACTCATCCCTGGGCAGGTGAGATTTAAGATTTGATTGCTCAACAAGAACACGTGGTTCTGGTTTTACACTCAGGCAGATTAAAATGAAATACATTGTTGCTGCGAGTGTCTAAAGGCAATTCACTGCCTCCTGCTCAATCCATTTTGAACTACTGTGCCAGCAGGGGCTTTCAGGTCCCTTGTCTTGTTTTTCATGTGTCTGGTTTGCACTTGGCGTATTATATTTAGTTTGGTCCTTCAACAATTTAAAAGGCCACTTGCACCACATGGCACCGAGTGAGAGCCAAAGACCAGACATTGCAATTTATTTCAAATAAAAATTTGAATAGCTAAATAGAGATGCAACAATATGCATTTGGTTGGAAATCTAGGTCTGACCATACAAAACAGCAGTGGACTAGACCTTTACTAGCATTATCAGTTATTGCTCTCTATGGTAATGCCTATGAATATGTTTTGGGTTTGGCTATTCCATCATATCTGCAAAAAGTCCTAGCTTGGGCTTTGCTACATACAGTGCATAAACTTGTTTTGTTTAAGTTACTCAATCATATGCTAACATTGCAAGTATTTCCCAAGGCAATAACCCTGTGGCCTAGCATTAATTGTGGATTGGATGATAGTTAAAGCCTGATCTACACACAAAGTTACACTAGTTTTATTGAAAGCATGATCCCAAAACCCAGTTTAGTTAAACCACTTTAATCCCACCTGCTCTAGATTTACAGCAGTTTACCTTGCACTGGTAAGCAGAAAGGCACAAACTAAGATATCACCAGTTTTAAATAAAAGCGTGACTACAATGGGATTTGTAGGGATTCATTTTAAAACTATTTTTACATGAGATAGTGGAACTTGTATGCACAGGTAAGGCCTTTGCACGCTGATAGGTAAGCAGTGACAGAGCAGTTATCGCCACTCACTTCCTGCATAAAGTGGTCTAGTGCGTAGATTGCTAGAGAGGGGTCCATACTTCCCCTCCCACAGATGCAGCTTTGTGCTCCCATTGCTGCTTTTTATTTACATGCTTTACCCCCCCCCCCCATCACCAACTATTTACAGGTGCAGTCTCTGACCTGAAACCACTCAGTCTTAACCACCAGATCAGGGCAGCTCACCTCCCACTGAGGGTTTCCCCCTTTCCAGCATCCAACTACTGCTCCTACTTCCACCCTTCAAGGAACCTCTTATCAGCCCCTTTAGCACCCTCCTGTGAGCCTTTACAGGGCCTGCCCTATGAGCCTCACAGCTGCTCCTTGTTAGCCCAGTCCCTCCAGGCTAACTCAACTGGTTCCATTCCCCATTTAATTAGGACTCCATGGGCAGGGGGCTGGCTTAACCCGCAGTGCTTTACCATAACCCTGTCACAACTGTCTTTAATTTAAACTTCTTAATCATCAGGTTCACTGAGAGTTGATACAGCTCATAAGCCCCTTGTTCAAAGGATGTGTGATCAAGTCATTTCAGAGCCTGTGACAAATTACTAGAGTCAAATCAACACAGGTTTATAACTATTGCACTCATATTGCAACTTTAAGCAAGGCGCACCACACAGGGCAACAAACAGCACCCCCAGATCCAAAAGGAAAGCACATTAGCCAGAAGAAACAGAACAAATACAAAAGTCCCCATACCACACCTACCTTCCCCTAGAAAAGCTCCAGCATTTAGCAGTTTTTGTAAATACCCTAGCCCCAGCCAGGCCTTTCTGCAGGCAGTCGCTAGACAATCCCTGACTTCAACCACACCCTGCTTCAAACTACTAGCTTACAACCATCCTAGTCAGTCACTCCTAAACTTTCCCCCTTTTAACTTCTCTCTCCAAGCTGGATCCTTCTCACAGATGTAGTGAGGTGAGATTGACTGAACCCACAGGCTCTCATTAACTCCTTCTTAGTCACTGTGGTGTCTGTCTACTGCATCTCAGGCTGTTTTAAGCATAGGAGTTTTGACAGCTTCAGTGGGGCCAGAATTTCACCTGTAGATCTGATTTTTCTTTGTTTCTAAATACCCAGAATTGTGAGCCTGTCTCAGTCTAGGATTGCTGATATGAAATGTAGAACTGGGGCAAGACTATGCAGCATTTTGAGGTACATTCTATAGTTTAATCAATTATTTCCTAGTATATCAACCTTATTAACAAAAACTATTCTTAATTTATTTTTCTTATGCTAGGCAAAGGAATGAGAAAAAATCAGCAGGAGCCACCATTTTTTTGAGTTAAAACATGCTTTTTGAGGGTTAGAAAACAATTGCTGTGATCTTCAATGCTATTAACTGCAATTTGTTCAATTATAATGCTCAACATTGTGGCAATTTTGCATCTCTTCTAGCTTGCTGTGTGGAAGCCTATTGTCTACAGAGGATTTAATATGGAAATATCAATCTTCTGTCATTCTTTTGCAGTGAACAGTTTGACAGTTGCCTGAATTTGTGCAACAAAATTGATTATTCTTGTTTTCGTTTTATAATCATAGAGGTAATCTTCCAGCACAGCGGTGGCTTCAGTATTCTCTCTTTCTTGTATCCCTAGCAACACAACTCCAGTTCCCTTAATCAAAGAGTTCAGTCTAATACAAATGTGTCACATTCTTCCTGAAGGGATATGAATCAAATCATTTTCCACAGTATACAAATACAACTAGGTGCTGAAAGAGTTTAGCAGCTCATTAGAAATGCATATAATTTGAGAGGCTAAGTGGTGTAATAATTGTGGGCCTGGGCTTATCCACTTTGGAAGCAGGGTTCAATCAAAGTCAAATCCATAGTAAAACTAATTTGATGGTCTCATCTCAGTTATTGATGATTGATTACTATGTCCACAGTAAAAACAGCAGCTGAATTAAGGGCCCGGTCTACACTTACCTTCCGGATTCGGCGGCAGTCAACAGGAGATACGCAAGTGACATAAATCACTTGCATATCTCCCGTCGACTTTGCTGCATCTGCTCCGTGCACTGTCCACACTATGCTGCGCTGCCACTTACCGGGGTGGTTTTCCTACGTCGATTGCTGGATTGACTGAGCGGGTCTACATAGACTGCTCAGTCGATCCAGAGCAATCGATCTGACGGTGACGAATTTGCCATCGTCAGCGTAGACCCAGCCAAAACAACCAGTTGTTTCTGTTCAGGATTGGGTCATTTTGAAGATTACAAGAATCAATGACTGAAAGGTCTGATTGACCTAGTACTAGTGCCTGTGTGCTGTCAAATATGGAGGTCTATTGCCCCATTCATGTTGATTTCATATAAATAGCCAGAGTGGGAGGCAGGAGAGACTGCTGGTAAAAATCACACAGATACTGGAATTTTGTATGATTTTTAATCCACAGAGATGCTGTTTTCAATAGGGAAATTACACCACTATATCAGTACATGAAGCCACAGCTCATGTGTTGTTAATTTTATATAGAAAAAAAGCAGCGATAGCCATAAATAAATTTCATGGAATAAAATGTCTAAGTTTTCAGGACAACCTCATCAGGTGAAATTATCCCATCCCACCCCCCATAAAAGCAGGGTGAAAGCCATATTTTATTTTGTGTAAACATCATCATGTGAAAATACTACCTTTCACCTAGCTCAGCCTACCAACTCTTGGTAACTTTTATTTCCTGTTATACAGAAAACTATTCAGGAAAAGGGTAAAGAAATTAAATTCAGCTCTACAGCTGTTAAACATTAAGGCTACCATAAGGCTGTCCTCTTGTAATCCTAATCTGTTTCTTGGACTATTTAGCACCCATTTCTCTACCTCTCACCCCTTAGGGGGTGCCTGACAGCCACTGATCATGCCAGTCAATGGTACATGTCAGAAATCAGTCTCGTAACAAAATAATCTCTGTGTACCAGATGCAACTGCCATTTGGAGATACAGCCTTTGGAGGGCAGGGCAAGATCCTCTAGGATCCTAATACTTTTCATCATAATACCTAGTTGTACCCCACCCCTTCCATCAAAGATCCCTATCAATCCAACCCATTTTTCAGGACAAGAAAGGTGCGAGGGCCCCTTTGGAGTCACTTATTACTGCTATAGGGACAGCTGAAAAGTAACATGATGCACATCTTCCCCTGTAGGGGCTGAACATGTGATATGCTGCCTGTGATATGTTTACATTTATTTAATTTCCCATACTAAAGAGGAACAGATCAGAGAACCTTTCAGCTTGTAAAACCATTTCTAAACAGTCTAAATAGCATTCCCAGCCTGTTTTTAAAAGTAGCAGATCTATGTCCATTTCCATTAGCAAACATCACTAACTTTGCACTGCTATCCAATCAAAGTTAATTTATGTGTGGGTTTTTTTAACGCTGCATAGAGTGAGATACACTATAAAATGTACATGCACTAAAAAGCTGGATTCTGACTTGCCTACTGACCTGGTGCTCAAGTTCAATAAAAAAAGAAAATCAAAATTCTCCTTCTCTATATTCCATGACAAATAATTTCAAGTACAGAATCTTTAGCATGCAACTATAAATAAATGAAAACTTATGTCATGTACAAAACTGATGGGAAAGAAAAAGCCCAGAGAACTCTCTAGTTTGTATGGGAGTAGAAAACAATAGGACTTTCCTATGAAATATTTGAATATTTTTAATATTACTTGAATGAGAAGTAAGCGGGCCTACTTTACTTTGAATGAAAGTTTTCTGCCCTTAAGAATAAACTATTATTTCGAGAAAGATACATGGTGTAACCATGATGGGCCACTTAGATTGAAGTAGGTGTAATGGACAGCACCTCCATAATTGCTTTGACTCAGGGAGGTGGAGGACTTAGTTGTCCCAGTCTAGCTATAGAATAAGGTTGCTGAACATAGCAGTATGCATGAGGAAGTATGAAAGAAGGATGGAGAAATAGGAAGTGATAACACTTCCACAAGAACAGAAGCGAAGAACTAGTATATTGCTTAGAAGTAGATATGATCCCAGGATCACAGTCAGATTTGTTGGGCTTTCATATAAACTTGCCTGTGCAAAATGGGTCAAAGTACATTTAAATGAAGTGCTTGTGACAGCTGGACAGAGGTTTAGTGAGCCTCTCTCTCTGTCTTCCTGAAGTAGGTGGGGGTAGAAGAATTAAGGTTGAGTGCAAATGAGAGCCACAGATGATTCCTCTGAGGCGGTTTCTTGCAGTGGATGAGCATGCTTCTCAGCTCCTAAGAGAGAAGTCAGGCCATGCTATCTAAGAATGGGTATTTGTCAATTTTCTGAAGCTCTTCTGTTTCTTTCGCCACAGTAAAGTTTTCTGATAGCATGAACAAACCTATGGAGTAGCTTCTGAAAACATAGTTCATGTCTTGTAGAAGACCATTTTTATGTCATTTCCTTTGCTATATGATTTGTTTTTATAAAGAATGTGCATTAATATTACAATTACATAAGAACAGCCGTACTGGCTCAGATCAGTGGTCCCTCCAGCCCAGTATCCTGTCTTCCAGTGCCAGATGCTTCAGAGGGACTGAATAGAAGAGGTAATCATCATGATCCATTCCCAGCCTCTGGCAAACAGCAATCCCTGCCTATCCTGACTAATAGCCATTGATGGACCTATTCTACATGAATTTATCAAGTTCTTTTTTGAACCCCATTATAATCTTGGCCTTCACAACATCCTCTGGCAAGGCATTTCACAGGTTGACTGTATATTGTGTGAAGAAATACTTCCTTTTGTTCATTTTCAACCTGCTGCCTATTAATTTCATTTGGTGACCCTAGTTTTTGTGTTATGAGAAGGCGTAATTAACACTTCCTTATTTACTTTCTCCACACCACTCATGATTTTATAGACCTCTCTCATGTCCCCCTTTAGTTGTCTCTTTTCCTAGGTGTAAAGTTCCAGTCTTTTTAATCTCTTTTCATATGGAAGCTTTTCCATACCCCTAATCATTTTAGTTGCCCTTTTCTGTACCTTTTCCAATTCCAATATATCTTTTTTGTGATGGGGCGACCAGATCTGCATACAGTATTCAAGATCTGGGTGTATCATGGATTTATAAAGTGGCAATATGATATTTTTTGTCTTATTATCTATCCCTTTCCTAATGATTCCCAACATTCTGTTAGCTTTTTTAATTGCTGCTGCACATTGAGTGGATCTCCACAATGATTCCAAGAGCTCTTTCTTGAGTGGTAACAGCTAACTTAGAGCCAATCATATATATCTATAGTTGGGATTATGTTTTCCAATGTTCATTACTTTGCTTTTATCAACACTGAATTTCATCTGCCATTTTGTTGCCCACTCACCCAGTTTTGTGAGATCTTGTTGTAACTCTTTGCAGTCTGCTTTGGACTTAACTATCTTGATTAGTTTTGTATCATCTACACGTTTTGCCACCTCACTGTTTACCGCTTTTTCCAGATCATTTATGAATATGTTGAACAGTCCCAGTCCCAGTTTAGACCACTGGGAGGACACCACTGTTTACTTCTCTCCATTCTGAAAACTGACCACTTATTTCTACCCTTTGTTTCCTATCTTTTAACCAGTTACTGATCCAGGAGAGGACCTTCTCCCTTATGCCATGACAGCTTACGTTGCTTAAGAGCCTTTGGTGAGGGTCCTTATCAAAGGCTTTCTGAAAATCTATGGACACTATGTCCACTGGATCCCCTTGTCCACATGCTTGTTGACCACCTCAAAGAATTCTAGTAGATTGGTGAGGCATGATTTCCCTTTACAAAAACCAGGTTGACTCTTCCCCAACAAATCGTATTCATCGACGTGTCTGATCATTCTGTACTTTGCTATAGTGTCAACCAATTTGCCTGGTACTGAAGTTAGGCTGACAGGCTTGTAATTGCTGGGATTGCTTCTGGAGGCTTTTAAAAAAAATTGGCATCTCATTAGCTATCCTCCAGTCATCTGCTACTGAAGCTGACTTAAACAATAGGTTACATGCCACAGTTAGTAGGTCTGCAATTTCATATTTGAGTTCCTTCAGAACTCTGGGGTGGATACCATCTGGCCTGGTGACTTATTACTGTTTAATTTATCAGTTTGTTCCAAAACCTCTTCTAATGACACACCTCAATCTAGAAAAGTTCCTCAGATTTGTCACCTAAAAAGAACGGCTCAGATTTGGGAATCTCCCTCACATCCTCAACTGTGTGGTTCATATTTAAGGGTGTATCATCTCAGACTCATTACGCAACAGAGGAGTGGTCCATTATGGACAGAATTGTTTTGACATCATTAGCTGGGTAGACAGAGGAGAATTTGAAAAGCAAACTACAGGCATTGTTTCATTCCAAAACAAGACACAACAACGGTAGCACAGAGGTGCACATATTGGTGTTTCATAGGCTGCATGGGACACCATGGGCAAGCACTGAAATGATACAATAATGAGATACCCAAAAGGGGGAGTCTGTGACAATAGCTCATTGGAATTTCAGCAAAAATAATTAGAAATAGAGTGAAGTACTGATTAACTATTTCATCCTGTTGTTGGTGAATCACGTCTTTTGTGCCAGGCTTTGACTTTTATTGGCAATTATACTGAGAACATAAAGCTACAGGAAAGCTCTAAAACTTGCTTTTATTGTATTTTATAATACAACAGTTCATGACAGATGATCATTAATATGAACATTTTCATGCATGGCTTTTGGGATGCTGTGTATAAAACAGAATTAAAACGCATAATGAAACCTGTGCAGCTGATTCAGAGACCTGTGTACATGAACATGGCTACACATTCCAGTATATAGCAATATTGCATGTTCTTACAAGCCAAGAGCTCCAAGGGTTGTCGCTCTTTCACGCACATGCTCCTACTGACAAATGCTGAAAGTAGATTTTCAGAGTCAATTTTAAAAAAAATCAGAGCTGGGAAGGACTTTGGCTTTTAGTGGGTTGTCTTATTTTTGTGTGTTTCTTGCTTTTAATTTTTCAAAGCAGCAGAGACTCTGAGAACTCAGAATTCCCACATAGTGTTTTTATTATGGTAACACATAGAGGCCCTAGTCCCATTGTGCTAGGCACTATAAAAATATGTCACAAAGAGGGTCAATCTATAACTAATGAGTTAGGTTGGGATTTTCAAAGGGACTGTATGTGGTGGCTTTCCCAGAAGGGCTGTCTGACCCTCATTACAAAGGGGCCATACCTGGGTTGGATCAGGTGGTTCTACTAAGAGCCACTGAAAACTGCAATGAGTGAGTGAGGTGTTCTGGTAGTAAGCTGGGGAAGAGAAATGCCCCTGCCCTGGTGAGACTAGAGTTTGGGCCCAATTATTATGATGCTGTTTTCAGTTCTGGTTTGCTATATTGGAATAACAAGAAAAGAATAAAAGCCTGGGCCAAAGGGCTTGTGAGATTGTTGGTCTGCTGGGAATGTAATGAAAGAGCTCTGGGAAGGGTGGAATTGTTAGCATTGCATCAAAGTAGGGCTATTGAAAGAAATTGAGGGCCCTGTTACATCTTGTTTGCTGGGTCCTCACCCCCTCCCATTTCATTTTATTTACACAGATGTTACAGATGGTATAGAGTCCCCCAGAGCCCAGTGGCCTGGTACAATTGTCTCTCCTTTTCCTCCCTCTTGTCAGCTCTGCATGGGAGGGGGCTGACTGGATATGAGGGAAATAGGTGCCCAATTCCCATTGACTTTCACTAGTATTTGAGGGCTTTACTCCAGTAGGCTCCTTTAAAATTGTGACCTGAAAATTCTGACATTTAAAATCTAGTTTCAGTCTTTGTTTTGGGGGAGAGAAAAAGGTCAGAGAAATTTTTATCCATAAAAAGCAATATTAAGAGCAGATATTATTTTTCATAGTGTAGCTTTCTCAACACATGAATGTGGCTCCTTTCATAGCTCTAACTTCTGTGCAGCTTATGACAGCACACACTGCATAGTACTTTAAAAATAAACCTACAAACACTGAACTTATTTAAGACCACTACAAATGCACCCCAAACTTACTGAGTTGGTACAGTATACCAGTGGTAACTGGCTAAAGAGGGATTTGCATAATGGAACAAATTTGCTAAAAAAATGTTTTTACAAAGGAATTTACTTCTTCAGTATTTTCTGTTCCCTTTGCTGTTATTAAAGATATTTGTATTTCAGTAAAGGCTTTTCCCCTTCCCTGCCCTGTTTCTTCTGAGTCCTTGGAAGTTTGATGGGAGTTTTTCAAGTGACTGCATAGGGTTTTGGATCTGGCCCTTTGTGCTATTTTAGAACTCACAATCTGTTGCCATAGAGATGATTGTAATCTCAGCCTTCCAGCATTATGACTTCACTGATGGATTGGGGGAAGGTTGGCTGTGTGGGGGAAAACCCTTTGCTTAAAACTAATCACTTTGAGAAGTAACAAGCAATTTAAATAATGAAAGGTAAAATGGATTCACTGTGCATTTGTTTTATATTTGTGAATATTCCTCCAAGAAAGTGTTCCTTTTTTTATGAAATTATCTTGGAGACTGTTTTAAGACCAGATAGAAGTTTTATTATTCCTTTAAGAAATCTAATTTATAGTTAGTTATTTTAAAGAACAAATGAATATGAGGGGATCGACATAATCGGGGATTCACAGAGCCAACAGCAAAACAGATCACCTAGTTCAGAAATAACCTAAAGAAAACAAGGAGGCATTCTTGACATCTGTGATTTAATATTCATTATGTATTTCTGTGGGACACACAGAAGATGACTGACATTATTTATATATATATATAAACATACCATGGGCTGATTTTCAGAGCATTATATTTTTCTTTACATTTCCCAGATAAATAACATTGTTTGTGACAGATTGGCAAGGAGGACATCTCTGAAACTCATAGCAGCAACACCACAGTGGTATGTGATGCAGAATCACACTTTACTAATCACCAGGAACTCTCCTCACCTTGGACTCTAGATTCTTGAACTTTCTCTGTGTCTTTTGGTAGTGCAAAGGGGCTGGAAACTGCCCAGATCAACCCAGGAAGCGGTTCCACCATTGTGAGGTAAGTGCCAGTGGACATTCCTGGCTAATCTGACTCATTTCTACCCCTTACAACACCAATATAGGGCATGTGTCCAGGCTGAGAGTGAATAGATGCAGCCAGACCACTCTGTGCTCCAGCTGTTCCTGGCTGGCTGATTGCCATTTGCCAGCCCCGGGGCCTAAGCTGCACCATCCTAAGGGAAGTTTGGGATGCGACTGTGCCTCAGGAATTTGGCATTCAGTGGGTACAAAAGAATGCATGTTTGCTGCACTACTTTGTCGGGTACTAGTTTTCTAACCAATTTAACCCTGACGTGTAACTTGCCTCACCGTCTCACAACACCACTGATTGAATTTGGATCAGAGACTTCCACTGGAGTTGCCTTCAATAGATCCAGACTGCATTTGGCCCTTTGCCTTACATAGTATGCATGTAGATTAATAAGTGATTAGAGGGCTTTGGAGCAGAGCTACCTCATCTGTGGTTGAGGGTCCCTGGCCCAGTCACTGTGGGGTCGGGCAGCTCCAAAGTAGGAACACTGCAGTACTAGTGACATTAAAACATGCAGTATAGACACAGTGTGATGTTAGGCTGTACTGGGAACACCACAAGTGGAAGGGGGATGTGTACTTGCTGCAGCGCCAGCCCAGTACAGTCTTTGGGCCCAGATCATCCAAGCGGTTTAGGCACAACTCCTGTTGACATCAGTGGACATTAGGCACAAAAATATCTTTGAGGCTCCAGACCTGTAGGCTTTATCTGCTTTTTCTCCTCAGCTCCTGAGCCACAGTAAGATCTGTGTGTAGACTGGGGCTGTGACCTAAGTGCAATCGGGTGGTGACAGAGCTGCAGCTGGAAGAATGGAGCGACTGAGCTGCTGCAGCAAGGCAGCTCTGGCCTGGGAGGAGTACTCATAGGTAGCACGATGGTCACGAGTAAAACTAGCCTATAGCCTGACTCGGCTCAACTAGGTAGCGAAGGAATGACCAGGGGCCACCAGCCATGTGACAAACTGACATTTCTACTGAACCCAGCACTGGGAACAGTCTCCTGTTTAGAAGCAAGCATTGCCCAGAGTGTTAATAATGGGCAGAGCCGTGTGCATGGCCTATCAAATAAAGCTCCCTGCTAAACCCATCTGGGCTAGGTGCTTTATTAGTCTTGAGATGTTTAATATACATGACAATCTTCAGTGAGTGAAGAAATAAAACTGCTAATTTAATTTCAAAGAGTCCCACAAAGTGATAAGCCGCCA
Source organism: Mesoclemmys tuberculata (assembly GCA_007922155.1). Taxonomy (NCBI): domain Eukaryota; kingdom Metazoa; phylum Chordata; order Testudines; family Chelidae; genus Mesoclemmys; species Mesoclemmys tuberculata. The sequence continues at coordinate 41,271,761 of ML675629.1, forward strand.
TTTTGTTGATAGTGCCTTATGGAAGGGTAGAAAAATGTGACATTGATTTCAATGGAAATTAGGAGTCTAAATGTCTTTGAAGATCTGGGCCTTAGTTTCCAATCCAGATCTTGATCCCAAAGATAGCAATCATTCTGGCAGTTGCTTCTTGCAGCAAGAGATATTTTATAAGAGGTAATACTGTGAACTTCAACCCCACACCCTTCAAAGCCCTGGCCACTTTCCTGAAAATTACAATGCCAATAGCCCCTGTAGAGACTTGGAAAATATTGTAGATATTAATGAATAAAATCCCCTTAAACAACAACTTACAAGTAACAACTGATTTAATTTCTCAAAAGCAAAAGGAAGCTGGTTAGGATTGGAAAATATCCCAAAAATCAAGACATACCGAAGCATAATCTTCAGGTGAGTGAGCATTTTTAGTATTTACCATGTTAGTTCTGGGTATTAATCCTTCTGAAAACAAATGGAAGGAAAATATCAATTTTTTCAAATGATGTATGTAGCTTGTAGCACTAGCTAGAATTCTATTAAATGTATCTGATGCTCCCAAATCTCAGTGAGTTGAAATCAGAAAATCAATTTGTGCCAGAATCCAGAATTTAATGAAGTACCAAAGCCTTGAGTGAGATTCAAAATAATTTAACAAAATCCCTCCTAGCATTTAAAAATACAAATGTATATACTTCTTTAAAAAGAGTCTAGTTAAATGCATTGATTTTAAAAGTATATTTGGTTCTGCACAGGGATCTCCAGAAATCAATGCTATTCTGTCTCTTAAATCAATATACATTACAGTAGCTCCCAAAGGGAGCGGTTTATGTACTGAAATGTCTGCATCTCTCAGACACAGGCCAAAGTGACAAAAAAAAAAAGCCATCCATCTCATTCTCTTCTGAGATTAAAATTTAGTTCCAGCTCTGCAAGATACGTCTGAGATAAAAATATTTGTAAAATAAAAAAAGGTTTTCCATTTAAGAGGAAAACAAATATAATGAACTTGGAAGGTGAACTTAATGCTTGAAAGGGGCTGGATTTACAGATCTGAAAAGTGAAGTTCTGTCTGTGTCTGTAACATGGTTGGACTCCTCGCCAACCTGTCCAAACACAGTTTCTTTGTGAGCTGAAAAATGACATACCTGCTTTGTCTCCAAAGTGACATCCCACCTTACAGAAAGCTGCCAGGCCACTGTGGAATCCAACAAAGAAATGGTGACTCCTGACCAGCACTTTGGAGTGAAAGCTGGCAACTGTGATTCTGTAGTAGCCTGAAAGGTGGGGGGGGGAGGGGAGAGAACATTTAACATTCCTTTCAAACTGAAGGGCACTCACTTATATTTTCTACTCAAGACATTTTAGGTCCTGATTCAGCTCAGTGTCAAAGCATATTATTATTTGTATTACTGTAGCACCTTGAAGCCCTCGTCATGGACTAAGTCCCCATTGTGTTAGGCAGTATGAACACAAAACAAAGATATTTGCCCCAAAGATATTAACACTAAGCATGTGAGTAATCCTATCCCTATCTGTGTGCATAAGTTTATTGCTCAATCAGAACCTTAGCACATCGTCTGCCAGTTATTTAAAATGGCAATAAGAAATACTGATGCCAAAAAACCAACCCCCAAACAAACACTTTTCGTTTTTGATCTACTGTTTTTTCTGTTAGAAGTCTGAACAACTGGGTTTGCACTAAACACAGCAGTGGCACTATCTCAGCTTCACTACACAATTATGTTTTCCACATTGTAGTGCACAATGCAAAACAGTTGTCATGACTTAAATACACTGGACTTTCACCTTTCCAGAAGTTATCCCTTTGCTGGAGGCAGCAACATATTGTGTTCAATTCAGATGCAGCCCATTATAGAGGAGAAACCTCATTATTTTCTCATGGAGCCTTTTTTGTTCTCTTTTTCTAGTTCTCAATCTAAAATGGAAAAAAAAAATTCAGGTCAGACTGAGCGTATAAGGTTGCTGTTTGTGCATGGAAAAAGGATAACATATGATAGAATCCGAACTGGAAAAGATCAAATGAATCAGGTATTTAGTTATATCAAGATAAAAGTAAGATATGGAAAAGCAATCTCCTATGTAATGGTCCCATAATCACAGACTGATAATGCTTGCATGGACGCTCTCCCATTTTAAGTAAAACTTGTCTGCTCTGTTATTGCTAGACTGTCTTATATTTAAGTGTCATGAGTAAGCTATGTGCACTAGATTTGAAACCAGTCTTCCAGATATTCTCATTATTACTGTTTGGGTCTCATGATTTAAATCCTTGGGGAAATTATATATATAGTAGGATTTCATACTGAAATAGCACGGTAACAAGATTCTATTTCTAAGCAATAGCTTATATACTTATTTTAACCTCCAGTTAGTAAAATGCTGGATTTTCATCTTAAACTGACAATGTAATATTGTGTTTTGAGGCTGCATTCCAAGAGATTAGCCTTCATGCTATGATAAACTAGTCTAGAATTTCCTCAGTTGGAATTGAAGGTACCATATGATTTTCAAACTTCAATACATTTCGGGGATTCTCTCTCATCTTGAAGTCCAGCTCCAGATTCTTTATCTGGAAATACTTGTCTATTAGAATGATTTGTGAATAGCCTGTTAGGATTTTTAAAAACGTTTAACGATGTCTCCAATGCTATAAACAGCAGGTGAATCAGAAATTCTATGCTGAAGCTTCACTGCAATATGGAGTCTAATGATAAACAAACCAACCAACAAAAAACATTGCTGAATGCCTTATTAGACTGACTAAAATATACTGCAAGAATAAACCAGACAAATTTTCAAGACTCATACTCTTATTGTCAGACCATGGAAAAGAGAAGGAGACCAGGCTGTGATTCCCAGATCAGTGACCTGTTAGGGCATTATAACGCAGATATTTACTCCCAGTATAATCTTACTCCCGGTTCTCTTATATATTTTATTTTAAAGATTTTACAATAGTCTTTATATTTACTTGGGGATCAAGGCTATGATGATTAGTTCATAATAAACAAAATGACCACAGTTGCAGCTAAGGGGGGAAGGTTCCATTACAGGGGCTAGATTTCACCAGTCAACTGACCAGGGCTGTGAAACAGAGAAAATAAAACACTGTGTGAGCTGAACATCATTAAAGCCTAAAGCACCATTCTGCATCAATAAATCTGCAGACTTCTGGAATGTTCTGATGGGGACCATCCTTTGGGGCATTGGCCAATCTTTCGTTAAAATTTAAAATAAATCCAAAACAGAGATAGAAGAGGGATTTCTGTACATGTAAATACCCTGACTAGTGACAGGAAAAAAGCAGGCAGAGTGGAGGGACAGATGCATTCATTCCTACACCCCAAAATGGGGCTAGTAGCTGGCCAAAAGGAACTCCTTATAATCAATCAATAAGCTCCAAAGCATGTACTTATGCATACAGCTGGTCTATGTAAATATGTTGTCCTTCCTCATCTCCATATTCTATCTTGTTTTAAATTGTATTGTAAGCCCTTTGGAACATGTACTGCCTTTTTTACTCTGCATTAATACAGCGCACAGCGCAAATGGTCCCCAATCCCAGTGGGGGCTGTAGGCACCACCAGTAAAAATAAAGCCTGGTAAATCTATGTTAAGGCTAGCAGCCTTGACGCTATGCCTTTAAAATAAGTCATATAAATCACCTTTCAATTACCCTGGAAATGATCATATATGGGTAGGCTTCTACAATTTATGTAAAGGGAAAAGTGAAGGAGACAAAATTGCTGATTAAAGAGCCATAAGAGAGCTTGCTAAGGTTGCAGCTTAATTCCCCTCCCATTGCCTAGTAGTTGCCATGAGAAAATGAAAACTTAAGAGTAACCAGGATTCCATTTATTAAGCCCTGATCCTTCAAACACACACACGATTAAAATTTATGCACAATGAGACTACCCATGTGTAAAGCTAAGTATTTGCATAAATATTTGTAAGGTTAGGACCTAAGACAAGGCCACATCTATAAACTGGCAACATCTACAAGTTGTTTCCTACAGATTCAGACCTGGGTTTTATTACTCCATTTGGAATGGATTTGTAAATAAATGGTTTGTCAGCTATACCAGTATTTAGCTAGGGCAGGTGAGGCCATGTAATCTCCCCAGCATTTCATTGCTTATGGTGAACGTTTCCTAGCAAAAACCACACTAAGAGATGATACCATAATTTGCTGCATCAAAAGCCAAATTATGTAGCTGACCTTTCTAAATCATGTGGTTACAAAACACTATTGATGTTAAAGTAACATGTAGTTGGGTGAAAAGCAGGGAATGAAATGAACCCTCAGTAGATTAGTTCAAGGTAAAGAAGAGGCAATGTAAGCTACAAGGCTGTCCTTTGGGGGAGATTTTGGGAGGACGCTGATGATGAGGGTAATGGGAGGGGCAGGGAATGAGGCCTAGTTTGGGGGAATGGAGGGGGTGTGGTTGTAGTAGTCCACCATCTCCCCATAAAATACCCCGATTAGATACTTACCTTTCCATGTATAATAAACAGCCCTGTTTCTGTCCCACCCCCACACCTACTCCCCAGCAGTGAAAAGTATGTGCACATCTGGGGGAAGGGGGGTGGTTGCTACCACACCTCCACAGAGTACACAAATGGGAGGAGCGAGCCTGCCAGGAGAGTTAGAAGGGAGGTGACAGAGGGCAGTTTCTCATATCCCAGCTTTCCCATGCACTCTGTTAAAGAAATGGGAGGGTCAGCCTCTCTACAAAAGGAGGAAGAGGAGAAGCATGTGTGTTGGGATGGATGGGGTAGCCTCCCTAGCCCAATCCTTGACCCTCTGAAGGAAAGTTTACTTGAAGATTACAAAGTCTGAGTTCAAAACAAGGTTTGCAGATCTCTCTCAAAAAGTTGTCCATCTCAGGCAGCAGTGGAAACCACAAGCTGGATCTTAGAAGCTTTTCCTTCTTGATCTTTCATTAGTCTTTTCTTCAATGGGAGAAGACAACAAAGCCATGCGAGCCAGACCCTGAGCTTGCTTCTATGTTGAAGGGAAAAATCAACTCTGAAAGGTAACTTATTGCTTAGGAAAATAGATGTGTTCCACAACTTGAAACTATCTATTTTTAAAAGTTATTTGCTAGTTGTAAAATATGTACAGCTGAGATTTTCAACAGAGTCTAAAGGAGTTTCCTTAGGCTCCCAACTCCCACTGATATTCAATGGAAATTAGACACCTCTGCTTTGAAAATTCTAGACAAAAATAAACTAGACTATAGTCAGCACAAAAGACAGATTGCAGCAAAATATCCAAAATAATGCCTTCGCACTATTTCAGGTACTGACGAGGCACGGATGAGTTTCATGTCCAATCTTAGAAACTTTTTGTGCACAAGGAAATGGAAAAGCCTTACCCAAAAAGTCTATATTTTATGTGAACATGGACAGAGGAAAAATAAAATATATTTTTAAAATAATCAAATCATCATAAGGTATTTTTTGGAATAGGCACAAATACAAAAATATAGATATGAGGGCTCTGTATCACAGTGCCTGGATGCTACAGGGGAACACTCTACAAAGGGGCTTCAAAAATTGGAGTGCACCTATCATTAACCTGGAAATCAAAATACGACTGGCAGAGTCTTAAGAGAGAGTGTTTGAGTGCTCGATAGGCTGGTAGTGTACAAGAGTTGACACCCAACTACCACAAAATAAATTCCCTCTCACTGGAAGCAGAGGGGTAACAAGGTGACGCACAATCCTGAGTGCCTCAAGAAAGTGTTCCCCACCTCACCAGCTGTCTGTCATGTGACATTGTAGATAATGTCAGAAAAGGTTATTTCAGTGGGTGTTAAGGGCACCCAGGATACGGTACAATGCACTTCAGGGTGCACATTCAAAGTGCTCTTTTATCTGGGAAAAAAGTGGTAAGTTTCTGGGAAAGTAAATTCAAAGCTGGAGCCAGGGTTTGGTAAAGTCCATTTCCTTGTCAATGGATTGGCATATGGAACCACATTTGTGACAATGTGCAATGCTTTATGTTTTGGTAGCAGTTCAGATGAACATATTGTGCAGACCAAGTACCATTTGAAAGTTTTCATTGGGTGAAGTGCCAGCTCTAAAGCAGAATAGGTTGGCAGAAGACTGTGAAGGTGCCCCAAGTATATTTGAAAGCTGAGCCGAAGATGTATGTATTTCTGCAGAACAGCGTGGTGAAGCCTAAAATCCTCCTGCTTGCATTATAACTGACTCACCTTCAAAGCTGTTACTGACTCAGCTTTTGAAGTACAGATTAGGGACCAAGGAAGAAAAGAAAATGCGTAGGTTTTTTTTAGTGTTTTGTTGCCATTGTTTGAAACAGTAATGCTCATGTGGAAAAATAGCTTTTGGAACAATTGATGTGCAGCTCCACTGGTGCAAATCTGACATATCAGAAAAGGTTCTTCTCCCATTGTTTCTAATCTATGGAGCCAGACTAACACAGCTCCCTGAGCCAGCAAAATCTCTTCATTGGGCTGCTCAGTGTTACATCATTCTGTTTGCCACATTTCATCATTGACATTTCATCCATTGTTTACTGGACGTGTGATTTGGTTTTCGAAACCTAAAAACCAAGGTTCTCTTTTCTGTAAGTTATTGGGGATGAAACAGTCTACCGATCCAAGAAAATTCTGGCCCTAAACTGGGGGGCGGAGGGGGGCACCAAACAGTTACTAACCTGTTTTGTAACTGTTGTTCTTTGAGATGTGTTGCACATGTACATTCCACTCTTGGTGCCTTTGCACCCCACACATGGCTGTCGGAAACTTTTTCCCCTCAGCAGTACTCATTGGGTAGCTTGAGCAGGGCATGCAGGTATAAAGAGAGCAGAGCTGCCCTGTCCTCCCTTCAGTTCCTTCTTCACAGAACACCAATGCAGATGGGCAGGACAGGTTGTTGAATGGACACCTGCAACACATCTTAAAGAACAACAGTTACAGAACAGGTTAGTAACTCTTTTTTCTTTGAGTGATTGCATATGTGCATTCTACTCTTGGTGATTCACAAGCCATGAAATAGAAAGTGGGTTTGGATTCTATCGTAAAGACTAGAAGATAACCCATCCAACTCTAGCATTGTCTCTCAAGTCCTGAGTGTATGGCATAATGAAAAGCACAAGTGTGCACTGAGGATCAAAGTTGCCACTCCACAATTGTCTTGAATTGGAAGTTGCAGTAGAGGCACTTGGGATCTTGTCGAATGAACTGTGTTCTTAATTGGCTGGGTGAGATTAGCTAGGCTGTATCATGTGCTGATGCATGAGGCTATCCAAGAAGAAATTTTTAGCAGCAACTGTTGTCCTTTCATTTTGTCTGCTATTGCCATGAATAGTTGAGAGGATTTACAGAGCTGCTTAGTTCTATCAAAAAACAGCACTCTAACGTTTAAGGAGTGCAAACGCTGCTTTTCCCTATTTAAGTGTGGTGTCAGGAAGAACAAAGGTGAGAAAATTGGCTTGATGACATGGAACATGGAGACCATCTTTGGGACAAGCCTCAGATGAGGGTGTAGGTAAGCCTTGTCCTTAAAGAAAATTGCATAGGGAGGCCCAGACATTCGTACATGCAGCTTTCCTACTCTTCTAGCAGAAGTGATGTCTACCAACACTGCTACCTTCATTGACGGATGTAACAGCAAGCAAGTAGTCAAAGGCTCAAAACAGCAGAGCCGAAGTCTTGTTAACACTAAACTGAGGTCCCAGGGGGGAAAATGATTATGCACCTAAGGCTATAATTTGTCTAGGCCTTTCAGAAACCTTATGGACATGTCATTAGAAAATGCAGATCAATTATCCACCTTAGGTGCATCACAGAAATAGCCAGTAAATGTACCGAAATTGAACTAACAGCCAACCCTTGACCTTTCAAGTATAGTAAATATTGTAGTATGTGCTGGATTGAGGAGCAGCATGACAAAACCTCACAATGATGTGACCAGATTTAAAAAAAAGCTCTATTTAGAAAGGTTAATAGTTCTCGTGGATGGTTTTCTACTGTTTAGCAGGACATTCAGTACCTCTTTTGAGCAAGACTGTTTTCTACCATCCAACTCTTGAGCATCCATGCAGTTAGATGAAGAGCTTGGAGGTTCAGGTGGAGCACAGAGAAGCCTGCCTGACGAGTGAAACAAAAACATGTCTTTCAGGGAACTGGGCTGGGATAAAATGAGCCTTTGTCTGCTCTTCTCTGGCCTGTTTATGCTCTTTAAGTTAGTTCTTGTTTTGTTAGTTCCATATTGTCATGCTTATGCCCATTCCTTTGTCTTTCAGCTTCCAGCTCTTGTAAAAAGTTTCTGTGATACACTGGGTCATATATTCTGTGTTTTTAGGGATTGAATCCTGCATCCCTTGCATAATCAAAACTCCCATTGTACTCAAGATCTTAAAGAATACTTAACTATTAAAAGGAACTTTAAAATAAGGGGGATTAGGAGTCACCACAAATAAGGGGGGTCGCCTCCAGAGCTTGGGAGAGCAGCAATCTCCTTCTTGGATTTTCTCTGGTTTCAGTCCATTTTAACCAGTGTCTATTAGTGATAGTTGCCTATTATGCGCCAACTTCTCTTTGTTTGCGTTCTCACCCCTCACCCAAATTCAAAACTAGAGAAACAAACTGAGCACTTCACCTTCACATATGAGAAGGGAGAGTTATAACTGTGTCATGCTATTTAATAAATGGGCTAGATCTTCCTGTGGCTTCAGGTGTAGCTCCGTGGAAGTCAGTGGGACTATGGCAATTTAAACATCTGCTCCCCCCTTATGCATTTTTTTTGGTAAAAGTCATAATATAGCTGATACTAATTGCTGTTGTAGGCACAATAATAATAAATCAGACAATTTTCATACAGATGAAAAATAACAGTAAAAGAAAATAAACTAATAAAGGAAAAAATAAAGGCAAGTAGAACTTCAAAATAAGAAAAGATGACCTTAGCAGCATGCATCACTTTCCTTGGGTGGGTTCCCCTTTGCCCTTTCCCCACATCAAGTTTGGTAGAAGTGTCATAGAAACATAGAAGATTAGTATCGGAAGAGAGCCAGGAGGTCATCTAGTCCAACCCCCTGCTCAAAGCAAGACCAACCCCAACTAAATCATCCCAGTCAGGGCTTTGTCAAGCTGCACCTTAAAAACCTCTAAGGATGGAGATTCCACCATCTCCCTAGGTAACCCATTCCAGTGCTTCACCACTCTCCCAGTGAAAATGTTTTCCTAGTATTTAACCTAGACCTCCCCCATAGCAACTTGAGACCACTGCTCCTAGTTCTGCCATCTACTACCACTGAGAAGAAGCTTAGCTCCATCCTCTCCAGAACCCCTTTCAGGTAGTTAAAGGCTGCTATCAACCCACCCCCATTCTTCTCTTCTGCAAACTAAACAAGCCAAGTTCCCTCAGCCTATCCTTGTTAGTCATGTGCTCCAGCCCCCTAATCATTTTTGTTGCACTCCACTGGACTCTTTCCAATTTGTCCACATCTTTTCTGTAGTGGGGGGCCCAAAACTGACACATTACTTCAAATGTAGCCTCACCAGTGCCAAACAGAGGGAAATAATCACTTCCCTCAGTCTGCGGGCGATGCTCCTACTAATGCTGTCCAATATTCCATTAGCCTTCTTGGCAATAAGGGCACACTGTTGACTCATATCCAGCTTTTTGTCCTCTGTAACACTCAGGTCCTTTTCTGCAGAACTGCTGCCTAGCCAGTCAGTCCCCAGTCTGTAGCAGTGCGTGGGATTCTTCCATCCTTAGTGCAGGACTCTGCACTTGTCCTTGTTGAACCTCAGATTTCTTTTGGCCCAATCCTCCAATTTGTCTAGATCACTCTGTATCCTATCCCTGCCCTCCAGCATATCTACTACTCCCCCCATCTTAGTGTCACCTGTAAACTTGCTGAGGGTGCAATCCACCCCATCCTCCAAATTATTAATGAAGATGTTGAACAAAACCAGCCCCAGCACCGACCCTGGGGCACTCCACTTGTGACCGGCTGCCAACTAGACATCGAGCTAGTGATCACTACCTGTTGAGCCTGATGATCTAGCCAGCTTTCAGCCATCATGTAGTCCATTCATCCAGCCTATGCTTCTTTAATTTTCTGGCAAGAATACTGTGGGAGACTGTATCAAAAGCTTTGCTAAAGTCAAGGTATGTCACGTCCACCGCTTTCCTCACAACCACAGAGCCAGTCATCTCAACGTAGAAGATCAGCATCAGAATCAGCACAGAGTACGGTATTAACCAATGAGCTGTTCTTCTCCAGCCAACTTAAGTTTGCTTTATGGCTTTTTTCCCCCCTGCAACATCAGCCTCTTATTATTAGAATGAATGGATAGTTCACTTGGTTTGGGCATATATTCATTTGCCTCTTAATTTCTTAGGGGTAAAACAGGTTGCATCTGCATCATGGCTGATCAAGACCAAGACACCAATCTTCAAAAGAAAAGAAAAAAAAAAAAAAGCTGTCAGGATTTCCTTGCTGGCTTGGCAGTCTAGTGAAATTGCACTCAAAATTCAGTCCCTGGGCTACTCATCCCCCTGTGCAATGAATTCAGTCGCTGGGCAGGAAAAGAGCCTCACAGTCCTCAAGAACTCCCCACTTCGTGTTAAAGAGCTCCAACAAGATCCATTTCCAACAACCAGCGGCTGGAAGGAATGAAACTGTAAAAAGGGGCATTGGTTGGCCAGGGAGTAAATAAAGGGAAAGGGAAAGATCCCCAGAAGATCAAATATAAACCACAGATTGAGTTTTCAATTTTTTAAAATGTATGAACGCTCTCATGCAAGATGAAGATCTCATTTTGATGAACACTCAAACTCTGTGCAGTCCTCATTCTAAAAAGTGGAAAATGAAGTGATCACAGAACAATGAATAGCAAATTTAATTAATTTGCACTCTCTTGTATAAAAGATATTTAATCATTTTGTATGGGACGGTCAACGAATATATAGTTACATCACAGAACTAATTACCAAAATTATTTCCACAGCAGAAAATTCACAAGACTCATTAATAAAGTCAAACCAGACATAGATGTCTGAAATCGTTTGGACACCTAATTTGACAGGACAAAGGACATTTCTTTTCTGGTAATGGATTGTCATTTTCTGCCAATATCATCATCATCTTTAATTAAGGGAATTGTTGCCAAACTGAGGCACATATGGCACTTTCAAAAAATCCTCAGCTTCATGTCACCAGCATTTGGTGTCACCAAGGACATATAAATGGCATGGCTTCTAAATCTAGCCCAGTTCAGTGCATAACATATTAATTTATGTTAAATGAACTGCAAGGACAGTGAACAGCAAGATGTGACTGGAAGGCTCATAAGGGCATAATAAACTCTTCTTTTTTTAAAAGCACCTTTCAAATATGCTGTCCTTGGCTGGATTCTCTTCTTTGAGAACACTGCAGCTCCCACTGTTCATAATGCAAAACACAGTTAGGCCACCATTTGGATTATTTAGTAAGAATGATCTTGTACTTCTCACAGCTCAGAAGCCATTGAAATTTGTCTTTAATATAACAGTGTTGAACTGATATATAAACTTACTTATATTATGTGGGTTAAGGACCTCTTAAGATTTCAGGTTTTCACATTTCAGCTCATCAGTAATTTATTCATTTACTGCTCCAATATTTTTGCTTGAGATGGGCCCAAATCAAAATGCTTGATCTGCACATCCCAAACTTTGGGGAAGTTCAGTTCTGAATCCATCCTTTGTGGCTCAGACCCATCTATTTTTATAGGTTCCAGTATTGTACCATTGGCTTTAACGTGGGAAGTTTCGGTTTTTGATTTCATATGGCATATAAGAAAAATGAAAAGCAATTTGATGCCATTATCTTTAAAGCTGTACTACACAACATCATCTTTTTCCTTTGCTCATCAGTAACCACTATTCTTTGTCCTGTACCATTATAAACTTAACCTAATGTGTCTATGTGCAATACTTCATAGAGAAATATACTTACACACACACACACACGACAAATGAGAGAGTTGCTTCTCACCCACTATGGCAATAAATTAAGGCCATATCTGGTAATATCAGTGACAAGTACTACAGCAATTTCCTCTGGGTGAAAAGGAGAGCTGATAAAACAGAGTAACGAGAAGAGACAAACATTTTAATTGTGAGAGTTTTCATTCTGTCCCAATAGATGATTTTCTTCCCTAAGCCACAATGAATAAAGCATGTGCTTATGTAAGACTTACTTTGGCTGTATTTCACATGTATTTCACAGTGACATACATATAGTTGTACGTAATGTATCAAACACTTAGAGATATAATCACAACCAGCACATAGAGTCAGGAGAAATCCTCTACTGATGTGTAGAGAGGTAGAGAAACAGACTTTAGATCCAATCCAGTGCTCATTAACTTTAGTGGAAAGTCTCTTATTTGTTTTCAGGAGGTGATGGATCGGACCCAACATCAACAGTTTCAGCCTGCAGTCTGCTATGGGAGTGCCTTGTTGTGTATACCAGTTTTTGTGTACTTTACCCTTTTTGCTTCCCTCGTATTTTCCTAGTTATTGTGTGACTTACCCATTTCCCCTCCACTGCGAAGGATAGTCTTGTTTCATTTTTTGTTTTTATTTCTGAAAGGACATTGGGGTGTGCTCATCTCCCTGAGTTATTAGTTCTATATATTTAGAATTATAAAACCACAGAAACAAAAAGTGCCTCTCTCAAGTTCTAGGTGCCTTGACAGTTAATTTAAAAAAAATACTGTGAAGCATGACAAACACAGCCTCCTCCACCTGTGTCATTAACTAGTCAGATCTTACAAACAAACAAACAAACATTACCCTATTGTCCCTGAACCATGCCCCTCAGGATCAACCCCCATCCCAAGGATCCCACTAAAGAGACCAGCTTTGGTCACCACATTCAGGTTGTTTTTTACTGGGAGCAAGTCCCAAAGTCTGTTTACAGAAAATTTGCAAACGACAATTAGTTACCTTAATTAATTAATTTGCTAAATTATTCACTATGAGTAAGTTTACCTGACACTATTGTTCTTAGTTTGTCTAAATACTTAAAGTAAGTTTTCCCTGTTTGCAGATTAAGCCTCTCGCTTCTGGATTTGTCCCCAATGATTGATTAAAATAATTAGCCCCTGTCCTTCTTTTAACATGCCTTCTTATGTATTTGTACTCAATGTCTTCCCTCAGTTTTTATTCTCTAAATTGAGAAACACCAGTTCTTTAAGCTTTCTTCACAGGTTTTATTTTCCAAGGCACTTATGTTTATTGCTCAATTTAAATGCATAAGAGGGTTCTATATTTAAGAACCAGATAAATACTAAGTAGTATGCACAGTAAGAAAAACACTGGCAATAGATGGCTAGAAAAACAATGGCAACACTCCATCCCACAGAGAAAACCAGCATTTGTCTGTACCACATTGTTTGTGGTACAGGAGTGTCTTAGGACTCAGGCCCCTTTTTAGTAGACACTGTATAAACATACACAAAGTCATAGTCCATACACCAAAAAGCTTAGAATGTAAGGTCCCAATCCTGCTATCAAGTCAGTGCAGCTCCACTCAGGCACAGCATTCTGCTTTCCCATTATAAATTGCGCAAGTGGTGTCTAGGGTTCTGGTGCTGCACACACACACAAGTAACTTGATGTACCTGAATATCCATTCCACGTAAGTCCTGAGCAGGTTACTGTGGGCCAGCCCCGGCGGGGCTAATCAACCTTAGATGCTGGGTCTGTAGGGGAGCCAGGGATTGATGGAGTTTAATGGCTGATGAAACACAGCTGGGGGAGGAGCTAGGCTAGGAGTAAATAAAGACCAGAAGCAAGAGCAGGGTGGAGGTTTAGGATCGTTCCCTAAGAGGAAAGGGAGCTGGCTAGGGACAAGGCAGTGAGCCAGGTGGAGAGTAAGCCCTGAGACCCTGACCTGGGTTAGGAACTTTCATAAGAAGGGCAAAGGAGCCATAAGAAGCTTTAGTGGTAAACCCCAGTGGTAGGCAAGAAAATAGAGAGGTTGGGTAGGAAGGACACCAGGGAAATCGTAATAGGGTCTGAGATTGAGCAGATCTAGCTTGCTGGTCATAAGTCCCTGCATCGGAACCTGGACTAGTGGGCAGGCTCAGATTCCCATACTAGCTGCTGGGAAAGTGGCCCAGAACCTGGGGGAGGGGGAGTGTGCCTGAAGTGGCATTCAGCTTGTCCAGTGGGAATTTGTTCCCAGACTATATGTTGTCCTGATTAGAGGGCTGCAGCCCAGAGAGAAACGGGCCACTGTGCAAGTGATCAATGGCAGGGTGTACTAGATGGGGTGAAAGCTGACTCCCAGACCTAGTTGCAAGGAGGTGCACCTACAGTGAGTGACCTCCTTTACAGACCTATGTTTGTTTCCAGCACTAGGGATGTCAGAAGACAAATGGTAGACAAAGGCTGTAGGGGAAGGGATACGATTAAATATACATATGTACGTGTGCGGTGTTGTATTCTTTTAAATAGATAGTGATAGCTATCCCCGCCCCTCCCTCAAGCTATTAAGACCCTGACTGAAGTCATGGAGTCTTTCTATTGACTTCAGTGGGCTTTGGATCAGATGCCAACTACCCCATTTCTTCTCAGAGGTGAGGCTTGAGCAGACAACTGAAGGAGACTTATGAGTCAGTTCATGGAAAGGAGGGCGTAGCTAGTCCAAGGGTGAATGGTATCAGTCCATGCAAAGGGGTGATCCATCAGCAATTAGTGTGGAGAATATTCAGGTAGAAGAAAGCACGGAAGCGTCTATGTGACCTATTGACAGACAAGGGCTGGGTTGCTATGACAGAACCCTGCAAAACCTCAAAGTGCTGTACTAAAAAAACCCAAAGAAACCCCAGGAAAGTATATCCTGGTTTCCTATACAACAGAGATCCTTGTGATCACTGTGTTCTGGTCTGTCTAAACTGGTGACTGTACATGATTACAGGTGCATTGTTGCACCCTAACTCTGCTGTTGACCACATCTGAAACCCTGAAGCATCTTCCTGAAGGAGTCTTGTGTACAAAAGTTAGAACACTGTGGCATGGCTCCGTACTTGTTCTATAGATAGTCCTCCTGGGCCATTCCCACAATGCCTTTGCTACCTGACTTTTACCAAAAAAGATCCAATCCTGACCCTTTGCCAAAGGTAACAGAACTCCAGAACAGTTTTCTGCTGAAATCTATTGATCAGTGCAAATGATCATGGTCTGAGAGCAGCCACAGCTGATGATCAGAGTACACCATCCTCCAGGCCTTTGGCCAGATAGTCAGGCATTCTCACCTGTACTGGGAAATTTCCACAGAGGCTCAAGGAGGCAGGCATTCAGCTGACTCCGTCCCAATGCCAGGAACACAAGAAGCACCTCACCCTTCTGTATGAGGGTGAAGGACTCCAACAACCTCTGTGGGAGGGGACTTAGCACAGTGAGCTGGGCGAGGTGCTCTTCAGGGCTGCAAGCAGGGAGCTTGAAGTGACACATGACCCTCTACTTATCCTCACCAGCCTCAGCATATGATGGGATGCCACTGAGGAACAGGGTGAGGAGGCAGCAGGGACCTCAGCAAAAGGCCCAGAGGAAGCCTCAAGAGACACAAAGGAAGAGGACCAAGTGATTCTGCACCTTGACACCCAGTTGAGGAAGCCCCGTTTGAAAAGCCTCAGAACCCAGGGTGCTGCGGGAAGCAGAATCTGACACTGACTGTTTTTATAGTGCTCTCCCCACTCCTTCCACACCCAAATAAATTTCTCCTTGCTCTGCTGCTACATGCCTCAGCCCACTCTCCCCCTCCCCCTCCCTCCACCTCCCACTCCACCTCAGTGTGGGCCAACAGCAACACCTAGGTTTACAGCTGTGATTTGATTGAATGATCATTTGCCCAGAAAGTCATAGTTGGAGCAGAACCACATCATACACATGCTCCATGTCTTCAACTGTTCGGCAGTTGCGATGATCATGAAAGAAGGCAGCAGACAGTACCAACAACCCGCAGCAAGCTTTTTCCCAGAATGTCTTGGGTTTCACAGGACTCTGGGAAACCACCCTTGAAATGGTAACACTACCATCACATACAAAAATATGGTAGCAGGTGCATGGATACAATGCTACAGCATGTGTCCATGACCAGTTTGGCATATGTGGATTCTCTGAATGAGTCTGGGGTACATATCCTAGCAATATACTGACATGTGATCCAGGGAAACACTTGTGTAGACATTGCCTAAGCGTGCATCTAACATGGCACATTTCTTTCAGCAGCATGTAGTGTACATACCTGCATAGCTCCCTGCCAGCACAGGTATAAATAGCAGTGTAGACTGAGGAAGTTAACCCACACCCTTTAGGCATGTCTATGGACTTGAGTCCTTACCCCACTTAGCTCTCTAGTCACCCAACCCGTGCCTCCCACTCTACACTGCTATTTTTATCAGTGGAGCGTCCTGCTGCACCCCAGCTGGAGGGAAAGACTGCAGTAGCAGAAAGAGGCAGTGGGGAAAGACTGAGCCTTCCCCATTTCCACCCGCCTCTCCCACACTGCGAGAGCTTTTCCTCATCACAGTGAAAGTTTCCAGCTGCACGGAGCTGCTGAAGCATTTCCCTGTTGTCTCCCCCTCTGCCACAGCTTCTCTCTGACACACGTAGCTACAGACTGCAGTGCGGACATTGTGCGCTTTATGCTTTCAGTGTGGCGTGTAGCTGCATGTACATTACACACTGCCAAAAGTGGTGTGTAGTGCAGCTGTAGAGGATACCTTTACTTATTGGAACCACATCAGCAAGTTATTTTTGCTTAATTAAAAAAAGCCAAATCAAATAAAGTGCTTGTATTGTAAATAAAACACCTATAAATATGACAGTGTCATTTTGCTAAATTGCCTTAAGAAAATTTCAGATTTCAGCAGAAAAGCTCAGTTTCTTTAAAGATGTTAAATATCCATTTTAATGCATCTAAATCGTTCCCAGAAGCTACTTTTGCCTGCACCACAAAAGATGCAGCTCACTTATGTCATAGGATAATTACATTTTGCTGATGATTTTCTGGAGACATGCTGGACTACATTCAGATTCCACGCAATGGGTGATCCAGAAATCAAGAAACCTAATTCAGTAAAGCACTTAAGCCCATGTTTACATCCCACTGTGGCTACAGAATTCAGATAACATCCTTAATTTTAAAAGCAACAAAAACAAAACAAAAAGGAGGCCACCCCTGGAATTGTTTTAGATGAACATGCTAGCAAAGTTTGTATAAACTACTGTGACAATCATCCAGTTAACCGATTGGTTTCACCAAGGCCCAGTTTAATGTAACAACATCTGATAGCTAGTAATAATTTATAACAGCTGAAAAGCCAAGTTTCAATTTTTAAACTAAGTTAAGAAACATCATCTATGAATTGTCATAAATGTTTAATCATTGTCAGCTATTTTAAAATACTTTACAATTTTATTAAAGTCATATTAAAGTTTGTTGAAACCTGACATGTCAAGGAGCATTCTATCTCTAATGATCTGATATCTCCTCTGTTCCTCCTATAGTCTTCTCATTATAGCCCCAGTCCTAAAAGGATAGGATAGATAGATCTTCAGTGCTTTCAGAAGGGCTGTAATGGTGTCACATTCACCTCTTGCAAGTGTCCCCTGTCCAAGTACATGTGCCTGTACTCTCTCTCTCTCTCTCTCTCTCTGTGGGTCTTTGGTTACCCAGCCCTCCAGCCAAGTCACACACCACAGTCTGTATGTGAAATAAAAAACCCTTCCAAGGAAACGGTTTGATTGGGGATGGGGGGGGAAGAGAGGAGGAGGGGACTATCCCAGCAATTCTGTGTTGGCCTCTCTTTCCCTGTAGCCCTCTCTGGGCTCAGGTCCTTAATTAGTCTGGCAGAATTTAAAATGGCTTCAGCCCTGGTACTGAACCATATTCCAGGGCTCCCTCCCTGGAGGTAATTTCCCCACTGTCTCAGGGCCTTTAAGGCCCCAGCCCTCCTGGTGGGCCACTAAAAGAGTTCAGTCCCCCTTCTGGGGTGCATAGTTCAGGCCGCTTTCCCAGTGGCTGGTGGGTAGGACCCAGGCCCACCCTCTACTCTGGGTCCCAGCTCAAGGACCCTAAAGATAGCAGCTGTCTCCCATATCCCTTTAATTAAGCTGGTTGCTGCTATGATGCCCAGGACCACTCCCCCACAGCCCCAGCACATTCCTCACCCTTACCTCAGGACCTTGTCCTGATTGAGTCCTTGCCAGTCACCAACCCCAAGCTCCTTCTGACTCCCACCAGTCTCTGCCAGCACTGCTCTGTCCAAGGTCCTGTGGATTCCACCCACCAGCCAGGCACACCATCCATACTCCTCCAACTCCAGCAAAAACTGGCCCTGTAGCTCTTCTTATACTTGCCTGCTGGGCCCTGATTGGCTGCATCCCATATAGGCACTCTAGGCAGCTTGGAGGACCCTCTCCACTGCTCTTTTCTGGGACAAGGTGTGGCAGAGCCATAAGGCCTCTACCAGGGGGCTCAGGGTCCAGTCCACCCCACCACAGGAACATTATCAAATATTTGGGGTAATAGCTAGGTGGTTCTAAAATTAGTCCTGAGAGTGTTCAGGTCCTTTTAAGGCCTCTGACTTGAAGGAGGATCTGCCTTGTGCAAGTCATTGCAAAATTGCTAGCTTGGGGAAATGTTCCACAAAAATTTGTCCCTTTTTCTCCTCCCTCTGAAATATATTGAAATTCATAATTTTAGATCAGCTCGATGTGTTTTCTAGTTAATTATTGTTAAACTGTATGTTGTCTTGGTGTGCCCTTCTGTTACGGTTGACCTGTGTTTAGGATCAGGAGGTCGTCTAGTCCAACCCCCTGCTCAAAGCAGGACTAACCTCAGCTAAATAATCCCAGCAAAGGTTTTGTCAAGCTGTAGCTTAAAAACCTCTAAAGATGGAGATTCCACCACCTCCCTAGGTAACCCATTCCAGTGCCTCACCACCCTCTTAGTGAAAAAGTTTTTCCTAATGTCCAACCTAGACCTCCCGCACTGCATATTAAGACCATTGCTCCTTGTTCTGTCATCTGCCACCACTGAGAACAGCCTAGATCCATCCTCCCTGGAACCCCCTTTCAGGTAGTTAAAGGCTGCTATCAAATCCCCCCTCATTCTTCTCTTCTGCAGACTAAACAAAGCTAGTTCCTTCAGTCTCACCTCATAAGTCCTGTGCTTCAGCTCCCTAATCATTTTCGTTGCCCTCTGCTGGACTCTCTCCAACTTTTCCACATCCTTTTTGTAGTGGGGGGCCCAAAACGGGACAAAATACTCCAAATGCAGCCTCACCAATGCTGAATAGAGGGGAATAATCACTTCCCGTGATCTGCTGGCAATGCTCTTACTAATGCAGCCCAATATGCCATTAGCTTAGTGTCATTTGCAAACTTGCTGAGGGTGCAATCTACCCTCTCATCCAGATCATTAATGAAGATGTTGAAGAAAATCGGCCCCAGGACCGACCCCTGGGGCACTCTGCTTGTGATTGGCTGCCAGCTAGACATGGAGCCATTGATCACTACTTGTTCAGCCCTATGGTCTAACCAGTTCTCTATCCACTTATAGTCCATTCATCCAACCCATACTTCTTTAACTTGTTGATAAGAATACTGTGGGAGACCATATCAAAAGCTTTCCTAAAGTCAAAGTATATCATGTCCACCGCTTTCCTCACATCCACAGAGCCAATCACCTCTTCACAGAAATCAGTCTGGCTGGTCAGGGATGACTTGCCCTTGGTGAATCCATGTTGACTGCTCCTGATCACCTCCTTCTCTTCCAAGTGCCTTAAAATGGATTTCTTGAAGACCTGCTCCATGATTTTTCCAGGGATTGAGGTGAGGCTGACCGGTCTGTAGTTCTCTGGATCCTCATTCTTCCCTTTCATGAAGAAGGGCTCTATATTTGCTTTTTTCCAGTCATCAGGGAATTCCCCCAATTGCCACGAGCTTTCAAAGATAATAGCCAATGCCTCTAAATCACATCAATTAACTCCTTCAGCACCCTCGAGTGCATTGCATCTGGCCTCATGGACTTGTGTATGTCCAATCTTTTTAAATAGTCTTGGACCTGTTCCTTCAGCACTGCAGGATGTTCACCTCCTTCCCATTCTGTGCTGCCCAGTGCAGTAGTTTGGAAGCTGACCTTGTCTGTGAAGACAGACGCAAAAAAAGCATTGAGTGCCTCAGCTTTCTCCACATCCTCTGTCACTAGGTTGCCTCCCCCATTCTTTAAGGGGCCCACACTTTCCCTAATCTTCTTCTTGTTGCTAACATACCTGTAGAAACCCTTCTTGTTCCCCTTTATGTCCCTTGCTAGCTACAACTCTAATTACGCTTTGGCCTTCCTGATTTCGTTCCTGCATATTCGAGCAGTATTTTTATAATCCTCCCTAGTCATCTGACCAAGCTTCCACTTCTTGTAAACTTCTTTTTTGTGTTTAAGTTCACCAAAGACTTCTTTGTTAAGCCAAGCTTGGCGCCTACCATATTTGCTATTCTTTCTGCACATCGGGATGGTTTGTTCCTGTGCCCTCAATAAGGTTTCTTTAAAATATAGCCAGCCCTCTTGGATTCCTTTCCCCCTCATATTAGCCTCCCAGGGGATCCTGCCCATCAGCTCCCTGAGGGAGTCAAAGTCTGCTTTTCTGAAGTCTATGGTCCGTATCCTGCTGTTCTCCTTTCTTCCTTTTGTCAGATGCTACAGAGGAAGGTGAAACTTAACTTTAAATACATAAGTAGTTCCATGACCATACTCCATTTGAGGGAATTCATTATTTTGGACCAGATTTTCAAATGGAATCAGGAGCCTAAAGTTGCAGATAGGTGCTTAATGGGATTTTCAAAGCTTTAAGTGAGTTAGATGCCATTTAAAGGTGCAGGAAGGATTAACTTTCAGCCACTGTTTCTGTTTCAGCAGAAAGTGTAGTAGTTAGCAATCACTCCTACAGCTTGTGCAACTATTGTCAGAGCTGCTCATGAAAATCCCAGTCCTGCAAGGTGTTGAGTATTGTATTCACTACAAGGTGGGACCTGGTGAGCTGGGCCAAGCAAACAGTCTGCATTTCAATAGGGCTAAGTGTAAAGTCACGCATATAGGATCCAAGAACATAGGCCATACGTTACAGGCTATGGGGGCCTCTATTCTGGGAAGCAGTGATTCTGAAAAAAGATTTGTGGGTCATGATGGATAATCCGGTGAACATGAGCTCCTGGTGTACACAGTAATCAAAAGGGCTAATGAGATCCTTGAATGTATAAACAGGGAAATATTGAGTAAGAGTAAGGGTATATTACCTCTGTATTTGGCAGTGGTGTGACTGCTGCTGCTACAATACTGTGCCCAATTCTGCTACCTACAATTCAAGAAGGATGCTGATAAATTGGAGAGGGTTCACAGGAGAGCCACAAGAGTGATTAAAGGATTAGAGAACATGCCTTACAGTGATAAATAGATTGAGCTCCTTGAATCTAAGAGAAGGTTAAGGGGTGACTTGATCACAATCTAAGTACCTACATGGGGATTGGAAATTTGATAACAGAGCACTACAGTCTGGCAGACAAGGTGTAACAAGAGCCAATGGCTGGTTGAATATAGGCAAATGTAGACATTTAGCATCTTGCATGGGGTACTCAGAGCCTCACAGGATCTGGTCCTTAATTGGTAGGTGCACAATTGGATCACAAGTTAAGGGCCGGGAAGTACTAAGTTGTCCCAGTTATACCAGTCACACTTTTCTGAACCTCATGCATTGTGTAAATCTTGAATGCAAGCCTAGTACAAAAAATGGAAATACTGCAAAACCGGTCTATTAACGGGGAGGGAGGGGAATCCCCAAAGCTTAATATTAAATAAAGTTATGGATTTAATATCCAAGTATAAACATTTGCCCAAATTTATGGTTGAAGGAACATTGTTTTTTCATGCTCAAATAACTCAAAATCATCTGAACAGATTCTTTTCAAAATTTCCATTAAAAATGGACCAAGAACAAGCAGGAGAAATGTCAGATGAAAAAGTAATTGAGTGGGAAGTCATAAATCACTGGAAGTGAGGTCTTCGAATGAAAGCACCATCTGACCCATAACTATAGCCCTGCTAGCACAATACTATAATGAAATCCAGCCCAAATAATAGCCACTTGTTGATCACAGTGATCCTGAAGCCATTCTTTATGTAACTCCTGCAGACATATGTTTTGCTTTCCATGCACATCCACAGCTACTCAACAGAAATAAGTACTTGTTCTGTATTCCTACAATTAGCCAGTCAGACAGATTATGTGTATCCATTCTGTTCTGCCTGCTAGACACAATGGCATTAAAAATGTACCCACAAATGGGACAAATGAGACTATCCTTATGTCTGCAATTCCAATAAGATTTCATGAGTCCTCCAGCATGAAAATTAGAGATAGAAATTAAATGTTAGCTCACAGAAAGTGCAGGACATAGTATCCAGTATTAAATAGACTATACCTGTAGATGGCAATTCAGCCACAAATGGGTGGTGTGGGAATTTATCTGTTGCTTGGTGAATAGCAGACCAAGTTCCTAATCATGTTTATCACCATTTATTGGTGCCTTCTGGATACAGTAAGGCACTTCCAGAAATGTTAATTCAGGAGGAGAGATGCAGATTTTTGCACCACTGAACTGGAATTTTTACAAGCATCAAACCCAACAGGCAAAACCACTGAAAGTTAGGTTAAAGACTATTGGAAAGGAAGATTTTTAAAAGAATTGGTGATAGTTGGTACCTGTGAACAGAACTGAGTAGGTGGTGTACCACTCACACCTGTAATTATAACACTGAATAGCGACCACAAGGTCTTATTCCTTCTGTCACCGAAGACGAGGAGACCAGCTTTCTTTGGATTGTTGTGCCTGGGAGAAAATACTCCCCATCCTAAGCCACCCCTATTCTTCATTAGAATGCAAGTCTATAGAGTGAATGCCTACTCAGAGTGAGACCAAGAGAGTCACAGGTAGTCTTCTCACAAGAGCTAAATCTTAAGTCAACAACCACTGCAATGCACCTTTTGTGGGAGACAAAAGAAAGAGCAGTATACTGCACTGTATAATACATTTAGGCTGGCTGTATTGGCTCAGAGAATACTGCTCAGAGAATAGATCTGCTACGATGCTAGCAGATCTAGGAGCAAGTTTCCCCAGGATATGTTTGATAACATGGACATTTCTGAGAACCTCTAGCAGCAAATTCGATTAATAAAACAGCTCGTATGTTCCATTTGCTGCCCTTCCTACCTACGTAATAAAAAAAACTGCTCTGTGCTAGTCTATTGAGACAGGTCAGAATATTTGCATTGCTATTACAAGACACTTTAGAATTTGAAAAAATTGTTTTGTTTTTCTGTTAAACAGTTTAAAGGACTCAAGAGGTGGTATTTTTTAAAACATTGAGTCGCCTTGAATATAGAGCTTGTAAGATATTTGCATCTTCATGTCCTTGTATCTGTAGTTCAACCCATACTTTTGATAGGTCAGGGAAAGTTAGATGAGGTTGTGCCCACAGCTCAGAAACTGGCAAAATTCTTAATTCCCAGCCAGCCTCCCCAACATGACCCCAAATCTGGGTCTTTGAAATCCTTCTTTAAATCCCACATCTTCAAGCAATCCCTCCACCCACCTAATCATTGTTAACAATCCTCTTCTCCTCACCATCCTAGTTCAAATGTGTTTCACTGTTTCCCTGTGTTTGTTTAGTCATATCTAGGGCCTGAACTTTCAAACCTTACTCATGTGCGTAGTGTCATTTGACAATATGGGACTAGCTGCATGACGGAAAGCGAGCAAGATCAAGTCCCTAGAAAATAAATTCTTCAAGCTCTTGAAGTCAATGGCATTAACTCCAAGAGTAACTGCTCACCAATAGGACTTTGACCCTGTATGTGTTAGGCACATCACAGGCAAAACCAAGCAAACAAGGTCCCTTAAACTTGGGCTAGCTTATGACTATCTCTGATGTGGCTGGGCAGGGGAGCAATGCTTCCTCCCATTCCCCTGTATGTTAGGGTCTGGGCAGGAGGGAGATCAAGGACTGCACAACCATATATTCTGCCTTGTGAACAAGTGGATAGGAGATGTGACAGAGTGGGTGATGCTACAGCTCCAGTTTCCAATGCACCAGGCAGTAGAACTCAGCTGACACAAAGAGGAAGTGAGCTGCACCCCCCAGAACTGTGCCTCAGAGACCCAACTCCTCAATCTCCAAGCCACCCTGAGCCACACTGGTGTCCCTTCAATCTACCAAAAGCACATTCAACTTCAGCTGACAACACCAAGGAAAAAATTAACTACTGGCTCAACAGGTGTAGAATGACAATTTAATGCACTTTTGGTAGATTGAAGGGACACTGGTGTTTTTTCCGTAAGGGCCAGTCTTGTGAGTAAACATCCCAACAGTTATCGCTTCACAGATATTATGCAGGACACAGCAAGCAGCTATGGGGGAAAGTCACTGCAGGGGTGGAGGATGGAATGGCTGTCTACTGTGTCTGAACAGCCCGATACAAGGGTTATTAGAAGAGCTCAACTCTCACACTCTTAAATGTGCACCAAGCACCACACAATTTCTAAGATGACTAAGGTATAGCACAGTACACCACAACACTGGGGCTCACTGTTAAAGTGCTCTTCCTAAACCATATAGCTCCACATTGACCAGACACAGTACACCACAACACTGGGGATCACTGTTAAAGTGCTCTTCCTAAGCCATATAGCTCCACACTGACCAGCTGTAGCAACGTGGACATCAAGGTGGCTGGCATTCAGCTTCATGAGCTAGAAGAGAAAGGAGTACGCTGGAAGGTCCCCTAGGATCACTATGGGCATTCCAATATTGCCAGGGGGAATCAGCTGATTGGAAAGATTGAGGCTTTCTGAAAAGCACCACGTCCTTAAATATGTGAGCATCATGCACCTTCCCTGGCCAGCTAACACTGATGTCAGTGAAACATTCCCAATGGTCCACCAACGCTTGTATAATCATAGAAAAGTAGCTCTTTCTGTTGATGTACTCTGCGGTGCTTCAGGGAGATATTCTTGTTCCTCCAAATTGGCTTTAACTTTGCCAGTGCTGCTGCTGTTTGTGCAGTTCTTGCCAGAATTTCTGCCTTTGATCCCTCATCAATGATGATTGCCCCCAGATACCTGAACTGTTTCACTGTGGCCAGCTCTTGTCCATTGACAGTGATGTGTAAGTTGATCCCATTACATTTGTTTGTCATCAACTCCGTTTTCTCTGCCATTAATTTCCATGCCATACTTTGCAGAGGTTTCATCCAGTCATTTCACAAGGTTAGCAAGTTCCTCTTCACTACCTGCCAGGCCATCAATGTCATCAGCGAATTGAAGATTTGAGATTGTTTGCCCCCCAACACTGACTGTACATATGTGATCTTCTAGAGAATCAATCATTATGCATTCCAAGTAGATGCTGAACAGTGTGGGCAAAAGAAGGCAGCCTTACCAAACTCCAAAAGTGATGTAAAACCACTCTCCTATTGTGCCATTGATGTGAACTGCACCGTTGGCCTTGGCATATAGTTGTTTAATGGTAAAAATAAGCTTATGACTAATGTTGTACTTCTTCATGGTTGCCCAGAGAGCTTCATGCCATACTCTATCAAATGCCTTTTGAAGTCAGCTTCATCTCTATGATCATCTCTATTTTTTTGTATGTGTGAGAGACATGGACCCTTATGGCAGAACTTGAATAGAAAATACAGGCAGTGGAGATGAAATACTTCCATAAAATCTTGGGCATCTCCTACCTTGACCATATCACTAATGAAGAGGTCGGAACATCATCACCCAATGTGCTGGGTCATATGAAGATCTCCTGACGACTGTGAAGAAGCGAAAGCTGAAATGCTATGGCCATGTGACAAGATCATCAGACCTATCCAAGATCATCCTCCAACGGACATTACAAGGGAAGAGAAGAAGAGGCAGGCAGAAGAAGAGATGGACTTACAACATAAAGGAGTGGACAGGAATGGACTTCACAGAGACTCAGACACTGACGGATTGGAGACAATTGGCTGATCGTTCATCAATGATGGTGCCCCAACTACCACTGCAGTTATGGGAGTGATAACAATCACTCTGTCGTAAGATAGTCTGGTGCCAATATAGGTAAATAAGAATGTGCCATCTATTACTCCATCGCAGTTTGGGAACCTCATTGCTGCAGATCCATCCACTATGTCTTGCGCATTGCCCAGAGTCATGGTCCTGCATAGCAGGAGGCGATTGATAGCCCTGCACTCTAACATGATAAATGCCCCCACGATGGCTTTTCCAACTCCAAAGTAATTTCCTACTGACTGGTAGCAATCCAGTGTTGCAAGTTTCCACAGTGCAATCGCTACTCACTTCTCCACTGTCAGTGCAACTCTCATTCTTATGTTCCTGCACTGGAGGGCTGGGGTGAGCTCGATACACAGAATGATCTAGGAACATGGCCTTGTGCATCTGAAAGTTCTGCAAGTTTAAAAAAGGCACAAAAATTATGGCAGACAGTTGCAAGCTGGGAAGTTGACCCCAGCTCCCCGTCACCCCTGCACAACTCATTTCTGCCCCAACATGCATTGCCAAAACTCCCCAAAAGACAAGTGTACTGGATGGTGGGAGGTTGCACACTGGGATGCCTACCCATGGTGCACTGTATATTCACAAACACTCCTTTTGATTACACTCAGTGCTAATGCAAGGAGTCAGGTATGCATGCGCACAAGCAATAGACTAACTAAGGCAGCTTTATGCTAATGTCTCTTTTGCTAGCAAAAGTTTGTAGAGTAGACATAGCTTTGGTATGCATGACAACCACAAGAGAACAAACTAAAATAGAAGCATTTTCATTCGGAGAACGTTGCTTGCTTCAGCAGGTCAGCATCACAGCCCTTCCACAAATATCAGGTCAAATCTCAATGCCAAACCGCCTAGCCAATTGTAAATGCAGATTAATGCTTCCAGTCTGAAAAAATAAAATAAAGTGAGCATAGCAACTACACCAGTCAAAGGAATCACAGCTGAAACAAGGATGCATGCAGTATTACTTCCCCCTGCAGGCACGGCTATAAAAGAAATGCCCAATTCAGGAAGCAAAGGAGAAAATGGAGTCCATTATCTTCAAAAGACTGAAGAATATTTTGCTTTGCAAATACTTTTTCAAAGTCATTTTTCTAGACAAATGACGCAAGATAAAAATAAAACCCAGTCAATCCATCTGTCACACACCTAAAACAAAAAGTGGAATCGTTGTTCATATTGGAAAAAACTAATCATTGTGTACAGAACAGCAAAGTTTTTAAGATACTGGGCTAAATTCCACTCATTTACACCCATGGGGAATTCACATTTTACAACCTGCATATCAGTGTAGAGTGGCGACCTGTTCGTTTTCCTTAAAGTAAAATAAGTCATGTACACTAAACATACATGGCTTGCTTTTTGTATATAGGAAAAAACATAAGAAATTAAGGAAAAACATAAAATCTCCATTCTGTACCTAAGCTGCAACACCAACAGTTGCCTCTGCAGCAAGGAGGAGGAGTCCTTTACATTTAAAGGCACAATAGACAGAAAAACAGAGTCTGGATCCCACTCTGAATTTCTGAAGTTGGATCAGTGTCTTCCAGTCCGAGGCCCATCTTTCAGTTTTGCCATTATAAACCTGAAGTCAAACAACAAACTAGAGAAACTGCATAAATGTAAAAACAATGAGCGTCCTGTAGCACCTTAAAGACTAACAAATTTCTGTGGACATAAAGGTAGTTACCCAAATCAAACCAGCACTTCCAAAGCAGTATAACAAACAATATTCAAAAGAAAAAAATTGCACAATATAGAAGAGAGCAATGAGAAGATTGTTATTGTTCTTGGAGAAGTCTTTCAGCCAGTAATGTGTAGTCTCAGCTAAAAATAAACCTGTGGCAAAGTTCATTTTGCATGGAGGTGTGCAATTAAAGATAGAAAGCCAGATCCTTGACACTGCTGTAGTTGTTTTAATTGTACAAAGCAGCAAAAATATTAGCTTATATTAGAAAATTCCTCCACTGATTGGTGAATTCTGGATGGCGTAGAACTACTGTAGGAACTCCTAAGACACCTCCCTCCTGGTAGCATAGTGGTGTAGACATGTCTAGGTTAAAGAGGCTGTGGCCAGCATGTCCCTGGATCCCAAAATGGACCCTTGTGAACCTAGGTATAAATTAGCAGTCCGAACACCGCTTTGATTTATGCTGAGGACCCAATTCTCTGCCAGCCCCAACATCAGCCTGGTTCTCCATTGCCTTGCTTTACTTACACTTGCGCAAAAGGAGTGCAATGCAGGCGTAGCAATTTTCACGCATGTAAAAGACCAAACAATGTATAAGGCAGTAGAGAATCAGACCCATGGTCTTTTGTAGAATGCACTGCTATGACTGGTAGGCTTAGATTAAAATGAGATACTGTACCCATGCAAGTACAGTAGCTGGTACAACATTTTTATCTGTGTATAATTTAAGATACTATTGCCCAAGAAGGCACAGTAGGAAATAAATCCACTGCAGTAGAAGAAATGCATTGGAAGCTAGAAACTGAAAACATTAGCAAGAAAAATGAGGAGACATTAAAGACGCATGAAGGTGAGAAGGTAAATATTCTAGGTACTCTGCTGGAGGTCAAGTAGACATCCAAAAGGTTCCAAAATGGAAGTGTCATCACCTGAGTAAGAATAAACTAGAACAAGATCCTGAGATTGTAGGCATGTGGAAGCTCTCTTAGGATAATTCAGCTGGACGCATACACTGTTTAACCTTTGAGACCATTACATCATTTAATGTATTGGATTGCAGCTATACTTCTATTTTAAAAAAAATTTTTTGTTGGCCAGAATCAGTGTTTCATGTTCCAAGGGAGAAAAATGTGCTTCAGTAGCTTGGTACATTATATGAAAAGTGAGGAAAGCCATTAGTACAATGTATTAGTGAGTGTTTCCATCACACAGATGTAGAAAGCTGGAAGCATAGTTACAACAAATCCAGATCAAAGGAACAAAGACAATGTTGTAATCTTGGGGCAGGAGGAAGAAATATAATTTCTGAAGGAAACAAAATTTGAGTACGCCTCATCACTAGCAGTCACATAAGAAAGAACTTGGAGGTGAATTGTATTTTCCACAATGAAATTATAGGAGCTGTAGTTGTACAGCTTGCAAAGGTCAGAATATTTACATATTGGAGGACACAAAATCAGCTAGGTATCTGTTAACAAAAATTAGGAAGGGAAATGCATCAGAGGCTGATGAAGAAGAGAGATTAGAATTAAAACTTGAGCTTCAGTTAGGAATCTGTAAGAATGCATATTGTTAAATATGAAGATTGAGTTATTAATATTTGCTTTAATTACCCCATGGTTTTGTGACATGCCTGACTAGATTATGTTATGCTGATTCTATTTCCTGCAGTAATCTGAAAATGGATCTTTAAAGTATTCAAAGACTATAGAATAGACTTCAGATATTTGGGGACTATAGAATGTGAAGTTACACAGTGTTTTTAACTCTCATGATATCTGATGTCTTCTTAAAGCCCTAGCTCCCGAATTCATGTGATTATGGGAGAAGAGCCGTATGCAAACTAAAGGCTCAGAAACCAGAAGATACATTTTTAGTTCATTTTATAATTTTTTAAAAACAATCTCCATTTCTAAGCCTCTCGTGATTTTTTTAGGCTAACTCGTGATACTGGAGTAGAGTTGGCAATAATGCACTAACAAAATTATAGTTGTGAATATTTGTGAATGTGGAGACTTGTTTAACAGACAAGTTTTTGTGGACTTTGGTATGTTTTGGTGCTTAGCTGTATTTTTATTCAAACAACAGTAGTTATAAAAAAACCCAGAATATGCCCTACATCATTTGCAAACCAAAACATTGCATCATTGCAATAGTGTATGAAAGTGAAACTGAGTGGAATAAGTGAAATTGACGTTGGCCAAGCTCAGAGAAATAAAAACAGCATAATGAAAATATTTTTGAAGTCAATTGTAATTTTATTTATAAATATTATTTGTGACACAGATAAGACATGTTTTAACCTTATAATTTTCTTAAAAATCAACTTTTTCAAAATTCAGAATAAGTTTGTTTTAAGTTTTAGTGGACAGTTCTAGTCAACTCCAATTTTATCTATACCAGTTACTCTTCCATAGAGCTTATTGATATATGTTTGTTTTGATCTCCTGTTTGAACAGATCACTATTCTTCACTTTTTTGTATTTTCAGTTATATGATATTGGAAATAGTTGGCCTTTACAAATCTGTTAGTCTCTGTAAATATTCACAATAATTTCCAGGTCAATTTACCTTTTGGAATAGATGAATAAAAGGATAAAAAAAAGTTCCCACATTTAAAAAAAAAAATTCCTGTAGCACTTTAAAGACTAACAAATTTAATTTCTTTAAAGTGCTACAGGACTCTCGTTGTTTTTGCTGTACACAGACTAACACGACTACCCCTCTGGAACTTTTCCCACATTTATTTCTTATTGAACTATTGATTAGGTCTCAGCTGGAGCAGAGGAATAAAATATCAAGGAATAAGATAACAGTACAATACAGGATTGAATCTTCATGGTGTATTTAAAGGTACACCAATACAACTATCTAAGGATAAGGCAATAAAAATTAGCTGCAACTTGTAAATGGCTTTAGAAATCCAGACACAAAAGAAAGATACATTTTTATGGGGTACATGGGCAGTGGCTTTTGTAATTGTTCCTCATTTTAAAAAAGGGGACAGTAAAATGAAATCAGTTGACTACAGCATTGTTTTGATTAATTACAGACCATGAATAATAAATATAATGTAATTCCATCAGTTGTGTGACTACAGAGTTTGTAAAGAATACGATCAAGACAACAGGAAAATATTTTTACTTACTTTGGGCATTACTTTTATTACATCTAAAAAGACTAAGGGAGATCTTAATCCTAGTTGTGCTAGTGTATATTCAGAGGGTGAAATCCTGGATCCATTAAGTCAATGGCAAATCTCCCATAGACTTCAGTGGGTTCAGGATTTCACCCAGATGTTTTCAGTGGACATCTGATCATAGAACCATAGGATTAGAAGGGACTGTGAGGGTCATCTAGTCTAACCACCTGCCAAGATGCAGGATTTGTTAGGTCTAAACCATCCAAGACAGATGGCTATGCAGCCTTCTTTTGACAACCTACAGTGAAGGAGCTTCCATGACTCCCGCAGGCAGTCTGTTCCATTGTCCAACTGTTCTTACAGTTAGGAAGTCTGTCCTGAGTTTTAATCTAGATGTGCTATGCTATAGTTTAAACAGTAACTAAAAATAATCCTTGTATTAAAAACAGGGCTGTGACTGTCAGTGAGTGGGAGATTTCAAAGTAAATCTTTGTTTTCACAGAGCTGTGATGCTGCAGGTAGGTGCTGATGAACATTACTGTTACCTTTTCTCATCTTCTTTGATTTGCTTCCCTTTTTGTTTTTGTGAAGGAATGAACTACAAAGCATATATTGAAAACTTGATTAAAGAGGAGTTAAGACTAAAAGCATGTTTCAGTAGAGTGCAACACACCCAAAACCAATAGATATTTATTTTTAAACAGTTTTACATCCTTACCAAAAAGAAAAAAAAGAATTAGATGTTTAGAAAAATCTAAAAGTGAACAGTTAAGAGATCTGATCAGTTCCCTACAATCATAGTGGCTTCAAGGACCAGTATCACCCACCAACATTTAATGTTACTCCATAAAGATTGCAAGCATACATATATAAAGTAAAAATAAGCAAATTATTAATATATTGGAAAGCTTAGTCTTTAAATCCCAAATTTAGATAATGAATATTGTTCAAAACCAGACTTCTGTCAGCTATGGTCTCAGTGTAGAAATACTTTATTCAACATGTCAATAGACAAATTAATAGCACTTTGCTCTGAAATAGAGCAGTGGTCCCCAAACTTTTTGGGTCCACACCCATGCTTACCCAGTCTGTTCCCCCACAAGCTGGAGGCCAAAGCTGTGGTCTGGGCACCAGGGCCAGAAGTGCATTCGGGGCTGGCCTGGTCCCAGGGTCAGGAATGCGGTGGGGACCACAGCCAGGGGCTGGGAGTGGGGCCACATCTAGGGCTGATCATGGCAACAGAAAACCCCAAATGCATTCTAGCATGGAGTACACAGGAGGTGCTGGATCTTACTGATCAGTGGGCAGAAGAGTCTATGGAGGCATGGCACCGATCCAGCTGAAGAAACATAGATGTCCACAAAAAGATCGTGCAAGACGTGGCGGAGAAGGGATACATCAAGGACATGCAGCAGTGCCATGTGAAAATCAAAGAACTTTGGAAAACATACCAGAAGACAAGGGAGGTGAACAGTCATTCTGGATCTGCATCACAGACATGATGCTTCTATGATGAGCTGCATGCAATTCTCGGCAGCAATCCCACCTCTATGCAGGAATCCATTCTCCCAGAGAGCCAGGAGCTGTTTTTAATCCCAGAGCAGTCCAGCCGGTCACAAGACAGCATGGTGGCTGACTGTGAGGCCAGGGAAGGCACCTCTGGTGAGAATACAATTCCAGTCAAATTGTAGGGCTTACATCCTCTTATCTTTTATGTATACTGTGAAAAAAAATAATTAGGTGCAGTGGGTATCTGCTTCCAAGTAGCTGCTCCAGCTACGCAGAAGGTGGTCCCCGGAAAAGACTGTTTATGTGCACAAGGATGCCTGAGAATCCTCCATGGAGATCTACAGGAAGCTTTCAAGGAGGTACTCTGCAGTGCTGTGCAGAAGGTACTGGGGAGGGCTGCCTTATTTCTTCCACCACAGTAGGACACTCCAGTATTAACTCTGCTGTCATTATTGCAGTACACAGCATAAGGACCAGGTCTGTACCCAGACACTTGCAGCATTTGCTCCCTTGCTGCCTTAGGATGATCACTTAGGATCAGCTAGGGAAGACGGTGGAAGTTACTTACATTTGGTCAGACCACACACTAAAATCAACCATGTGATTCCCCCCTAGTGGCAATTTCCAGGTCTCTCCACCACAGTTTCCCTAACATGCCGGTGGTTTGGTTAGCAGAGATCGGGACTGACTTCAGAATCTGAAAGTCTAGGTCAAGTACAACCAGCAACATTAAGGGATGGTGGGCTTCATTTGTTTTCACATGGCCACAAACTCTCCCTAATCACTTCCTCCCCTCTCTCCCCCCCTCCCACCGGAGCCTCAGACAACGACCGCAATTTGGGAGGCTTAAAGATGGTCCCTGATCTCTAAGACACGTCCCTGTTGGGTGGTGGTGATGGGGGGGGAGGAGAAGGAGGAGGCACTGTCCACTTTACATCCTGTGCTCTAACTCAGGTTTTCCGCAAGCTGCAGCACAAAGTCTATCACCCATGCCGCTAGACCGTACTCGCCATGGCTAGAACGCATACTGGTTCATTTAATAACTAGGGATTCTGATTACGTTTTGCCTTGCACTTGAGTGTTTTCAGGGGAGTGATTTTTACATAGTGACCTTGCACAGGACCAAGAGTATGCACTGACATTGGTTGCCTTGTGGGTTGTAAGAACAAAAGGTGGCCTTTCAAAGATCATTGAATGGCACTGCTTGTGTGCTTGCAAAGACAGGCTTCATTTGTTTCTCCCCTCCCAATTTTATCCCACAATTTTTGCCCAAGGTTAAATTATTTTCTTGCTTTTTAACTATCTTTATGTTTGTGAAATAAAAGTCAAGGTCTCAAGAATTTATTCAAAGCATGGGGGTAGTGGGGAGAAGGGGTGGCACAGTGAAACTGATACAACAGAGGGGATGGTATGGGAAGACACAAAACAGATAAGCAGCGCACATTCCTGTTCCTCATTACTGAAATGGGTTTTCAAAGCCTCTTAGACATGCAGAGCTCCTTCCTAAGCTGTTCTTATTGCCCTTGTATCCGGCTGCTCAAAATTAGCTGCCAGCCTATCTGCCTCCACACGCCACCTGAGCAGAAACTTCTCTTTGCCTCACAGACATTATGTAGCACACAGCAGGTAGTGATAACAATGGGGATATTGCTTTCATTGAGGTATTATCTAGTGAGCAAACTGTACCAGTGACCCTATTAATGTCCAAAGGCACATTCCACCACCATTTTCCACTTGCTCAGCTTATTGCTGAACCACTCCTTATTGCTGTCCAAGTGGCCAGTATACGGCTTCATGAGCCATGGGAGCAAGAGGTAGGCTGGATCTCCCAGGATCACTAGTGGCATGTCAACATCATCAATGATCATTTTGCAATCTTGAAAGAAAATACCTGACTGAAGCATTCTTGAATGGGCCACTGCTCCTAAAGATGCACGCATCATGCACCTTTCCTTATCATTCCACATTGATTTCGGTGAAACACCTGCTGTGATCGACCACTGCTTGCAACACCATTGAAAAGTATCCTTATGGTTTATGTACTCTTTGGCAAGATGGTCTGATGCCAAAATAGGGATATGCATTCCATCTATTGCCCCACTGCAGTTAGGGAACCCCTTCGAGACAAAACCATCCAATATGTCATACACATTGCCCAGAGTCACTACCCTGCTTAGCAGAAGCCGATTAATGGCCCTGCACACTTGCATCACAACAGTTTCCACGGTGGATTTTCCAATTCCAAACTGATTTCCCACTGACCAGTAGCAGTCTGGCATTGCAAGCTTTCACAGAGTGATTGCCACTCTTTTCTCCACTGTCAGAGCAGCCTTCATTTGTTGTAGCACTTCAGGGCTAGGCGAAGCTCTGCACAAAGTTCCTGGAAAGTGGCCTTCCGCATCTCAAAGCTCCTGGGTCAGCGCAGCTACACGCTGCCCCTTACTCTGGGCAGATTGTAAAGATACAGTCTAACCCAGTTCTGATTACAGAACAGAGGCGTCAGTGGTTATCAGGAATTTAAGATCAATAGCCTTTGTTAAAAGCATGCCTTTCTGGGTTATATTTTCTTCATCTCATTAACGGAGCCAGAGTGGAGAAATAATAAGCGCGCCCTTGTACTTTCCATGGAAGGTTTGATTTGTTCACTGCCTCAGAATATTCTAGGCAGAATTTCCCTGATCCAGTTTACCTCACAGACCATACCTTCTTATTCTGTTTCCCTCTCCCTTCACTCATCTAGCACCTGTTCCTCTGCAGCTTTCCACAGTTGTTGGCATTTTTTGGCAAAACTGGGTATTTCTCCTGTTTGCTCTTTGGCAAGAACAAATGGGACAAATGCCCACTTTTGCAAAAAAAAAAAAGTCAGGATGTCCAGAATTGGTCTTAAAAAGGGGACTGTCCTGGCCAAAACAGGACATATGATCACCCTATTGAGAGTAACCGTATGCACCAATACAAACTAGAAGGAAATTACAAGATTTTACCTGTGGATAAAGAAATAATGCACCTTATTAAATGTACTGTAACTTTGAAATGTAGTTGTACTTGTAGACTCATGCCTGGACTAAAGGATGAGACAATATACATCATGTAAAATAAGCTTTTTAATACCCAAACTGTCAAAGCTGCACAGGACTGTAAGAAAAGTGGAGAGGAGTGGAGCTTAACAGACTGGCTGGAGAACACACAACCCGCTCCGTTCAGGGAGACCAGAACACCTGGCTGCTTCAGGAACAGTAGCAGCTCAGTGGACCTCTTTTGCCCCTGCCAGCAGCTCTTCAAGTGACATTACTGTATTTGTTTCTAGGAGACCATAGTACCCGAAACAAGAGATTTTCAGGTACCTAGACTGTCTAGATGACAGCCTGGCCAGCTGGCAAAGAGAGATAAGTTGGTAACATGTAAGGTCCATTGATAGCTTAATCAAAATTCTCTGTAACTAGCATAGCTAGTGTGCATGTCCCTGCTCCCTACAGTGTTTAGGCTGGCTGTGCTCGTATTGTGTTTAACATACGTTTATGGTTTTTGATTTTCTTTAATTTTTTTCCTGATACCAAAGAAGCCTTATTTTAAATAATCAGACTTGGATACAGTGACCGAATAAGTTACCAAGCACCTTGGAGATTAGGAAGCTAACTTCTGATGTTAAGGGCCTCGTTATAACAAGTGTAACTTTTAAGTGTAACTGGCCTTTTTAAAGCTTATCTTAGTGTCCAGGCTTGTGATGACCTAACAATAGGTTTGTAAAGCACCATGGACATTTATTTTATTTAGTTCATTTTTATTTATAGCAAATAAATAGTAATAGTGTTTTATGAATGATGAAGCTGAGTGAAAGATACGTAACCCCCCTGAAAATAGGATCTTGTGACATTTAATAATGATTCACACTCTCCTTCATTACTATTTGTTCTTTGAAGGACCACAATAAGCTAGTGATGGAGCCTCATTTGGGTATGAAGAATGAAAACTCTCTCCACTTCTACTGATCTGTTCACAAAGTACCTGTCAGACACTCCAGTACCTATCCTAACCAGCTCTTCCACCTGGCTCAGTTAATGTGAAATAAGACTTGAACCTGCCTCTCCTTCTCCCAAGGGAGATGGAGGCAATAAACACTGCACTGTTTGATTTTGACAGAGCATCTGTTTTATGTATAAATGGAGACAAGTCAATTTAACACTGTCTGAAGGTTTACTTCAGTCACACAATTTATCCGGAAGTGTTCTGTCACTCATCTGAGAAGATTGATACAGGAAATAAAAATGATCAGAAGAGCTAGCACCTTTTCAGGCAATGCCCCTACCCACTTGTCCACAGTTCCCACTTCAAATGGTTTGAAGTAGAGCTGGGAGAAAGTTTTCTTATGGAACAGGTTTTCCCATCAGAAAATGCTGGTTCCACAACCTCAAACTGCTTTGTAGAAACAACTTGTGACATTTTCTAAGGGCACTTACCAAAACACATCGTCATTTCTATATGGTCAGAATGTTTTGTTTCGATAGTGTATACAGTGTTGAAGCTGTGTTGGTCCCAGGATATTAGAGAGACAGAATGGGTGAGGTAATATCTTTTATTGGGCTAGCTTCTGTTGGTGAGACAGAGACCAGCTTTTCAGCTTAAGCTTTTGAGCTTGTCTAAACTCATCTAAGATGAGTAGATGTCTAAACATCTAATATTAGCTAGATGTAGTGAAATATCAATAGGCATTTGCACAATAAAGGTCTGATGCAAGAACTGATACATTTAGAACAAACATCTACTGTACACTAAAGAAATCATAATGTGAGGATTTCCAAGTACAACCAAGATAAGATGTTTAAGTCATTAAAAGCTTTCTGATTTTTTCCTAATCTTTTCCTTCCTCCACCATACAAGGTATTTTGGTATCAGGAGATAAATAGAACTGAATGACATAGGTAATAGATAGTATATTTTCCTTTTAGGTCTAACCTGTGACACGCCTAGAACAGCTATATAAGAGGGACCTTGTGTCCCCTTCTACCTCCACTAGCTGCCTGCATGATCGGTAGCAGCGCAGGACTAGGAGCACGTTCTGAACAGCCACTACCTTCTTCCTCAGTGCAGGTGGCCAGGATGGAGCAGAAGGGATTGGAGAAAGAGTGCAGCCTTAGCTCTGCCCCCTTGGCCACAATACACCACACAGCATAGTTGAGTCAGCCTATTAGTCTGCATATGGACTTGGTGTAAATTATTTACAGATTCATAGATTCCCCAGGCCAGAAGGGACCACCGGGATCATCTCGTCTGACCTCCTGTATAATGCAGGCCATAGAACTTCTCCAAAATAATTCCTCAATCAGATCTTTTAGAAAAACGTCCAATTTTGATTTTAAACAAAATTGTCTGTGATGGAGAATCTTACACCTTATTTCAAGTCTGAATTTGTATAGTGTCAGCTTCCAGGTACTGGATCATATTATACCTTCTCTGCTAGACTGAGGAGCCCATTATTAAATATTTGTTCCCCATGGAGGTATTCATACACCATAATCAAGTCAGCCCTTAGTGTTCTCTGTGTCAAACTAGATAGGCTCAGTGTCCTCAATCACTAAAAGGCTTATTTTTCTAATCTTTTAGTCTTTCTCATGGCTCTTCTTGAACCCCCTCCAATTTATCAACATCCTTGATTTGTGGACACCAGAACTAGACACAGTATTCCTGCAGCAGTCACACCAGTGCCAAATACCAAGATGAAATAACCGCTCTATTCCTACTCAAAATTCCCATTTCTGCATCCATCACATTAGCTATTTATGCCACAGTGTCACAATGGGAGCTCACATTCAGTTGATTATGCACTACAACCATCAAATCTTTTTCAGAGTCCCTGCTTCCCAGGATAGATTCCCCCATCCCATAAATATTGTTTACATTCTTTGTTCCTAGATGTATACCATTAACATTTAGCCATATTAAAATACATATTGTTTGCTTGCGCCCAGCTATCTGTCCTCTTCATTATTTACCACTCCTCCAATTATTGGGTCACCTGTAAACTTTACCAGTGATGGCTTTGTTTTCTTCCAGCTCATGGATAAAAATGTTAAATAATGTAGGGCCAAGAAAAGATCCCTGATGGACCCCACTGGAAGCACACTCACTTGATTATTCCCCATGAATAGTTCAATTTTGAGATCTCTCTGTTAGCCAGTTTTTAATCCCATCAGTGTGTTCCATGCCCACTGTATATCTTTCTAGTTTTGTTTTTAGCAAAAATGTCTTGCAGTACCAAGTTAAACACCTTGCAGAAAGTCTAAGCATATTAGATCAGCACTATTACTTTTATCAACCACATTTTTAATCTTAATACATTAAAGAGTAGAAGGGACCACTTGAGCCATTTAGTCTGTCTTCCTGCATAATAGAGGCCACAAACCTCACTCTAACTCCTGCATCAATCCCATAGTTTCTGGCTGAGCTAGAATCCCCTTAAATGTTCTCCCTCTCCAGAGCAGCAGGAGAACTAAGAGGGCAATTGTGACTCTGCTACAATCCCCCTTCCAGGCTGCTCTCAGAATCTCTATGAAATTAAAATTACATAGCACTGTCGTTCAATGCCCTCATTTTCCATCACGGAATAAACTGGAGTCTTGGATTTCTCTCAGAAGTTCTCAACTACTCTATAGTTTCACAAAACATATTAAGCAAAGATAACACATTTTTACATACAGCTCAAATCACTGTCTTAGGTAGGTCAAGAGATCTAGCATCTTATTGTCTAAGCATAGTTCACTCGATTCTCTGCCGTGGTTGAACTCTGCTCAGCTGCAGCAGAGACTGTCAGGAACCAGTTGCTGCTCCCTGATTCTCAGTTGCCTGGCCCTAATATAATTTAAAGTTGGAGGGAAGCTTAATTTACAGCTGTGATGTAAGGAACCTCAGGGACCGTAAGTTATGCCAGTGGAAAACTGGACATCATGGAGTCTCGCTCTGTCATGCCCTTTCCATCCCAGGATGCCTGGCGGGGAGGTTCCAGCAAGGAGGCAGTGGAGTAACCTCTTCCATCTTTATACTATACAGGGAAAGTCATCTGCTACAAATCTTCCGCCACTTTAAATTCACTTTGCACCACATACGCAGGAATGTAGGTTGCATATTTATGTAGATTAAGAATGCACTATTTATTATTTATTCATAAAATTTATCTTCTTAAGTTTGGAATATATCATATAGAAATCCTGAAAAATTAGGAGCTGACCTCTATCTAATCATCCAGTTATTGCTCATTCTAAAATCTTCTCATTTTCCTTGTATACCACTTAAGTATAGGTCATGATCTTTAGCTGCAAATGTATATTTACCACGTTTTTTGATGTTATAGGAAATACAATGAAGTTCCTTGCAATATAAGTTACCTTTTTGAGAGGGAGAGGGGAGTTCATCGGATTTAACTATATAAAATTAGATGGACAAAGAAAAAGATATTATCAAGTAGGATCCTCAAAGTTAACTGTTTTTTACAGTTATCACATTGAACAAACACTAAAGGAACTGGCTGTGAATTGTTCATGCTCTCCATTTTTAAACAAAAGCTTTTCAGATGCACTAAAGGGAATAATACAAATGTAGTATTTGACTGGTCTTATGACAGCATTAATAAATGCATGACTTTTGGAAAAGTGATAGTTTAGAAAATGATAAGTGGAGACTGCCAACAATGTTATTTTGTATGATTGCACTGTAATTGTTTTATATCATTGATATCAAACTGTGCATGATTAAAGGCCATTTTAATTCTAATAATGCATTTTTTATTGCTAAAACACTGTACGAGACTCCCATCATTGGGTCTGGTAACAATTGACTATAAATCTTTCAACACTAATTGCTCCATAGTTAAAGTTGGTGTCCCATTACAAACGTTTGTTTTTATCTACCTTCCCCCAGAATAAATCAATTGCCCTAAAGTTTCTATGCAACTTCTCATTCCAAGATAGATTTTTTCTTGGAGTTCTGGTAAAATTCAGAAGAGTTATGGAATTTCCAAAATTTCCCTCTCGTTCACTATTCAAACATTTTCTTAACTCTGCTTTTGGCTCACAGTACCAGTATATGCAAAGTGACTTGGCCTACACATTCTGAATTAATTTTGCTGGCCCTACTCAGCTACCTTTTAGTATTTATTCGGCGGAGTGGGGAGAAAATAGTGGGAGTATAAAATAACTGCTTACAAATCTGTAAGTTAGAGAGCTATGTTTTAATAGTATTAATAGAGAAATAAGAAATAAGGTGCTAAGTTTTAACTGTGTGGATAATTGACCATTGGAAAACACTTAGCTGGGGATATGGTGCATTATCTAGCACATGAGGTCTTTACATCAAGACAGGATGCCAGCCTGAGAGATATGCTCCAGTTTGCACAGATATTATAGGATTAGTACAATAATCACTTGGTCAAATTCTATGTCCTGTGTTAAATACAAGAAGTCAGACTGGATTATCAGAATGGTCCCTTCTGACCTTAAAGTCTATGAATCTATAACTATAAATGTTCATTAATATAGACTGACCTTCTGCTGACGCCAAGCTTTGCTGCAGCAGCAGTTGAATTAACAAGGAGATAAGGCTTACAAGAGAGGTAGGCTAGGTTGGAAGGAAATGCAACAGGTCAGCAGGTCAGGAGCCTGGGTGGGCAGGGTCAGTGATATAAGCCAACTGTGGAGGGAACTGACTGGATCCTCTCTGTTCATGTCCAATATTTGCATTTTTGAAGGAACAGAATTTTTGTTAAGAAAGTGTAATTTGGGGGAGTTTGTCTCATCCCCACTGAAATACACTTTCAGCCTTTTCTTTTTACTCTATTTGTTTTGTTTAGACTATACCCATAGTTACAATTTGTTGAGGTTATAGTCCTGGACAGCATTTGTGTTTGGGTGGCTCTCTTTTTAATCTATCCCTACAGACAGCTCAGTGATATGATATGCTATCCACAAAGAAATTCTGTCTCGTTTGCAATGCCACATACTTGATTTCAGGCAGAATTTAAGCAAACGGGTATTTGTACAAAAATAGATACCTGAACATGTGTTTTCAATCACTGGGACAAACTAAAAGAGAATCTGTCAAGATATGTAAGTTCTCATCAATGGCGTGTGAAAGCATGTAAGTGGAGCATAGGTTCATCAGTAATTAGGATGTGACAATGTCTGTGTGGTGTGGGAATGGGTAATGAGTAAAGGAGTCATAGCTCAGTTATACACTGTGTTCAAAACCTTGATAAAGACTTAGGGACAAATTACATATCAGTAAATGGCTTGTAAACTAGTGTACTCACCAACCATAGTGCCCCCTTGTGTCAGAGTACAATACTGCAAGGGGGCCTTGTCTTTGGTGCCTCTTGCTCCGTCTTCCATGGCTCAGCCCTCAGGCCAAGTCACATAAAGTTGAGCCCCCTCCTGGAGTAACAAAAGGCCCAAATGAAAAGCCAAATTATAATAATTCTTCCATGCCCTGAGGCCCCCTGCAGAGTCTTTTACTGGCCTTCCCTCACAGGAGCCAAATCCACTCCTGGAGTTGGGTTGCATGGCCCTTCATCAGGGTAGTTGGGGAATCCTCTACTCTGGGTTCTGGCCCAGGAACCCTGTGTTAAGCAATTACATCTGCTTCTTCAGACATGCTGCTCTTTCCCTGGGCCTCTTCCTACCAATAAACTCCCTTCCCTACAGCTGGTGCATAACATAGCCTCCCTTTGGAGCTCAGGACTCTGTATTCTCCCTTTTCAACGGAACTAATAAGTTTTCAACCCCTCTTGTGTGCTTTTACTGACTTTACCTCAGGGCCTTCTCCCACAGGAGCCCAACCTGCTCCTGCAGAATTCTTCCTTCATTTCTCCTTAGCAGGTTTTCTCTCACTGTCTCCCTTCCCTCAGGGACTCTGGCAGCTTCTCCAAGGGATCTCTCTGCTCCTTGTTGGCCCTAACTCATGGTTACCCCCAGAGAAGCCTAAGCTGCTAC
The DNA here is from genome assembly GCA_007922155.1 of Mesoclemmys tuberculata. NCBI lineage: Eukaryota > Metazoa > Chordata > Testudines > Chelidae > Mesoclemmys > Mesoclemmys tuberculata. The sequence continues at coordinate 41,314,251 of ML675629.1, forward strand.
ATGTGGGTCCTCCTACCCGACTTCCTACCTGTTTAAGCCCTGTCTCAGGGCACCTGTGCATAGGTGGTTGATCCTGCTTCCTGTGGGTTCCCCTGTCTATTGTCTACCTTCTCTGCAGTCTCTTCCTTTAGACTGAATTCCTAGCTCTATTTAAATAGTCCTGATTCCCTGCAGCTGAGATAACTAATTATCATTTAGTTACCATACCCCCAGGGTTAGCTGCTGGGTTATGACAAGGCTGAGCAGTCTGGGGGAACCTCAGCGAGGGTACACTCACACTGAGGAACTTGAAAAAAAATACACATTGCTCCTGCATAGATACACCTACTCACCTCTGAATTTGGCCCATGATAATAAAAAAACCAAAAAAAATCCACATAGCACAGCTAAAATAAAGAAAGATGGTGAAAGAGAGAAGGCAGAGAGAATCAACAAAAAATGGGGGCAGGAGTCTGACTCTGAGAGGCAGAGGAACACACGATATTTACAGGGGGAGAAATGGGCAGTGCCTGAATATAAACAATGAAGAGACAATAAATTAGAACTGAAAAGGGAGTTGTTGCATTCTTTACATATTATTATATTTAAGCTTCTGATGTTGACATGGCTCCCAACCAGCACTTTTTGTACTAGTTAGAAATAATTGAAAACTGACTGAGAAATTGTCCCTACTCTCTTAATAATTGCAGCTCATCTGGTTTACATTCACAGTTTATGCTCTTCTTATGTGACACGTGCCATTTCCATTCCTGGGTCAAGCTGCATTATGTTTATCTCTGATGGATAGAACTGGTTGGTAAAGCTCTGATGGAACCATTTTCTATCTGAGGCTATATCTACACTAACGGCAGCAAAGTTGCTGCCATAAAATCAACTTATCTGGGTCGACTGAGTGGTCAGTGAAGTCAACATACCAAAACCACCTCCTCAAGTGGTGTAGTGCTGCATCAACAGGAACGCAGTTCCCGTTGGCGCAGTGCAATGAAGACAGCGTGCAGAAGTTGACAGGAGTTACGCAAGTTCTTTGCGGACTTTGCGTAACTCCCGTCGACTGCTGCGAAATCGCGGAGGTAAGTGTAGACCAAGCCTGAGATTGTGTAAGGTGATGGGTCATTTCTGTGTTAGGCTCCAGCCAATCCACAAGCCAGGAACAGGTCATGTGACTCCCAGCCCAAGTGTATGAGCCTCATAAGAGGAACAGCAGTTCAGTCAGCTCAATGTCACACAAGACCTTGAAATTGTCTCCCACTCCAGCCTTGCTTTTGCTTCAGTCCCACTCCTCCTGGTGCCTTGCTGCTCCTCCTGGTCCAGGCTTTCTTCAACCCCACTATGAACTCCTGATTCGGGCCTGCACATCTCCATCCCAGTTTCTGATAGACTACAGTTTAACAAACATTGAAATGCTTTGTGAAATCATGTTGGTTTTACCAAATTTTCATTTTGGAGAAAAATCAGGAAAGAGTTTCAACCTTGTTGAAACATCCCATTTTGACACTTTTGGAAATAAAGGTCTTGAATTATTGTTTTGAAATTATTTTGTTTCAATTTTTTTTATTTTGTAGTAACATAAAATTAAAATACAATGTTTCTTAGGTGATGAAACATAATAAAGAAATACTTTCAACCATCTAAGGCAGTGGTTCTCAACCTTTCTAATGCCGTGACCCCGCAATACAGTTCCTCATATTGCGGTGACCCCAAACCAAAAAATAATTTTGGTGGCTACTTCAAAACTGTAATTTTGCTACAGTTATGATTCGGAATGTAAATACCTGATATGCATTATGTATTCTCATTGCTACAAATCAAACATAATTTAAACATAGTGATTAATCACAAAAACAATATTTAATTATATGTTGAGAAATATTTATTACTAATTCCAATAAATAACATTTCACCATGGCATAGCATAGGTTTAAATATAACAACAATTCCAAATAAATAACATTTCACCATGGCATAGCATGGGTTTAAATATAATAACAGTAATATAACAGTAAACAACAGTGCAATATTTTGCAACAGTATGCTGCCAAATTTAGTGAGATGGTTGTGGTTGCTTCTTGCTTACCAATTCAGAAATTCTTGAGGCGGTCTTTGCAAGGGCACAGCGAATATCATTTTCCACAACAAGTCTACTTCAGTATTTAGACTTGATTACCAGCAAGCTGGAAAACCCTGTTTCGCAAAGATATGTTGTTGGAAAAGGAAGAAGAAGGCGCAGCATAGTCTCAGACAGAATAGGATATAACTGTAAACACTTAATCCAGAATTTTGTCAGTGGCATCGTAGAGAAATCTGTTCTCGCTGCATCATTGTTAATTAGGTCAATGAACTCTTCTTGCGCTGTCTCTGGAACATCTTCAACTTTCACTGTGAATGGACTTCTGGCAAGTGCAAATGGGGTGTCAGGTAGATTAGGAAAGTATGATGAAATTTCGTCTGCAAGCATGTGCAAGTGTTCTTTCACAGAAGTTATCATCATAATTTTTTTGTCTGGCTCAATGTCATGTTCCTCAAAGAAGACAGATAATGTAGGAAACATGTAAATTTTATTTTTATCCAATTTATTTTTCCAAAGCTGAAGTTTCATTTGGAATAATCTAATTTTTTCGGAAAAATCGAGGCACATTGCATTTGGTCCTTGCAGTGATAAATTTAAGTCATTCAAGATGACAGAGATGTCCACCAAGTAAGCTATTTTCTGCAGCTCAGTTTTATCGCTAAAAAGTGCTTCGAATTGCGGTCTTGCTTTCTGTTTAAAAAATGTTTTCAGTTCATCACGAAGCTCAAAGACACGTTTTAAAACTTTTCCTCTTGATAACCATCTGACTTCAGTGTGAAATAACAGAGCATTGTTTGGTGCATCTAGCTCGTTGCACAGTTGCCAAAACAGCCGACTGTTTAAGGCGCTCGACTTAACAAAATTGACACATGTTATGACGCTTTTCATTACTTCTTGTAAATCTTGCGGCAGTGTCTTAGTCGCTAATATTTGGCGATGTATCATACAGTGTGTTCCGATTGCTTTTGGCGATTCATTTTGTACCAAACGTTGAAATCCTGAGCGACATCCTAGCATAGCAGGAGCACCATCTGTGCAAATACCGCAAACCTTTTCCCAGGAGATGTTATGCGCTTTTAGAAAAGAACCAACTGCGTCAAAAACATCATGTGCAGTTGTTGTTGTTTCAAGCGGTTTGCAAAAAAGAAACTCATCTTTAAAGTCGCCATCATTAATATACCTCGCGTAAACCAATAACTGTGCACAGTTTGCCACGTCTGTAGATTCATCAAGCTGGATACTGAATATTGGTAGTGGTGCAGATTTAATTTCCTGGATCACCTGATCAAGAATATCGGCAGACATGTCCTCTATTCTTCTGCGGACAGTGTCATTAGATAAGGAAATTGCATTCAATTTCTGAACATATTCATTTCCAATTATCACTCGAACTATGTCTTTTGCAGCTGGCAACAGTAAATCCTCAGCAATGGTGTGAGGTTTCATAGCTCTGGCGATTCTGAGTGCCACCAAATATGACGCTTCAACAGCTGCTACATTGTGTTTGTGGTACTGGCCACCAGTGTCAAATCTAGATTTCTTGAGTCCATCAGCTTTGCTTCTAAAATAGTCGATATCCTTGCCAGCAAAGCTTGGGTGCTTGCTATCAAAATGGCATTTTAGTTTGTTCGGCTTCATAGATTCAGCTGAGAGAACTTCACAACAAATAACACATTGTGGTTTCTCAATTCCTGCTGTAATTATTGAGGTAAAACCATACTGCAAGAAATCCTCAGTATATTTTCTTTTCCTAATATTCTTGTCTACACGATCCATTGTCATGAGACGGTTTGCTAAAGAAAAAATAAAAGATGGTCGCGTCTAAATAGTTTGTTAAAGTTTCCTATTATTTACTATTCCCTGTGTTGTTTTCTATTACACACCTGTTACTATGACCAGGGGGCCGTATTCACATGCTTAACTAATGGATCTGTTTTTTTCCAGATTAGTGGCAAGTTTTCTATATAGAACAGTGTGAACTACATCTTATAGTGGTCTCTTATAGTATAAGACCGCTGTAGTTCACACTGTGTAAATGTATGGTGCTTTGTGTAAGTGTAAGCTGCTTTGTGTACTGTATAATGATTACACACAAAGCACCTTACACTTACACAGTATTGTGTGTATGGTGTGTGTACTGTTTTTACATTATTAACCTTTTTTACACCAGCAGGCTGTCTCGCAGGCTCTCTTGGCTCTCCACCTCTTGGCTCTCCGCCTCCTAGGCTTCTGTCCTCCGGCGCTTGCTGCGTCCGCCCACTGATGACGTCAGCAAGCGCCGGACACACGTAATGCGCTGCTATGGACTGTGGAGCGTTCCCCCCACTTCCCCCGCCCCTTAGGCCCCGGATGGATGATGCAATCACGTCTGCGCATGCGCGCAGGCATTCAGTTTGGAACACGCATCCATAACGGTGTGCGTTCCAGCTGAATAGCGCTGCTACAGATGGTAGCGCGACTTCTCAGCGGCTAAAGCCATCGGAAATATGTATTTTCCGATGGCTTTAGGCGACCCCTGTGTTTTGGTCGTTCGACCCCCGCCGGGGTCGCGACCCACAGGTTGAGAACCGCTGATCTAAGGTCTGGATCCTGCAAGCATCTCAGTGTGGGTCTAAGGGTATCATACATAGAGTATTATGCAGTCAAAAACTCGTCAGCAAAACCTGAGGTGGAAAAGACTTGGAAGTGATCTATAAAACTCCAAAACTCACTAAAGCCAAAAATTTATTCCTGATTTCCCCTTTGCAAATCAACCACTGACATCTGTAACTTTTCCTCCTCTTTTCTGGCTACAAATTAATTGCCTTTCCAAGATGGAATTCACAAACAGTGAAAGTTTAGGAGCAAATGCCCTTCTTGTAACCATAATCCTTTCAATTTCTATTAGTCCAGCCTGACACAAAGAATAATCTCCACCTTTACCTCTCTCGTTTTGGAAGGTCCTTCTCAATTTAGATCCAGATATTCAGTCTTGATTGAATTCTAGCCCTCTCCGAGGAACAGTTTAATCTTTTCTTCCCTTCAAACTGCTCATCCTCTGTCCCTATTACTCCTGTGAAGTCTGCATGGCTGATCATGCCGATGGTAACTAGAAGTATAATGCATCACTTGTTCTGAATAATTATGTATAAACAGAAGAACAAAAACAATGTAAAGCCATGGGCAGCGTGACTCCTTCCTTTGGGGGAGGCTGGGTAGGGGGCTACTGGCACTTGGGCCGTGGCCCCCTGCTCTGCCCCCTCCCATGCTCTACTGCAGATCCCACTTCCACTCAGTCCTCTCCACCAAGGCCTCCACACCTGCCACTTGCCCCTTTCGGGGGAGAGGGCGAATAGACACGAGCGGTGGTGGGGGAGCCTCAGGGAAGGGGCCAAGCGGGAGTGAGGTCTGGGGTGGAGCATGGATGGGATGGAGAGGCAGAGCAGGAGGTTCAGGCAGCAGCTGTTTGGGGAGCCTTACCTGCCCAAGCCTATTATACCCGCTGCCTATGTGTAAATGGGTCTAGATTTTATTTAGACATGAATGAGGACATAGGGATACAGGTCACACAAAGACAACCATGGGCCAGCGTAGGCTTCTGGCAGGAGCAAAGCTCTGCTAGTCACCAGGGTTATTGTATGCAGTGTAGTGGTAGCCGTGTTGGTCCCAGGACATTAGAGAGACAAGGTGGGTGATTATGTCACCATGGTTACCAGTAGAAATGTAACCATATGAAGTGTGGACACAAATCATGTTTACAGCCAATGATGGCAGTAACTGGTTACAATGTGGATGTGGACTAAATGTTGTTAGCCTGCACTGCCTTTGGTCTAAATCAGGGTTGCTGTCCCTAAAGAGGATAGGGAGCTCAGAAAGTTTGACTGAATGTTCCTTCACAGGGGAACGGGTGCCTCTTCCCCAGCAGAAGGGCAGGGAGGGTTCAACCCAAAACTTGTAGATCTGTTGAGCATCTCCATGTCTCTACACGGCATCCTAGACTCCTGGCCTCCTGGAGTAGCATGGTTCCTGCAGAAGTCATGCTCCAACAGGCATCCTAGCTGGTTGCTGCTCTTGGGTTTGCTGTAAGGTGAGAAACCCCAGCTGAGTTAATGCTGTGAAAGGAACAACTTATTTCTTGGGGGTGAAGGGAGATAATACATAAAGTTCCCACAGTTTTGTCTTTTCCAGTCCTTGGTCTGCCTCTTCCAAGTCCATGCATTACCCATGGAGAAGTGAGGATCAAAGAAGGTGCAAAGCTGACACTTCTTCCATGATCTCTTCTTACCAGGATCCCCTGTTTTTTGCTCCCTTCCATTTATGGAAGTAGGGAGGAGCTTTTGGACCAATAAAACTATTTTTCAGATTTACTACATTAGAACTTTTACAGCATTACAGAGAAACTTCTTGAAGAGGAAAAAGCCTCAGTTCTGTTCTTTGCTGAGTTTAAAACTTCCAGTGGAAATTCTGGTGAGCTTTGCACATTCTAAGAAGTGCCAGATGAATGTTAAACTCAATTATGGGATAAGTAACAAAATTAAGGATGCTAGAAATAGAAAAGCCAGATGTGCTTATCAGAAGAATAATAAAGAAGGGGAGGAGGTGTGGATAAAGAAAGACCTATCCAGCACATAAGCAGGGAAAAAATGAGCCAAAGCAAAATAATGTCTAGCATTGGCATATTTTCATTTAGGGTTAGGAAAAAAGCAGAAGAATAAATGTGTGGGTGGATTCAGACTTTTCAACAAAAGTTCACCGCAACCCCCCACCCTCCAAAAGAAACAAAAAACGAACGCACAGAGCTGAGTTAAAAAAACCACAAAAAGGAAAAGATTCAAATATGTAATTATAATGATTAAATTTAGACAAATTGTAGCATTCAGCAGCGAGTGAAATGGCTGAAGACCAGAAGGGTCAGTTATGGTCTAAAAATCTTACAAATTCGTGCCACATACTGCAGTTTTTTTCTCATAGCTGTCGTTGTCTGATTATCCTTTTCCTCACTGTCTCTGTTCTTATCACACTTGCAATTTGCCGCCTAGAAGTTTAGCCACCAATGCCAATATCATGTTGATCAGCCAGGAGAGTGGTTGGCCCTCCACAAGGGCCAGATGTTATATATAGCAGAGTGTGGGCAGCTACCAGTTACAACTCTCTGATGCTCTGCCCTTGCTCCATCTTACGGGCTACTCTAACTTAAGCCAGCTGGCTATAACTCCCCAAGAAACCATACCCAACTGGGGATAGATGGAGCACAGTATGCGTTGGTCATACCCCTCCTCCTGAGATGTCCCCGTGTGCTTGTGGCAAGGAGGTAGGTGTAGGACCTGACTATGCTGGCTTTATGCCTCTTTGATACTCTCCCAAGCTGAAAAAATCCCAAGTAGGTGACCTGTGGGTGGTTTCCACTCCATTTGGGCCTTCTAAACAGCACAAAAGGAGTAGAACAAGTCAGAGAATCTGCCCTCAAGATTCTCATTTGCATGATCTCCTGGCTATATTCATTCTATCTTAGATTTTTAAGGTCTGTTCATGACTCATTTTGAGATGGATGGATATTTATATATCTGTCACACTCTTGTACTCAGGAGTACTATCAAAAAACTTGACTCACTATGAGTAAATTTGATGTTCATATGCACTACCTTTCACCAACTTAACACCAGTTTTGCTGCTACAAAAACAACTGTCTTAGTGGTACTTTCATGAATTGTGGGGAAAACAGATTTGTGTCATAACATATGGCCTCGTGCGTACACTTGTCCCTGCTACTCAAAATTGGTAATCTTCTAAAATGGCCAGCAGCATCACCTCCCACTGAAGTAAGTAAAAGTTGAGAACATACAGTATTTCACAAGAGGTGCTAATTGTCAGCTTAAGATTGCACCCTAAGTCACTGTCCAGTGGCAGGTTTACAGACAGTATACTATCTCTACTGGAAACACTCCTTTATCTGACAGAAGCCTGTGTTTCTGACCAAAAAGGCTTCTAGTCTGCAAATCACATGCCCAGAGCTTGATGACAGCCTTTATTTCTAACCCTTTGTAAGTACAAGAACATGGATTCATTATAGACCTTCCATTTCCCCTCTCTCCCCACCAGTGTGTAAAAGAGAGAGAGCAAAATTCATAACTTCTGGACAGTAAGGATAGTGGAGACCTATATTTAGCAAGATCTAAACTCTGGAGGTGTAGATTATGTATCAAATCTAGTCAAACCCATTTACTCTCCCATTTGCAGTGATCATCTTTAAAAAATAGTATCACCAAGTAGCCGAAGGGTTTCTTGTTCTCCACAAAGTGGCTTTTTAGAGCTGCTGATTATGGTGTGGCAATGCTGCAGAGATTTTGCAAGGGGTGGGTGGACATTTTTCAGAAAGAAGGCCCCGTTGGAAACGGATTGTATTTGTGATAATTTACAAAAGTGATTCCTCTCGAGATCTTTTGTGGGTGGAATTAGTAACCATAAAGGCAGGAGGGTTTAATTATATGTACTAGTCTTCTGCTCTGTATAATGTAATCTTGACAGGCACCACAGAATATTTTTCTGCTTTTTGCAAGTTCGGTGTATGTACATTGTCTATGAGTAGCACGAAGAGTCCAGAAGTAAGAGATGTGGAGGAAGAAAGGAGGAGTTGCTGAAGTATTCTTCTTCTTGTTCTTTTGAGGTTAGTAGTACCATTGCCACTGTTGACTCAGTGTGTGACTGCTTTTAAGAATACTATTAAAGTAAAAATCATCATGGGTTTTAGAAATTAAGGAGCTGTACCTGGCTTCCCTCCAAGAGAAGTGGCTTATTATGGAACAGTCAATCTAGAGTTAAGATTGTATTTATAATAGAAAAACACAGTTATTGCCCCATCTCTGAGCTTCAAAAAAATGTGGTAGAGCCTCAGAACTAGTAAGTCTGTTCTGTGGCTGAGAGAGAATTTTTCTTTTAAATTTTAAGTGATTTATACAAGTGGTTCTTTAATGATGACACCCGAAAGAAAGAAAGAAAGAAAGAAAGAAAGAAAGAAAGAAAGAAAGAATACTTAGTTCACTTACCTGAGATTTGGAGCGCAATACCAAGTGGCACTATACTGTGGAACATTACCTGATCCAAAACCCACTGAAGTCAGAGATTCCCATTGACTTCAATAGACTCTGGATCAGGCCCTAAGATAGAGATCATCAAAGTCATTCTCAAAGGTACATTTTGAACGGAGCAGGAGGGTGTGAATAGACTTCCAAATGGTCCTGTGGAATTCTACAAATCACTAAAAAGAAGGCAGTAGACCATATGCAATATGATTTCTGGAGGACTCTTGCATCACCAGTTTAAAAGACTTTGTTTGAACAGATGATTTCCACTACAGGCTAGAGATAAGGCAATGCAGCTGCCTGCTTTGGTTTCAGAACAGTGCACACAGCTAGTCTCAGATCGGACCAACTTTAAAAAGGATGGCAGCCTTTTATGTGCCCTGTCCTCTGAATTACACAGTGATTCACAGTGCCAATGTTTATGTGGATCTTGCCTGAAACAGAGACTTAAACACACTCAGTGGAGGGCAGAGACACACCTAAGCTCAGTGGCCTGTGCTATACAGGAGGTCAGACTCCTTAGAATCTGCATGTAATTACATTCTGCAGACAACCAATGGCCATAGGAGGTATCCAATTATGTACAATCTAGACACTTTGGATGGGATCCACAAAGGTACACAGGCACTTAAGTCTGGAGTTTAGGTGCCTAAGTCTTGTGAGGTCATTGTCTCTTTGTTTTTGCTTCTTGTTTAGGCTCTGCTGCAGTCCACAAAATTCTCAATGAGCACCATAGATGCCTAAGCTCACTCCCTAAGTTTTTAGGGAGCAAATTCCCTAAGGGCCTATGTTCCTGCCTCTGAGCATGTACACTGCTGCTTCTCTAGGCATCTGGCCACCCTTTGCCCACCTAAGCCGCAAAATGACCCAAGAACTGAGGAAAATAAATGTTTCTCACCTCTCTTGCATCTGGGAAAAGAAGGAGGAAGTGGTGCTGCCACTGCCCACCTTATAACTTTTAGCCCACAGGTCAGAGCAGTCACCTGGGATGTGGGAGACCAATTCCCCCACTCTGCCGGAGAGGGAGAAAGGATTTGAATGTGGATCTCCCAGCTCTCAGGAGAATGCTCTAATCATTGAGTTATGGGATATGATGATGTGGGGCCAGAAAGAAAAAAGAATAAAAATGACCCCAAGGTCAAGTGGTAAAAGGCACCCAACAGGGAGGTGGGAGACCCCAGGTCCAATCCCCTTGCTCCAGTCACTCTTTCATTATTTATTCACAGTGGAACAGCTTCAACAGGAGAGACTGAGGGAGCCCCATATCAGAAGGTCCCACAAATTTTGTGGATTGCATTCTCAGGTGCTTATCAAAGCTTTTGGTACAGTCTCCTACAGAATTCTTATCAGCAAGTTAATATAGTATGGGTTGGATGAATGGACTATAAAATGGATAGAGAGCTGGCTAGTTCATCAGGCTCAACGGATAGTGATCAATGGCTCAATGTCTAGCTGATAGCTGGTAACAAGCAGAGTGCACCAGGGGTCAGTCCTGGGGCCAGTTTTGTTCAACATCTTCATTAATGATCTGGAGGATGGGGTAGATTGCATGCTCAGCAAGTTTGCAGATGACACTAAGCTAGGGAGAGTGGTAGATACTCTGGAAGGGTGGGATAGGATACAGAGTGACCTAGACAAATTGGAGGATTGGGCCAAATGAAATCTGATGAAGTTCAACAAGGACAAGTGCAGAATCCTGCACTTAGGATGGAAGAATCCCATGCACAGCTAGGCTGGAGACCAAGGGGCTAGGCAGTAGTTCTACAGAAAAGGACCTGGGGGTTACAGTGGATAAGAAGTTGGATATGAGTCAACAGTGTGCCCTGGTTGCCAAGAAGGCTAATAGCATATTGGACTGCATTAGTAAGAGCATTGCCAGCAGATCATGGGAAGTGATTATTCCCCTCTATTCAACATTTGTTTGGCTGCATTTGTAGTATTGTGTCCATTTTTGGGCCCCCCACTACAAAAAGGATGGGGACAAGTTGAAGAGAGTCCAGCAGAGGACAAGAAAAATTATTAGGGGGCTGGAGCACAAGACTTATGAGGAAAGGCTGAGCGAACTAGCCTTGTTTAGTCTGCAAAAGAGAAGAATGAGGACAGATTTGATAGCAGCCTTTAATTACCTGAAAGGGGGTTCCAGGGAGGATGAAGCTAGTCTGTTCTCAGTGGTAGTAGATGACAGGACAAGGAGCAATGGTCTCAAGTTGCAGTGGGGGAAGTCTAGGTTGGATATTAGGAAACAGATTTTTACTAGGGAGGTGGTGAAGCACTGGAATGGGTTACCTAGGGAGGTGGTGGAATCTCCATCTTTAGAGGTTTTTAAGCTGCGGCTTGACAAAGCCCTGTCTGGGATGATTTAGCTGAGGTTAATCCTGCTTTGAGCAGGGGGTTGGACTAGATGACCTCCAGAGGTCCCTTCCAATTCTAATCTTCTATGCTTCTATCTCTTCTGATTTGTTGTGTAGGGAGCCTAAGTGCCTAACTCAGGCGTTGTGGATTTCATTGTTGTTCTTGTGATATTCTAGGGCTCCTAAAAGTTACATGCCATGATGCTGAGCGTTCCAACACCTAAGTACCTTTGTGGATCCCATCCTTTGAAAAGAGGTTGATGTGAGGTCACTGTCTCTCTCCTTTTGCTTCTCATTTAATGCCTTCTTACCATATCACTCCATAACAATCGCTCAAAAAATAAGTCTGACAAAACCCTAAGGATATTCAACAGCCAAAAAACTTTGTTAATTTGGAATTACTTTTGCAGCCACATTTCTCTAGTTCCCCAATATTTATTCACCTTCCAAGAACGTTGGAGGAGGGGGAAAAAGAGAACACAACAAGAACAAAACCAGGAAACCAGTTAAAGCTGCACATCTCACACTATCCCACTCCAATAGCAGCCTATTTTTAACTTTGTCCCAGTAGACACGATGGAGGAATTGATATCTACATGTTGTAATCCCTCTAATTCAAAATTCACTGTACTGCAACAATATCAGTTACAAAGTACTTACTTTGTCCATTTCTGGAAGGACTTAAGATAAGGGGATAGGAGGGCACAACAGCAAATATCAGCACCAGGACACTTGATACAAACCATACAATTCCAAGAGTGAAATTAAACAAGGAAATGGTGGCACAGCAGAATACTGTGAACTTTTCGAAGTTCAAAACACACACACACACACACACAAATGTAGATTTGTGCACACAAACAATAACACAAACACAATTTTTTGTATGTGAACAGTACAACTATAGAAAGTATGTATTGTATGTTTTCACTCACATTAACTTCAGTGCCATAGTGATTGGGTTTTATCTGCTCATTATTTATAGGGTGTGCTCTTCTTTCATTTCTACATCACCTGTGAAGGCATACCAAAAAAGCAAACAAACATACATTGCAATACAAACACAACCATAAAGATACTCACTACAAGCCTTAAAGAAATTAATGAGATAAATAGCACATATATTTCCTAAAGCAGGGAAGAAAGGGGAGATACCATCTCTATTGTTAGCATTAGACAAGAACCATACACAATTGTAATCACACTGGTCAGAACTGGGGCTGTCATTGTTATTGCAGAATAATGCACTGGCACACATGAGACACATGCAACCCTAGCTCCTTTTTTCCTGGTTTTCTAATTCTTGTCTTTTAAACACTAATGTTTTTCAAATGCTGGGGAAGCAGAGAAATGTGACTGCAACCTCAATGAACATTTTTTTGTTTTGTGAAAAGAGGACCAAAGATCTTACAAGACAATCTGGATGACCTTGAAAACTGGAGAAATAGAAATTGGATGAAATTTAATAGTGCAAAGTCCAAGGTGCACTTAGGGACTAACAAGAATTTCTGGGGACATATCAATTGGAAGCGACAGAGGAGAGAGACCTGAATGTATAGGTCAATCAAAGGATGACTATGAGCTGTCAATGTGATGTGACCATGAAAAAAACTAATGCAATCCTAGGATGCATCAGGCAAGGTATTTCCAATAGAGACAGGGAGGTATTAGTACCATTATACAAGGCGCAGGTGAGACCTCACCTGGAATACTGTGTGCAGTTCTGGTCTCCCATGCTTAAGAAACATGAATTCAAACTGGAAGAGGTGCAAAGAAAGACTACTGGGATGATCTGAGAATGGAGAACCTACCTTAGGAGAAGAGACTTTAGGAGCTTGGCTTGTTTAGTCTAACCAAAAGAAGGCTGAGGGGAGATAAGATCACTCTCTATAAATACATCAGCGGGATAAACACTAGGAAGGGAGAGGAGTTATTTAAGTTAAAAGCCAGTGTTGGCATTAGAACAAATGGATATAAACTGTCCATCAACAAGTTTAGACTTGCAATTAGACAAAGATTTCTAATCATCAGAGAAGTGATGTTCTGGGACAGCCTCCTAAGGAAAGTAATGGAGCAGAAACAAATTGATTTCCAGACTGTGCTTGATAAATTTATGCAGGGGATGATATGAGAGTGCCTACAATGGCCTATGGCCCATCTGCCACCACTAGCAGCAAATATCTACAACAGCCGGAGATGGGACACTAGATGGGGAGGGCTCTGAGTTATTACAGTGAATTCTTTCCCAGGTGTCTGGCTGGTGGATCTCATCAACATGCTTAGGTTCTATCGGATTGCCATATTTGGGTCAGGAATGAATTTTCCCCCATGTCAGACTGGCAGAGACGTTTGGGGGTTTTCGCCTTCCTCTGCAGCATGGGGTACAAACTAAAGTAAATGGTGGATTCTCTGTAACTTGAAGTCTTTAAATCATGATTTGAAGACTTAAGTAACTCAGCCAGAGGTTATGAGTCTATTACAGGAGTAGGTGGGTGAGGTTCTGTGGCCTGTGATGTGCAGGAGGTCAGACTGGATGATCACAATTGTCCCTTCTGGCCTTGAAGTCTATGAATCTAAGTTATACAAGACTAGAAAATGGAGATTTATGTACATGGGGAAATTATACCAGTATAACGTACGGTGTGAATTTAAAGTGCAGTAGTTATACTGATAAAATTTCCCACATTGATACTCTTATTCAGCATAATAGTAGCTTTTTTCAGATTACCTAGAGTCACTTGGGAAGGGATTTAAGCTAAAATGAAAAAAGCCTCTTATTCTGGAATAAGAGAGTGTCCAGTTCAACTATGGCAATTTAGCTATGCCAGTAAAATGATGCCAGTATAACTGGAAAAAGTCAACCTGGGAAACAAGCCTTGTGGATTAGATCCTCAGCAGTGGCCAAGAAGCCCACAGTGCAGCTCAGGACAAGAGCTGAAAAGATGGCATGAACTTGCGCCACGTGTGTGCCATGTCGATCTCCGAGAACAAGTTAAAGCAGCGTTCAGGCCTCTCTTAGGCCTTGTCTACACTACACAGTTTTGTCAACACAAGTTATGCCAGTATACAGCCACTGCTGTAATTAAACCGCTGTTGCATGTCCTCACTATGCTCCTTGTGTCAGTGGAGTGCATTCATACTACCAGCTCTTGAGTCGACACTGTGGGCAGCTATCCCACTGGGCAACTGCATGCAGGGTGCTTGCTTTGAGAAGGGTTTGCAATGTCTCCTGGGGCAGGCACAGCATCACGTGATGAAGGTTTCTGAGTCCCACCACTCCATGGGCATCCTATTAGATTGACAGCTGCTTTTCAACTGCCCTGTCAGCCACACTGACATTGCTGACACACAAACACAAGAAGCCCACAGAAGTGTGTGAGTGGGGAGAGGAGGAGCGAGCTCTCCACGCTGAGCAATTTCAAAACTTTCAGGGCTTTGAAAGGGGAGGGGCGCATGCCTGTGCAGCTAGAGACTACAGGGCAGTGCAACAGAGTTCAAAACAGTGAGCAGAGTAGTCAGGGTAGGCATTGTGGGATAGCTCCTGGAGCCGGGTTACAACACACAGCTGATGCTTTGTCACTCCAACTTTGCCACAAAAAGCTCTACCCCTCTTGTGGAGGTGATTTTATTTTGTTGCAAAACAGGGGAGTTTTGTCAGAGGGGGGAGTGTTGTAGTGTGTACACCACTACTGTTTTGTTACCAAAAGCTGACTTTTATGGACAAAACTCTGTTGTGTAAACCAGCCCTAAGTAACACAAGCTGCCAGTGGTCCCAAAGGGAAGCTGGAGGACAGCAGGGTGTAAGGTGTTGGAGCACACTCTGCTAGACCTTTCCCTTCCCTTTATGGGTTTCTCCTGGTACTTGCCTGGTCTGAAATCCTCAGTGAATATTTTAAATGATAACCTTTATTAAAGAAATTAAAGTAAAACCATAAACACTGGAGCTCTGTTGGTCAGGCAGTCACAGAGGGGCTTGCGTGTGCGCGCACACACACACACAGGCTTCAGATTGCCTGCTTGCAGGTTGCCAAAGAATAGTAACAATTAACAATATATATCCATACATATTAACAATTGACCAATCAATACAGAGAAATACAGTAAACCGAAACTGTGGCTTGGCATGGTAAGGAACTGGTGCTAGGCAGAGTAGGGTTAGCAACCTTCACCTAGATCACACCTACAACAGGACCTGGAGACCTGTGCTCCTCAGGCCAGAAGTCCCTTCTGCACATGTGCAGATCCGCAAAGGTCACACAGCGGACACCATGATTGACAGCCCCTAGGCTGCACGAACTCTCCTGGCCCTAAGCTGTTAGCACAGCCTATATAAGGGACCAATAGCTCTGCCCCCCGACCAATCTCCTGGACTGTGCATCACTAGATGAGCACTCTACACTGGGGTAATACCCCTGTGTCTGGCTGTGGCAGCTTTAGGGCTAAAGCAATGAGGGGCTCATGTAAGTATCAGTGAGAACAATACAAATAAAAGGGGCACAGCGAGGAATGGGCTATGATATGAATGTACAAAGAATACTTTGAACCTACATTAATAAGGCATTCCTGACTGGGGAACTATGAAATCTCATTTAACAACATTTTGAGTGGTAGAGTTCAGAATGTGATCAGGACTCTTGATAATAGCACACCAATAGAGATTTTCATTTAAAAAGAAAAAAAAAAAGTCAAAGACTTGGTGGGGGCTAAAATACAAGCAATGAGGAAAAAGCATCCATCTTATTGTCCGCTTTACCAGGAATAAGTCATTGGTGCAAGGGCTGCATATTGAGTTATCAGACAACAAACTGGAAAATGCATTATGTGCATTTAGCATTGGTAGAACACTGTGGTGGAAATAAATCAGTACTGAATATGGTTAGTCTTATTTCATTGTATGTTATTACAATGCTACATGCAACAACAATATGGCTGTTCTAGCAGCGACTGGTCCATAACTGAGAAATGTCTAAAGTTTATGAGATCTCTTTTTAAAGTTATATATAAAAGTATGCATAGGGTGGATAAACACACAGTGTCTATAGGTGCTGGCAAATTTCAGAAATATGTAAAATAAATTAGTAAAATTAAGATCAATTTTTTTTCCAAACAAGACTATGGTTACTGTACTCCTCCAGAAGGGAGGGATTTAATTACATTAGATAAAACTACTGTATGACAAAAGTAAAAATATGAAAAAAAATTGTTTTGACCATGCAACATAACCTAAGCTGAATTTTTAAATAAATTGTCCATGTGCAGCATCTGAATGTTTTGTTGAACTTGAAAACAAATACTGCACATGAACAGTTCATAATTTGTTATATTTGCCCAATCAGAAGTTAGATAAAGTTACCCAATATTGTTACATTATTTACGTCTTTGAACCATTTGGCGTTCCTGTCAGCCTTTAAACATGGGCCTCCTTTGACTACAGGGTAAAGCCTCCACCAAGAGGTAGCTGCAGGAAGGACTGTGCTTCAGAAGGTACGTAGCTAGAGGATGCACCCTGCAGGATGGCCATGATTCAGCGAAGGATTTAAACACTTACGTGAAGTTACAAGTGAGCACATGCTTAAGTCCCACTCATTTCAATGGGATCAGCTGTGTTTTTGAAAATCTCCCCCCTAAGCAAGTGTGAACCTTGAAACAGAATTCATGTGTCTAGAAGGTGCAACTGCACATCCTAGAGCAATTGGCCAACCCCATCAGCTTGTGCAGAGGAGGAACTAGGCTATGGTTTTATATCCTTTTATATCTTGTCCCCTTTGGGGCTATTTAAACCCCTAGGGCACTAGACTTGAGCAGTCCCTGTGCTATTGTGTCCGGCCCTTGCTCAGGATGTGTAAGGAAAGGGACGCTGTGGTGTCCTCCACTCCATGTAGCTATCCTGGTGCATATTTGTATCTCCTGGCACTCACCTTACAAAGCTTGGCACAGACTAGATTTTAAAATGCTCTTCATGTAAAAGTTTATTCAAATGAGAATGTGGGGATGGGGTTGTTTAGGATAGTTACTGCTTAGCATTTTACTGCAATTTATATTTTTTAAGTGCTGTAATTATTAAACTCAATTAAATCTAATAAAATTTAATTACCTATCTCACAGGGGGGTTGAGAGGTTTAATTTGTTCATGTATATGTGTGCTGCTTTGAGGTTCAACCCAGACCAGTAAAGGCTTGTGTCAGAGCCTGCCCTGCAACTCTGGTCCTTAAATGCAATGCTGCTGTGGCTCACAGCCCGGACAGCTGCAGTCAGCCTACGAGCCTGCAAGTCACAGCCTGGCTTTCATCACCCAGTTACTTTTTTCATAGTGACCCAAACACCCTCCCTGTCTCAAATTTTCCCCAAAACATTCATCAGTGTGACAATCTGCTGAGGTTCCCAGAACTGAGAGTGACTCTGTTACCCTTCTCAGCCTTAATAAGGGAGATTTTTGCTACTGCTAACCTGTGTGACAGCTTCCTGACACATCAGCATGTCTACCCTACCAGCAAACTCTTCAGGAATCTGCCAGGCCAAACCTTGCCTTGCAGATAATAAACTGAACCCCAACTCCCGAGTTCCCCACAGACTCCATGCACTGTTCTCCATGCACTGTCTAGAAGATAAGTTCATGCTCCTTTAAAGAAACAACATGCTGCAGCTCATTAATTTAACTGGGGCTTGACAAACACTCATTTCAGTCACAGCACTGAATTGGTGTATATTAAAACAAGTTTATATAACAAAAGGACATCAGATTAAGTGATAGAAAGTATAAGGAATGAAGAGAGAAAAAGTTACAAGCAAACAAAAGTAAAAATATGCTTCTAAAACTAAAACTTAATTTCAGCAATTTACAACCTTTGTCTAAGCAGGTTTCTCACCTAAACTCAGTTCCCAGAGACTTCAACCCTCTTGGCTGAAGGGTCCAACATTCTGTGATTTCAAGAGCTCTGGCATCTTTAATCCCCCCAAGTAATGGATAACTTTGGGTGATGAATATCTCGTCTCTTTCTTTCTATAGTCCACTAAATCTTTGAAATGTATTCTTTGGAGGGTAAGCCCAGCCAAGCTTCTCTCTCTGCTAGGGTGTAGATGCCATGCTGTCTTCCCAAAGTTCATTGACCCTGTTTAAAGAGGCAGGAAAGCTTCTTGAGGGTGCAGTCTCCATCCCCCATCAAGATTAAGTATTCATCTTTTCCCGCTTGCTCTCCTGATGGCTTTGTTTACCTTGCATGTAAATGTGCTTTTCTTTGTCTTTGGTCACAGCTTCTCTAATTTACATTGGAGATACATTCTATGGTTCTATGTTCAAAAAGGGCCAGGAGGGATTCAGGGAACAGGCTGGAATGCTGCCCTCGGGCGCACATCAAAATTACCTCCTTTGATTACTGGATCACCTAGATGACCCTTGCTAGGGGTGAGGAGGACTCTGGCATTGGTTGACATCTCCTAAACCCCTATTTCTATCCCTCTGTCTGTAGGGTGTGAACTGCTGTGGCTGGTACTTCTGCTGTTCCTGGCCCTGAGGACAGAACTAGTATCTAGAAGTTTGGGGTGTATAAACAGCCAAGGAGTGGAGCGTGGCCCTCAACTCTTTCAGAGCATGCAACTTCGCATCTGTCTGATCCAAAAACAAGGCTGACCCATTGAAGAGGAGGTCCTAGATAGACTGTTGGCCCTCCCGGAACAGCCCCGAGGATTGTAGCCACAAACTGCAAACCTGTGAATGCAGGGCATGGCTCTGCCCGTCAAGTCTGCTGCACCCAAAGATGCCTGCAGTGCTGCTCTGGTTGCCGTGATACCCTCCTCCAGGATGGTACTAAAGTCCAGTGCCTGGTATGGAGATAAAGCATCCGCAAAGTGCTTTAGCAAGTCCCAGAGATTGAAATTGTACCTTCCCAAGAGAGCCTACTGATCAGCAATTCGAAACTGCAGGCTTGCCATTGAATAAACCTTTTTTCCCAAACAGGTCCAATTTCTTGTTATCTTTGTTTTTTGGCATGGAACCAGGCTGTCTCTGCCTATCCCATAGGTTGGCCGCATCTACCACCAGGGTACCAGGAGAGGGGTGAGTGAAAGGGTACTAAAATCCTTTGGCCGGGACATAGTATTTTTTCTTGGCCCCCTTAGAGGTTGGGCCACTGATGAAGGGGTCTTCCACAGAGCCTTCACTATCTTTAGCATGGGTTGGGCAACCCAGGCTGGGACGGCAGCTGACAGGACATTAAAGATACTGTCTGATGCCTCGTACAGCTCTTCTGCCTCCAACAACAAGTTGGAAGCCACTCTCTTGAGAAGCTCTTGATGTGCCCTGAAATCATCCAGGGGAGCTGAGCATCCCTGGGTGACTGCCTCATCTGGGGAAGAGGAGGAGGACTTCAGGGGCATGGTAGGAGGTGGCATCCCTTCCCGCTGACAAGGGGCCCATCAGAGGGTCTGATCCTGGGGGTCTGAATCATCATTGGAGGCCAAACGATGGTCCTTCTCCAGTACCCAGGCGACCTGAGTGACTCCAGACCTGGCCCAACCAGAAACCCCTGGGGTCCCCAACACAGCCATTGGGGTGGCCACTGCCCTTGAGGCCATCTGGGGACTGCCTGAAATGAAGGGTGCTCCAGCATCTTTTGCTGGTGGCGACAACTTGCCCAATGGCCATCTCTCAAGAGGACACCGACTCTCTGTCAGACACAGTGGGGCTGCCTTGGAGGCTCCAGCTGTACGGTGCCGAGTGGCGGGGGAGCGATAACCTGATCTGAAACAATTAAATTGATGGAGTTCCACTGGAATCCATTATCTTTATCTTAAAATAGGACATTACAACTCATTGACCAACAAAGCAGTTGTCTCCTCAGTGATGAATTAGAGTGCTGTTAAACTTTTCTCAGTCTTTCCAGCATCGTAATCAGTTTTTCTTGGTCTTTTCTGAATTCATCTACATGTTACTCAACAAGGTACTTTTCCCTATACTTGCAATAAGGTCTCAGGTATTACCTATGACTTTGATATCCATAACATGCAAACAGGTAGCATATAGGTAAACAAGTATGACTTTCACAGGGAGGGCGGAATGTAGATTTGAAAGAATTCTATTCCTGTTTAAATGCAAATTCAAACTGTAAAAGTCACTCATTTTGGAAATGTAACTTATTCGTGATGAATACATCCATTCCTTAAAAAAGTACTTTCAACTAGCGGTGGGGAGGGAAGCATGATTATTATAATATCCCATGTTCTCTCTACCCTAATTACTATAAGGAGAGTTGCCTCAAAATGCCCTGAAAATTAAATAATTTGAAACTTGAAGCATTCTCCATTTTATTTATTGAGATGCTCAGAGAGATTAAATGCAAATTTGTTGCCTCAACATCAAAAGAAATTAAACTGATCCATGCTTTTCTGGCAGAGAAGCAATTACATTTAAGAAAGTTTAAAAAGCTGGTTACCAAGCAACTACATTCAGCCTACATATATTGTCTACTCATAATCTCTAGCAAAGTACAGAAAATGACAGGCTGTCACTACAGAACAGGGACAGACAGAATTATAGCATTCTTACTCTGTGTTCTTCTTACAGGAGAAAGTTCAATTATATCCTACATACAATGATGAGGTGAAATAACTGCAGTAAGTCTAAAATGTTAGGGTGTCTCAGAAAGAGCATGAAAAGCAGAGAGAAGCTTCAAGAAAATAGTCACTATCCCTAAAGCAATTCTATTATCTATCATACTTTCTGGACAAGTGTCCCAAACAAACATTTCTAGGTAGAGGGGGGGCCTGAGCTTTCCCAGAGTTTTGGAGGTGGACCATGGGTTCCCATTTGGTTTCATCGCTGATGAATCATAGCCCTGATCTTGCATTGTACATTGTGCAGGATGGCTGCTGCACCCACATTAACTTC
Organism: Mesoclemmys tuberculata; assembly: GCA_007922155.1. Classification (NCBI taxonomy): domain Eukaryota; kingdom Metazoa; phylum Chordata; order Testudines; family Chelidae; genus Mesoclemmys; species Mesoclemmys tuberculata. The sequence continues at coordinate 41,335,611 of ML675629.1, forward strand.
AATGGGACTCCCCTGGGTGTATTGATCTGCCCATGTGATGTAAATTGCAGAATTAAGCCTTTTTTTTTCTGGGTTTCAAAACAACCCAACAACATTATTTGTTAATGTGCTTTCTTAAAGGTCCATCATTGGTTACATTCCAGACACGTGATGAAATCCAGGCCCCATTGAAGTCACTAGGAGTTTTACCACTGATTTCAGTGAAGCCACAGTCTCACTTCTGGTCTTTATGCCTAAAAGAATGATGACTGCTAAAAGGCGCAGAGCCAGCTGAACAGGCATTCCTGTCTTAAACATTTTCAAAGGAGTGTATCTAGTTAAAAAAAATTCTTTGAAAAAGTACAAAAAGCTGAAAGCTGATGTCACTGCAGATTCAACAGACAGGCAGGAATATGAGAACTAGTCAGTTACTCTGTTGCAATAGTAACAATGAGTAAGTTCCTAAACCTGTACACATTCAGCACTCTCACATCACAAGCAAGTAATGTTTAATAAATGTTAAGATTGTCAGCAAATGTTATTCTTGACTTGATATTCTTCTTTCTGCCTGTTTCAGTCCCTCATCATTTTCCCAAATACATTCCCTTTAGGCTGAAATTTTTCCAAAATTTGTCTTAGCTCAATGGTGAATTGTCACACAACTTTGAGCAAAATTTGTTGTGAGGTGTTTGAGTTTAAAAAGTATAAGAGTTGGAAAAATAAAACATATACTTTTCCCATATGTCCCAGTAAAACACACTGTGATTGGATAACACAAAAAAGTCTGAAGCTAGAAACTTCAAAATTGGCTTGTTTTAGAGTCATAAGGGCCTTATTTTCCATTTTCATTACATTAGTTTTATGCCAGTGTGTTACTCTTATTGTAATCAACTTTTTAGTGATTGGTTTATTAACCTTATTGCTGTGTTTATGCAAGTTTTTCTCAGTAAGGGGCAAAAATCATGATGCCTCCTCTGCAAGTGCAGAGATCCTACACAGGATTTAGGACTTGTGACAAAGTGTCTCACCAGCCAGTGCACTGCCTTGTGGCTGGGTACAGTATTGTCAGCTTTGTACCTCACCATAATCTTACTAACCAGCCTTTCAGGTCTCCTGGAAGCCACTCTATGTCCTGCCACTCTATCCGCTAGTGAGGTCACTTTTTAGTCTAATTTCTTTCGGGGTAAATTAGAATTCTGTCTAATAACAATCCAGCAGCCTTGTGCCAGAGGTTCAGCCCAACTCTAGGCCCATTAGGCCTTATGACCCTGCTACTTCTTGCTTTGGCCTGCCTCTAGACCTTCTTCCCCAGCCCTCCAAGGAAAAGTAGTGAAGGAAAGGCCCAACACAAAAATAGTCCAAACATGTCCCTCGCCTCCTTCCTTTGGAAGATACCTGCTGAGCTGTAGGCCAGCTCAGTGTCCTGAGGGCTATCGTGAAGTAATCACAGGAACCCTCTGCCAGCTTCATCCTCTGCAATGCTTCTTCCTGGAAGCTGGAGGGAGAGATCAGTTGATCTCCGAGGGCTTGGCCCTTTTGAACTGGGCCTCTCCATTTTAAGACTCAATCCAAGACAGACATGCTTCACAAGTGTCACAGGGTGGGGATACCTGAGCCCAAAGCTGCTCTTTAGCCCCTTCTTGCTTGGTGTATCACAGGGCTGCCTGCACATTAGTATGTGATATGAAGGATGGGACAAGGGAGGGTATTGGATCTACACAGAGGAGCCACAGAGTCAGTTTTAGCCCCCAATCTATAGCAGTGTCTGCAGAGCAACTCCATATCATTCTGGGGTGGAGAGGGAAGGCTTCCTCCCCTATTCCTTCTGCATATTTCCTCAACCGCCACACCAGTTATTGAGGCTAGGCACTGGGGAAAGAGGTTTTCTCCTGAATTCATTGAATGTTCTGAAAAACACACAGTCTGAGCAATTTAAATCATGTTATTAATGATGTTGGAAATAATAAAACAAACAACTCATGATGTAGACAGATCAAATGGTGAGAATTAGATTTTTCAGTTAAATGAGCAATTTCTTTCTGTTAAGCTCCTGAGATAAATATATAGTGGGTGCAGCTGAAAAGTTCTGTTTGACCTTTTACAGATGGGCAAAATATTTCTGGTCCTAGCAGCATTCCCAATATAAGTTTAAGGATATCCTGCTCAAACCAATATCATCTTTCCAAAGGGTAAAAGAAAAAAAATTAACTGCATGTGTTACACTGTATTTCTCTCTGAATATATATATGGGGTTGTGGGTGTCCATATACACATCAACTGACAGGTGGGATCCAAGCCAGCACTTCTTGGACATCAACAGCTCTCAGGAAATTGGTTTAGCAAAAAGTACAGGATCAAACCTATGCTGTGCACTCATGCATACATACTACACACAAAATGAACACATTAAAAACCAATAATTATGGTTGCAAAGTCAAGCACTCAAAAGTTAGGAAACACCAGAATTAAGGTTGCCTGTGCCACCCTTACCAGACTGGCCCACAGAAGTCCAGAGCTACAATTGTAAATGAAGTCCTGCTTAGCCCTGGGCTGGAGTATGGCCGGTACAGACTGAATCTTTACTCCAAGCAATCTCTACTGAGCAAGTGCAAACTTTGGATCTTCACAGGAATGACAAAAGGCACATCCCTGAAGCATTTTAGCTGAAACTTTTTTTTTAAAATTCAGCCTGAGACACACTCAGCATGAAAAGTTTCAGCCCAAACAGAAGGTTTGGCAATGTTATAAGCAAGTGAACTAGGGCCTTATAATGGGAAGTGTTGGACAACCTTAATAACAGGTGCTCTACCAGTCTTCTTATAATAAGGGCAAACTGAAAGATTTATACATTTAGCACCAAATCATCAGCTGCTGTAAATCAATGTAACTTCACTGTAGTCAATGGAACTATACCAACTGACACCAAGTTAAGTATCTGGCTTTCAGCTTCTGGCTTTCCCCCCCAAGAACAAAAGGCTATTGCATATCACCGTCACCGCATGCTGACAGAGATGTAGAGGCGCACTGGCTCAGCAGGCGTTTTGGGAACATAATGCCACCCGGAGCATGATGATCCCATCCCTCACTACTCCTCTGCAGAAATCTACTCTTGCCCTGTAAATCCTTGTACTATCTAAATGCAAGGACTTTTATTGTTCCTTGCTGGTGAATAGATGTAAACTGGGGAGAGAGGCTGCTTGGTGGAAAACAATCCATTATGCATAATTACATGCACTCTCAAAGTATTTATACAAATGTGCCTTATCTGTAAGTATATAAGAAAAAAATCCCACCAGAGGATGAGGTAGTGGAAATGCATGTGAGATAATTGTCTAATTACATGTTTTCAGTAGACTGAGTTATCATTAACTATGAAAATGAATAAATAATTATTTAATAAATGGTCTTTGTCATCAAAGATATCATCCTAGAAGTTTACTTGAGACCTAAACAAAAGTCAAAGGCAGAGGATGATGTCAAAATAGCATGTGTCTGTTTTTGTTCCATAAGAGTAGGAGTAGACTGCAGAGAATAAGGAGAATTCAGAAAAAAATGGCATAGTAAACCTTGCATAGGGTTGGTATGGCACAAACTGAACTGTTCAGGTCAGGGGAAGACGTTGATAAGTGATCAGAGAGGAAAAAGACCTATAAATAGGAGTATGGAGTATAAATAGGTTATAAACAGACATAAATAAAATAAATAGGTATAGGTTTATAAATAGGTATAAATAGGTTACCCATTGGATGCAATGCCGATAAATTTTAACAATGTGAATCTTCTTGTAGGAACAGAAACATTTATGTGTTGTTGCTACTGAAAACTCTCATAAGTTAGGGTTTTAAAATATCCATGTTTTATATTTAAAACTAAATATATTTTCCACAAGCCAAATATTCACAATGCAACTTTTAAAATTATTTGTCTCATATTAGAGACAGTGCTCTTCCAAGTCTGTTCTTTGTTGTGATCATCATTAGATGTGCATGGCACTTTGTAAATCAGAGAAAAGGACACAGTCCTGCCCTGAAATGCTTCATCTAACTCACTGGTGTGGACCGCACATATCTTTTGCATGCTGGATTTGAATATCCCATTAATTCGGGCACCCTTTAAATATCATGTATACTCCTGAGCAGCCATAAGGATACAACACAGACAGTGTGCACAATGTTATCTCAAATGAGGGTATTCTTATTAAAACAAAGCTGTATTATCTTGCTAGGTAGCTTGTGACTTGAAGTTGCTGGAGAAATTCTACAGAGAGTTAATGCAGCCAACCTATTTGTAATAGCTGCATTGTAATAAAACAGTGTCAGAGCTGCATGTGGTCTTTATGTTGCAGGTAAGTTGCCCATTCAAGTGTGTTAACAGACTAAGGGTCTGTACACACTACCACTTATTTCGTTCTAACGTATGTTGCTCAGGGGTGAATAAGTCCTTCCCACGTGACATAAGTTACACCAACTTAAACACTGGTGTAGACAGCGCTAGGTCAGTGGGAGAACTTCTCCCACCAACATAGCTACCACCTCTCGCAGAGATGATTTTATTATGCCAACAGGAGAGCGCTCTCCCATTGGTATAAAGCATCTTCACCAGACGTGTTACAGCGGCACAGCTGCATCTGTGCAACTGTGGCACTAAAGTGCTTCTAGCGTAGACTAGCCCTAAATCCTACATGCTTTCTTCCATACACACTGCACTTAATATAGGCAATGGAATGGCTTTAAGAACTTTCAGCCTGATCAATGCAGGTGCCCTGCCTCGGAGTAAGTTACACTGCAGGAGGGCAGCTTTAATTATAAATAGGCTTGGCAGAGTTCGGTTTTTATTTTTCATTCTTTCAACAGCTATTGATATATATTTTTAAGCATTTTTTCAACTTGTATCTATTTACTTTTTCACAGATGTGGACTGTTGGGTTTCCCCATTGCAATTATTCACAAGACACCATGGTGGCTGAAAGCAGGGTTCTTCTTTATTGTGCTGCAAGCACCTTCTCTTATAGCTTATCCCAACATCCCCTTCCACATGCAGTTCTTACAGCAGTAAACAAGCTCTCACAGCAGTGAGAGCTTTCTCACACACCCTAATCTGATCGGCTAGGACTGGCCAACAAGCACGGGGGGAGGCCATAATCAGAGATGCACTTCGCAGTTCCCATAAACACTCCATGCTTCGCTGTTCCCAGAACAGCACCTGCAAGGTCATCTGGAAGCCAGCCAAGACCAGGGTTTGCCCAGTAGTCAGCGTCTGGCCCCAAACAACCCCACAGTGGACATTTGGGGGGAAGGGTCAGATAATAGTTATTTAATCACAGATGTTGAGATTTAAAAAGTTAAAGTTTTATAAATGTTAAAATACAAATTGCCAACATCACGTGTTAAAATATATAGTAAATATCCTTAAATCAAACCCTAAGAAGTTCTCAAAAAGCATTTTTCTTACTTTGACAAGCTGTAAATTTCAATTATTATTGATGGAAACATTTTTGTCAGTTTGTGTGTATGGTGAAATTAACATTTACCAAAAAAATATCTAATCCTCCCAAGCCTACTTATAAGGGACTTTATACCAGTGGAGGACTGTGTGTGGCAGACTCTCACTCTACCATATATCCTCCCCTCCCTGTCTTTCCCTCACCCCATCTCGCAAATACCCCTTACTCTGGATGGGAGTTTCCCTGCAGCACAGGAGGTGGTGGAGCCAATGGCAGAGTTGGTGTAGGAGGCATCAAAAGCAAGTGGCAGGATCACCTCTGCAGTTATGTGGTTTCCCCCTCCACAGGGGGAATTCTCCAGTGCAAATCTCCAGCTGCTTTAAGTTCATTTTGCACTGCAAACTGGCGCAAAGTGAATTTGGCAGACCAGAGGTTCCAACATATTAAAATTAAATTGTTAGTTGTTAAAGCTTTGCCCATGTCAGTGTTTTTTAAATTGTATTGGTAAATCCCTTTACACAATAGTAGTAAGAAACTAAGCCAGAGGGCTACTGTACTATTCACAGAGTTAAAGTCACTTGATTATTGGCCTTATGCTTTTTAACACCATTCAATGCATCTTACAATTGGTTCAGAAATGCGCTATCTTGTCTATTGCATAATCCCAACATAATTGTACATGGAGAAATGTCATGAAATCTGATGGGCTTCCCATTTGTGAGCAACTGATCATTACTCTGAGTGTTTTGCCTTAATAAATATTTGTTACACCCATCTGTTGAGTAAGTGAACCTTAATCCAACAGATCACAGTGTTCATTTACTGAAACAGAAGGAAACAATGTGTTAGAGCAGCTCTGTGATATAGATCTTCAGTGGCACTAATACTTCAACACTTTAGTTCTTTAAATCTTTACAAAATTATAAAAACATTTTAGTGGATGGGGTCAGGGAGAAGGTTATCTACCTTGGTCATAAATATCTGCTTGTGACTGCAAATTAACATTCAGGGTTTTGCCCACTAGCAATTTTTTAAAGGCACCAGATTGCAAGGCATGCACATTTCCAGCTAACTTAGGAACTATTTATTGCCCGCCCCACTAAATCAGAAAACCACTAACACCAATCTCTATCCCAAACACTCCATCCCCCTCAGCAGTCCCACTTTCCCTAGAAATAGGACCCCTGGTGTGGGGGAGTAGCTGCTGATGAACTGCTTTTGGGAGATACAAGGGCATGGAATAGTCTCCTCATGATGACACAACTACTGGAGTAATATTTTCAAGGATTTCTTTACAGTGTGGAAGAATTCAGGAGGCAGATAGCAGGACATTTGTTCATTGAGTGCTCTCATTATTTTTAAAGTTGTTGCAGATTTACAGCTGCTGGGAAAGCTTTTTGTTCTAATTATAACAAGTTAGTGGTGTGTATCAGTAGCAGCTGCTGCAGAGATTAGTTACCAGCCAAGATTGCACTGTTAAAAAACCAGCTTCTCAAAAAGTGCTTGCATGTTTTCCTTTTCTATCTCTGAGCTTGATTCATACTTTTCTAGCCACATTTGAGAAAAAGCAATATTTTTTTTTACCATTGTTTGTCATTGACATTAAGCACTTACAGTATTCTGAACATGTACTGGGGCTGCAGATGGGTACTTGGTATGATCATAGCCTTACCATGGTCAGAGAATTACCTCTTCCAGTGTGGAGTCAGGGTTCACTTTTGCTCCTGTCAGTGCAGGGGAATAGATTTTTTTGGTCTGCCCTTGCATATTGACAGATCTGGGGTCATTGTAAGATGGATCTTACTCTCTACATACCATAGGTTGTCTATTCCTCAATAGCAAAGCCTCACACAATTTAGATATCACTCTGCATCCAAAGAGATTCTATTTCCCATCTTTATTCACCTTTCTCTCCTTGTTCTCTCTTTGTTCCTATCGTGGAGGAGTTATAAATAATGACACCTTTAGCGGGGGTTTGAAGAGGCATGACTAGGTTAAGGCTCAGGTGCATCAATTTCAGTAAAAGTTTCACAGCCAGAACCATGCTGCTGAGACCAGAACACTCTACTCCCAATACAAAAAAGTTTTACCAAGGGTTCTGCTAGCTGCAGCATCCACAGGGAGTTTAGTTGCTTTTGAGGGTCATGGACGGTAACAGCATCCCAATGCAAGAGCACAAGGGGCTCATTGGTATCTAGTAGTGAGTTTCAGCTGGCCTGACTAGTTAAATGTATTCCAGTTCATTAATGTCATAACCAGTTCCTAGATAGCAATAGAAAGTTAGTATCATATTACATATTAATATTATAGAATCATAGAATATTAGAATTGGAAGGGACCTCAGGAGGTCATCTAGTCCAACCCCTTGCTCAAAGCAGGACTGATCTCAGCTAAGTCATCCCAACCACAGCCTTGTCAAGCCGCACCTTAAAAACCGCTAAAGATGGAGATTCTACCACCTCCCTAGTTAACCAATTCCAATGCTTCACCACCCCCTAGTAAAAAATTTTCTCCTAATATCCAATCGAGACCTCCCCCATTGCAACTTGAGACCATTGCTGCTTGTTCTGTCATCTACTACCATTCAAAACAGCCTAGCTCCATCCGCTGTGGAACCCCCTTTCAGGTAGCTAAAGGCTGCTATCAAATCCAACCTCATTCTCTTTTGCAGACTAAACAAGGCTAGTTCCCTCAGCCTTGCCTCATAAGCCTTGTGCTCCAGCCCCCTAATCATTTTTGTTGCCCTCCACTGGACTCTCTTCAACTTGCCCACGTCCCTTTTGTAATAGGGGGCCCAAAACTGGACACAATACTACAAATACAGCCTCAACAATGCCGAATAAAGGGGAATAATCACTTCCCATGATCTGCTGGCAATGCTCCTACTAATGCAGCCCAATATGCTATTAGCCTTCTTGGCAACCAGAGCACACTGCTGACTCATATCCAACTTCTTATCCACTGTAACCCCCAGGTCCTTTTCTGCTGAACTGCTGCCTAGCTCGTTGGTCCCCAGTCTGTAGCTTTGCATGGGATTCTTCCATCCTAAGTGCAGGAATCTGCACTTGTTCTTGTTGAATCTCATTAGATTTCCTTTGGCCCAATCCTCCAATTTGTCTAGGTCACTCTGTTGCATGGTGTATGTATGGAGGACAAATTCAAAATTACAAACTTATTAGAAATTATCGTTAGATAATTAGAGTTATCAAAGTATCGGCCAGGTGGGACTAACATTAAATCCCCTCTCCCGACAAAGAAATGTAGCTTTGCCACCTGGGAGGTATTTCCAAGGTACATTAAGAGAAGATAGGAATGCAGTTTACACAGAAGGTAAACAGGACCATCAAGCCAACGGTGGGTGGGGGGGAATATAACCACTCAGCATCACAGGAGGCGATTACAGGAAACAGATCAATTAGCATTTTAGCAAACACCAAGAGAGCAAGAAACCAGCTGGAAGCTTCCTTCAACCAGAAGACTCCATATCACCTTCCTCACGGCTTGAATAAACTCAACTTAGGGGTGTAACCTTCAGAAGAGTCCTTTTCAAAGGTTCACTGGACTGTAAGCAGAAGGGCAAAGAACTCCCAACTTATATTAAAAAGACAACGGGACCCAGCATTTTGGACTTTCTGGGACATCCTGACCAGAAGGGTTGGTCAGCTATCTTGCTGGAAGGTAGATTGGTAAGGAAACTACCTTGAACAAAGGCTGTAACTTGCTTGTTGAGTTATAGCTTCTAGAAAATGTTTTTCACTTTTCTTTGCTTGTAACCATCTCTAACTCGATCCTTTCTACTTGAACTTACTTAAAATCCTATCTTCTTTTGTTAATAAATTTGTTTTACTTTTAAACTAAACCAACCCAGTGCTGTGATTGATTTAAAGTGGATGTTAACTCCAGTTAATGTGGCAAGCTGCTAAGTATTGTATCTTTAAAGGAACAAATGAACCTTAATATCTAAGGCCCTACCAAATTTACAGCCATGAAAAATGCATGAGACTGTGAAATCTAATCTCCCCTGTGAAATCTGATCTTCCCCATGAAATCTGGCACCCAACCTGGGGCTCCTGCTCTGCACAGGGCTCCAGCTGCTAGTCCCAGGTGGGGATGAATGGGACTTCCTCTTCTCCTGCAGGGGCTGCTCTCGGGGAGGGTCAGACTTGCCTCTGGAACACCTCACCCAGCTGTAGGAAACGCCACAGCTCCAGCTGTCAGCCTTCTAACCCACAGAGGGGCACTGTGGCTCCAGATGTCACTGCCCACCCCCCGTACACAGGAAACTGCTGGAAAAAACAGACATATAATAACCCACTCCCTCTCCATACCCTGAAACCCTCACTTATGTGTTACTGGTGGTGGTTGCTTGTTGAGTTATAGCTTCTAGAAAAAGTTTTTTAATTTTATTTGCTTGTAACCATCTCTATCCGTCATTGTGTGCACTGTGTACTGAGAATCAAATTCTACCCTCAATTATTGGCATTCATCTCCCACTGAGGAATGAGTTGTGAGTATCTGAGGGCAAAATTTGTCCACGGAGTTATATAGATAGAGCTAGGAAAGCCTGATCCTTAAAGTGGTAAATACATCTCCTGTTTGTGCAAGACTCAGTACTTATCAAGATTACTCAGCAACATAAATGATTAACTCCACAACATCACAAAAGTGATTGAAAAGAAACTATGTAGAATTCTCACTTTCCACTATGCATAAAAAGAAATATAAAATTTAATTATTTACATTCTAATTAAAACATTATCATCAGGAATTGGAAATGGCCAGAATTTTCCCTTGGTGCTTGCCATCTTATGCTCTAGAATAAAAACTTTTTTTTTTCTAAAATTATCTTTTTAATCTTCAAAGTTGTGAAAAAAAGCTTCAGAATGTGAACTATAAATAAAGCAATGCAGTAATGTCAGCCTGAGTCTGGAACAGTATTTCTAAGAGATGTAAACTGCCCCATTTATCTCACTGGTGTATTCACTTTGAAGCATAATAGTAGTTTTAATAACTGCATTGTTAACTATTTCACAGTGATCAAAGAATACAGGGGGAAATGTAAACTACACATGCTCCCTAGAGGGTTCTTAATTAATTATATCAGGAAAGAGACCTGGGTGACACTGTAGACAGCTCATTGAAAACTACTCAATGTGGAGCTGCAGTTAAAAAGGCAAATAAGATAATAGGATGCATCAAGATTTGGATAGTGAATACTATGGAGATTATTATAATGTCTTTATACTTTAAGATGTGTCTTAGTTATACCTTATAATCAATGATGCAGCCTCCCCTGGAATACTGTGTGCAGTGTTCACTCCAACTCAAAAGGTTATTACAAAACTCAAGGGGGTTCTGTGAAGGGTAATGAGAATGATCAAGAGCCTGGGGAAAAGGTCTCATATGAAGAGAGAGTGTGAAGATTGGGATTGTTTACCTGGGAAAGGAGACAAACAAGCGGGAACATGATAAACTATATAAAATAAAGAACAGTCTAGAGAGCGTAGATCAGGGACTCCTGTTCTCCTTGTCTCATAACACAAGAACAAGGCATTCAATGAAATGATAAGGTAGCAAATTCAAAGCCAATAAGAGGAAAAATATTTTCAACCAATGTCTGAACAAACTGTCATATTCATTGATTCAATAAATCCAAAGACCAAGAATGCAGTAAGATTTATAAAGGCACAGGCTAATTATATGGATATCAAGAAGATTCAGAATTCTTAATTAATTATAAGAAAAACTTTGTGGAAGGGATATTAAACCTCATGCGCCAAGGCCTAAGCCAATCTCTAAATATTAGAGAGCAGGGTAAACCCAGATTATCCCAGATCTGCTATTGCAGGGTTCCAAAACCTTCCTTTACAGCATCTGGGGCTGGCCACTTTACTGGATGAGATAGACCTCAGTTGGGTGACAATTCCTATGTTCCTATAGGCCTACAAGAAAGAAATAGGATAATCACATGAAGAGTTTCAGAGGTTGCTCTAAGAATCATCTTCCTTTGGTGTCTTGAATGGGTAGAGCCTGGGAGAGTGCCACCATTTATTATTTTCCACTCTGAGACCCATTATCATGGACGTGCTTTGTGGGCTTTTGTGAACCAAAATAAGCATGTGTAAAATGGGGATAGTTAAGCAACTTCCTTTGCGAAGTGCTTTGAGATCAGTGGATGAAAAGTGCTATGTAAGAGATGTGTATTAGCAGTAGTAACAGAAGTGTGTTTATCCTGATATCCAAATGATACATCTAGGACCCTGTAGTGAGGCCTTTGGGGAGGAAGGAGAAGTGTTATAGCCCTGCAGCTGAGTCCAAATGACTGCTCTCCTCCGCAGGGTTGCGCAGCCTAGTGACCGGAGTCAGTTAGGGTGACCAGATGTCATGATTTTATAGGGACAGTCCAGATATTTGGAGATTTTTCTTATGCAGGCTCCCACCTCCTGGCCCGATTTTTCTCATTCACTATCTGGTCACCCTAGAGTCAGTACGACTGCCCCCTCCACAGGGCTGCGCAGCCTAGCAGCCAGAGTCAGTACAGCTGTCCCCCTCCTTTGGGCTGCGTGGCCTAGTTCCTGGGGGAAAGCAGGCCACAACTCAGGGGTTGGTGGTGGCCAGGGTAGGGGAACCAGTGCCCTCCCTGCGCCACTGGGTCCCAATCTAGGGCCCTGAAGGTGGCAAATGGATTCACCACTGGGTCAGCAGGAATCCAATCAAAACATGCTGCTTTTGTCCCAGTTACACAACCAGATCAATGGTTCCCCATGGTTCCTACCCTGTTTTCCAGCATTGCCATCCACATGTCTCCAAGGCCTCTGGGGTCATTGGCTTGCAAAATTCCTGACAACTCCATCCCTCTTGGGCTTCCACAGGCAGTTGGGTATCCGCCTGGATCTCGGCATGCTTGGCCTCTGCGATCTGGGGCTCCAGCAGCTCCCAGAAGGGAGCCTGCAATGTGCATCCTCTCTCCTCAGTGGTCAGCCCCAACTGAGCTGGGCTGCTCCCTTTTATACTGAGGCTCCAGTTGGATCACGTCCAGCAGTGGGGAGAGGGCATGGCTTCCTCCACCCATAATATAGGGTTTAATCCCTTCTTGTCCAGTGCAGGGCTGGTACACCCCGTCACAGACCCCAAACCATGGGATTTGAGGGTGCCAGGAAACCAATGCAGAAGACATTCAGTCAAGCTCCAGTGTGGAGAATTATTGACCACAATTCCTTAGAGCATCTATCCCTTGGTCATAGATGTGAACCAAATGCCCACTGGGCAGGCACATTATAAGTAATAAGGACTGATTTATCATTTTCTGACACATTCTCTCGTCAGACAGACAGATTTCATATTTTATGTCCTGTTCAACAATTTTCACCTTGCAAAAATCACCTCCTGCTGAATAGACAATAAGAAGTAGCCTGGTATGTTTAAAAATGTTTTTTTGGATGATTCATACCTTTTCTCAACAGAATGTCACCTACAGTGTACACAGAAGAGAGAATGAATGTATTTCTCAGTCCTTGAGAAAGTCACTGTTGATGAAAAACAATTCATTTGACAGGAGGAAACAGTTGGGAAATGAGCATCAGGCAATAAGATAGAAACCCAGTTAAAAAAAGAAACTTCATGTTAAGCTTCTGTTTCATTTGCATTTTAGTGTGATGAGAAAACAGAGCATAGACCACAATAGGGGTGTACAATGGGATCCACGGCACTGAAATAAAAAGACAGCCAAACAGTGACAGATTAAAATTAGAACTGTTAACAAGTTAACAACAACAGATATGGAGCCCAAGCAAAGTAGACTGACAAAATGGAACTGTCTAAATGAAAAGCAGTTAGCGAACTGCAATATTTACGGGGCAGATCTAATTGCTCCCATGTGAGGTAACCATCTTGGATGAGCAACTTTATCTGAACAAGTCATCGTGGTTCTTTTTAGAAGCATTTGAAGATGCCTCTAGTAGACCTCAGGGCTATCTTTGTTCTTTAATTTCTGCATGATGGAGGGGAGCCAGTTTTCCCCTCTCCCCCCTTTTGGTTATGTGGCTCACTTTTTCTGAAGAACACATGCTCATAAAAATTAAATGAAGGTGCCTAACCCGCACTATACACAAGAATGTTTGCGGTGCAGCTAGCAAGTCAAAAAGGTAACTTTTAAAATTGCTTTTTATGGCAACTTCCTCCTTTTGTAGCATGAGCTCTAATTACCTGGTGAGTGAGACTGCCAACTTCATTATAAACTACTTGCTATTCTGAGTATAGAAGCAGAGCATGCCAATGGGCATCATGAAAAGAAAGCTGAAAATGTTAAAATGGCTATCTAGCTTGGAGGAGATCTCTGGAAAAAGTGAAATGGTTCATTGCCTTTATGGAACAATGCATTTGAACTCTAATTTCCATTCTACTGCTTATTCTATAATGAGATAGACCCAGAATCCACCCAGACTCTGGTAGGTACTGCAGAGGTGGCACTATCAAATGGACTGCATGCTGTTTGGTACAGCTGTCTAAAATTGGAAACTGCAGCAAAGAAAGCACATAATAAACCTGGGAGGGAAAAAGCCTATATCTTCACAGAAAGATTCTGCAGCAAATGCTATGCACAAACCATCTATGCTCCTGTGTCAACATCCCAAATGATTTATTTGGTAAAAGCCTTGATGGCACTGCCCTCAGAATGAAAGGCACTTAGAATTTGATAGGTTTTGTCTGGGCTATAGAAATCAACATCCTTCTTCCCTTAGTAAGTAGCTATATTGTTAATATAAATCACATTTGAATATTAAACTATCCAAACGTGTAAAGTACCTACACGTAGATTACCATACGCCTCAGCCTGAAAGATCCAGAAAACAGCTTGTAGCAGATGGCCCAATAAAATAGAAGTAAGTTAATTTTTACATTAAAAAAACAATCATATTTTTTAATGTATTAAAAAAAAAAGTTGAGTCTCTCACATGCAGGTAAAAAAATGAGTAGAGAAATATACCGCCTATGCCCTATTAAAAAAATTAAAGATGATTGAAGTATACAGAACATGATTCCACCCTTGCTTGTGCAGGTTTTACACTACTGAAATTCCATTGACTCTATGAAAGCTATTCCTGATTTGTACTGGTGAGTGGAGAATCAAGCCTATACAGTATCTGCTCTTTGAAGCCATTTGTCTTTCTTTAATGGACAGCTATGGATAACATCTGAAGAGGGCTCCATAGTCTTCCAATGCACCCAGGTCAACCTACAACTGAGCACATGACAAAATCTCTCCTGGCGGTATAGTACTATCTCCTGAATGGGATTTTCTGGCGATAACTGGCACCAGTAACATATCAGTGCTGCTGATACGCTTACTCAATTCTTCAATAGTAGAAATGCTGGGAAAAAACACGTTACATTCTCCCAGTGGATTAGCATGAAGACTCTCTCTCTAAGACATATCTTAATCTCCTCATGGATATTCATGATATTATGTGACATGCTATGGTCCCGCTTTTGTGCATAATTAATATTATACCTTTTAAGGTAAACTCATTACCTTGAATAGGATGCATAACCATTAAACTGCAAAGTGCCTCTTGACATATGCTTTTTCGCACATATGGGCTCAATGCAAGTTTTAGGTATTGGAAAATTTAGGAATAATGGAATTATAAAGGTACAAAGACCAGTCTACTAACAGCTGACTGTTTGCACAGAGACCAGGTGAGGGAGGTAATATCTTGAATTGGACCGATTTCTGTTAGACCATGTCTACACTGCAAACTCACGTCCAGATAAATTATGTTGGCATAAAGCCACTGTAGTTAGCACGTCATTTGTGTGCATGGCTCTTTGTGTTAGTTGTGTGCATATTTATCACAAGTGCACCTTGGGAGGTATCCCAGTGTGCAACCCACCACTGTCTTTTGAGATGTTTTGGCAGTGCATGATGGGGCAGAAACTAGTCATGCAGAGGTGATGGAGCAAGACATCAACTTCCCAGTGTGCTAATGTCTCCATCCCTTACTGTCATCTACATCCCATAATCTTTGCACCTTTTTTCAAAATCCCACAAACCTGTGCAGTCCTCCTTGCTGTCCGCCATCTCCAGCAGAAGCATGGACCCTACACAGCTCTGCACTATTGTCGTGAGCATTGCAAACACAGGGCGCACAATCCTGCAGTATTTGCAGACTCGCATGAACTGATGATTCAATGGGGAACATGGCAATTTCTTGGAGGATAGACTGCTGTGGGACACAGCAAGAACCCATTCAAGGTTGTTGGTGGCAGTCACGGAGCAGCTGCAGATGGTGGAGCGCTGCTTCTGGGCCCCGGAAATGAGCATTGACTGGTGGGATTGTACTGTAATTCAGGCTTGGGGTGACAAGCAATGGCTGCAGAACTTTCAGGAGCGCACCGCCACATTCCTAGACTTGGGTGTTAAGATCACCCCACCCTCCAGTGCAGGGGCACCAGAATCAGAGCTGCACTGATAATGGAGAAGCAAGTTGTGATCTCACTATGGAAACCTGCAATGCCAGACTGCTACCAGTCAGTCAGAAATCAATTTGGGGTCAGGAAATCCACTGTGGGGTCCATTGTCATGCAAATGAGCAGAGCCATTAATTGCCTCCTGCTACGCAGGATTGTGACTCTAGGCAATGTGCAGGACATAGTGGATGGATTTACAGCAATGGGGTTCCCGAACAGCAGTAGAAAGATAGACAGCACACATAACCCTAGGCACCAGCCCACCTTGCCAGAGAATACATTAACAGAAAGGACTACTTTTCTATGGTTACACAAGTATTGGTGGGATCACCGGGGATGCTTCACTGACATCAGTGTGGGCTGGTCAGGGACGGTGCATGATGTGTGCATCTTTAAAAATATAGGACTTTTCAGAAAGCTGGAGGTCTGGCAGCTGTCTGCTGACTTGAATAGACAGACACAGGGACTATTAGAAAAGCTCAATGCAGAGCTATAAGGATCAGGGAGACTTTGAAAGACCATTTTAACAGGGAGCCGCATAACACATTTGTTGTAGTGTGCTCTATCTGGCCCTACTCTTTTGTGGTCTGGTAGGAATCATGTGATGATTGCTGTACATGTAGGAATATAACATTATCAGTACATCTATTACTTTTGTTTGTGACTAATCCTATGAGTTGTGTCACACCATCAGTAACAAGTAATTGGTTGCTTTCAGACCTCGCTAGCAGATGGTGCACACTAATGAAGATGAGTTATGTTTTAAATAATAGAGATTTATTTTGTAACAGAATGCAGTGCAAAGAAAGAAAGAAAGAAGGAAAGAAACCATGAAATTTTAAAGCAAATTATGTTAGAAACTTAATACATCAAAAGACCAGAACTTCTGAAAGGAAAAGAACATTTATGTCCATTTCAGCTACACCTGCACCAACTGTGCGGCTTTCACAGGTTAGTGTATGTGAAGCTGTGAATCCCTGAATGTTCCCCGGGGTGGAGTGTAGGGCTAATGGCTCCTGATGCATGTGGATGCATGTTGAGGGGGTATAGGGAAGTCCTGATATTGAGTTCTCAAATGGGCTGCAGAGAGAGTTGAGCCTGGGATTGTTGAAACTCCAGGTCCACCAGAGTCTGCAGCATGGGTGCAGCTGTAGCTGACTTGCCTCTGGACGCCTGGGCTGTAGTGGCCCCGCCTCTTCCCCTCCCTGCTGGGAGTGAGCTTCCACTGGAAGTTTTTGCTTGTTTATTGTGCGCCATGCTGATTCTCGGGCAGCTGAGGAGGTGGAATCTGCTACTCAGCTTCCTGCCTCCTCAGCCATCCAGGAACCTGCATGGCATATAATAAATAAGCTTGGCCCGGGAGATGGGTGGCGAGTATGAATGGTGAGGGAAGACAGGTGTGGAGAAGAAGGCAGGCCTAGTGGAGGGGTGGAGGTGAAATGTAGGTAGGGCCTGAGCAGAAAACATGGAACAGGGAGCTAGTCTCATAGACTCATAGACTCATAGGTCAGAAGGGACCAATAT
>ML675629.1:41358026-41384533 GCA_007922155.1 Mesoclemmys tuberculata
TCTCCTTTCATAAAGCAGATTTTCCATTCCTCGAATCATCCTAGTAGTCCGTCTCTGAACCTGTTCTAGTCTCCCTAAGGGGAAGCTTCACTTACCACCCACGATTTGCTGCATCTCTGATTGCTGCCTGAGAAACCCCATTATGTCCTGGTGCATCTCCCTCTCTTTTTCCTGCACCTTTCTCTTTTCCAGGATGTCTTAGAATCATAGAATATTAGAGTTGGAAGGGACCTGAGGAGGCCATCTAGTCCAACCCCCTGCTCAAAGCAGGACTAACCTCAGCTAAAACATCCCAGTGAGGGTTTTGTCAAGCCGCAGCTTAGAAACCTCTAAAGATGGAGATGCCACCACCTTCCTAGGTAACCCATTCCAATGCTTGACCACCCTTTTAGGGAAAAACTTTTTCCTAATGTTCAACCTAGACCTCCCCCATGCAACTTGAGACCGTTGCTCCTTGTTCTGTCATCTGCCACCACTGAAAATAGCCTTGCTCCATCCGCCCTGGAACCCCCTTTCAGGTAGTTAAAAGCTGCTATCAAATCCCCCCTCATTCTTCTCTTCTGCAGACTAAACAGGCCTAGTTCTTTGAGCCTCTCCTCATAAGTCTTGTGCTCCAGACCCCTTATCATATTTGTTGCCCTCCGCTAGACTCTCTCCAACTTGTCCACATCCTTTTTGTAGTTGGGGGCCCAAAACTGGACACAATACTCCAAATGCAGCCTCACCAATGCCAAATAGAGGGGAATAATCACTTACCGCGCTCTGCTGGCAAGGCTCTTACTAATGCAGCCCAATATGCCATTAGCCTTCTTGGCAACCAGGGCACACTACAGACTCATATCCAGCTTCTTATCCATTGTAACCCCCAGATCCTTTTCTGCAGAACTGCTGCCTAGCTCGTCGGTCCCCAGTCTGTAGCTGTGCATGGGATTCTTTCGTTCTAAGTGCAGGACTCTGCACTTGTCCTTGTTGAACCTCATCAGATTTCTTTTGGCCCAATTCTCCAATTTGTTTAGGTCCTTCTGTACCTATCCCTCCCTTCCAGGGTATCTACCACTCCCCCTAGCTTAATGTCAGCTGCAAACTTGCTGAGGATGCAATCTACCCCATCCTCCAGTTCATTAAAGAAGATGTTGAACAAAACCGGCTCCAGGACCGACCCCTAGGGCACTCCAGTTATGACTGGCTGCCAGCTAGACATGGAGCCATTAGTCACTACTCATTGAGCCCTTTGCTCTAACCAGTTCTCTATCCATTTTATAGTCCATTCATCCAATCCATACTTTTTTAACTTGCTGATAAGAATATTGTGGGAGACCGTATCAAAAGCTTTGCTAAAGTCAAGGTATAAAGTCCACTGCTTTCCCTACATCCACAGAACCAGTCACTTCTTCATAAAAAGCAATCAGGTTGGTCAGGCATGACTTGCCCTTGGTGAATCCATGTTGACTGCTCCTGAACACCTTCCTCTCTTTTAAGTGCCTTAAAATGGATTCCTTGAGGACCTGCTACATGATTTTTCCAGGGATTGAGGTGAGGCTGACTGGCCTATAGTTCCCTGGATCTTCTTTCTTCCCTTTCTTGAAGATGGGCACTATATTTGCTTTTTTCCAATCATCAGGGAACTTCCCCAGTTGCCACAAGCTTTCAAAGATAATAGCCAATGGCTCTGAAATCACATCAGCTAACTCCCTCAGCACCCTCGGGTGCATTGCATCTGGCCCCATGGACTTGTGTATGTCCAATCTTTCTAAATAGTCTTGGACCTGTCCCTTCAGCGCTGCAGGATGTTCACCTCCTCCCCATTCTGTGCCACCCAGTGCAGTAGTCTGGGAGCTGACCTTGTCTGTGAAGACAGAGGCAAAAAAGGCATACCTCAGCTTTCTCCACATCCTCTGTCACTAGGTTGCCTCCCCCATTCTGTCCCCAGTGTTCATCCTCCAGGACCTGTGCTCATGGTCCGAAGCAGTGCTGGCTTGCAGGATCTCACTAAGCATGTCCTCTCGAATTCTCTTCTTTCTCCTTGTTATCTGGGTCAGGTATTTCACGGGTGGGAGGGGGAGACCGTCATGGCCACAATGGCAGCGACTTCAAATAAAACACACAGAGATGCCATTGGCAGCATAGTCACCATGTAAAGCAAAACCGAAGATGCAGATGTCACCGTCCTTGCTCCCCGAATGCCAGTTTATATTTCTGCTTGAGATTGCTTGTGCATGGCACCAGTTAGAGCACCAGACTTGGTGAGGACAGCCTACCGGGGCTAGAGAAACAAGGAGAGAATTGCTTGGCTGCGTGAAACCGGCAGCATGGCACTAAAGACTGGCACCACTTTCTACAGGCAGTGGTGGTTTTAGCTGATCTCCCACTCCTGAGGGTAACAAAGGCACAGAAAGCATAGCTGCTGCTGACGTCGCGAAGTCGCCTGGGGTCCTGTGCTGCTAGCCTGTTTGCTAGAATGGTGCCTGTCAAATTTATCGCTGACTGACACGAGAAAGCCTCCTGCCACCGAGGAAGAAATAAGGCTATCGTCCCTAGAAACCTTTAGCAGAGGATTGCAGAGTACCTCCACTGAAGTTTCTTCGAGATCTCCCCAGAGGATTAGGGAAATCCCGGGGTACATAAGCAAACTGCTCGCAGTGGCTCCCCCACCTAACTCTAGAGGGGACTGAAAAGCAGATAGCAACTCTACCTCTCATTTGTACCGCTACCTTTCCTAGAACGAGAAAATTAATGAAAAGTCAAAAGCTGTGTCCTGCCATTTTAGGGCCGCCATCCCTGTAATGGAAAATTTATGTATACACTTACCTAGGCCTGGTCTACACTTACCTTCTGGATTCAGCGGCAGTCGATAGGAGATATGCAAGTGATGTAAAACACTTGCGTATCTCCTGTCAATTTTGCTGCATCTGTTCCACACACCGTCCACATTGCGCTGCGCCAACGGGAATAGCGTTCCCTTCGACACAGCGCTATGCCACTTACCGGGGTGGTTTTCCTACGTCGATTTCTGGATCAACTGAGAGGGTCTACACAGACCGCTCAGTTGATCCAGAGACATCGATCTGATGGTGGTGAATTTTCTGCCATCAGTATAGACCCAGCCCTCGTCTCATCATTAACTGCATAATAAGAAAATCCTTAAAAAAATAAATGAAAATCAAACAATTCCAATTTTCAACCAAAATCAGCCTCCCTACAAACATTTCATGCCCAAGTGGTAACATGAAAACAATGCGTGAGACTAGTCTACTGTCAGTGCCTTGCTATAAAAATCTCCCATAGCTAGGTAGGATAAACACAAAACGTATTTTCTTTGATATCTCTTCATTTCCCTTATATTTGAACATTTCTGAATCTTTTATTAAAAAAGGGTTTGTGGCAGACTGATCAAAATTCATTGCTAGCATAATGCCATTGAGTTCAGCTGAGTTACACCAGGGATGAATTTGGCCCATGATGTTCTTTCTTTTGTGTGAGTTGGCAGCATCAGCTCTCAGTCTCCCTCCCCACAGTTTTCAGCCTTTCAAAATGCAGTTGATCAATTTGCCTGTCCCCTAAGGCCCAAGACTTAGATTGACTCAGGTTAACTCCGTTTTACTTTGTGTACTATGAAAAATCCACTTACAGTCCAAGCAAGTAACATGCCAAAGTCAAGCAAACAATATATGGGCTCGGCAGAAATAAAGGCAAACTGCAAACTGTAATGATGTTTATGAAATGATGGGGGTGGAGGAATTTCAATCTAGGCAACATGCTGCAGACAGGAGGAATGTGTGCTGTTAACAGAACTGGAAAATCTTGTAGGATTTGATAACACACACTATTTTTCAGCAGACTTGCCAATACATAGATTTCCAAAAAACTGATAAGGACAAATATTTTCAGAGAAACTGGATACTAAAGATACACCTTTATTATTGTCATTTAAGGCCCATAAGGAAGAACGAGGAAATCACCAGCTATGCAGCTCATTGTCTATACTGGGTTAAATATCCAATCATATAAAAATAAAGCCTTTATGTAAACAATGGGAAGAGAGGTGTCTAATAACGAACAAACAACGTGATCATATAAAAAATAGGTTATACCAAACAAATCAAGAGTAATTGCTTTGCATTAAATGAAATTTAATACCACCAGCTAGCCCCATGTACACACTAGCCAATAAGAAAAGCAGCTATAATTTCCTATCCACTGGTATCAAATGAAGTAAAAATCTCCTGAAGAACAGAGTCAAGAAGAGAACTTCAGAATCAGCAGTGGAACTATTACAATACAATAGTTAAAATGTATCTTCTTACCTTGAAGGAAGTTTAGTCATTTACAATGCATTGTTTTTCTGTACTACCCTGTAGTAAGTAGAAACCTTCCAATGAAAATAATTTCAGAGATAAATATGTTAAAAGAGATAATCATCATTTCTCTTTATCAGTGGGGTTCCTACACAAATCTGTAATAATATTTAAGATACCCAGAAACCGTACTAAGTCCTATGGAGATTTGCACCGTAGAAGTCTATTTTAGATACATCTTAGTCCAGAGATTTCCCACCTGTGGCCCAGGGGCCAAATGTGGCCCATGGGGGCTTTCAAAGTGGCCCACAGATCCCCTCCTGCTGGCTGCAGAAGGGAGCCGCTGCCTAAGGACCCAGGCGGAGCACGTTTCCGCGGGGCTAAAAGACCGATGCAGGCTCCTTGCTGCAGCCAAGGGAATGGGAGATCAGCACTCCCCTCCCCCTGGCTGTAGCAGGGAGCACGGCAAAGCACTCCATCTGGGTCCATAGGTGCTGGGGTCCCTGCTGGAGCCAGAGGGAAAGGAGATCAACGCTCCCTTTCCCCAGTTTCAACAGAGAGCAAAGCATTCTGCCTGGGTCCCTAGGTGCTGGGGTCCCTGCTGGAGCCACAGGGAGGGGAGCACTGATCTTCTGTCCCCCTGGCTGCAGAAGGGAGCCACTGCCACTGCCTAGCTCAAGGGGCTACAGGAAGTATGTCATTTCCCTGCTGCAACCAGGGAGACAGGAGATCAGAGAGGAGGCTGGCTGCAGTTGGGGAAGGGGGACTTGCTGGCAGAGACCGGTGGCCCGTCAGGGTTCTAAAAATGATATCTATGGCCTTCGAGCCAAAAAGGTTGGGAACCACTGTCTTAGTCAATAAACCCATACATAGATGTATCTGAAAATATTCTTTAAAAATTGATTAATTTAAAAATATTAGGGATGATTTTCAAAATTTGGACATACAAAAATAAGCATCTGACAGTGTGCCTAATTTGTGTAGACATTTATCACAGCTGTGAATCTAAATCAGGATTTCTGCACACTAATGGCTAGCAGTGCATCCAATTGGCCTTTTACATGTGCAAATACCAAATTATTCATGTACTAATTAAACATGCAATTGCATGAATGACATCTTCTCTCTCTCTCTCTCTCTCTTTTTTTTTTGGGGGGGAGGGTACATAAGTAAGGGAATAAACAAAACATGTCATGTTATCTTCAAGCTCCACTAGAAATGTACCGCTGGAGTGAGGATAAGTGTTTTCTAAATGAAAATGAATATAAAATTTAGAGGAAAATAATTATATTCAAGCTTCTAAAATGTATGCGGATATAGGCCCCAATTCAGCAAAGAACATGCTAAGTGTTTTGCTGACTAGATAATAAATAAATAAATTAAATAAAATTCACCCCTTAGAATAGAGTTGGATTTCAGCAGATACTTAAGTGCTTTTTGAATCAGGGCCATAGTTGAGATGCTAGCCCCACTGAAGTCAATGAAAAACTCACATTGACTTCAACAGAGACAGACGTTCACTTGATGTATGGAAATACAGTGAAAAACAAACTCCTGAAAATATCCTTTCACTATCATCAGTCCCTCTTCAGTCTTTTGTAAGTATTTGGATAGAGCAAGATACCACCCTGGCACTTCCTGAGCGTCACTTTAGGGTGTGCCCACATGGCGCTGCAATGTGCACCAGCAAGGTGTGAAAGTGGGCTAATGTGTTGTCCACTAATTGGTCTGGGTAGGTGCTGCTGCTGCACACAAAAAGTTCCCTAGTGAACTTTCTGCACTAGGGAACTTTTAGTATGCACTGCCAAGGTCCACCCAGACCAATTAGCGTGCAACGCATTAGTGCACTTTAGAAATCACACCGGCATACTGAGTATTGCAGCGCTGTCCACACAGGCCCTTAGTCTTTGATCTTTTATCACATTTAAACCTTGATGTCCTTTTTAAGTCAATGCAAAGTCATTTCGTGCTTGCAGAGAGACAAGCCACCATTCTCTCTCATCTCAGCAGCCTTGTAAATTCATGAAAAAGATCATTATGAAGAAGAAATTACTCAGTTTTACATGAGGAACTATTTCCTGCACAAACATCCATGCACTCCCAAACACATGGAAAGTAATATCTTCAAATGGCTCTCTTCAAAAGGTATAATCAAAATCTACTACATTTCTTCTACTGTCCCTTAAACTGTAAAGGAAGAATAATGATCTTTAAATATAAGAAAAGGCAGAAACTACAAAACTCCTCCCGAGGTGACCTCGCTCTAATATTTCTCATCATACTCTCATTCAGAGTCCAATTTTTGCCTCCATTTTTAGTCAATATCCCAGGTCTCCAATTTCAGACATTATCATCTATGCCCTTCTCTCTGGATGCATCATCTTTTTCTTCAGCTGCATATAGCTTCAGACTGATGTCTTCTTAAATATCTTTAGTTGCAACCTTTCAAGCCCTAGTTATCAATTAAAGGGATACTCTCTCAAGGAGTCTAGGTCCCACATTGGTTTTGCTTTAAAAAAAGCAAAATTAAATACTGGAGGTGCTGGGAGAAAGGAGCACTGTGAACTTGAAAATGGGTCCTGATTCAGGAAAGCATTTAAGCAAGTGCTGAAATCCATTCCTGTTCAGGAAAGTACTTAATCATGACCGTAACTTTAAGCACGTGCTTAAATCCCATTGTCTTCCATGGGACTTAAGCATGTGTTTAATGCTTTCTTGAGTTAGGGCTGTGAATAGGTCTCATTATTAGCATTTTTTAAATTTTCAATTAAAACAGCAACAGGTGTATGTAGGCAATTTAAACAGTGTCAGAAGACTAAACAAAATGATATTGTGATAACATATGAGATCCAGAAACAACCAGAACAGAAAATGAAATGGACAACTGACCAGTTTTACTATCCACATTTTCACTTTTTGTAATTTGCATAAATGGTGAAAACTGACATTTTAAAAGGGTTCCTTATCAATAAATAAATAAATAATATCTAGCTTTTATATAGCACTTTTTCATTTGCAGATGTCAAAGCACTTCACAATCTTTCATGTATTTATCCTTACAACACCCCTGTGAAATAGGAAAGTTTCTTATCCCCATTTTACTGATGGAGAACTGTGGCACCAAAAGGCTAAGTGACTTGCCCAAGTTAATTAGTGAAAGAAGTGAGAGTTTTTTAAAAAAATATAAACTGAATCTTGATAGTATCCCTTTAAAGTTATTGATATTTTCCCCCAGAAAAATCAGTGTACTGGAAGCCAGCTAACCCAGTATTAAGGCTATCAAAAAAAACAAAACAAAAAGAACCTCAGCTAGTTTTCTGATACTCTTATCAAATATAAGAAATTTACAGAGTAGAAATGCTATGAATTAAACGGATACTGTGTACTATATCTCCACTGGGTCTGAATAAGTTGTGATCCTAATAGCCCCTCAATGCCAACTGGCAAAAGGCTTGCTATCACGCCTATCAGTTCTGACAAACTCACTACACCTAACACATTGCTGTCATAGCATTTATCTATCAAAAATGTTGTGTAAGGTATCAAATAAAAGCTTATATTGAACTGGTCCTCATGTACAGCATGGTGAGCTGTACATACGGATGTCATGCAAGAAGCTGTTTGTATGTACTAAAAATATTTTTAAACTAAGTAACCAGGCAGGGTTGTGAAACCAATTTTTCACAAAGGAATGTTGGCTTACCTGTCTGCCTAGCTCTCCAGTGTAAATCAAGCAATATGTAAATCAACACAAAGGAAGATTCATTTGCATATTAAGTCAACAGGAAAAACAAGTTAACAGGAGAATGTTAACGCCCAAAGAACAAAGAGAAGAGGAGAAGAACTTTGTGTGGGGGGACACTTAAAAGAGATCCATTTCAAAGGTTTTCTGGACTGTAAGCAAAAGGAAAGGGTTATCCATCACTGAAAGAGCAAAATGGGGAGCGAGAACCTTTTGAAACCATGAAACTTAGATTCTAGCCCCAGGAGGGCTAGTAATGCTGAGAGATTGCTTTAAATGACAGTCTTAGCTTAGACAAAGATTTTAGCCTGCTAGCATTATGTTTAGTTTCTTAGGAGCATGTTATGCTTTTGTTTTATTTGTAGCCATATCTGTTTCCACTATCTTCACTCAGTATTATTTAATAAATGTGTCTGTTTTGTCTTGAGTAGTTCTGTAATATTAAGCAAAGATCCTATAACATTAAGTAAAGTGTGAATGTTTAATTGAGTCAAACAACGGGTGAGTACACCGTCTCTTTGGAGATAGTGAATGTAGTGATTTCTGAACGTGTCCCATGGCAAGGGCTGTATACTCCAGGGGAACGCTCTTCCAGGGGACTTGGGAAGTGGGTAAACTAAGTGTTTACATGCAAGGCAAAGTAAGGTCTGGCAAAGACCTGAGAAGTTGGCTACAGTGGCTAATAAACTAGGGTGACAGGGATCTGCCACCAAGTTTAGCTCCTGCAAGTCTCTCTTTTGCTAAGGCAGAGGTATAAGTGGGTCATCCATAAGTCTGGGTGCCCTAGGAAAGTGTCACATAAGCATACTAAATACTTTGCCAGCTTGTCAGTTAGTGATCTAGCTAACCCATAACAAGGGGCAGGCTGTTACTACACTGCCCCAAATCAGCCTGGGCTCAGGGAGTCACAGGGCCGGTCTACACTTACCTTTGCGATTTGGCGGCAGTCGATGGGAGATACACAAGTGACGTAAATCACTGGTGTATCTCCCATTGACTTTGCAGCGTCTCCTCTGCGCAACGTCCACACTGTGCTGCGTCGAAAGGAACAGCACTCCCTTCAACACAGTGCTAGTCCACTTATCGGGGTGGTTTTCCTGCATTGCTTCCTGGATCGACTGAGCGTGTCTATACAGACTGCTCAGTCGATCCAGAGCAATCAATGTGACGGCAGCGAATTTACCGCTGCCAGTGTAGACCCAACCACAGTCTCTCTCTTGGTCTTCCCACTGTTCTGGGGAAGAAGTAAACCTGGCACTGTGCATGCTACCTTACTAGCCCATGAAGTATGCCTCCTAGTGTGTCTTGGGGGACTGAACTCAAAGCTCCACCTACTTCTCATCCGCTCCTGCCCACCTTCCCAAGTGGTTCTGCAAAGACTCCTCCCCTGATGTAGTATGTGGTAGGAGAGCACACCTGAGGAAATAGGCGCCTCAATCTCTTACTCCCTCTCTAGACCAGGTGTGCCTGTAAGGGTGGAGAACAGACCCAGCCTTTTTCCCTCATGCTGCCACAAAAGATGGGTCACAATCTGGCTCTTTGCTAGCTGTAGCTAAATTTGTCAGCTAGGCAATAAGTGAAAGAAAAGTGAAGAATTCCACCCAATGGAACCTAATCCGGCAAAGATTTATGTATTTGCTTCACTTGAAACACATACCATGTGCCAAAATCTTTGCAGGATTAGAACGTTAGTTTGCCTTTCTTTATAATGTTTTTCATTCTTTTTTTTCTGATTTCTATCAGATGGAAGACTGATCTGGATTAGCATACATGGCCAACTGGTAAAAAACTTGGTGAAGCAAACTCACACTGTATAAAAGATATCCTCACTTGTTTCTCATGCTGTGCAAAACTGAGGAAGGCAATTCTGAGGGGGCATCCTAAACTCAAGACAAGAGGATGCTTTCTTGCTGACTCCAACAGCTGCTTCTTAGAGAAGAAATTAGAACCTGGTGTGTAATGCCAGTTCGACTGAGGAGCGTGACAGCTCCATCAAGAACTGAACAGTGAACTGACACATTAATGCCTACCCAGTCTCACACTGATGCTTCCTTTCTTGACTCTAATATCAGGTTTTCCCTTAGTTAACATCCCGACATCCTGCTCCATCCTTAAAAAAATAAAGTAAAATAGGTTGTACATGCTAAGACTGACACACATTTACAGACTTTAAAATCCGATTGGGGGTTGAATTTCCATCATCCGTAATATCCTGAGAGGGACTGAGGGCAGCTGCCCCTTGGATATCATAATTTCACCATATACTTTCCCCTTTTATTCAAAGATTCTTTCTGGCATATTTAGGAGATTTTCCCCCTCTCAACCTTTTTTCTGCCCTATCAGGAACTTTCCTCAGCAACTCACAAAAGATATCTATCATTAAAAAAAAAAAAAAAAAAGCTGTAGAAATACTGATTATCATGATTCAGAGATTTAATAAATAAATATCAAATGGCTGGATGCAAGTGAGAAAAGTTGGTTGGGGCTTTCACAAAATGAAAATGGGTAACTATGTTTACTCCATTTATTTTAAGTGTAAAAATAAATGGCCTTCTTGTGCATTAATTAGCTACTTTGGATTATTTTCCCCTCCATTTTATTTGGTGTGCTTGATGATAAAGTTATCTGCTTAATTAAGCAGGGCTAGATTCTGTATCTCCCTTCATGCCTGTGCAAGGGAGCAAAAAAAAGAATTCCCTTTACACACCTGTGTGGGTAACCTGGCCGTTGGGTCCTGTCCTGTAAGAATAAGTGAGCCTACCTAACTGCTTACTCTCTCCCGAGTAGTTTCATAGATTCCAAGGCCAGATGGAACCATTGTGATCATCTAGTCTGATCTCCTGTGTAACACAGGCCATAGAACTTCCCTAAAATAGTTCCTAAAGCAGATCTTTGAGAAAAATATACAATCTTGACTTAGAAATGGTCAGTGATGGGGAATCCACCATGCCCCTTGCAAGGTGTTCCAATAGTTAATTACCCTCACTGTTAAAAATGTACACCCTATTTCCAGTTCAAAGGTGTTAGCCTCAACTTCTAGGCACTGGATTGTATTTCACCTTTGTCTGCTAGATAGAAGAGGCCATTGTGATGCTGTGTGGATTAGAGGTGACCATTTAGAATATTATTTATATCAATATTGCAAAATTACAATAATTCATACCAGATATACCATGTCAGATATTAGCAGAAAGGTTACAATTTGCTCAATATGATAATATTGCCTATGTGTACATATCTTCTTCATACTGTAAGTTATGGATATGTGTGATACATATCTGTATCCAAACATTTGTGCTGTGCTACTGGGTTATACCCCCAGGTAGATTAGTGTCAGCATTGATGACTCGTCAACGTCCATTACCTTTACAATTTGCTCAGAGAGAGGCCAGGATGGCACCTTTGAATCATGAGGACATGTAGGGACGTGCCTGTGGTCAGGGAACTGCAAGTGTCTTCCCTGCTATGTGCTGTGAGCTTGTGTTTGAAACAAGCCATGTGTCAGACTGGAGACTATAAAATGCAGCTGTACCATCTCCATCTGGTCTTCGTTCCTGCTTTCTATCTCTACATCAACTCATCTACAACCGAAGCTGTGAAACAAAGGACTGAGACCCATCCAGATACTGTACCAGAGGAACTGTATAAGCCTGAAATCTTCACAGTTCTGCTGAGAATCTGATATATATGGACTTTAAAGTCATTTGTATGTATCTGATTGCTTTGACCATTTAACATTTCTCTTCTCATTTGTTTCTTTACTTCTATAATAAACCTTTAGTTTGAGTTACTAAAGGATTGGCTGACAGCGTGATATTTTGGGTAAGATCCAAACTAACATTGATTTGGTAATGTGGCTGACCTTCTGGGGTCAGGAGAATGTTTTTTGGTAAAGGGGAGAGAGTTTTAATAACTTCTCTCTTTACAGGACCTAGTTGCTAATTGGGGGCGAGAGACTGAAATACAATAAAGGGGGCTGTGTAACTTCTTGTTTTTAGCTTCTTGATAACCAGTGGGGGGAATCAGAAGCTCTGTTTGTGTCTGGTTGGTGAATCTAACTGCAGCGTTAGCCACGTTTGGGAGAATCCGTTCCCCTTTTGCAGGCTGCCCTGACCTTGGCATTTTCATGTGGGCTACCATAGGCACGGACGGGTCACATTGGCACAGTCATAGAGGCTCCACAGAACTGGATCATTTGGGTCTTGGATCAGAACTCCATGCTGTTCCAAACTTAAAATTTGGTACTGAAAGTGTTAAAAGTTAAAGTTAGTGGCGATGAGTGATCCACATGAAGCAATCAAATGCAAGCCCTGAGAGACAGCCAGGATCTTCAGCATGAGAGAGAAATGGCAGGACTTAAAAAGCAAGAGAAGCCCTGGCCCGGCTGGAAAAGAAGCTGACAAGAGGCAAATGGAACTGCTGCAAGCTGATGCGGAACTTGCCCGACAAACTCCAAATCAAACAGCAGAAACTGTATCATCCTGGAAGTCCAGCTCCTCTCAACAGCCAAGATCTGGAGTGACTCTGTGCAATGTATAACAATACTGGCATGTTATTTGACAAGAACGTGGTAAATATGTGTAACCAGGGTAATGTCATAACCCAGCCCCAGAAAGAGAATAAATGTGAAGCTTCTATGTTACCTGTAATCAACAGGGAAATCAGTGAAGGGGGAGTGTGTGAGTCTAAACAGACCTGCTAGTGTTCATGTGCCTTTCTGGTTTCCTCAACAGGATTTAACTTTTATTTTTTAAGGGATGTCTTTTTATCTCTAACCGCCTATTTCACTCTGTTGTTTAGCCATCATGACTTTTTTTATCCTCTTATTGGGTTGTTTTTTGGGGTATAAATTTAGTCTCAGCCTCTGTTATGATGTTTTTTTAAAAGTTTCCATAAAGCTCGCAGGCAGTTCAATCTTGTGACTGTTCCTTATACTTTCTATTTAACTAACCTCTTCTTGTTTGTGCAGTACGGCTTTCTGAGGTCAAATGCTACTGTGATGGGTTTCTTTGGTATTTTTCCACGTACAAGGATTTTAAATTTAATTACATTATGGTCACTATTACTGAGCAGTTCAGCTATATTCACCTCTTGGACCAGATCCGGTGGGCCACTTAGGACTAAATCAAGAATTTCCTATCCCCTTGTAGGCTCCAGGACTAGGTATTCCAAGAAGCAGTCATTAATGGTAATTGGAAATTTTATCTCTAAATTCTGTCCTGAAGAGACATGTACCTAGTCAGTATGGTGATAGTTGAAATCCCCCATTATCATTGTTTTCTGTTTTTTGTAGCCTCTCAAATCTCCAGCCATTAGAGATATTTGTTAATACCAGACACAGATGGGCCATATGTCATTGTAGACAACCTCATCATACCATCCCCTCCATAAAGTTATCAAACTCAAATTTGAAACAAGTTAGATTTTTTGTCCCTGCTACTTCCCTTAAAAGGTTGTTCCAGCATTTCTCTCCTCTGATAGCTAGAAACCTTTGATCATCCACAAGTTAAGGATTAAAAATAGACAGTTTATTCCCATTTGTTCTTGTGCCAACATTGGCCCTTAACTTAAATAACTCCTCTGTCCCTGGTGTTTATACCTCTGATGTATTTATAGAGAGTCATCATATCTCCCCTCAACTTTTGTTCTGTTAGGTTGAACAAGCCACGCTCCTTAAGTCTCCTCTTATAAGGCAAGTTCTCCATTTCTTTTGCCATCCTTGTAGCCCTTCTCTGCACCTTTTACAGTTTGAATTCAATCTTCTTAAACATGGGAGACCAGGACTGCACACAGTATTGCAAATGAGATCTTACCAGTCCCTTGTACAATGGTAGCAACACTTCCCATTGAACAAGACACTGATGAGACTTCACCTGGAATGCTGTGTCATGTATAATATTTAGAAATTCCAAGGATGTTTTAGTACTGACAGCATGGGACCGCTACCCTATGTCACTCAAATTGAAGTCCCTCATGATCACACGGCTTTTTTCCTTACACGTTATAGATAGGTATAAAAGGAGCTGATGATGGTGTTTCCTAGTGTGATTTGGTGGTCTGTGGCAGACACTAACTAATATTCCTGTCATGCTATCTGGAGTGGCTCACAAGTGTGAGTGTCTGCCTCAGGGCAGACTGTCAAAAACCGGGCAGGCATCCCAACTGGGATAACTAGATTTCACCAAGCCAGTGACAAATGTGAAATCCTGGATCACTGTAACAGTCTTACCATGGAGTCACAGACAGACCCCTGAGGCACTCCAGTCTATCTTGCCACCCATGCAAGCAAGACGTAAAGATAAATGGTAATTTACACCAAAAATCACAAAATAGTCAAGAAGCTTCCAGTTCCAATAGAGCAGTCATTTACCCCAGATCAATCAATACCCTAGATCTTATACCAAAGACAGTGCCAGTAGCCAATCCTGCAATAAACTATCTAAAAGTTTATTAACTAGAATAAGAAATATGAAAGTTATTTACCAGTTAAAGTAAGCAAATGAGTTGTAATATAAATCCTAAGAATGATAGAATTGTAGTAATCTGTCAATTCAAAGCATCTTTCAGGGCAGATCCAGGGGTAATCCATGGGGATCTCTGGCTTCAGTTTGGCATCTCTGGCCCTCTGACAGTTCCAACAGCAAAGAGATGAAAAATTTTCATGTCAGCTATTTTTATTTCCCTCTTCCAGCATTCAAAGCGATGGGATGAGGCCTCTGCACATACTTCTGCCTCGGTAGATGGGGCAATTAACAAAGCTTTTGTCTTATAATGGCCCACTGAATTTTTGATAGTCCTCCTAGAGGGGCAGGGGGACAAATCCCATGCCAGTTCACAAGTTCAGAGCAAACATATTCAAAGTTATAAAATAATGAATTTTACATATTTTCTTATAGCATGGGATATTGATTTCACCGGTGAGATTAACACATGCAGCAATTCACAAGCATTTCACAGAGTCTACACTCTAAATATATTTTTATAAGATTAATACCTATTTTGAAAAAAACTAACATATAGGTGAGCTGATTTGATTTCCATCTATAAGTTTGTCAGTTCTTAGCTAATATTTTTGGCCTTGGCCAGAGCTGGCATTTGGTTTACCAGCATCACGACCCCATCTTGTGCTTTAACTGTTAGGACATCAACCCATAAGCATTCAATTAATCAGTGACTCCGAAATAGGTGATGCCGTTTCTGCCACCACCTCTCCCCTTTTGCCCACTCAACCCTTCCTAAATATGTTATAACCGTTGATTCTAACATTGCAATCACCCTTGGGTAGCAGTGGGGAACGAGCACATCCCCTTCAATCCATCCCCGTTCACTGGCCTTAATAGCTGAACCGGTGTGTCATTTAATTATGATATAGGCCATCAGAAAATTACTCCCACCCCAGGGAAGGGGATGTATTCAGAGGTGTGTCAGAGTCATAATGCTTCCCTGGGCTACTCCTGAGGGATTGCAGTTTATACACCAACCTTACTCAGGGCTGTGCCTAAACTCCAGAATTTAGCCTTTCCCTGCTTGTACAGCTCTTTTGCAATTGTAACGTGGTATGTGAGTGCTAAGCGTTACTATTACACAGACACTACACCACAAACATGCTTCTAAGATACAGAGATGTGTACAGTATGGTCAGAAAGAGCACAATCTTCCCTGCCACTGTGCCTCCATGCTGCCCTGTACTCTGATGGCAATGTCTTTCAGCTACCACTATTGCCCTATCCACTTTTACATTTTAACAGGTACTGCTAATGACCATTTCTTATTTTCCATATTCAATAGTGGCTAATTGCAATGGCATCTCTGCACTGCTATTGGGGATTTGAAAGTCAAAAGCAGGAGAACTAATCTGGGCAGGGGAACTAAATTTTTTGTCCTTCCTGCCTCATCGCTGGAGCAGAAAAAGCAGGAAGAATTCAGATCCTTCGGTGCTCCCCTTCAGCACCAATGTTAAGAGGGCCTGCCTTGCTTCCATAGGAAAGATACTGACCATCCAAACAAATGCTTTGCAAGGGGAGTTTCAGAGTGAAGGTAATTGCTCAAACAGGATTCGTGTCCATGAGGAAACAGAATTATCCGTTCACGCTAGTCCTCTACGAATTGCAGTGTTTTCTACAGATGTACCATTTCCCCTCCCACCTCTCCAACACACTTTTAAACACTCTGACCTAAGAACTTCAGACTTAAAAAAGGTTAAACCTGACCTTGGTCAGTAATGTCCACATTTTCAAAACACGGCTTTAACGTGTATGCAGGCAATTTTGCATATTCAATCATTTAATGTGAAATTGAACATTGCCACTGCAGCATATGAATGATGGAAGTTACACATGTAAAATCTCATTTGCGTACCCTTCCTCCATTTCCCACCAGCAACTAATGAGCTGCCTCAAGAATACACCCATCTCTGAAGCCAACAGCCAGATACCTAACCAGAGACCCAATCTCTGATGCATCTCATTTCTTTTAAAGGATGTATGTAGCACCTCCATGCTGGAAGGGAACTAAGCAACTGCAGTGTTAGAATAATGCATGTAGTATTTTATCCAGGGTGTTTGAATACTATTGTATCTTGCAATCAAAGAAAAGAAATTGTAGTATTAAAATTATTCCATATTACAGCTCAGAAACTAGTTCAATAACATGTGAGTAAAGATTCCAGCAGCATATTGAGCACATTGTACTTCCAGGAAAAGAAGAATTCCAGCCCCAGTGATGCTTTGTGGGGTGTGTGCGCGCACACACGCAAAATTAATTTCTGGAACAGAGACTGGTAGGGAGGAGAAAACAGCCTTTGTTCCCTGAAGCTGGCTCATGCTGTTGCAATCAGTGCTGGCATTCATAACACACACTCATACACACACACTGCTGTGAGAATAGCTTTTAGCATTCTGGTCCCTCCTTTTGATTCCCAACTGGAAATGATCAGGGAAGAGAAAAAATAGAGGTGGGGGGAAGAGGAAGGAAACTAAGATTAATGTTTATTTGCAATTTACATTCGTTTTTATCTTTATAATAATTAGAAAACCATGGTGCCATATTGCCAGTGAAAATAAAATAGTGCCCATCTGCTACGAACTATTGGCCAGATCCTAATCCCTTCCCCTCTGGCCGTTTTGTACTGTGCTGGAGGGGAAAGTCATACTAGCTACCTGGGGATCCCACTAGCTTAAAGGTGATATAGACCTGACATAGTTGCCACTCCATCACCTCACTCCAGGCACAGGGTGCATATTGGGCATGGCTAGGATAAAGGGGATGAGGGTGGAGTACTGCTGTACTCCAGTGACCTCTAGCTATTGCAATGTCCCAGTAGGGGTTGGAGCAGCTGCACACACAACTTAGAGCAGCCCTGAAGCCACTATATTGGGCTGGGAGCTAACTGGGTACAGGGCCAGTCTCAGAATTGGGGCAGGGATACAAAGACGGCATCAAGCCACCCACCAGCTGCTCTGGGTGCAATGCCACTGCAGCTGAGAATCTAAACCTATATTCTTAACCTTAACTCTGCCCCCCTTGTGCATAAATATTATAATGCAATGTTTCATTTCCTGATTGTAGGCACTTGCTCAAATACTACAGTATATCATTGAAGTGCAGTTTTTTCTGCACTCAGATGGACATATATTACCTGTAATTTTTTTCTTATTTATAACTATTTAATTACTTAAAGATCCAGTATATCTTTATTGACTAAAGCTTCGGGATGTAGATTCTCTTCTGTTTAAGGATATATTTAATAATTGACACTTCCCACATTTCAGCCAGCAGCATAGCATAACCTTCCTTTGGTGCAATCCAGGTGATAAGACAGTTAACTAATTTAGCTGCACACAGATATGCGGCACAGATTCTCTTCAGTGCAGTTCAGGGGCTGAGCCAATTGACTGTGAAGGCAACTTAACCAACTGGGATGCCAGTTCATGGCAATTTGCCACCTTAGGCAATACTTCAGTGTGCTGCCCCCATGTGACTCTAATTCTGCCATGACAGAGAGGCAGCCAGGCCACATCTGCTAACCTAGGCATCTTCCCAGAAAACTGCCACCCTACATAGCTGCCTAGCTTGCCTATAGCTAGAGCAGACTCTGTGTGCCATAAATGAGGCAGGAGATGGCAGGAAGAGAAATGATGGTTTTTGGGCTAGGGCAGTTTGAACACTGCCCCCAAGAACTGGATTCCATCTTTGCCTCTGGCATAAAGTAACCACATATAGCTAGGCAAGTCACTTAGGCTACAGCTACATTAGAAATGCTGCAGCAGCACAGCTGCACCCGAGCTGCAGTAGTGTCGACACTTACTACAATGACAGAAGGGGTTCTTCCATTGCTGTAGTTAATCCACCTCTTCTATTGATCTAGTGGTGTCTACATGGGAGCTTAGGTCAGCTTAACTACATCACAAAGGGCAGGACATTTTTCACAGCACTGTGGTTAAACGAACCCAATTTTGTAGTGCAGCCCAAGTGTTAGCTCAAACTTTTCACCAGTGGTCATTACTTACACGCTCCTCATTTTCTCATTGCAAAGGTAAGTGTGGACCGGGCCTAAGGTTGCACAGTGTAGGATGGTGACTTGGCCAAGCAGGGGTGTTGCGACATTCCTCAGGCCCAGGCTCCAAGGAAGGCCACAGCACCTTGCTACACACAGGCAACTTTAATTCTGGCATTTCCTAACTTTGCATGCTTGATTTTGAAACCTTACGGTTGTTCAAACAGTTTGTTGTGCATAATTTCCTAGTATTTTAAAAAAGCAAATGAAAAGCCAGAAATACCATCATGTATCATGGATACCAACATGGTTCATCAGCACAGATCGACCAGACAGACTTTTGCCACTTGAGCTAACAGAGTACCTGATAGTAGAAGTAGGCTGTCTTCCATGATGTTGACCAGCACTAGCAGGGGATGAGACACACACTTGCCCCATGGGTTTCATGGGCATTTGCTGACAGCGGAGGAAGGGGGGGATTCTGGAAATTTGGGTTCTATTCCAGACTCAGGAGGGGAGTGTTCCCCAGTGGCACACAGCTTCTGTCCATTCTCCCCAAACTTGGCCCCTTCTCCTCCATCCCCTCCAAAGTGTCCCTGTCCCAATCCTATTCCTGTCTCTTCCCCACCCCTGGATTCTCATCTCCATCTCACTTCCTGGTCTACTCAGTCCCAGTCCTCAGGCTTCTCATCCCCAGACCAAATCTCCTTGCCCAAATCTCCTAGTCTCTTTCTTTGGACTCCCCATCTGAGTCCCATTTTTCACCACTACATCTAGCCTCTTCCCTTTCCTAGTCCCAGTCTCCTTGCTCAGGCAGTCCTAGTTCCCCCTCCCCAGTTCATCCTGGCTCCACATCAGATCTGTCTCCCTTCCACACTATCTGTCTCCCCTTCCCAACTTGTTCCATTCCTGTATCCCCCAGTCTAGGGCTCTCAGTCCCAGTGTCTTTACCCAGCCAGTTCCAGTCTCTTTCTTTCCCCCTCAACTCCCAGTCCCAGTTTCTCTCCCCTCCCTCTTCTGTCCCCCTGTCACCAGGATCCTTCCCTTCCTCCCCCATCCAGATCTTGTCCCCTCAACATTTAAGTCAGGCAGCTTCCTCCTCCACATGGTTGGGATGCCAGTGGGGATGGGGGAGACACCGAGGACAAGGCAGAGATGGGTCACTGCGCTCAGTTCCCATGCCCTTACAGAGACAGACAGTCCCTGCTCCAAAGAGATTACAATCTAATGCCCCTATCCTGTATCGTAATGGACTTTAGTGGGGTTCTGCGTAGGCTAAAGCATCCAGTCATGTACACCACAATGCCGGAGCAGTCTAGATATGCAAGACTGTGGATGAGAAGGAAAACAGAAGCAAGTGACATGCTCAAGGTAACACAGCAGGTCAGTTGAAGAGCCAGGAATAAAACACAGGTCCCCTGAGTCTCGGTCCAATGCCCCATCCACAAGATTATGCTACTTATCTAGACCACACTGCTTAATAATTAGAATGGAAACTATTATGCAGCCTTGACTGTAGTGGCCACTGCTGTTCCATCTGTCAAAGTTAGCCTTCCAAATATGTTTTGTTGGTACACTGTATGCCGCACACAGACTTTGCAGCCCAGACAAAGGTCCAAGAGCCTTTCCTTTTCACCCATATAAAAAGCAGAAACAGTCAGCATTGTACTACCAGGGCCAGTGGAAGATTTTAGATAGTTACCAAATTCACAACAGAACAAATTCAAAACACACAATAAAAAAAATAAAAAAGCCAGGCAATTATTAATTCAGTTTCACAATGAAATTGTATTGCAGATGAAACACCTTGAAGTCAAAGCCTTCATTTAAAAGTACACCATCACATTTTTCATAAAATATTCTTTGCTTCCTGCCTATAGGATTACTCAGTGAAAAGTTGAGATGGAAATCCATTTCCGCTTTCATGCTCACACTCTGCATGTTATTACAGCGTTGTTCATGAGCGTTGCTCATGAGTGCTGTTCATGGCAGTTATACATCTGGAAAATAGCAATGAAGCATTTGTTTTGGGGAATAGAAAAATAGGTAGATTTCTAATTGTCTCTATCAGTGAACCGAGAAAAATAGCTATGGAAACTCCAACTCCACTGTTGGAATACTGTGTCTAGTTCTGGCCTCCGTAATTCAGGAAGAATGTCAGTAAATTGGAGAGGGTTCAGAGAAGAGCCACAAGAATGGTGACAGGATTAGAAAACATGCTTTATAGTGATAGACTCAAGGAACTTAACCTATATAATGAAGAGAAGATTAAGGTTTAACTTGATCACAATCTATGAGTACCAACATGGGGAACAAATATTTGATAATGGGCCACTGAATCTATCACAGAAAGCAATAATATGATCCAATGGCTGGAAGCTGAAACTAGACAAATTCAGATTAGAAAGGAGATGTAAACTTTTAACAGTGAGGGTAATTTTAACCAATGGAACCATTTACCATGGTCATGGTGGATTCTCCATCACTAACGTTTTTTAAATCAAGATTGGACGTTCTCCTAAAAGATATACTCCATGAATTATTTTGAGGATGTTCATGGCCTGTTTTATTAATGAGGTCAGACAAGATGATCAGAATGATCCCTTCTGGCCTTGTAATCTCTAAGATTCACCTTTTGGGGGTTCTTGTCAATTTCCTTACAATGGAGTGTGGGGGTGGTTCTGATCTTGTGCAAAGGGAGAGGACATAGTAACTCCATGGAGCCCTATTCTTTAAAAAAGCAGACTCCAGTACCATTAATTCTCAGGGCAGTGGGGCAGAAAGCAGACTCTTCCATGATGCTCCCTGGCCACTCCCCTTCTATCTGGCAGCACGGCGCCCTCAGGAACCATGCTTCAAAGATTTTCCCCCTGCAATTGCAATTGTTTTCCCTCCAAAGGGAGTAGAATGGACATAAAAGGAGTCAAGGCTACCTGGTGCAACATTAACTCCTGCATGTGCTCGTTATTAAAAACTGCTAGGGTCAAAAGGGTCTATGACATAGAAACAGCTGCTCCAAAGCACTGCCTCCAACACAGCCCACTATTGGACCCTCAGATACCAGACAACAGAGCATAAGGGTTTGATCCCACAAACTGCAGAGCACTTTGGCAGTGCTTAATTTGTGATGAAAGAGGTGCTGGGGCTCAGGCTAGATGCCAGGACTCAAGCAATTTTTTTACATTCATAACTGATGCAGCAAGCCCGAGGTGCCAGGGTAATGAACTGCCAAGCCTAGAGATGCCTGGGCTCAGCCCTGGCAAGCTCTGGCACAAATTAATCATTGCAGCTCTGGCCCGAGTCCAACAAAACACATAAGCACTTCAGCTTTAAGCATGTGGTTAGCACAATGGGACAATGCACATGCTTCAACTTAAGCATGTGTTTAAGTGTTTTGTGGATCAGGGCCAGAGCCATTGTAGGACTAAGCCCCAACTACAGAGAGTGTTCTCTAGACTTGGGCATGGAGGAGCAGGCCAGGGAGCTGCTCCCTCTCCTCTGTGCCTTATTTCCACCTGATTTTGCTCCCCTCCATCAACATCTGGGAGTTACATGGACATTTCAAAGAGGTACAGTTTAAAAAGTTGAAGCTAAATTTTGGGACAACTATAATTCTTTCAGCATGGCTTCAAAACAAAACAAAACAAAACAAAACTTTCTGGCACTTTCAAAGGCATACAGAATGCTCCACCATTTTCAGAGCTTGGCATACAATAAAAGAAATGTGGGTTCTCTCTCCTGGAGCTCCCTGCGGTGCTGAGCCAGAGCCGGCTCCTTGCTCGACTTTCTTCCTCTCCTCTTGTCCTCTGAGCAGCCTTGTCCCCACACTGAAAAAGCAGTGATCTTAAAAAATAAACTCCGAAAAGAAAATGGTTGGCTGCAGCTTTACTCTAACAACTCCTGATTCGTTTAGTCGTTATTCATAACAAATACAATGAACACGTCAGTAAGTTTTAAAAGTGCCTGATTCTCATCTCCCACCAGTCTAAGTCAGGAGCTGCTCCACTGATATCAGTGGCATTAACGCTGTGTAGAACTTGCTTAAGTGCCTGGGGAATATCAGGCCCAAAATTTTAGAGGTAACATTTTACATGGTGAGCTTGTTAACTTGAAATTTAATGCAAGGGAACATGGTTAGTCAGTGTCTGTTACAGAGAAAAATGTTGATTTTTCTGGCATCATGATATGATTCACAGAGATTAACCTGACACTTAAGAAGACTAAATGGGTTACAATGTTGTATTATTCATTCTGTAAATTCTTGAAAATGCTATTTGCCCAGGTAGGGTTCTTTTCTTTAAAGGGTATGTAAAATATCTTCAGGTTTTTTTCTATGTAATTCTCATCCTATCAAAGGGCAGGCAAATGGGTTTGTGCCTGGGTTGAAAAAGAGAGAAAGAGAGAGCATGTGTGTGTCTGTATTTGCCCCGCGCGTGTGCGCACACACAGAGTTACAGTATTGGATGTAACTGGAAACAAAGGCTACAGGGAATAGAGTTTAATGGACTGTGATTACTGTTCTGGAACAGATTGAACCTCTTCATAGCCTATGAGAAGACAATGTGAACTGAATTCAAACAAAGACTTGATAATATGTTTTACTGCAAGCTACACAGTTAAAAAAGAAGCTCTCATAATTTACAGCTATGGATGATATTTCAAAGTAAAAAAAGATTTAAAATAAATAAGATATGTTATCTGGAAAACCACAGACTTATTTATTTTCTCCTAATATAGCATTCTACCTCCCCTGAAAGCAATCCCAATAACATTCTTGTTTTTATTTTAAACATGATCGTTACTACTGTTATGTTCTGCTTATTTTGTACTAACATAGCAACTTTCATTTCTTGTTGTTCACTGAAGCTGCTATTCATGTCTCTGTCCAGCACAAGTCCTTGCTGCTGCTGAACCAAATCAATTACACTTCAGCCAGTGCTTTAAAACAAAAGCGTAGTCTGTGTCAGCAATTCTATTTTATTCCCCTCTTTACTCCAAATCAACTATTCAGGCATTTCTCCCCTATAATCATCAGGGTAAAGGGAAGAGGTGTTTTCTCAGCTGTCCACAATGTTCCTTCATGAGTAGCTGATGGCATGCAGGAGGGAAAACACCACATCCCTATGTAGTTACTTCCCTTTGTGGCAAAATACATCAGCTCTATGATGTGCCCAGTCTTGGTTTATTCCTTTGTATCGGATATCTCCCCAAGTAGGAAAGGAACTTGAGACTCCATTGCTTCATAGGTGAATGACTCCTGCATTTTAGTCAGTGTATGGGCAAATTAACTAAAACTACAGCAAAGCAGCAGCTATCTCACCTTGCCACTCCATCCTGATACAGATACCCCTCTCAGAAAGCAGAACATTACCAACAGAGACTGCCAGATGAAAGTTGCTCTTTGTGTGATGAAAACGGTTGAGGAGTTAATCCATAAAAGACACCAAAATGACTAGGAACCCAATTCCGATTTCTCTCGCACCA
The DNA here is from genome assembly GCA_007922155.1 of Mesoclemmys tuberculata. Lineage (NCBI taxonomy): Eukaryota > Metazoa > Chordata > Testudines > Chelidae > Mesoclemmys > Mesoclemmys tuberculata. The sequence goes on from ML675629.1 coordinate 41,382,043, forward strand.
CTGTCAATCAGAATTAATTTCACTAATGTCAATGGAGCTACACTGGCATAAAAATGATGTGAGATCAGAACCAAGGCCCGGTTCTTTACAGACAAAACTCTTTCATTGAATTGCGGCAGGTCTGTTCTGTGTACCAACAACAGTTTTCACAGCTTGAATTATTGTCCACAAACTATGATGCTAGAAATACTGGTGAGCTTGTCAGAATCTAGCTAAAGCCAAAGTTTTTGTAGTAGAATAGGACTGAGTATTTTTTCCTCTCTAAGTCTGAATCCTCCCACCAGACTCCCACACTCTTCTAGTCTTTTTGTACTGCCTGCACAACAGACATCTCCAGCAGAAAGACTCAAACAATTACCTAATGGTGCAGAACAAGCACAACAGCCCTCTCTGCTGTGCCCCCCATTTCAATGAGGATGTGTTCTGTGTGACTCAGAATGAATCAGACTAAAGAAACAGAACTGCAGCCTCAGAAATAATAAACAGCAGCATACAATTTGGAGCAAAGATACTACACTGCCTGATAATTGCCCAGCAGCTAATTGCATCGTGTATTCTATGTCTAATAGGATATACATGTGTACCCATGATCATGCTTTTCAGGAGATCCAAGAAAATAAATTCCCTTGATTAAAAACACCCAGGCAAAATCAATCATAATTTGCATCATCAAAATAAAATAGCGAGTGATATCAAGCAATCCATTCCCTGGCTGACACTTTGGCTACTTTTTGCCCAGCTCTGCTTGGGAGTGCATCATTTGGGAAAAGTCACAAGAACGCTTTACTCCTTAGACTTGGACCTTAAGGTCAGAAGGGACCATCTTGATCATCTAGTCTGACCTCCAGCACATTGCAGGCCACAGAACCACAGCCACTCACTCCTGCAATAGACTCCTAGCCTCCGGCTGAGTTACTGATGTCCTCAAATCATGCGTAGTGGCCAGGCATGACTATGCCGTGGATTGCAGGGTTCCCAAACTGGAGAGTGGCCATGGATCCACCCTCTTCACAGTGGTCCGAAGAGTACACCTGACAATGAGCTGAGTGCACCCTAAACCTTTTGGAGGGTTAGCAAGTTTGTCACTCTGGCAAGTGGCTCCCCTTGGCTCTAAGAGGAATTTTGGCTGATGCAACTAGAATTCCTCCACTCAGAACTCAGCTCTGGTCCTTTAAGCACAGACTTTAAGCAGTAATGTTTGGTCAGAAAAATCCCATTCCGGACCTTTCTTCTTTCTTCTCACTTCAGCTAGATAATTCTTTTTTTAAATAATATTCCCTTTATTAATTTTTTTATCAGACAGTTCTTTCAGATTAGAAGCAAAAAATTATCTTGGATATTACAAAGCAATAATATAATTATTACATTAATGTTTCAGGCTTCTATCTCCTTTAATCCTCCAATATCTATTTTCTGGTTTGTTTTTCTAAATCTAGCCTGCTTGAATACACTGATGCTTCTTATTTCAATAACTATTCTGCCATATATTTCTATTAAGCTCTACTCCTATATACTCCAATTTTTGCATTATGTTCTCTTATTTTCATATATTTTTGTACCAATAAACAGTTTATGTGGATCAAATTTTAGCAATCCACTGTGAAAGACTAATTAATCTCAATAAGGCCACTATTAAAAGTAATACTAGGTATTTCAATACTAGGAAGAAGTCCAATCTCCTAAATCATTGCTCATAACCCAAATCCTTGAGATGGCCCACATGGCACCATCTCATAGTCAGCTGAACCTTTTTAAAAGCATTAAAGTGAATGTGGTTCTTTCCAACCTTACTACAGTGGGACATGTACCCTGGGGAGAGTAACCCTGGACGGTTGCAGCTGCACACCTTCAATCAAGAGCATTTTTATTTGTGTGTTCAGTTTGGTCCATACGGTAAATGCCACCGTTTCACTTCCCCAGAACTAGCAGCTCAGCAAGGCTAGCCTCTGTTCCAGAAGAGCTTCCCCAGGAAGATTTCAGAGTTCTGCTCTGTAAGGCAGGAGAAAGAGACAAGGATGCTTTTGCAAACTCCATTCCATCATTTTCTTACCTCTAAAGGGAGATTAAATTGATTGTGAAGAACCGACAGATTCCTCCGCAGTCAGCTGCGATAGCTACCTGTGGTTTAGCAATTTCTTGGTCAGCTCTGTTCCTTCAAGATTGACTGCTGGGCTTTGCTTTCTTATTCGGCTGCTATGCTGCACCTGACACAGGAGCGCCAGAACCTGTCCAGAGACTGGAAATTATTCAGAGGCTCCCTCCTGTCCCATATCACCAATCTCAAAGTCATTCTCACACGGAAAGAGGGGGAGAGAGAAAGGGTCAGAACAGAACAGCAAACTCGGAGTCTTCAGAAACCCTGGGTCTGTCCTGCCACTTTTTTCTTCCTTCTTCCTCTCACACCAGTCCTCTTGTCTGGGTGCATGAGGTCCCATGCAGTGCCAAGGGCAGAAATGGGGTAGTTACAGGAGAGGCTGGACCCAACCCATGC
>ML675629.1:41384543-41488991 GCA_007922155.1 Mesoclemmys tuberculata
GGAGTTAGCCCTGGGGCAGACACAGTTGCAGTGTGTGTGTGGCAGCGGGAGGAGCGGGGGAGATGTGCAGATGATGAGACTAACCTATGCTTCCCCAGCCCGAACGCTGCCTGGGGCCAGAACTGTATAGGGGCGAGTCACCCATACCACCAAGGGCACTAGGTGCCAGACAGTGCTACCACTACCCTGGCCACAGGAAGGAGCAACTCCTTAGCAAAGCCAGCCAGCAAGAGCAGACACTCATATCAATGGGGCAGCAGGAAACTTGGATTTTTTAGGACAGTGGGGAGTGTTTGTTTTCACTCCTCCCTAGTTTTTACACTGGACTTTCCATCCCCTGCTGACTGGCTGCTTGCTCCAACTTCTATCACCCTGCTCCATCTCCCAGATTCTCTTCAGTTCAGCCTCACACCATCTGCCCTATGTGCACCTCTCTCTCCTTCCTTCCTTACTTCTTCTCCCTTATCCTCCTTACTAACTCCCGCTCAACATTGTTAAGAGCTTCAAGGCAAGAGCAGTCAGAGAAAGCCATTTATGATGCAGTACTAGTCCTACAAATTCCAGTAACTATACAACTTATTCTTAAGTGCCATCTACTGGCACCCTAGATATTAACTACTTACACATATACAGACACAGAAGACTCCTGTAACAAATGTCCCCCTTCCTCTCTTTTAGCTAAGCCCTTCCTTACAACCTCCGACCCCAAAATTAAACAAAAAAATCATAAAACTAGTATGACCTTTGCAAACCATTATACTGTTTACTCTGCTTTTATATAGAAGTCTTAGATTAACTGAGGCAGAGCAGAAATAAACCCCAGTTATAGTTCGGGGAACACAAACATTTTCTTTTTTAACTTTATGAAGCTCCTTGTTAAGTAGTTACAGACCACCAAAGCTTTGGTTTTGCTGTTTGGAAAACTAAAGCTTGAAAACAGCCGTCAAGAATAGAAAGCCAGAGACAGATAATGATTATTACGATTTTGAGATCGCACACAAACCTGGCAAAACAATAACCTGGAGATTACTTGTCTAGACATTCACTGTGAAACACATTTAAAATTTACACCAGCAGAGGAATATCTGAATTATGTTGTTTCAAAGTTGTCAACTAGAACACTACGGGTGACATTTTGTTCAGTTACATTGGTACAAACCTGGAATAACCCCATGGACTTTAGTGGAATAACTGTGAATTTACACTGATACAATTTAGAAGAGTGTGGGCCTACATTTTAAGGTGATTACAGAGACCAACTGATTATGTCTCCTATCTTAGATAGTTATAAGGCTCATTTCTGTAGCATGTGAGCACCTCACCACCTCTCATGTATTTATCCTCAATGCCGCCGTGAGGTGGGGAAGTATTATTTTCCTTGTTTTACAAGTGGGGAACTCAGGACCAGAAAGACAATGTGACTTGCGATGGGTCACACAGGAAGTCTGTGACACAGTAGAGACCAAGCCTCCAGCTGATGCCCTAACTGTTGCACCATCCTTCCTCTGCAAGAAAGTATACAAATCTGCACAGCCTGAGTACCCGCAAAAATAAGTCAATATGTCACTTTAAAAGATGTTCAGAACTATGAAAGAGTTGCCATTTGTAGAAGAGTCTATTTTATTAAAAAGGAGGACAATAATACTGACTATAGCACACTCAAATCACTGACATTTTGTGAAGACTAAATACCTATTGAAAAAAGAAGTCTCTTCCCCAAATGGACAAAGAAATTAATAGATTTTAGGACCAGAATGGAGCGTGATCATCTACTCAGAGCTCCTGCATACCACAGGCCATGGAACTTACCCCATTTCCTGCATCAAACCCATAACTTCTGTGTGAACACCATACATTTTAGAAAGCCATCCAGATAAACAGAGAAAACATAAATCCTTTGGTTAACTCATAAATGAGAGCCTACAGACGTCATATTTACCAGCCACTTTCTCTCTCAAAGTGACCATAGACTTTTACAGAACACAGCAGATTAGTTGTTACCCATTTGTAATAATTGGTGAGTATTCCAGATTTCCTGCAGTAATGATGATGTCAGTTGCATCTTTACTAGATTGTTTATTCACAGTGTAAACAATTCAACCAATAGTTAAATCAGACAGTGATCCACCTTTTAATGTTCAATGCTTTGTTTATTTTCCAAATTAAATACAGTTTGCACACAGACATACACCATCACGCTGTCTACAGAGGAAGACTTAAGTCAACAAGATCAAGATTTCTGCCATCCATGCAAAGAATTTTAATAGAAAATAACTCTAAGATGTTGCAAGCTCAGTAAAAACTACAGTTCACAGCGTGAAACTGCTTTGAAGCTAGTGATCAACGGACTGGTGATAATACACATCCTGAAATCTTAAGAAATATACCATTCATTGATGCTTAAACCTACAAAAAAAGGTTTTAAAAAGAAATATAAAGTCAAGCAAAATGCAGATCATAACAGGCAGGCTATTCACTATTTAATCTGAGACACACGATGACATCCCAGCTCTATTGAAGTCAACAGCAAAGGTTCCACAGACATTAGTGGGGCCAGGATTACACTCCTGGCATGGGTAAAAAAAGACAGTTACTTACCGTATAACTCTTGTTCTTCAAGATTCAGTGCTCATATCCACTCCATTGTAGGTGTGCGCACGACTTCATGCAAGGTTACCGGAAATTTAGCCACCTGGAGCCTCGCGCACATGCCGCAGTATATGAGGCGCTGCCAGCCCTACGCCCGCTCAGTTCCTTCTTGCTGCCAACTCCAGCAGCAGGGCCGAGGGGGGTGGGTTGTGGAATGGACATGAGCAACACACCTCGAAGAACAACAGTTACAAGGTAAGTAACTGTCTTTTCTTCTTTGACTGCTTGCTCATGTCCATTCCAAGGTTGGTGACTCTCAAACAACACTTTGGAGGTGGGCCAGATTTACAGATGAGTTGTTTGCAGCACCACTCTGCCGACGCCTGTGTTGTCCCGCGCCTGCTGGACAATGGCGTAGTGGGACATGAAGGTGCGCACAGACGACCAGGTGGCAGCCCTGGAGATGTCTTGCACAGACACTCTCGCTACGAAGGCTGTGGACGAAGCTTGAACTCTGCTTGAGTGGGCTGTAATTATCCCCGGAAGTGGCATCTGCACCTACTCATAGCAGAATTTGATGCAGGAAGTTATCCATGATGAGATGCGCTGGGTGGAAACAGATAAGCCTTTCATCCAATCAGCCAATGCGATGAAGAGTTGAGTAGATCCCCAGAACAGTCTGATGCACTCAATATAGAATGCTAATGTCCGTCTAGCATCTAGCATGTGCCACCTCCTCTACTCCTCTGAACCATGCGGTTTGTGAAAAAACACAGGCAGAAGAATATCTTGGTTATAATGAAATTGGGAAACCACCTTAGGCAGGAAGGCCGGGTGTGGCCGCAACTGAACTTGATCTTTATAGAAGACAGTACAAGGAGGCTTTGAGGTCAGCACCCTAATCTCAGAGACCCTCCTTGCCGAGGTAATGGCCACCAGGAAGGCTACCTTCCATGACAGCAACAGTAAAGGGCATGTAGCCACGGGCTCAAAGGGAGGCTCCGTGAGCTGCAAGAGGACTAGGTTGAGATCCCAGGGAGGCACTGGGTCATGGAACTATGGATAGAGCTTCTCCAGCTCTTTCAGGAACCTAACTGTCATAGGGTGGGAGAAAACTGATCTCCCCTCCAAAGGCTGGTGGAACGCCAATATAGCTGCTAGGTGGACCTTCAAGGAGGCCATGGCTAGCATCTGGAGTTTTAGTTGTAACAAGTATTCCCGGATCGCCTGTATCAGCGACAATCCAGGCAAAATCCCCTAGGACTCTGCCCAACTGGTAAATCGCTTCCATTTAGCCTGATACACAGCCTGCATGGAAGGTTTCCTCCTACCCAGCAGGATTTGATAGACTTGCACTGAACAGGTTCGCTCATCTGCACTCAGCCCTGGAACCTCCATGCCATGAGGTGAAGAGAGGGAAGGTCCGGGTGTAGCAAGCGACCATGATCCTGGGGCAGGAAATCATGTCATCTCGGAAGTTCCAGTGTGGGGGGGGTGATCGATAGGTCCAGCAGCATGCTGAACCAGTGCTGGCGTGGCCAGGCCAGTGCAATTAAGATAATGTCCACCTTGCCCCTCTTGATTTTCAGCAGGACTTTGTGAAGGAGAGGAATGGGCAGAAACATGTACATGAAGCTTCCCAACCACTGCAGAAGGGAGACCGTGGAGGAAGCAGAACTGCGGGCACTTCTTGTTCCATGCTGATGCGAACAGGTCCACCTGGGGAGAGCCCCACCGTTGGAAAAATCATAGAAATCACACCTGGATGCAACGACCAGTCGTAACGAGGTAAGAATGACCTGCTGAGTCAGTCCGCCTCGTCATTCCTCACTCCCAGGAGGTGAGAGGCTATTATGTGAAAACTGTGCCTCACTGCCAGCTCCCACAGACAAATGGCTTCTTGCAAAGGACTGAGGAATAGACTCCACCATGTCTGTTGATGTAATACATTGCCACTGTATTGTCTGTCAGTACCTGCACCACCTTGCCCACAATAAAATGGAGGAACACTCCACATGCTAGTCAAATAGCCCATAACTCTCTCACGTTGATGTGCATGCGCCTCTCCTTCCTCGACCAGACCCCTTGAGTGCCGAGGTTGGCACTGATATGGGCCCCTCACCCTAAGCCCGAAGCATCCGAAACCAGGATGACCAGGGGGATTAACTCTTTGAACGGCACACCCCTCAACACTGCTTGGGGGGCTCTGTCACCAGTCTGGTGTGGCCAGGATCTGGGGGGGGAACTGTGACCACCTGGTTCAGGGAATGTCTGCTTCGGGCATAAATCGAGGCCAGCCATGACTGAAATGGTCTCAGTCTTAGGTGAGCCAGCCTCACCACATAAGTGCAGGCCACCATGTGGCCTAACAACTGCAGACAGTGCCTGGCTGTTGTTGTTGGGCAGAGGTGCAGGCGAGCAATGACGGCAAACATTGCCTCAAAGTATGGCTGGGATAGGAAAGCTCTGGCTTAAGATGCATCCAGGACCACCCCCATGCATTCTATCTACTGCACTGGGGTTAATATGGACTTCTGCTCATTTATTAGCAGGCCCAGCTGGCAGCAGGTGGCACATATCAGATTTTCACTGCTCTGGACCTGGGCCCTGGACTTGTCCCTAATCAGCCACTCATTCAGGTAGGGGAAAATTTGGACCCTTTTGTGTCTCAGGTGTGCTGCCACCACCGCCATACATTTTATAAACATCCTCAGATCAAGGAAAGGCCAAAGGGCAATGTTGCAAACTGGTAGTGAGAGCCAGCTGCCATGAAATGGAGGACACTCGTGTCGCTGGGCAAAATAGAAATGTGGAAGTAAGCGTCTTTTAGGTCAAGGGCAGCATACCAGTCTCCTGGATCCAGGGAGGGGACGCTGGAGGTAAGGGAGACCATGCAAAATTTCAGCCTCTCGAGATATTTGTTGAGACAACATTGGTCTAGTATAGGTCTGAGACTCCCTTTTGCTTTGGGGATGAGGAAGTACCTCGAGTAAAACCCCTTTCCCCTCATGTCTGGTGGAACCCCTTCTATGGCCCCCAAGCTGAGTTGCCCGTGAAAGGGGTCCCTGAAGAGGGACGGGGAGGGCGGTTTGTTGGGAGGGGTAAAAGCAAACTGGAAGGCATATCCTGCCAAAACTATGCCAAGGATCCAGAGGTCTAAAGTGACCTTGGCCCGTTTGGACAGCAAGGAAGCTAGGCAATTCAAGAAGAGCCAGGAGTGATCCAAGGAACAGACTGGAATGCCACCCTTGGGCACACCTTCAAAATGACCTCCTTTGATTACAGGATCATCCAGACGATCCTTGCTGCGGGGCTGAGGAGAACCCTGATGTTGGTTGATGTCTCCTAGACCCCCTATTTCTGTCCCTCTGTCTGTAGGGTGTGAACTGCTGTGGCTGGTACCTCTGCTGTTGCTGGCCCTGAGGATGGATCTGGCGTCTAGAGGTCTGGGATGTAGCAAGAGCCAAGGAGTGGAGCGTGGCCCTCGAGTCTTTCAGACCGAGCAACTTTGCATCTGTCTAGTCGGAAAACAAGGCTCACCCATCGAAGGGGAGGTCCTGGATGGACTGTTGGACCTCTTGGGACAGACCTGAGGATTGCACCCACAACCACCTGCGCATGCACATGGCAAAGGCCAGGGCTCAGCCTGCCAAGTCTGCTGTGTCCAAAAACACCTGCAGTGCTGCCCTGGCTACCGTGACACCCTCCTCCAGGATGGTGCTAAAATCCAGAGTCTGGTCTTGGGGCAAAGTGCGCACAAAGCGTTTTAGCAAGTCCCAAGGATTGAAACTGTAACTGCCCAGGAGAGCCTCTGATTGACATTTGAAACTGTAGACCTGCTGTCAGATAAACCTTTCTCCTGAAAAGATCCAATTTCCTGTTATCTTTGTTTTTTTGGCGTGGAACTGGGCTGTCCATCTTTCCTGCTGGTTGGCTGCATCTACCACCAGGGTACAGGGAAAGGGATGGGTGAAAAGGTACTCAAATCCTTTGGCCAGGACATAATATTTTTATCAGCCCCCTAAGAGGTTGGGGCCACTGATGAAGGGGTCTGCCAAAGAGTCTTTGCTATCTTCAGTGCCCCCTCATGCATGGGGAGGGCAACCCAGGCTGGGGTAGCAGTTGCCAGGACATTAAAGAGACTGTATGATATCCTTTAGCTCCTCCACCTCCAACCCCAAGTTGTAAGCCACCCTCTTGAGAAGCTCTTGATGCGCCCTGAAATCATCCAGGGGCACTGGGTATCCCTGGGTGATCACCTCATATGGGGAAGAGGAGGAGGACTAGAGAGGTGTGGTGGGTGGTAGCATCCATTCCCGCTGATGAGAGGCCCCAACAGAGATCCCTTCCTAGAGGTCTGAATCATCATCGGAGGCTGAATGATGGCCCTTCTTTGGCACCGATGGTGCGGACTGAACCCCAGACGACCTAAGTGACTACAGACCTGGCCCGACTGGAAACCCCCAGGGCTGCCTGAGACAAAGGGTGCTCCGGCATCTTTTGCTGGTGGTGACAACTCACCCGGTGGCCATCCTCTCGAGAGGACACCGACTCGCTGTCGGACAACCATGCTGGGGCTGCCTCGGAGGCTCCTGCTGTACAATGCCGAGTGGAGGGGGAGCGATGGCCCGATCAGTGGGTGCTCCAGCACTCTGGAGAACAGCCTCTCGGCATCATTGATCATGAAGCAGTAATAGCAACCTTCATAGACAGAAAAAAGGAAGTGAGGGGGATAGGGCCGGCAGCACTTCATACACCGCGGCATGTTCACTGGGTTCCAGCGGGCGCCAAAGCCAGCCCTACAGGTACTGCTAAAGGGAAAAAGGTTCTATACACTACTGTAAGTCAGGCCATGCCTATTACAGAAAACAACATGAGAAAATCAGGAAGATGTGAATGCATTTATAAACATGTTTGAATACCAGGTCTCTGTAAATACACTGAAGTTCTATTTTAAAAAGCAGTGCTCTGGATAACCAATAAGTCTTTAGTACTGTGACTTTAAGAACTGGCTGCCTAAGTGTACCATCAGTCAAAAGTACAACTTCCTGTTGAGTAGAAAGATCAATGGATATCCAGTGCTTAATTTGTGTCAGGGCTGAGTCCTGGCATCTCTAGTTTGGCTTGCTGCATCAGGTAAGAAAGTAAAAAATGCTTGAGCTCTAGCACCTTATTAATTACCAATTAAGCACGTGGATATCTCTAGTCACTGCACAGAGCAGATATCCTTAGTCCATTTTAATAGCCAGTGTTAAATAAAGGTGTTTGATTATAACAAGAAACTGAACTCTCTATCAACTGATTATCATAAAATACTGAAGCTCAATTTTACAAAGGTTATTTTTCTACGAAGGTATCTCAAGTTCGTGTGCTGAGTTGCCAGCCAATCAACTGCAGTTCTACTTGTACTGCATCAAATTTTAAACCATAAGCACATGGATTTCCTTCACTAATGTTTCTGCGTGAACCATTCATGGAGTAAACAGGCCTTGGAAAAAAATCCACAGGCACATTAAAAACAGAAATATTGCTCCATTATCCAGAATTCAAGTTTTAAAACAAAATTAATTCGCCGGTCTTTCTAGTAATAAAGTGTCCAATCTTGCACAGTGCTGGGAAGCTTCCACTCCCACCTGAGTCAAATTAAAAGTGATCCAGTGGGACACAATAATAGCCAGAACCTAGCAGGGAATCAATATGTCTCAAGGTCAGGGCAGAAGATCACTGTCTTCATACAAACTAGCGTACTGGTATTCTATTGAACTTGCTACAGACAGATAGAGAGGAGTAACCAATTAGGTAGAAACCTGATCCACGCTGGACAGTGGCTTTGACAAACTTCCAATCCAATTCCCATCCTTTCCTCTTTCTTCCTGTACTCCAGCATTAACAGTTTGGTAAGATTTAAAATTATTTATTATACTTCACTCTAATTTCCATTCTGCTAAATTGGTATTAAAACCATATGCACAAATAAAATTAGTTTTAATTACAGCAGCACCTCTTACAGCTCGTTGATAGGACATGCTACCTTATGAATGGATGGGCCAGCAGAATCCAGGAATAGAACAGCAAACATGAGCTCCAGCAGCAATTACTTCAGTCATTGAACTGGTTTAATTATATTTTATTGATTTTCAGTCCTGCAAGATGTACAGTCTATTTGTTATAATGATTTTTGGCACAAATATACCACAAAAATAAAAACAGACTCAGATGAATAGGAGTTTGCCTACAAATTCACATAAGTAGCAGGAGAGTCCTACCCTAACAAAAAACAGAACAAAGGGATAAAGTAGAGCACTAAATAACTGTCTATTGACATCCGGTTTCACAAGGCCATTACAACAGGAAATCCTTCAATTCAGGAGATATCAGTAGAGAATTCTCCCTAACACATCCACAAACATTTGCCAGACTGAATTATTTCTGCATAGGCATCACAACAGGCGTGCTGCCATATTATGTACCATTTACAAATTCAAAAAAAAAAATTGAAAACAAAGCATATTTCCATTCTTATTTTCCAATAGAAAGCAGTGCATAATTTTCTCATTTGCTGAAGCAGTGGATAATTTGTCTTTCAAATTTAAAAAAAAAAAAAAAAAAGTGTGGCCAGATGACAGGGCTAGATGATTTCTCACCTAGCAATCCTGCAGTGGTTTTGCAGCATTTCCTTTCTGACAGACCAGAAAACCCTTTGTATAAACTCCATACTGACAGGGCTCCACACACATTGCAAAGGTTGTAGTAGTGCCATAATCGTAAGCAGGCAGGCCAGGAAACAGCCACTCTGCATTGCACAGCCCTCCCTCTCAACTACAAACAGTAATTCACACTGATGTAACCAACATTAATTCCCCTTTGCTATGGGAGCTCTTGAGGGACAGAGCTATGGGAGTTAAGACACCCTGTGTGTGAGTGCGAGAGAGAAAAAAACCATTCATTACAGAAGGGTCAGCTTCCCATATAACTGCCCAGAATCCACAGAGATGAGTCCTAGAGTTTCCCAGTCTTCCAATCAATGCATCACCATAACTCAGGCCTTGAAAGAATGCTATTGAAGAAATCTGAAGTTGACTTCATGGAGTTTCAGGTGTAGTTTTGCCTCTAGTTAGTTTTCCCTGATAAAGCAGCCTGTAGTGCATAGTTCATATAAAATTGTTAATATATACTGTTTATGGATTCATGATTTTATGTTTTAAGACCCAGAGGAACCATTGTGATCATTAAGTCTGACTTCCCTCATAGCACAGCCATAGAATCTGACCCATTAATTCCTGCAACAAACCTGATAATGGGCCACATTACTGTGGGGTCTGTGTATAAAGACTCAGTCAGGACTTTAGGAAGAACAGAATATATTGTTTCCTGTAGAATGAATATATATATATACACACACACACACACACGTATATGTGTGTGTATACACACACACACACACACGAATATATATATATACACATACACACTATAGAATATATATATATTTATAGAATATATATATTCTATATTACTATTTAATATATTGTTTAATATAGATTCAGCTCAGTGTGTTTTTTCTGCATAGGTGGCTGTGTCAGAAATGCTTGCAGCGCCCCCTAATGTAAGGGCAGGCTGGTCACTGCCCTAAAAGGGACATATGCTCACATCTCCCCTTTTCCAAGTAAAGAACTTATTCAACATTAATTAAAGTGGCAGATAGACAGAATTAGACATAACTTGTTACAACTTTAACTACTGTCAATTAGTCCCTGAGGTTTTCTTCACATGACAATAGGACTGTCTCTGCATCAGTTGGTTCAGCTGCCTGCTGCTCTATTGCATGCTCCACTTCCCTTTCTGTTTCAATCCTTGAAGTTTCCTTCTTATCCTTCTCCCTTTCTTCAGGAATGTAATGGAGATGTCTCCTGTTCCTTCGGGAAGTCTGTCCTTCTGGAGGGACTACTTCATATGCCCTATGAGCCACTGCACAAGTAACTATTGTCTTTCGTTCCCAACCATTGCACAGCATCCTGAGGCTGCAAAGGCTCTAGTTCTTGTGACCTTCTGCCATAGTAGATTTTGGGGGGGTTTTTTAAATCAGCTATCTTCAACCCTTTTATATCATGGTCATTCTTAACACCATTTTGTACAAAATTAGGCAGTCTCATTTGTAGTTTTCTGTTAAACAGAATCTCTGCGGGAGATAACCCACGTCTCAAAGGTGCTACCCTATAGTTAAGCAATGCCAAGTAAGGATCTGCATTATAGGTTTTATCTTTTTTAGTAGCCTCTTTATTATTTTTACACCATTCTCTAATAGATGATTTGGCTGTGCGTATCTAGAACTCTTTGTACTATTGCAGAGAACCCACAGTCACTCATAAATTTCTTGAATTCATATCCTGCAAAGTGTAGACTGTTGTCTGACATTGAATACCCCTGCAGGAATGCCATGTCTAGCAAATATTGATTTAATGCATGGTATTACATGCTTTGCCATGATGCTGTCCAGTAAAGCAATCTCTGGAAAGTATGAGTAATAGATTAAAAATCAAAACAATCTTTGTCAGCATAACAGACAATCAACATCAACTTTATACCAAGCTTCTAAAGCTTCCTCATTTACTAACATAGGCTCTTCCACCTGCTTAGGCTGGAAATTTTAAATGTTTCACATTTCTTAACTGTTTTTTTCAACAGTCTCATTCATTTGATGCCAGTACAACAGGTCTTTGACCCTTCTGCATTTTTCAATTCCTAAGTGTCCTTCATGAATTCTAATAAGCATGTAAGGCTGTAATACTTTGGGAAAAATTAATTGGTTGCCTCTAAACAAAATACTGTAAGTCACTGAGAGTTCTTCTTTGAAGTGAAAATATGGACTAGGTATATGGTGTCCAAGCCAATCTACTGCTATAACTTTGATCAGTCTTTGCAAGGTCTGATCCTGTGCTGTGGCTTCTGCAAACACAGTCCACATTTTGCCAAAGACGGGTAGTTTTTCTTGATAAGGTTCACATGCACTAGCTCAGATTCTGTATCATGTTCTGCTACAGTGTTGTCAAAAGCTCTAGACCAGGGATGTCAAACTCAAATACACAGTGGGCCAAAATTAAGAACTTGGACAAAGTCGCAGGCCAACCTTGATATTTATTGAAAAAAATGTCTACAATTGAGGAAGTTTTTCCTTCTCATCAAATATAACGATGAACCTTTTCATATGGAAACAAACTTAAGTTTTGCTTAAACATTGAATCTGGAACAAGCAAAGCTTAATACTATAAACACATGTGAAATCGGTGCATGCGCTGTCTACCGGCGGGCCAGCTCTAGTAGACATTTGGTATTTTCTCGCAGGCCAAATATAATTGCACTGCGGGCCAGATTTGGCATCTATGCTCTAAACAGAGGGTCCGCTACCACTAAACACCTTCCTGATTTATATTCTATTTGCAACTTATAAAACTGCAACTGAAAAAACAGTCTTTGTATTCTGGGAGAAGAATTAGCCAGTCCCTTCTTTGCACCAGATATTAAAGGTTTACAGTCTATTTCAGCAATGACTGCCTGCCCATATATGATCACATGAAATTTCTTGCAACTGCACCAAAGCTAGAGCCGCCTTCTCAATTTGTGCATATTGACATTCCGTTTTAATGAGGGCACTGGAAGCATATGCCTCTGGCCTGCAATGTTCTTCATACTTTTGTAGTAAAGATGCCCCAATGCCTTCCTTTGTGGCATCTGTGAATACCTTAGTCTGTCTCTAGCAATCATACAATCGAAGGACAGGAGCCTTCTTAATGACCTGTTTCAAGTTTTCAAATTCCTTGTCTAGATTGAGATCCTATGTCTGTCAATTATTTTTGTCCAAGAGTGCTCTAAGGTTCCTGGTTTTTATCAGCCAAATTAGGTACAAACTTTCCCATAAAGTTGACCATCCATAAGAATCTTTGCATAACTTTGTCTACTGTGGGTTGCAGGTTTGTAATTCCCTGTACTCTGTAATGACCTATTTTAACTCTCTATGCCAGGAGTCTTTCACCCAAGTATGTGATATGTTGAACCCAAAATTTATATTTTGGCTTGTTTAATTTTAATCCTACTGCCCTAGGCCTTCCCAATGCTCTCTGTAACTTGTGGTCATGTTCTTCTATTGTTCTTCCCCATATTAAAATGTCATTAATGTATACCTTAGCATTTTCTATACTTTCAAATATTTGTTGCACAATCCTCTGAAATCCCTCAGGTGCAGTTCTTAACCAGAATGGCAATCTATAAAAGCAGTATCTTCCATATGTTCTATTAGAAAGTACATAAACATGTGAGATGGCATGCAGAACCCCTGGGGTAGCCCTTGGGAGCTGGGGTACCACTGAGCTCTCTGTCTGACCAGCTTGGGCTCCCTTTCACACTGTGATGCTGTGACAGGCCATAGGCAGGATTTGCACTTACACAGCCCTCCACAGGCAGAGACCCCATTCATCTTCATTCAATGAATGCTTTCCAGCCACTCATGAACCAATAACAGAGAAACTCCAGATGGCTCTTCAGCCCAGGACTCCAGGACCACACCATCTACCCTGGTCAAAAAGTCTGACCAGTGGAGATTATTATCCACTCCACCCTTCCTTCAAAGTGGAAAAGACATGCAACAGTTTTTGTTACTGAGCAGTTTGTCTAAACACTTCACTCAAAGACACAATGGTTAAGATAAAACATTAAACAAGTTTATTAACTTGTAGCCCGGCGTTCACTCCGGGCCGGTCGCAGCAGCCCTTCCTTGGGCCCAGCCTCAGCAGAAGGCCACTGCACCTTCTGGAAAAAGCGGGGGAATTAGCTAAACCAATAGTTCACTGCCCCGGCACGGGTCCGGGAGGGCAAGCCGGCAGTCAGTTGCCCCGGCCTGGGGCCGGGCGGGCAGGCAACAGGGGCTCGCTCCGACAACTTGGGGTGAATGCGGATTCCCCGGGTTTCCAGGGAAGGGGGAGGGGGATGCAGGCCCACCCGACTCCACTGCGTCCCAGCCCAGGGCCCTAACAGTGGCATAGGCATTGCCACTGTGCCGGCGGGGTTCCACTGCAACACGCCGACTGTGGTGGGCCCCTGACCGCAGCCACAACTATGGCTGTCCCTGGGCCACTTCCTCCCCCCACTCCCAGGTACCTCCTTCCTCGGGGTCTTCAGGGTCAGCTGGGTACACTGCCCGCGGCAGGCTTAGCAGGCCCTCTTTGGTGACGGGCGGCAGGGCGGGGAGCTCCTCAGCGAGGGGCAGCTCCTCCAGGTCACAGGATCCCCGGGATGCTTTGGCCTTGGGCAGCTCGTCCAAGTCAAGCCCCGCCTCCAGGGGTTCTGCAGCCAGCAGCTCGTCCAGGTCAAGGCTGGCTTTGGGGGGTGTCTCCCACCCCAGAGCGTCCAGGGGCTCAGCCCGCTCCCTGGGGTCAGGGGGCCCTACCCAGTCCTCGGGCCCTGGGCGGTGGGGCCGCTTCCGGTGCTCCAGCTCAGGGAAGGCCTTGTGCTGGGCCTCGGCCCGGCTGAGGTCAGACCGGCGCTGCAGCCGGTGGGAAGGCATGTCTGCATCCGCTGGCAGCCAGTCCCCCACTGAGCGGCGGGCCCTCCCTTTTATCCTCTCCTCCCTGGCAGAAGCCCCGCCCCTCTCAGGGGTATTGGCCAGCCGGTTGGACCTATCTCAGTCTGACCTCTGGGTTGCCGGGCAGACTGGGCTACTACCCCTTTGCTGGCCTGTGCTCGGGGCTGCGGCCCTTCCTTGGGCCCAGCCTCAGCGGAAGGCCACTGCACCTTCCTACATAACTACATAAAAATAGGTTTTAAGTGATTATAAGTGGGAAATGTAAAGAGATTAAAAGAAGTTACCAAATGAAATAGAGAGGGTTGCAGTCTAAATTCTACACACTAACAAATTATTGAATTAACAATCTCTCACCCTTGTTAGCTGATACAAGCAGTTTCTTAAATGCAGGCTAGGCAACCTCCCCTGCCAGGGACTCCCCTTCCCCTTTCAAAGTCCTTTTGTGTCCCAGGTGACCCTTCAGGTGTTCAACTGAATGGAGTGGAGCCAAGTGATGATGTCATTCTCCTCTTTTTATAGTCTGTTTCAGCTTGTTAGCAGAGCCCATGCATGTGACGGGATGGCTACTTCCCATTGGCCAAGAAACCCCATTGCAAATGTGCTTCCTACAGCAAAGTCTTCACTGTAAACAATTCTTGTTAGTGGAATCTATTCTTAATTGGCTGAGAGCGCGCCATTAATGCTGTCTGGCCACTCCATTGTTGTGCCTGAAAGGCTGTTTGTGGGAGTTTCCCACCTTGCAACATATTCCAGTAGCATTTACAACCATATTTTATAACTTCACACGCTATGGCAGCACATACAATCCAACAAGATATTAATGTTCAGCCAATCAAGACTTTTAAAATAATACCCAACATGGCATACCTAGTACAGAGCATATAATTATATGACATTGGTGAATATCGGGTTTCCGGGGTGTTGTTCTCTGACGCAGAGTGTCACAGTGTGCGACTCTCATCTAATGGGATTTGCCAAAATCCTGCTAATGCAACCAGGGAATATGGAGAAATAGTTAGCACCAGCTATTTTTCCAAAAATTCCATGCCCACTAGGGAACAAAATGCGTGCTTTTTTGACATACTTGTTATGATCTTTCGGGTCTAAGCATAGTTTTAGGATTTCATCTTTCTTTTCCATAATTACTAATGAATGAACCCATTCTGTAGGCTCTCCTACTTTCTTGATTATCTCTAGTTCCCCTAATCTGTCTAGTTCCTTTGAGTTTTTTCCTCAGGGCTAGAAGACCATTCCTCTGGGAATGTAGGGTGGAACAATTACACTAAGTCAATTCAATTACATATTGTTTGTAGTTTTCCTATGCCTTTAAAGACATGATGAAACTGCTCCTCAATACCTGAGTCCCCTTGGCTCTCTAATGAGTATAGTCTCTGTACTATACCTAGAACTTGACATGTTTTCAAATCCAGCATAGGCACATTTTGTCCTGCCACAATTACAAATTTTATTATTTTCCTTATTTAACTTTAACTCTAGTTCACATGAGCCCAGAGTAGGAATGAGCTCTCCACTGTAAGCCTTTAACTATACCCTGTCTATTGTCAATATACCCAATTTTTTTCTTTTGACCCTTTAGGATATATTCTGTTACCACATTTGCTTGAGCACTAGTGTCTAGTTTAAAAGTCACAAAAGTTCTATTCATTGCCAAGGTAATATTAATATCCAGTCATTTGGTGCAGTTGCATCAAAGATCCTAAAAAAACCTCCTCTTCTGTGCTGCTAGCTCTGTTCTCCTCCTGGCACACAACATGCATATACTGTTTCTTTTTGTGCACCTGCTGTTCCTGCTTGCACACTCTTGCAAAATAATTGAATTTGTTGCACTTTGTCCAAAGGTGGGACATTGCTGAGTTCTGTGTTTGCTTCTACACTTTGTGCAATTCTTTATGTTGTCCTCAACAAACTGCTTTCTTGCAAACTCACTTTTTGCAGCTTTGGTACATTTCTGCTTTACATTCCTTTACTTTGGGGATTTGTAATTCTGTCAATCAAGGCAGTGTCATGTTTTCCTCCTAGAAGCATCAATCTGCTCTGAGTAATCTCTGCTGCTTTACATATTCTTATTCTCTTGCCTGAGTTCAAATCTGCATCATCCAAAGTCTTTTTCTAGTCTTTGGATCTTGAAAGCCAATCATTATTTGATCTCTCGTTATGGACCGTGGACAGATACAATAATTTCATGTTTGGCGCAACACTTTGAGATCCAACATAAATTCTTCACATGACTTTCCTTCTCTTTGAGTTTTCCTATTAAATTTATATCTTTCAAAAGTTTCATTTGTCTTAGGTGTGCAATAGTCTTCAAATTTCTTCATAACTGTCTCATAACATGCTTGCTGTGCGTGACTTAGCTACGTACTATTATAAACAACTACCACTTTCTACCCTGGAAGATTTAAAAAATAGCTACCTTCTGCTTATCTTCTTTTTCAACAAAGCCATTCGCATGTACAGGCTAAATCTCTGTTGAAATCTTTTCCAGTTATGCGCTGCATTGCTAGGTAACTTCAACTCTAGTGGAGCTCTGAGCTGCTCCATTTTCTTGACCCCTTTGTCCTGTATTCTCTTCTCCAATCACTCTTATCTGTCCACTTCTGGTACCATGTTGCATTTGTGGGTTCTGCATAAGGAGATTCAGTGAGGACTTTTGGAAGATCAGAATATATTGTTTATTATAGATTCAGCTCGGCAATTCAGAATACGTTGTTACTACTTAGGTGGCTGGGTCAGAACTGCCCACAGGTCGTCCCTAACATATCTATTCAGCTAAACTGGCTACAGCCCTTAAAGGAACCCTCACAATTACTCCAGCTTTTGCTGCTAGAAAATGTCCCGCATCCCAAATATCTGTTACATAGAAATAAATGCTGAATTACTTGTTCTGTTCATCTGTTGTACACACTGTTCTCCCCACCACGAGGGCAGAGATCAGCAGAGCACCTCTTGCTATCATAATATTGAGGAAACCTTTTTAGGATGAGTGGCAGTGTACTCTCTATAGAGCATCTTCACCCATGGAACTTGTTCTCTCGCAGTTCACCATAACCTCAGCTTTGTGGTTTTCAGAGTGTGAACCAAGGGCACTTACATTTATCAGACGTTTTGCTAACTACAAAATTTTTATGTTGGCAGGTGAATGCAGCAATTGAGCTTGGTTATCTGATCATGTTAGTAGCTTTAATGTTTGCTTAATTTTTAATTACTGTAAGGTGCCCTGATGCTATGACAAGAAGTACCTAAAATGACTAAATAAATAAGCAAGCCAAATAGAGAAAGAACAAAACAAAACACACACCACTGCAGACATTATAAATGAGTCAGATCCAATAAGGTGCTGTGTGGTTCCTAAGAGGTGCTAGGCTCCTTCAGTTCTAATTTATTTCAACAGGAAAATTCTCACTGCTGCACCAACAGAAAAAAGAAGTGAACTGGATTATGTATGGTCATCGAAGCAGTGGTGGTAGTTTTTTTGGTTGACATTTAAATATAATGGCAATGAGGGTGGCGTAAGAGGAATATATAGGATTAAATAAAGCTCAGGACCTCTCAGGATCAGGCCCAATATTTATGGATATGCTAGACAAAAAGCAGGTTGTTATTCAAATGTTTCTGTACAAAAGACAAATGCTTCTGTTCTAGTAATGAATTTCTTTTGGAATCACAAATAAAAAAAGCACAGTTAATAAGAAAACCATAAGTATTCTGTTCAATAAGGAGAATGAAAAATGACTTGATATTGCAGCACCTTTTCCTTTGTGAACTGGAGTGAAACTTTCAAAACACCATATAGCAGTGCTATACAATAGTTTAAAACAAGTCGAACAAAAAAGCAGGCTTGATCCCCAACTGATATGAACGGGTGTAGCTCCATTGACTTCTACAGAGCTCTGCTGATTGACACCTGGAGAGGATTTGGCTCAGTCTCCATATGTAACAGAGGCTATTGAAAGAACATAGGTTGGCTGAATGTCATTAACTATATTTGGTTAACGAGGCTAACGCCCCTCCTCACATGAAAGTGTCTGATAATTACAGTTGTGTTGGGTTCTGCAAGATATGGTACCTCTGCATCTCATGCTTACTACTAACCTCAGTACTAATTCAGAAAGGAATGCCACTAAAAGCCTCAGTGACATTTCTTAGAGCACATTAAAGTATTGATGAGCTTTCTTCTTGATTTTTAGTCTCTGTTGAAGGGCTTGTTCACTCATATCTGAGAACAGATCTCACTAGGCCCATGCAGAGGTAGCTTGTTCGGCAATATCCTCCCTACTCCAAATTCAGCAGGCAGTTGTGCAGGACCAGGTTTTCAATCTGCCAGGGAGATGTCGTGGGGGTGCACAACTCTACCTGCAGCACTCAAAAAAAACTATGCTGATTACCTATTCCACCATGCTTTTTCCACATATGGGAACCTTCCTAAAATTTGGGGTTAGCTGCTGGGCATCCCTGGGTTCATGTAGAGACACAAGCCGTCTATGTATAGATCCCTGTGCCTCCAGGGGAGACCTCAAGACTTGCACAGATCTCTGGGGAAGCCTGTCAAGCCAGACCTGCTGGATGATCTAGTGGGTAGCACACAGGACCAGAAATTAGGGACATGGGTTCTTATCCTGCTTAGACAACGTGCCTAGACAAATCTCATCAGCTAAAATAATCATAAACTTAAGTTTGTAAATTTAGACTCGCCTCTAGCAAGAGCCACTATTATTTGAAGGCCAAAACAGACCATTGCGATCACCTAGTCTGACCTCCTGTATAACACAGGTCATAGAAGTTCCAGGAAAAAATAGCGACTATATAATATATTTTAGAAACACATCCAATTTTGGTTCAAAAATTTCCAGTGATGGAAAATCAACCACAAACCTTTGTAAATTGTTTCAGTGGTTAATTATCATCACTGTTAAAAGTTTACATGTTATTTCCAGTCTGAATTTGTCTAGCTTCAACTTCCAGCCATTGGATTGTATTATACCTTTCTGTGCTAGATTGAAGAGTCCATTTTGAAATTTGTTCCCCATGTAAGCATTTCTAGCTATAAACAAGTCACCGCCACAACCGCCTCCCTAACCTTCTCTTTGTTACAATAAATAGATTGAGCTCTTTGATTCTATCACTATAAATCATATAATCTAATCCTTTTGTCATTCTTGTGGCTCTTCTCTGAACCCTCTCCAATTTATCAATATCCTTCCTAAATTGTTTGACACCATAACTGTACACTGTATTCCAGCAGCAATCACACCAGTGCCACATACAGAGGTAAAATAACCTCTCAATGCCTAGTCAAGATTTCTCTATTTATACATCCACAGATTACATTAGCCCTTTTGGCCACAGAGTTGTACTGCGAGCTATTATTCAGGTGATTATCTACCATGACCTCCTAATCTTTTTCAGAGACACTGCTTCCCAGGATAGAGATCCCAATCCTGTAAGTACAGGTTAGACTCTTTGTTCCTGGATGTATATATTTTCATTTAGCCAGATGAGAACACACAGTTTCCTTGTGCCCAGATTATTAAGCATTCCAGATCACTCTGAATTAGTGACTTGTCCTCTTCATTATTGACCATTCCCCCAATTTGTGTCATCTGCAAACTTTATCAATGATGATTTTATGTCCTCTTCTAGGTAACTGATAAAAATGTTAAATAGCATAGGGTCAAGAACCGATCCATGGAAGTCCTGACTAGAAACCCACCCAACTGATGATGATTCCCCTTTTACAATTACCTTTTGAAACCTATCAGTTAGCCAGTTTTTAATTCACTTAATATGTGCCCTATGCTGATTTTATATTGTTCTAGTTTTTTCAATGTAAATGTCATGCAGTACCAACTAAAACACCTTACAGAAGTGTAAATATCATCAACACCATTACTTTTCTCAATCAAAGTTGTAATTCATCAAAACAAAGACATCAAGTTAGTTTGAC
Organism: Mesoclemmys tuberculata; assembly: GCA_007922155.1. Classification (NCBI taxonomy): domain Eukaryota; kingdom Metazoa; phylum Chordata; order Testudines; family Chelidae; genus Mesoclemmys; species Mesoclemmys tuberculata. The sequence goes on from ML675629.1 coordinate 41,404,673, forward strand.
AGGGTCTATTTTCCATAAGCCCATGTTGATTGGCATTAATTATATTACTCTCCTTTAACTTTCTATTAATTGAGTCCCCGTATCAGACATTCCACTATTTTGTCCAGAATCGATGTCAGACTGACAGGCCTACAATTACCCATGTCATCCCATTACTCTTTTTAAATATCAGCACAACATTAGCTTTCTTTGAGTCTTCTGGAACTTACTCCATGTTCCAACACCTATTGAAAAAAATCAACATTAATGGTCCAGCAAGTTCCTCAGCAGCTCTTTTAAAATTCTTGGATGCAAGTAATCCAGACCTGCTGATTTAAAAATGTCTAACTTCAGTAGCTGCTTTTTAACATCCTCCTGAGATACTAGTGGAATGGAAAGAGTGTATTTATATGATATCACTACATCATCTGGTTTTTCCAAATACAGAATGAAAATATTCTTTGAACACTTCTTTCTTTTCTGCATTATGATTGATAATTCTACTATATCTATCTAATAATGGATGAATACCATTGTCAGGATTCTTTTTTTCCTACTATATATTAAAAGCTCCTTATTGTTATTATCGCCATTGGCCGAAGATTTCTTCTCATGTCCCTTTGCTTCCCTTATTCCAACGTCTAATTTATATTTAGTACACACACTTCCCCTCTAAACCAAGTTAGTATTTGAACCAGTACAGCCTTCTTCCTCAGTTGTGGCTTTTTTCGGGTCTTCTAGAAAAGTATTCTTAAACAATTCCCAATTGTCAGTCACATTTTTCCGATTAAGTTCTTCCTTTCAGCTGAATTAGCTCATAATTGTTTTCAGCTTTCTGAAATTGACCCTTTGAGAACACAAAGTATGTATCTGTCACTGGTCAGGACTTGATTTGATTACATTTATGGTGTGCATACTGAATAATGATCACTTGTACCTAAACTAACAGTTTTTAGCTCTATAATCAGTTCCTCTTTATCTGTCAAGATGAGGTCTAACAGAATTTGCCTCTGCTGGATGCTACTTTTTTGAGATAGGAAATTGTCATCTATAATATTTAGAATTTCTCTGGTGTTTTAGTACTGGCAGCCTTACACCACCAGCATATCACTCAAATTGAAGCTTCCCATGACCATGCAGATTTTTTTCCGTTTATACATTATAGATAGGTGTGTAAGGAGTCAGTCATCCAGTTCCTTACCATCATTTGGTGATCCGTAGCAGACACTAATTAATCATCTATCTTACACTTTATCTGTTCAGTCACTGATCCATAAGCATTCATGATAATTTTCTTCCAAGTTATCAGTGATTCTGAAACAGGAAATACCATTTTTGACGGAGTGCCACTTTCCCTCCCCTTTACCCACTTGATCCTTTCTGATAGCCTGTAATAATTGATTTTAACATTCCAATTGTGCAAATCATCCCCTCATGTTTCAGTAATACCAATCAGGTGGAATTGCTCATTTATGAGCATAATTCAAATTCCTCTTGTTTGTGACCCAGACTCCTACCATTGGTGTATAGGCAATTAAGGAATTTCTTCTCGTATCCTTTGGTTCCTTGATTAATTTTATTCTCAGCATCTCTATTTTATGCTAAATGAGTGCTCAGAGCTTTCTTCTGCAATGATTATTGGGGTACTCAGGACTGTGAATCATCGTTACCCCCTGCCTCCAATGTGTGGGAATCTTGACCGTCCATGGCTGGATGTCAACTCCCTAACACCACCTCCCTAACACTCTCCTCTGAGGCCCTGTCTTTGCCTTGAAGATTAATAATAGGTGTACCCCAGTCCTTGAGATCCTTTGAGGTATTTCCTGGTAAAATCCAGCCTTTGACACTGGGTGAAATTCCAGATCCTGTGCCCCAAAATGTGCAGTGTACCCCAATTTTAACTCAAACCACTGCTCCTGTAAACCACATAGCACATAATACAACAAAAGTAGGTTTATTTAAGGAAGAGTGAAGATTTAACTAGATATGATAAAGTGATGAAAACAAATGGTTATGATACAAAACAAAATGCAACCTGGGAAGGAAATTGGGACATGATCCTGTAATCAATGGTTCCATTTTCCACATCCGTAAGTGGCATAGTTGAGTCAATTTAACCTTCTAGTGTAGACCAGCCCTTGGTCTTAGCTCTGTCCTCAGAGGTATTTCTTCCACACTTTACTGCCAGGCCCCCTTCCTATGGCAATCTCAGCAACTCTCATAACCTCCCTTCACTACATCTTCCTGCTGCTCTTATAGTGGAATCACCTGATTCAACCCAATTCCTTTGCAATGAAATAATCTATATTGCAACATAAATCAGACTGCAATTTACTGTACATTGTGTACTTAAATGTCCAGGTTTCTTGGATAAAAAATTAAAATATTTTAAATCAATCAAGCAAAAAATGTTTTTCTTTCTTTCTTCTTTTTTTAATCAAAAACACAGTTTTATGCTTCTGGTTTTGCAAACAAAACACAGTAATGAGGCAGTTTTTTACAACAAATATTATGTACCAAATAGATGAAAATGATGGTTGGGTGTTTAGGATATGTGATGTCTTCATCTTAAAAATGGTGGGGAAATATATTGACTATACACAGAAAATTATTATAGTCCTTTATATCTTGTCTTATTTAATCAAAAAAATAATCAGAGTTCAATCCAGATTATCACCTTGATTTACTGTTCACACAATGACATTTTTTAAATGAAGCTGCTTTTAATGTTACGATGAGTGGGAAGGCTCAATCTTTTATAGCAGGCTCATGACATTAAAATGGCCAAATTTATTTGAAAAAATAGTTTATGAAAATCTTATGAACCCATACCCACAAATAGAAACACCACCATCTTAAAGCCTAAATGACTTAATTAGAATTAAAAGATAAAAATAAAAAAATGGATTCCTGGTATACCTCACAATAACCTCTTTTAATAGAAAAATGCTATTGTTTCCAGTTCTTTAATCAATTGACACTCTGTTTTAATAGAATCTGCTCCTGTTATGCCTCCAGAATGCTGCACCTTACTTGCTTTCCATTGGAAATTCTTTCAGTGTTTTTAAATTGTCTTTTGCATTTTTCTTGTCTGCCCTTACAGAATAGCAATATACCAAGAAAGTCCCCAAAGTCAGCATTAATGAACCGTGACCTTTCTTTCCTGAAATCATGTTGGCTGTCTTTAATCAAGCTGCTATTTTTAGATATGTTCTCCTCAGGATCCCTTAAGAGTTACCAAGTCGTAGCGGATGTGAAACTAAGTGCTCTTTAATATTTTGCTTACCCTTAGGCCCTATTTTGAAAAATGATGTTGCCATACTAACCATGTCACAGGCTACAAGAGTCTCACCAGAAAAATAGATTTCTGGGAACTCTGCTAAAGTATCTCTAACAGTAAGTATCCCTTACTATTACTTACGGGCACAATAGTGTCCTATCTGTTGTAAGCTGCTAAGCTCCATAGTAGTGGGCAGGGCATAGCAGAATTTAGCTTTATGGTGGGCATTGAACCATTCTATCCGCAGAGGATATGATGCCCGACTGCAGCCAATATGTGTAAGGAAACATATAGTTGAGTGCAACTTATGGCATGTAATCCCTTCTCATATGTACAACTGAGTATAGTACACACACAGCAAGACAGATCTCACCATGACTCTTAACTAACAAATTATGCCTCCTTTAGGCCATAGGGTACCAGCTGTGGTGGTGGCTGATCTCCCAACCTAATGCTCTTGAGTAGTAAGTTTTGAATATTCTGCCTTGCAAACATGATCATAGGTTGTGGAGCAAAAAAAAAAAGCTCCCTATGACCTCTTCCCCCAATGACAATCACACAGCACAGAGCAGCTCTACACCCAAGATCATTACCAAGTGGCTGTAGTAGTAAACTCTGGGCCATGGGCATTTCCCTTCTCTCCTCTCTGCATCTGCCTGTAACTATCTAAATTAACTATTTATTTTTTTCAGGGATTTCCAGGGTTCTCTATTCCATCCGTCCTCGTACATTTTCTTCTCTATACCCAAACACTAAACATCACAGAGACACTCTTTCCCATGCGGAGACCTGTGCTGACTTTCCTCTTAAGTTGGTCAATGCCACTAATTTCTTTATTTCAACACAGAGGAATACTATTTTCCCCAATAGCTCATTAGTTTGAAGCTGGCTTTAAGTTAGGTTTCCTACTACAACCAGCATTACTAGCCTTTAGCCTTTCAACACAGTCACACTGTACATAACAGTTAAAGACTGGAGACATCTGACATGGAGAGGTTTATAATGATTACAGGCACATAATGGGGCACTCACCTCTGAGTGGCAGAGTCCAGTATCACAGTCTTTTTCTTGCCTGACTTTGTTGGGTCTTTAGTGGCTTGGGCTTCAGGCCAAATCACAAAGTCCAAATTAACTCCTTCTGGGGTATTAGAGAGCCCAATAAATAAACAGCCTATCTAATCTCTCTAGGGTCTTCAGTCCTCACTCTGGAGCCATCAAATTCAGCCCTTTGTTTAAGCTTCCAGGTAACCTCCATACCCTTTGTGAAGTTTGAGAGAGAGCAAAAGGAGTGAGAGCTGCCTACAGGAGACTTGGAGCTTGTTAAAAGAGCTAACCAGAGACACCTGGTGTGGGATGGGAACTGCAAGCAGCTGGTTCCTTGTAAGAAAGCTAAAACAGTTGTTCGAGGAAGCTCTGGGCAGGACAGTTGCAAACTGAACACCTAGACAGGTCACCCCCTAAAAACTCATAAATAAGGAAAGGATTCAATGAAGGAACCCTTGTGCTCACCCAGGCTCTGAGATAAGAGCCAAGCCTTAGGACAGATTTTTGGGATTCTGAGTTTTACATTTATGTTATTGTCTGCAAAAAAATCCCACATCCTCCTTTAAGGGTGGCAATTGGACAAGCAAGTGTGTGGAGTCTCTGTAAAAGGGCCTGGAACAGGGAGCATAAATGGCAGAACAGAGGCACCCCAGCCACAAGAGGGCACATGGGTGCAGTCCACTCTTCCATACAGTTTATGCCCCTTCACCTGTGGCTGGTAGGCAAACCCAGGCCCACCCACTACTCCAGCTTTCCAGCCAGGGACTCTCATAAACATATTTCTCTCCCTGAAATCCCTGCTATGCAAAATGCAGGCAGAAAACTAACTCTAGCTACCCCTCAAGTTCCTTTGGCCAGAGAGGAGCACCCTTCTAGTCCTACCCAGGAACTGAATTGCTGAGGCCCTGCTCCTCCTTTTATCTGAGCCTGCTGGGCTCTGATTGGCTGTCAGTAGCCCTTCTAGCCATAGAAGAACCAGATCTCTTTATTTAATATTATGATTAATGATCTTCCCAAGAGTATATAGGCAGGAATAAGTATTACCCCTTTTGTGGATAAATGTACTGTATCGACCAAACATAGAAGATTTAAGATAGCTGTGTGGAGAACCAATGAGGCATTCCGGGGGATTTCAGAATAGGGAGATACTTAGGGATGTAAGTTATCACTTGCTAAAACATAGGGAATGATCTTCACAAAAAGGTAAGATTGGGGAAGAATGGAACCTATATCTCTATACAGAAAAAATACAGATAGTTCCAAATATTATATTCTTAGGAGCTATGTTTGATAAACTAACTTGAAGGATCATATAGATAATGTCAAAACTAAATGTAAAGACAGGATGAATCTGTTTAAAAGTATTGCTGGGAACAACTGGGATGCAGACAAGAACATGTTGCTGGTGCTGTATAGTGCACTAATAACACAACTTATAGATTAATGGATGCCAAGTCTTTAATTCTGCTTCTAAATGAACGCTTAAAAAATTAAAGTGGATCCAAGCCAATTGCAGGTGGTGTGAGTATTATGACTCTGTTGAGTGTGCTGCTGGTAGCAATTGGAGAAATGCCTTTAAATTTAAGGATTAAATGGTTAGATTTAACCTTTTGGGCTACAATTAACGGAAACACGATCAGCACTAAACAAATATACGAGAATGGTAATATAAATTACAATTCAGGTCATAGTGAGCTATTCGCACTGTAAACATAGTTACTTTGCTTCTTCTATTATAGCTATGAAGTATACCTTTATCCTCAAGTTTAGGATATAATTCCTAGAACTATCACCTTTTTTTCTCTTTGGTCCATAGTCTTGTCATTTCTTTTCAAGTTCTCTCTTAACCAAATTTTTGAACTCCTGTTTACTCAGAGGGTTTTTTATATCTACCTTCTCCTTTTTAGGCATTTTTCATTGCTTTATCTGCTGTTTCGTTGCCTAGTACGTGAAGATGCCCCAGAATCCACAGTATTGCTATATGTATACAATTAGCTATTAAGACATTCCTGCTTTCCAAGGCTCACATGTGAAGTCCAAGAAACAACTGAACATTTGCTATAATACAGCAGGGAGAATTACACAGATAGAAAGATTCTTTATGAAGAACTGAGGTGCCTCAAGGTGAAAACATATAGTCTGAAACGACTGGTGAGAGTTCCGGGAAAGCGGGGTAGCATTAAAAAAGCATTACTTTACTCTTTAAAGGATACTGGATTGAGTGAGAGGGGATAGATTTTTGCATATGTGAAAACTGCAGTAAGTGGCAGTTACAGCTTCACATGCTGAGGCTGCTGTACTGTAAAGAAAGAAAGAAAGATCTCTCTAGCTGCCAAGATGGCTGCTCCAGTGAGGCTCCTCGAGGCAGGCCTGGAGGACTCACTTTTGCTGCTCTTTTCCTCCCATCTCGCTACTTCCTGGGCCAGGTTGTAGCAAAGCAGCAGGACCTCCAGCAGCAGCAGCCACGAAGGTCTAGTACACTCCTTGACAAGGTGGAGTCACAGAATTACACCCTTTTTGTTCTCCCAGAAAACAAATCCCAGTTTTGTCCAATTCATTTGTCAATGCAGGTGCTAAACAATTGTTCAATATCAAATTCTGGTTTTTTTAAACAAAGCCTTTGTCTCTTTGATAACATTTTGAAGAGGTAGGCTCTTTTTCTTTTGACTAAATTCACACATTTTTAAAGAGTAATGATCTCTGTCTAAAATCTCAAAGTGCTTTTAAAAACAATGTAGAACTTTCATTGCTTGTGTAACTTCATTGCAAACACAACCCTCCGTACTTTTTAAAAATGGATGATTTCACTTTGCATTTTCTGCTCGCAGACTAGAGAGGTAATTAGCACATAGCTACATCTTTCAGTGGATAAACTTGATTACTCAATAAGTAATTTAGACAGTACGTAAAACTCCACAGAAAAAATCTAGTTGCTAGTTAATTTATAGGCTTGAACTGAAAACACAATAGAAACACTAGAGAAATGGAGTATAGCCACAAATAACCATGTAATTTTCAGGTTTCTTAGGACTAGAAGTTAAAGCTCTTGTAACCAATGAGGGGTGAGAGAGGAAAAGCAGAGATGAGATATGTTGAACACAAGATAGAGGAAAAGGTTCCAGACAGTGAGGGTCACAGTTTTGCAGTCCAAAAAAAGAGGCCATTTAGGAAGCCATTGTAATTACAGCTGCTGCCGAGAACTGATATACTTACTAAGGAAGCCATTTCTACAAGCAAAAATACCATCCTAAAGTGACAAGTGAAAGGAGCTCCATTTACAGAGATCGAGAAAATCTGTTCGAACAAACCTTGGAGAAGCAATTACTGTCAGAGTAGGAAACAATGGAGCCATATGCAGCAGATAAAAAGCAGCATACTGTAAATCAAGGGATTCCAGGTACTTGAGAAAATGCGGAGAGGAAGGAAAAGGCTTGCAGCAAGTAGCAGGGAGGTGAAGGATGATGCGAAAGAATGGGACCACATCTGAACGTATTAGCAATCAACTAGGAGCCCCAAGGGTACAATGTTCTAGGGCAGAAGCTCACCAAGAGTGATTGTGAAGATTCAGCTAGTCCTGCAATTCCATAACTAGTAACAGCAGGTTCTGGAAGGGATATCAAAGAACTCATCCCTTTCAACGGTATTTTATCAATGTATTCTTGCCAGAGCAATCATGATCAAGACAGAAATGAGAAATGCTACACTTAAATCATGTAGGACTGTTCTGACATGGGGCAATATATATCTACATTTAAATTTCTGGGACAGTTAGTTCATTACAAACACCCTTAGTTGAAATCCTTACATCTGAGCAAGGCTCTGCATTCATAATCTAAAAATGTTTTTATTATTTTGCCTGGGGGGAAATGTTTATTTTGACTAATTGTGAACATTAATTAATTATGTACAAGGGAAAGGGAGCTGGGAAGAATGTACATGCCTGTCTCCAGATGGATGATATGTATATGCACACACTGCAAAAAGAATTCTGACAGGTTAACATTGCATTGAAGTTTTGTGAATACATGCTCAGTGAGAGGAGAATTTAATACTGTCAAAGGAATTTAAAATTGTAGTCAATTAATAGAACAGATAGAAATAGTTCCCCTTCAGCTGAATGCTAGCTTTTCATACTTTATTTCCTTCTTGTTGCATCTTAGCAGACACTTTAGAATTAGAAATATTCACTACATTTATTTTCACAGACTTTAGGAGTCCATTCAAAGTAAAATCACAGGGAATACTTACAGTTCTCCACTCCGCCACTTTCCTTTGCCACTGTCACAGCAAACAGCTGCACTTTTGCTTATTCCTCCTTCTCCTGGGCCATACTGGGGTGCTATTGCCATGGCAGTGAACCGAATGGCTGCTTCTGCTACTCAGCCCAGCACATGAAAATAAGCAAGCATGAATGTATAGCTGGTCTCTGCCGTGTTAAATAAATCTGATGTGATACACACTAGTAGTTACAAAATTGTCCACAGTCCTGGAAAGTGGAAGCAGAGAACTAAGTGTAAGTTGTTGCACCCCAAAACAGAGGCATACAAAATCAATGTCTGCTTTGGAAAATTTGCCTACGGGTCATTTTTATATAATAAACTCAAGCAAAGTCTTTATTCACAGCCAGAAATCTGGTCATTAGTCTTACAGAGAAAAGGAGCTTCTCTGTATAAATGGGTGGAATGGTTCCATTAATTAGGTGGCAGCAAATTACAATACTTTATAAAATACTTTGTTTAATAGTTTAGATGTTATAAATAATGTTCACTATTATAACACAGGGGGTCATCTCATTAAATGGTTTTTTTACTTTGAGATAATCTTTAAAACAGGACAGGACTTAAACCAGTCTTAACCATATCAGTTTCTGGGGACCACTTAATATGATTTCATTTGAAAGAAAGAAAGAAAGAAAGAAAGAAAGAAAGAAAGAAAGAAAGAAAGAAAGAAAGAAAGAAAGAAAGAAAAGGCAAAGCTGAGAATCTGGCTAACATATTCATCACCATACAATTAATAAAGAAGATTTTTCCCGCATTGGTAGCTGACAAAATTGTAAGAAATGTTTGGGAAAACAGAATTAATTTAGCTTTGGTAAAACACACTAGTCTAGCCTTTCTTTGTGACTATCACAGGTGAAAAAATTCTATAGCACAAATTCTAGAAATGTCTACAGACCCAAAATGCCATCACAAACACTGTGCTTTGAGAATTTGCAGCTCAGGGGGAAGGGTGCTAAGGTAGCTTTAAACACACTGTTGGTCCGGGTTTGTTCCCATGTGTGCCCCAGAGGGAGAAGCATATGCAATGGAGTGCCTTGCTTTGGTACAGTTTGTCTTTTTTTCCCCAATATAAATATACCCCTTGCTGTGCATTTTAGCACACATATTATTAAATCAAAGAAATGCACTTGAACCAGAAAATTGTGATAGTTCTTAGTTCTACAGCCGCTGGAGAAAATTCTCTCTCCCACAGAGATGAGCTTTACTCTTATCGTTGAGAGTTCCATTTTGCCATGGTCTTTGTTCCAGAGTTTTAAATGGTCTTTTAAGTATCTTGGGCCCAGGCCAATGAGCACTTTGAAGATAAGGACTGAGACCTGGAACTTAATTAGATATTCTATGGGAAACCAGTGTAGAGAGTGGAGGAGAGGTTTGATATGGTCCCAGTCGCCTGCATTGCTGAGATGACATGCTTAGTTGGAGTTTCCTAATTGCTGAAGGCTTCATGCCCAGGTATATTTCATCACTCTAATCCAGCCAAGAGATGACAAAGGCAAGACTAACTTAAACCAGATCTTCGTTCACCAGGAAGGGACAGAGAATCCTAGCCAACTGGAGATGGTAGAAAGAGTTACTTGGGAACACTGCTGTATGAGAGCTCAGAGACTCAAGGGAATCATAGAATCACAGGGTTAAAAGGGACTGCAAGGGCCTGAATTGACCAATTGTGGGTTTGTATTTTCAACCAGTGGAGACACACTGTGGCTGCAAACTCTTCAAATACTTTCCTCTGCCCACAAGCATGACTTCTATCTTGCTTGGGTTCAGCTTCAGCCAGCAGTTCTCCATCCAACCACTGGGCCACTTTGCTGATAACGACATGGTCGTATGTGGGGAAGGATAGGTAGAACTGCATATTATCTGCATACTGCTGGCACTTGACAACTCTGTGCTGTCTGACCAGTTCACCTGGTGGTTGCATATAGATACTGGAAAGGACCAGAGAGGAGTTGATCCTTGTGGGACTCTACAAGTGAGGAGTATAGAGGTGGAGATTCAGTTTCCTGTCACTACTTATTGGGAGTGTCCTTCCAAGAAGGACTCAAACCATTTTAGTGCATTACCCTTGAGTCTGGCCATCTCCCTCAGGCAAGACAGCAGAATCTTATGGTCAACAGTGGTGAATGCTGCAGAGAGATCCACCAGGATAAGAATGGGTGTCTGTCCTTTGACAGGAGGAGATAATCCATCAGTACCATTAAAGTAGAATTGAAAAATTCTATGTCCTGGCCTGAATTCAGATTGTGCTGGGTCTAGAACATTAGCTTCGGTTAGATGATCTTGTCATTGGCCTTTGTTAGCTTCTCTAGGAGTTTGCTCAGGAATGGAAGGTTTGACACTGGCTAAAGCTGAAATATCCAGGGTGGGTTTCTTCAGTGTTAGTCGGTCTCTTGCATGCTTGAAGGAGGAAGAGTCCATTTCTGAATGAGATGTTGGCTATTTTGGTTAGGAGTGACTCTCTTTCACAAACCAGGAAGGGCATGGGTCAGATTCAGAAGTCTTTAGTGTACGGCAGCCTCAAACCCACTCCCTAAACTGAGGCTTGTGAAGGGATCCTTGAAAAGTAGTCTTACAGCTGAATGCCATAGTGCCTGAACTGGAAGAATGCTTCTATTGTATGACACAGCACCTGAGCTTGGGGAATCCTTCCCTGTTTAGATACAGAACTTTTAAAGGGTCTGCCCTTCAATGAAGAGCAAAGAAACCAGAGAGGTGCTTGTGGAGAAAGGGCAGACAGTGGAGAAAGTATGCACTGGGGTGTGTGAAATGCCCCTGTTTGTCTTACATAGTTTTGCTTAACGTTGGTCATCAGCTACTCATTTGCAAAGAGTACTGTAGACAGGTCAAGGGTTATGATGGGTCAGTCTGTATGCAGTGTATATCTACTAGGCCAAAACCCAAGAGGGATGGGAGCAGTAGACCACAAAACCTTTTCCTCCTGCATGTACATCAATTAGGAGGCCATGGCCCATCTGTAATAACATCATGATTAGCTGGGTCTGGGCATTCATCCCTGAACTCTGCAATGTTCTCTGTGTAGAGCAAAATTGTTGTACCTAGGCTTTGCTGAGTTTACGAAGAATTGGTGCCAATCACTTATTCCAGGAAATTGACAAAGGGCATTCTGTGCCTGTCTGACCTTCGTGCAGACATCAGGAAGAAATGTCTTTTACCACTACCATAAATAAAGCACAGATTAAAACTGTTTTCCCTACTATGCTGTTTGCATTACAGGAACTCCTGTTTTGGAAGCATTTGTTTTCAAATCCAGCTTCATGACAGAGCAGAATCTTGTGTTGTGACCTGGTGTAGATATGACGTAAAAAACCTCTTTTGCTCCTATGTGAGCAAAGGCATCATTGCAAAGGCAAATCTCTTTGGAAAAGAAAAACATCTCAGCAATCGGGTCAGCCTTCCAGCCTGCTGACTCATGCAGTCGACTGAAGTCAGTTCTGGAGGAAAAGACTGTCCTCCAATTTGTGATCTAGTCCTCTGGACAATCCCCATTGCTAGAGGATTTGACAGGGGGGAACGTTAGGGCTCAACACAAAAATATAGCACTCAAACTGAAAGGAAAAATGTACAGATCTACAAGTTGTCAATCAGCAAAAAGTCCCGGGGCAATAATTAATAAAAAGCCAGCCCCAGATTTTAAGGATATTCTTGCATACAATAAGACAGTGGCTCCCAACTTTTTAGGCTCGAAGGCCACAAATATAATTTTTACAACCCTGAAGGACCACCAGTCTCCACCAGCAAGTTCCCCACTGCAGCCAGCCTCCTCTTGATCTCCTGTCTCCCTGGCTGCAGCAGGGAAACCACACACTTCCTGTAGCCCCCAGTGCTCCACCTGGGTTCCTAGGAAGCTAGTGCCGGCTCCCTTCTGCAGCCAGGGGGATGGAAAATCAGTGCTCCCTCCCTCTGGCTCCAGCAGTGAACCCAGGGCCTATGGACCTAGGCAGAGCGCTTTGCTGTGCTCCCTGCTACAACCAGGGGGAGAGGAGCACTGATCTCCCATCCCCTTGGCTGCAAGTAAGGAGCCAGCACCGGTCTTTTAGCCCTGCGGAAACACACTCCACCTGAGTCCTTAGGCAGCATCTCCCTTCTGCAGCCAGCAGGAAGGAAGCTGCAGGCTACACTGAAAACTCCTGTGGGCCACAGGTTGGGAACCACTGGTCTGATTAAATTAAAGCCTACATTTCTTTTTTTAGTTCCTTGTTTATTGAAATAAGCATTTCAATATGATATATAATTTAAATGATTAATGTTAAACAGACTAATATGTGTGGACAGTTACATTGCTCTGGCTCTGTGAATTATGTCTCTAAAATAAAATTCAGAGAAACAGCTTTGCCTTGTAGCATTGTGCCTATGTTATTTTCTCAGTTTCACATTTTCCTTTGGTCAACACCTGGTGGGAATTCTCATGCTTTTTCCTTCTGGACGACTTTCTGCTATTTCCCCCCAGTGAGGAAGGAATACATCTTATTCTTAATACATCTTATGGTTCTGCATCATCTTGTGGTAAATAGGGAGAATTTACACAGCCACTTTGCAAAGGGAGCAATGGTATTTCATCCCCTTCCTGAGACTGGATGGTTTTGTTCCGCTGCCCCCAAGTATGTGTGCAGGGAGTCCCTTCCATGTGCAGATCTTCCCTCTGCCATGTGGACAGGAGATGGTGAATCTACCTCAATAATGTTCTGCTCCTTTAGTTCTCAGAGTCCCGTCTATGCGTTTCAGGTTTGTTCTAGAACAGTAGCTGAAGACTGATTGGGCCATGTATACATCATCTCACCTTGATGCTCTCTCCCACAGAGATCAGGCAGAAAAGTTAATACAATCTGGCCTGTGTTGTCTTTTCTGTGGTGTCCCTCCAGAGATTCTGGAGGCAACCATGGCCAGGCAGAGTCCATGTAGCCAAGCCCCAGGGCACTAACCTGAGGATCATCTGGGAGCTGCCAGGTTTGAGAGCAGGCCCTGTGGCTTGTCTAGGGGGCACCTCCTGCTAATCCAATGGTATGACGCTTATTGAGATTTCCTCCCCCAAAAGTTCTTTTTGTGCTTTTTTCCAACATCGGAAGGGAATGATCCAGCTCACAGTGGTTTGTTGTTTTTGTTTTTTTTTACCAAATAGCATTTGCTGTAGTATTATTTTATTTTCGACTATATTTTCCTTCACTATTGATGTGTTTGTATGTATATTAGGGCATCCTACTTGGCTCATTTAAGAACAATCAAATGCCCTTTTAGATGTTGGAGTGACACCAAGTACCTCCAACTGCAAATGCAGCCCCAAACTGACTTCCCCCTATTCCTGCCACAAAGTGGGATATGCTGGGGGCAGGAGGGCTACCCGCCATGGCTATTCTGGGCTGTAGAGCAACCTGTAGATAGTCAAAGAGGCTGCTGTAAATTAGAACAGCCTCTGGGGCTGGAGGCAGAGGCCAGGCTACTCCTGCTGTGCTGCATATCTTGGGAGATGCAACACAGGACTGAGCCCACTGAAGTTAGTGGAACATCCAAGCAACCCAGGAATTTAGGATTATGTCCCTAGTCTCTGAAACTTTCAGATTTCCATGCACAATACTGTTGACATTTTGGATTTCAACACTGCAAAGTAAAATTTAAATTTATCAAAACATTTCCCACTTTCAAATTTTAAAAAGAATTGTAGGGCCCAGATGTGCTGGTTAACCTGCAGTGGGTGAGTTTTCGGGACCAGTCCTAAATTCCTGTGCCAGCTTGCTCAAACAAGGCTTATTTCCAGTTTCAGCTGAGCCATGAAACATTGGATATGTCTCCACTGCAATCCAAGGTGCTTGCAGCTTTACCCACGCTAGCCTGGCTAAAAATAGCAGTGTAGATGTGACGGTGTGGGCTTCAGTGCATTCTAGCAATGTGAGTAGATACTCAGGGTCCCTGGCATGCTTATAAAGCCCATGCTGAAGTTGCCACCGCCAAATCTATACTGCTATTTTTAGCTGTACTAGTGCAGGTATATCTGCACAAGCTTCAGTTGCACTATAGATTGCAGTGGAGACATACCCACATAGTCCAGTTACTTCTGGTCTGGAATGAGCCATAGGAGGTTGGTCCATGCAACATGCCGTCCCTGAAACTCCATTGGCCCTGCCACCTACATTTCAGCAGTACTGAGAATGCGGCCCTGTTCCTTGCCTGGACCAGTGGCCCTCCTGCCTCATCTTCTACACCCAGCAACTTTTCTACCTGTCTCTCCCCAATTCCCTGGGCCTTCAGTACCCTGACTCCACCCTCTGCCTCTTCCAGCCCCTTACACCCACTTCCTGAAGATTATAGGGTGTGTGGGGTTGGAGCAATGACTCCCATATCTGCTCCCACTGGTGGTGGCAGGCACAATAACCTGTGAATTCAGTGTTACCAAGTCTGATAATTGTATCATGAGCAGTGCCAGAATAAAGAATTTTGGGGCACCGTGAACTAAGGAATTGGGACTCTCCCCTGCCTTTGCTCAGATATGGTCATGCCGCCCACTCGTCATGACCGAAGGGTGGCTGGGCCAAACACACTCAACCTCACGCACAGATCCCCAAATGCCTCTACCATTCCACATATACCCCAATAATACTTGCATCAGCCCCCACATATCCTGACAGTCCGCATACACATCCCAGCAGCCCTGTCACACCTCCTACTGAGCGCAGCCACCAACAACTCCGCTCCTCTAGTCAACAGCCTCCATCATCTCCTGCTCCTCCGCAACATCCCCCAGTCTCCCCCTAGCCACCTACAACTCACTCCCCCTCCCAGCACAGCCCTCCCTATTCACTGACACCGTCTCCGCTCCTGCTCCTCCCCACCCTGGTTGCCCAGCAGCTCCATTTACTCCCATCACCTGTCCTGCACTCACACGGCGCAGGTCAAATTCCAGTGAGTGGCACTGCCAGGTTGCAACACCCTCTCCATTCACTCAAATTTGTCCAGCTGCCCCTCCATTGTGATGGGCGAGAAGTGGCCAGGCCAAACCTCAGTGGCGCTGCAACCCCACGTGCCAGGTCACAAGCACCACTCACGTATGGCCTGTCACAACACCACCCATCCATATCAGGTGGTCAGCTCCAACCCGTGGGCCAGCTGCAAGTGCACCAAGTGTAAGTGATTAATCCAGGCCTGATTCTGAGTCTCAAGATATTAGTTGCTTGTCTTAAAGCCCCAGATCTGGGATTCATGTGGGTAGGTAAGAATCTCATCTTTCATTGTTAAAAGGTACACTTTTGGCTCTAAGAGTAGTGGAGAAAAGCTTGAAATGTTATCCAAGCGCATCTAAAGGCTCAAAATTCAGAAGACAAATAAAATGAGCTCAAAATGTATTATTTAAGAAAACAGTCATAATTCTTTGAGGCCTGCCCCTATGATTTTTAAATGTTTGGGACTGGCAATACTGTAATTTAGCCTGCCCACCATCTAGCACCTTCTTTATTGCCTCTCATCCAGTCCTTCTTGCCACCAAGAATGCCACATGCCCAGTTTGCTATTCGCCTATCCAGTTCCCTCACCATGGCTGCCAATTATTCACTCTGCTTGCCAGCTATTTAGCTTTTCTTCCAATTTGTTAACTATCCATCCACTTTTCTTCCACTCTGCTTCATCCACACTCACTCACTTCTGGGCTGCTTTACCACTCATATGCCCTTCTATCTGTCTCTCACCCTGCCACTCACCCTCCCTACCTGCTTCTATACAGACTTGCATCCATCCCCACCTACTACCTCACCATTGTGAATGCTATATATTATTTAAATGTGTAACACTAAACAGATTAATGAATGTTGACAGTCACTTTGGTATATGATTCATTTCAGCATATACTTGAAATAAAGGTCAGGCCAACAGCTTTGATTAGTGACCTTGTCTGTGTGCATACCTATACATATAAATAAATCAATGTCATTCATATTTACTCTTGATGGAAATTCTAATCGGTTTTTGTCCTTGACACATTATGCTAATTTCTTCTGAGCTGTTGAAAAATGTTATGTTCTTATGGTGAACTGCCTGTCCTACTATCTACCAGTCTTCCTCCCACACACACGTCCTCCAAATCCAACAATCATTCCCCCTTGTCCTTTGTAACCCCGAGTCCCAAATCTTTCTCTACATAACTCTCAGAACCCACTAAAATACTCAACCATTCACCCACTTGTTTAGTGTCATCTCTTTCCATAGCCCCCATTCCCTGGCTTCCTGACAGA
Source organism: Mesoclemmys tuberculata (assembly GCA_007922155.1). Lineage (NCBI taxonomy): Eukaryota > Metazoa > Chordata > Testudines > Chelidae > Mesoclemmys > Mesoclemmys tuberculata. The sequence goes on from ML675629.1 coordinate 41,421,490, forward strand.
TATTTAAAACCTGTTTAGTCACCATGAAAACTTTTCTATTAAAATAGAATAGCTTCCACTCCATCCATTCTTTAAAAAAATACACAATCTGGATTTAAACTAATTAACAGTGGGCAAAATTTTCTAAACCAGTAGGTGACTTGGGAGTCTAAGTCCCATTGAGTTTCAATGAGATGTAGGCTCCCAATTCACCTAAGCATTTCTGAAAATGTTTTCCAGTGTCCTTTGAATTTTAAAGTCAAAAGTGCTGGATGATATAATTACTGGAAAATAGTGTGTGTGGGGGGAGAAGTTCTTGAAGTCAAAGGATTGACTCTAAAAGATTGTATTGATACTGAAGTGAAATCAGTGAAAGGACACTAAATCCTACCTGCTTTCATTTAAATGGACAATAAGCATCATAAGTTTTGAAATGTAGTTTAGGTACATAGTAACTTTTTAAATTTAAAATATTTTTGTTTAAAAATACTTGTTTTAAGCATTTACAGACACTAGTATTTTTCCCTAGGAATTTTATTTTAAGTTTTTCAAATGAAATCTTTTTAGTTGAATTTGGCTAAAAAATTCATTTGGCATAAATCCTGAATCAGGACCTCTCTCTCTCTCTCACACACACAGACACACACACACCAAATCCCCTTCCCCACAAAAAGCCCCATCATGCTCAAACCATTTTGGATTTTAAAAAAATGGACAAGAAAACTTCAGCTCCCTCATACTGAATTTTAGTTCATGTCATTGCTTGCCTAGAGCATCAAAATGCCTTAATCTCGCTCTGTAAACAAAGAGATTGTTGGGTAGACTCAACTAATCTCAACTTCTGTGGCCTCTTAACAAACAAGTGATGTCATTGCTAATTACTGGACCTTAGCTAAGGCCAGATGAACTAGTTTCTTATATAGTCAATTATGTACTGCACCTAGTTCCCAGTTAATCGTGTTTTATTTCTATTACTTCAGCCCAAATCTTAAATAAGGGCATGTCTACACTACAGAGTGAAGTTGACTTACTTAAAGTCGACTTTCACCCGCAAATTTTTAGAAGTCACTGGAGAATGTACACACCATGGTCTTTGTTCCGGGCTCATGTGTCCACACTCACCATGCTTGTGTCGACATTCAAAGCAGTGTACTGTGGGTTGCTATCCCATAGTGCAACTAGCCACGGTGCCTGTTGGGACAAGTTTCATCGTCCCATGATGCAACGCTCCTTTCCCCTCCCTTCTTCCCCCAAACAGGAAACCGATTTGTGCGCCATTTGTTTATGCCGCGTGCTCGCCATTGCTACAAAGACATGGAGCCAGCTCAACTCTGCACTATTATTGTGAGCATCACAAATACAATGTGGCTTATCATTGAGTATTTTCGAAGTAGAGCAAGAAGCTGAAGCACAGGCAACTGCGGTGTCACCAAGGCAGCGCTGCTACAAGCCATAGAGCGGAACATTTCCTGATTGCTGCAGGCCATGACGCATCATCTGCTGTCTTTGCAGCGGCAGTTCTGGTCCCAGGAAACAAGCACAGACTGGTGGGATCTCATCGTTATCCAGCTGTGGGATGATGACCATTGGCTGCAAAACTTTCATATGCAAAAGCCAGCTTTCCTTGAACTTTGCTTGGAGCTGGCCCCCCATCCCTGAAGTGCATGAATACTCACTTGAGACGAGCTCTGATGGTGGAGAACAGAGTTGCCATTGCTCTGTGGAAGCTGGCAACCCCCAACTGTTACCGCTCAGTTGGGAATCAATTTGGAGTCAGTATATCTACAGTGGGTGCGGCCATGAGTCACGTGTGCCTCTTTCTTGGCTTTAATGTGGAATTTAGGATATCCCAAAGAGCATGGTATTTATCCAAGGTTTTCTCTCTCATTTACTTCCATTCTTTTGTTTTATATTGGAAGTCTCCTCCTCTCTGCTTCTGTTCTCCCTGATCTTTTATAATTATTCTATAGATCTCTCATTACTTAATATATATTTGAATTAAGTCCATGGTGCTGATATCTCCTCTATTTAAATAATTTCAGATCTTCCATTTTTTGCCATATTTGCATGCATGTACATCTTAGCCATTTTCTAAGAGTGGCCATCCATTTCTTTATGTCCTGATTAAATTTTTTTTAAACCTATTAACATTCCCTGACCTAATGGTGTTTCCTTGCTATCTATTCATCTGCTTTTTACCCTGCTTTCAGTATAACCACCCTCTTGGAAAGTGTGGGTCCCTTTGCCCCCATTTACAACTCTAAACTCTCAGAGGAGCTATCCCTATCTGTTCAGATGTAGTTCACTCAGTCACATTTGTTCCAAAATAAGTCCAAACAGATTGGTATTACATTCTCCTCTCATCACTAACTCTCCTTATCTACATGGCTCCAGTAGAATGGGGATTCAGCAGGAAGTGATCTCAGCAACTCTACAGAGTCCAGTGGTCAACTGATTCCTTTATCCTTTCTAGACTGAGTAAAACATTGCATGGGATGACTAAGTGACACATTACACTTGCAACAGATCATAAAAGGAAATGATTGATGCCCTTCAATCAATCAGCCCTAATTTTCAAAATGTTGCCACATGGAATAAAGGCACCTTCTTTAATAGTGTCCTTGTAGCATGTTTTAGTGCAATCCCTACCACCATTGAAAAGGATTTTTTTTTTCCAACTAGAATTTTCCACATACAGTGCTTGCTTTCATAAGTAGGTATTTCAACATTATTTCATACAGCATTGGTATTATATATGGTACTTCATCTGTGGTAACTCAAAGCTGAATGTATATTCATGCCTTCCAGAATATCAGAGAAGATTATGGTTCTTAAATAGTGTTGAGGCCTTCTTCAGAATTGTCATCATTTAAGAGGGAAAAACCGAATATGCCATTCTACCTGTGAACATTTTACATACCACAGCATATTACACCAATTTCTTGCTTATATTGTAAGGGATTAACATATGTGTTACAAATCTAAACTATTAAGAAAGATTTTTATGTTTTAGTAAGAAATATCACCAATCTATTTGGAGTCAATTGCCTATTTATATAAAACAAGCAATTGTTAAACATAGGCAGCATGTTTAGAATCTATTTACATAAAAGCATAGGTTAGCCATCACTTTAATTTAGAATAGTCTTGATTTGAACATAGGTGTGGGTGTTACTATTACAATTCCAGTGTCTATTTATGTCTATGTTATAATGGGAATCACCTTCCAACACAATTTCTAAGTGTCTTAAATGAAATAGTTTAATGTTATTCAAAAAGTAACTCCATGTTATACTGAATATGGAATCTGTTCATTTTCCTTTTATTTGTTGCTTGGCAGCAGACTTCAAAAATTAGCCACAAGAAATACAGTCCTGTAAAAACAGATTTGGAAAGTACCAGCAAAATCAATGGGTGTGGAAAGTAACTAGCTACTACAAAATAAGTAGCATTGTTTAAAACCAACCATGTGAAGTGTTACAGTTTAGATTGATCCACCCTGGATACCTTTCCAGAAACCAAGTTGATCTTCCTTTTTCTTAAGCAAGAATCCCTTTGCCACTCTGAAAGTCCTAGCAAACTGTATTGGGATGAACTATAAAACTTGACTAGCACTGGCTCTTCTCAAAACGGCAAATTTGGCTTTGTCAAATGCAATCCCTTCAGTGCAAAGGGGTCACAGCAATTCAAAGTAAGGAGCGGACTGCATATATTGTGTTCGCCACTGTGTGACCGAGAGCCGCCCCAGGGGAACGAGAAAGGCGGGGACGAGGGTTTCGAAGTGCGCTGCAACTGCCTGCCGGTTCATGCAAAGTGGCAGCTCACCAAACAGACACACCCACAGCATCAGACCACCTCACGTGCCAATCTACTCCGGGGCTCTACGCGCGCCTCCCGCACGCGACCTCACGCAACTTAAGGCCCTTTGAGCCTCTGCCCGTCGTTCTCTTTCGGAGCCGGAATCGCTTCCCGGCACTGCACCGTCTCTCGTTCCCCCCTAGCCGCCCGCTCAGCCGCGCGGCAAACCCAACCGCAGTCAGGCGGAGGGAGCAAACCGGCTCGAGGGGAAGCAAAAGGGCCCTGGGTAAATATGGCCGAGTTTGCATTTCCTGTTCCGATTGAGGGCGGGTTCCCCGAGCAAAGATGGCCGCCTTTGCGCTTCCGGCTCAAAGGGGGCCGCTGAGTAGGACCGATTTGCGGTTCCGGCCGGGGCCGCGGCCCGGAAGTGGAAAGTAGGAGGGTGGGCTAAAGCGCCAACAAGCGGCCCCCAAATGGAATAAGCGGCGAGGCGGGAAGCCCAAACGAGCCGGCCTGGCAACGGGTAAACAAGTGCTGAGCTGTCAATCACAGGCCAGGCGAGCGGGACCGGCCTCAGCCGGCGCGAGCAGCTCCTCAGCCAACAGCCGCTCCCCGCTCACCTACAGCGACGGTTTACAACGGTCGCGCCGCCGCCCGCCCGTCACGTGCGCGGCTCGGACGTTGGCCCAGGCTGAGTCCGGACGGAGGTAGGGGCCGCGCGGCAGGTATGGGGCGGTCGCGGGTGCCCTGCGGGGGGGGCGGAGTCGCCTCCGTGGGGGAGACAGACACGGGATGCTCCGCTCTCTGGGGGAGGATCCATAGCGCCGTGCGTGTGCAGACCCCGCCCCGCAGCCACGGCCCCTTTGCACAGCCCCCCATAGCCACAGCCCTCCCTGCCCCATAGCCGCTGTCCGGGGCCGCCCCCTGCCCCCACGAACCCATCGCTTCTACTGATCCTCCTGTTCCCCTATAATTCCGCTCCAACAGACTGACTGCCCTGCCCCGAAACTACTGCTGCCCCCTTGCACCAATGTGCACGGTCTACGCTGAATGGCCCCAGCCCGCCCGCCCGGTATTCACACAACCCCCACTCAGCCAGCTCCCTGGGTGATTGTACACGACCAAAGTTACATCTTTGTAACTCCATCTCCGTGTGTGATGTGAGAGTCTCATTGCCGTCCTGACACGCACCCCGCCCATTCTCCCCTTGATTCTGCACTCCTGTGGCCTCTCCAGTTGTCTGAAATCCTCCGCACTGTGACCATATACAGTTAGCTTTGTGGGTGGCAATTGCAATTATTAGCAGCGTCCTCAAGTTTACTACCTGTGCAGGTATCCACAGCCCTTGCTGAACACTAACTTTCCACCCCAATGTTTCAGATATAGTAATCCCCTTCATCAAATGTTTTCTCACTTGTCTCCATCTTCCCACCCCTATAGGTTTTTGATGACTCAATTGCCCCTCCCAATCTGCACATTTTAGCAGTATTATTCAGTCTGGCTTTGATCTCACTAGTTCCCTAACTCTGTGGCAGTTGTTCACACACCATTTGGAGCAACTATACTAGTGGTAGTAATGGTGGAAGCTGTAGAGCAGGCATGACTTGGAAATTCCAAATACAAAACTTAATAGTATAGCTATCACCTGTCTTTGCAAACTCAGGTGTGTGTAAAGGGGTGAAAACAAAAAAAACCCGAAGTGAACTCCACTTTATATATAGAGAGAACTGATTTTCTTTTCTAGCCTCCAAAAAGAGTCCCCTACTAGAACTGTGTCAATATCAGGTTATTTGCAACTTCCTATACTTACTAAAGAAAAGTGAACATTGATCTCAAATGTCTCTTAAAGTCAAGTGTTTTACCCACTGAAATCAAAGCAAATAAGTTACTTTTGCCCCAGTACCTTGATTTCTGAAAATAACGGCCTCAATGCAGTAAGCCAGTCTTCCTTTTTTATTTTTAGTGTGGGTTTCTATTATGAAATTTATTCTTCTGGATATAAACTGAGAGAATTCCAAAATGTAATGTATTCTGGAATTTTTCATTCAAATAAGACCTGAACCTGAAACAGACAAAGTATTGAATTCTTAGTTACACAACAAAATGCACAGTGAAGTAATATGAAGTGTTGGAGCAAATACTTTGAAATTTCATTCTGAGTGTGTGTATATACATACTATATGTAATGTATTATATAAAAAAGTATATATGAAAGCTATTATAAATGGCACATTACTCTTTAGCATTAATCAGAGACTCAGCAGTCCTGTCTCTTTGAATTTGGGCCAGAAACAAACAATCACAGCCTTTAAATGTTTTTAAAGCATTTTTAAAATGTCAGTTTCTCTGTTCTAAGAGTAACATTCCATTCCCAAGTTATGAATAATTCAAAGGTCAGAAATACTGCATCTCCTGTCTTTGAAGTATTTACAACTGCCACTATGAGCACGGAGAATCGAAAAATGTGAATTTCAGCAAGGGGATCAAGCATCCTAGGGGTTTCAATCTTTAACTTATTTTAAATGAGTTAAAACAAATTAAAAAACATTGTGGATAATGTAGCTTAAATCTTTTCTCTTTCTTTTTCCATGACTATGTTGATCTTGGAGTTTATTGTAGAAAACATGTTCTGATGTCTATGTGTTCTGTCCTCCACAAATGTGAGTTTGAGCCCTGACAGGATGCATATGCATCACTGAATTCAGTGCAGCTCTGTGTGAATGTAAGGATGTGCCCATATGGAGCCAGTTGCCTGACTGGAACCTATGATTGCTAATGAAGCAGTGCTCCCATTTTTAAGTGCATTTTATAAAACGAACTACTGTAGCACTGCTTTTTTGCAATGTGGAAAGCCCTAACAGAATTTCCATCAAATGACTGCTTTTATGGGTTTATAGTTGGCTGTGTAAAAGTTCAGTTTGGTGAAATCCTTGCATATATGATTTCTGCCTACTAACAGTTTTCTTCCACACACTAGAAAATTAGGGAAGTTACTTAAAATTCTACAAGTGTAGAAAGTAAAAACAAAACAACTAGACTAGTGGCAAAAAAACTTATGTGGTGCAAGGAGAACCTCTGTATTTTTTTGAAAATTCAACAAGCCTCTGAAACTGTTTAAGCAAGCAATCAATTAGTCTGAGTAATGGAGACTCCCCTCTCTTTCATGTGCAAACAGAACCTCCATCCATATTACTACATATAACTAGGGGAATAAGACACTATAGTTGCTTGTCATTTTGAAAACAACAATGGAAATACAGATACTTAAAGCTGGTTACTTTCTGCCAATTTAATGATAAAATTTGAAGGAATGCTGGCAAATTAAGAAGTATACTTTCAGAAAATATCTGTTTAAAAACTAAGATTACATAAATGAAAAGATTAGAGAGAGAATGTTTTCTTTGCATACTTTAATTGGTTCACCTGTATGGAGAGCCAGTTTCTCCTGTAGTTCTTTTTATACAAAACCCTTCCCTCTTGCTATACAACCACCTGCATGAACATACTCTACACAAAACTCTCCTGTTCTCTCTTGCTCAGGCACAGCTAATAGTTCTTTCTCAAATGCAGAGCAGACAACCACAGCCCTGCCATACACTCACTAATCAGTCCTTCTGGCTCACAAATTCATAGTCATGCTTGATTCAGTAGCCATTTGTTTATTCACCCATTCTCTTCCGCATACCTTAAAATTAATCAGTTTTCTTCTGTACCACCACAAAATCTATTGCCTTTCAGCAGGGGCTCTTCAAAGCTGCAGTAGGTCAGCACCTTTCTTCCAGGTGAGCCCCAAGTACTTGGCTGTTCCACTTCCCAGGTCCCTACATAGGGTCTATCCTACCTCACTTTCTTGTTTAGGGAAGGGCCACAATAATTTGCTATTACTAGAAAATGAAGTTCAACTTCTGCTATTTTGTAGAATTGTCTTTGTGCAGAATGTCATCAGATGAGGAGAAAAGCACAAGTCCAGTTTTGCCAAAAGACTCAGATCGAGGCAGTTCTGTCTCTTCAGATCTTCAGGTAGGACAGAAGCAACTGCATTTGACCTCTTTTATGGCATTTTATTTGACAAATTGTAATTGTGAAGAAAAGCGATGAATAACTTTTTCATCTTTTTTAATTTTCATTGACTGCGTACAGTAGAGAAATAAAAATGTTAATGGAAGGAGCCAAAATAGAAAATATAAGCAAAATTTGAGGTTTTTTATAAGCAAATACAGCATTGGTAAATTGCTTAGGAAAGATTCAAACTTGATGTAATTGCACAAAAAATGTAATATGGAGCATGTTTCTTGATTTAAGAGACATGGAACAAAAAGTAAAAAAGCGTAGCTTTCTTACAACTGTTTTCACTGGTGTATGTTACTAAATTAAAACAATAAAACTGATATTAAGAACAGAAAACATTATTCCGCCTTTTGACCTTAGTGGCTAGCCAATATTCAAGATCTTGAATGTTGTTTCTGTTAGGAGAAAAAATTGATGCTGGTAGTTTCTTTGCAATCCTGTTCATTATGCACATTCTTTGTAAATATTCCCTTTCCCTGAACACAGTAGGAATCAAACATAAGGCAGTTTCTTTGCTTGATATTCCAAACCTCTTTTTCCAACAAGCCCTCTGCCCAAAAAGTTCTTTCTTTCTTTCAGGGTCTTTCTGCAAATACTGCTCTCGCTGTCCTTAGCTTTCTTCTGCCATCTTTCTATTTCTGTGATGTTTCTGTCTGTCTTCCCACCTCCCACACCTCAAAAAAACAAACAAACAAACAAAAACCCTAGTCTTCTGTGTTTGCATTCTGCCCCCAGTGAAGCCCATCTGCCCACATAACTCAGCTCTGGACCAGCCTTGCCTGAATGAAATCTTGGCCCTCTTTTATGTCAATGGCAATATTTAATCCTTTGGGTCTGCTCTGTGTGATGAGGTCTGATTTAGAAAATACAGTAATGCTATTGTTTTTATAGATAATGTCTTCTGCTACATTGAAGATTCTTACAGAGATTATTCTAGTGGTGTGTGTTCTTTCTAGCTTACACATAAGAATTCTGAAACTCCTTTCAACAGAAATATCCTGCTTAGTAATATCAATTTTCATGAGTGTAAAAGGAGATCATCACAGATCTGGTTGTGCTCCCTTTGTTGATGGCACATCAGATTGCTGTGAGGGGCCACACCCGCAATACCCTGTGTGCTCTAAGCTTCCCTGGCAATGAGGTGGCTGCAGCACTATTTCCTCCCTTTGCCTCTCACACACTTCCTTTGTACTGACTCTGTCTGCTACCTCTTCATGAAAATGGAGCCATGCAGCTTTCCTGCCTTAGGCCCCCAGGACCATCACTGACCCACAAGATATCCTAGTCTAGTAATTCAAATTCATCCTCTCCCAGAACTCCACCCAAATCGTTGAGTCTTCCAATTTCCTTCAAGAGGCCAAATGGTATGTGGCATGTAACAGACACTTTGCTCAGAACTTGACCACCGTTGCACTCCGGTTAACAAATAATGCACAAGAGTACATATCTTTTAGTAAACAACTAGCATGCTAAATGCAGTGTTGCTCACTAGCTCATCGTTTCCTTGGAGTCTGTGTACAGAAAGTCAGGGTTCACCCTGCCTCATCAAGCTCCTACATGCAATTCTCTTCAGCCTGAGCTAGTGAAAAGTAACTGAAAAGTTGTGATTAGCTCCTGTCTTTTTAAGTTTCCAATCACTCAGTTAGGTGACCTGGCCAGTGCCAGCTGTTGACTTTGTTGCTAGCGGACCTCTCCCTTGACAAACTATTTCTCCTGGTTGACAGCCAGTCTTTTGGTAGAGCGATTACATATGAGTGGTCAAGCACTTGAGTCAAAGTGGCCCTATTTTGTTAGCCCTTTGCCACCCACTTTTCAAATTTCAGTTCAATGTGGAGGCAAAAGTGCACAGAAAACCTGCTACATTTACAATGGAGTTTGCAGCTTGTTAAAGATATATGTAGAGTTCAAAATCTCACGCAACTAATAAATTGCACAAAAAAATCTCGAATTGTCACGGGATACCTTTGGCCAAGAATAGATTAACATTATATGGAAGGCTTAGAAGAGAATGGCTTTGAACTTTCACCTGGATTTGTGGTACATCCAGTCTTTATCCACAAGAATTATTTTCATTAAGGAACTTGGATGTTTTGAATGGGTTCTTTTTTGTACTCTTAATATTTCAATCTTTGCAGCACCTATAATGTGAGTCTAATACTACTAAAAAGATTAAACTTTCTCCTTTACTGAGTATATAGATGTTTTCAAAATATCCATTTTCCCACACAAAATAGAATTATTTATTTTAGAGATTAAGATCCTTCTCTTTTCCTGCTGTACTTTGTGAAGGACAAGATAGCATAAGTATGCCTCGCTGCTGTCCAGGGGTGATACCGTAGCAAACTGAAAATAGCAAAACTCCCATTAATGTCAGTTGAGCCAGGATTTCACTCCAGAGGTCTGTGGTCTAAAGACGTCAGCCCATTCAGGTTTTACTATATTTTCTTCCCCCACCTTTTTTTTTTTTTTTTTTTTTGGACAACTCACTGACATGGTATTTGGGAAGAAGGGTATCCACCCTCTCAGAATAGAAAAGGAGGTTGAAAATGACTAATTTTTGGAAGATTTCAGTACCCACCCAAAACCGGAATGGTTTTATGTCTATTCTAATTGGCATATGCTTTTTCACCCACTCTAATCTTTCTTTGTTCACACAAGGTTTTACAATAGAAGCGTTCTGTCAAAAACCTCAAGTTCCACAAACTCCATTTTGTTATAACTAAACACTACTTAACTGGTGGAACTATTCATCCCTTTTGCCCTGATTTAAAACAAAATACTTCTTGCATGAGCAAAAACATATTTGATAGTATAATCCATTTTTTGCATATGACACCATGTTTTGTTCTGTGTACCTTTGTCGTCTTATTCAAACTTGGAACAAAACCCTTCACATGTTATTAGTTTTCTTGCCTGGAGTATTACATAGGTATTATTACTGAGACTGAAAGTACCATTCTCTTTAAAACTACATATCTCAACCTTGGCTCATTATTTATGTAAATAATCTCTTTGTTCTCAAGGGGTCTACACATGGAAGTTACGTGGGAAAAACCTTAAAGGGTCATGTAGTCACCAGTTTTCTAATGCAAGATTGTTGAAAACCATACATTTTCCAGCATTTTATCCAAATTTGTCTTTCATTGTCCCAAGCAATACTTTGACCATCACTGTCTGGCAGGTGGTCCCTTGGAGACAACACCAGCTAGCATAAATTAGAGCAGCTCTTGGCTGCTTATCCTATATTGCAGCTAAGGAGGATATGGGCAGAGATTCAGGAATCCATAAGAACTTCCTCTCTTTTCTGTTAGAACTGCACCCATGTCTTTCCACATATCAAACCTCTTGATAAGCTGTGAATAACATGGATGTTTTTTTATCCCTCATAATTATACCAACTTTTAAAATTCTTAAATAACGTGGCATCAGTCTGTTCAGGCTTTTGAGTTCAATTCCAGCAGTTCATTTTTAATCATGTTTTTGTTTTTATAACGCTGGTCTTTTTTTCCTCCTTGAAGTAAACTCTTAAAAACCAAGGCAAGAACCATTCACCCACTATATACAGTATTGACATCTGACCGTACATCTTCCTCCAATTCACCTTCCTTTTCTGAGTGAGCTGTTCCAGCACCTTGCCTCTTATTTTCCACGTACATATCTAAGACCTGTGCATCTCTATCCCATTTGTTATAACTGAGACCATATTCTGCATTTTACACATTCCGAAGACCTCTTTTCTCTTTCATGGCCCCAAAAGCCTAACTGACACTGCATGAGATGCTATCTGTACAACTAGAAACACTGCTTTACTTGTGTCTTCTGAAACCTTAGCACGGGTCAACTAGAGCCGTGGTTCTCAACCTTTCAAGACTACTGTACCCCTTTCAGGAGTCTAATTTGTCTTGTGTACCCTCAAGTTTTACCTCACTTTAAATTAATTGCTTACAAAATCAGACATAAAAATATAAAAGTGTCACAGCGCACTATTACTGCAAAATTGCTTACTTTCTTATTTTTACCATATAATAAAATACATTGATTGGCATATAAATATTGTACTTACATTTCAGTGTGAGACTTGAGCTTGTTTCACTTATGAATCTTGTCTGAAGCTGGAGACCGGGGTAAAACCCAAACCCCACCACCCAGGGCTGAAGCATGTAACGTATCTTAGCAAGGTCCCCTGCGGTGTGGGGTCCCAGTCAGTTTCCTTGCTTGCCACTCCTAATACCAGCCCTGCGCTTGTGGCACCCTAAACCCGTCGTGCAACCCCCTCTAAGAGTCACAACCCCCAGGTTGAGAGAAACTGATCTAGATGAGTTGAGTACTCCCTGAAAGACCTCTGTGTACCCACAGGGGTAGATGGTTAAGAACAACTGAGCTAGAGAGCCCCCTGGTTTTACAGTTGATGCTATTGAAGATGTTAGTAAAGCACTTCAAAGATGAAAGGTGCTGTATAATTTTAAAAATTAGTAAATACGATCTAATGGCACTTCATTCATAATCAGATATTAGACTACAATGTAAACTTGTTCCTTGGCTCTTGCTTGCTTCTTAAAGCTGCAATTGTTTTGTGGAGTTTGAACAGATATTTCTTTTGATAGGAATCTACCCCAAAAAGGCAAATTTTGACAATAAAAGGAGGGTTTACCAGTTGATAGAGATGAATCCTAGCTTTCAATCGCTCAGTGGAGCAAGTGTGTAGTATTGAAGCTGTTTTCTCATGGTTGAGTTGACTTAGTTTCTACATTTGTCCCCTTGAACTATAGATTCAGAGGTGATTCATCTTTGCAAGGCAAGTGCTTCTCCCCCAAGTATAGCATTTATGGTTGTGTCTTGTTGAATCCACCATCAGAAAGCCTAACAAGAACAATTCATCCATGTTTCCAACGCTATTTGATGTCAGAGGATGAGACAAAGGCATTGCCATTAACAAGGTCTGAAAATAAACAGGACTGTGTCTGCATTACATTGTTACTGAATATCTGGCAGGTCCTGAGGTCAACATGTAGATAATATTCATCCTTATGGTTGGTTCCAAAGCCTAGTTTAGTGTGACATAGTCATGGTGGGTCAGATTTACAGAGGTACTTAAGTGCCATGCACCGTCTATATATTTATGCTTTTTTTTTAAAAAATGTAGGTTTTTTTAATCTTGAAAACAGAATCCTAGGTTCTGGAAGGGACCTCGATTGGTCATCTAGTCCAGTTCTCTGCACTGAGGCAGGACTAAGTATTATCCAGAGCATCCCTAACAGGTGTTTGTCTAACCTGCTCCTAAAGATCTCCAATGATAGAGATGCACAACCTCCCTAGGTAATTTGTTCCTGTGCTTAACTATCCTTACAGTTAGGAATTTTTTCCTAATTCTAAACTAAATCTCCCTAGCTGCAATTTAAATCTACTACTTCTTGTTCTGTCCTCAGTGGATAAGGAGTACAGTTTATCACCCTCCTCTTTAAAACAGCCTTTCATATACTTGAAGACTTATCGTGTCCCCCCTCGGTCTTCTCTTTGCCGTACACATTCCTTTGAACTACCCAGACAAGCATGAAGTGACTGCATAGAAATCCTCTTTTTTTCCCTCCTCTTTATTGGTGCATGCACATTGTAATTCTTCCATACTACACACCTATGCAAGTGAATACCATTCAGAATTAGGGTCCCACAAAGACTTAGTGGGTGTTATGCAGTACCTTGGGTAAAAATTGACCAATTGAGGCTGTTTTGATTTCCATCACAAGCAATAGTTTAATCTGTAGCTCTGCATAAAAAATCCCCTTTTTGGAAAATGGCCATGGGGTCATAGAATCATAGAAGATTAGGGTTAGAAGGGACCTCAGGAGGTCATCTAGTCCAATCCCCTGCTCAAAGCAGGACTAACTCCCAACTAAATCATCCCAGCCATGGCTTAGTCAAGGCGGGCTTTGAAAACCTCTAAGGATGGAGACTCCACCCCTCCCTAGGTAACCCATTCCAGTGCTTCACCACCCTATTAATGCAAACAGATTTTCCTAATATCCAACCTACACCTTGCCCACTGCAACTTGAGACTCCGAGTTTTGTCATCTATCACCAATGAAAAGCAGCCTAGCTCCATCCTCCCTGAAATCCCTTTTCAGGATTCTCCATTCTTCTCTTCTGCAGACTAAACAAGCCTAGTTCTCTCAACCTCTCCTCATAAATCATGTGCTACTGCCCCCCTGATCATTTTTGTTGCCCTCCGCTGGACTCTAATTTGTCCACATCCTTTCTGTAGTGGGGGGCCCAAAACTGGACACAGTCCTCCAAATGAGGCCTCACCAGTGCCAAACAGAGGGGAATAATCACTTCCCTCGATCTGCTGGCAATACTCCTACTAACGCAGCCCAATATGCTGTTAGCCTTCTCGGCAATAAGGGCACTGTGTTGACTTATATCCAACTTCTTGCCCACTGTAACCCCCAAGGTCCTTTTCTGCAGAGTTGCTGCCTAGCCAGTCAGTCCCCAGTCTGTAGCAGTGCATGGCATTCTTCCATCCTGAGTGCAGGACTCTGCACTTGTCCTTGTTGAATCTCATCAAATTTCTTTTGGCCTAATGCTGTAATTTGTCTAAGTCACTCTGTATCCTATCCCTGCCCTCCAGTGTATCTACCACTCCTCCCAGCTTAGTGTCTTCTGTAAACTGCTGTGGGTTTACAGCATCTGTAAACTTGCTGTGAGAATGAGAATGCTGGCCTATGTGCTTATCTGAAACCACAGCAGTGGAAGATGGATGCCCAGCAGAGGAATGGAGAGAGGTTTGTGGCATCCCAATCATTAAAATGGGTTTACAGCATCTTCCAGATCATTAATGAAGATGTTGAACAAAACCAGCCCAGCACCGACCCCCTGGGGTACTCTGCTTGTTACCAGCTGCCAACTAGACATTGAGCCATTGATCACTACCCATTAAGCCTGATGATCTAGCCAGCTTTCTATCTATCTTATAGTCCATTCATCCATCCTATGCATCTTTAACTTGCTGATAAGAATATTGTGGGAGACTGTATCAGCTTTGCTAAAATCAAGGTGTATCACGTCCACTGCTTTTCCCACATCCAGAGAGCTAGTCACCTCATCATAGAAAACAGGCAGATTAATCAGACATGACTTGTCTTGGGTGAATCCATGCTGATTGTTCCTGATCTCTTCCAAGTGCCTCAAAATGGATTCCTGGAGGAATCCAGGTGAGAATATTGAAATCAAATTTAGACTGGAAGACATTGAACAACCAAATCTCTTTGTAGCCATATTTGTAACTCCTCCCAAATATATTCTAATTGTATAAATAGTGAAACCTGATTTACTCCTCATTGGCACCTCTGAATTAAGCTATATTTCTTCATATGCAGTAAGAATGATGCACAACAGCAGTAACCGGCCATCTGATAACTTAAGTGATTTGAAGAAATATGTCCAAATCTTGTGGTGTTTTTTAAAATGCACTCAGAGTGCTTCTTATAATATCTGTAAATTTTATTTCAGCTAGTAAAGAACTATTTAGTGTGCGTACAGTGTGGCTGTTAATGCATTAGCTAGAATACAGTATAGGTTTTCTAAAAGAGGAAATAAGATGGAGCTAAATCATTACCACTCTGACTATTAAATTGAAGGGAAACAGCTGAGCCATAAAAACATAAGTAAAATTATTTGTTTCTTCCATGTGATACCAAACTCATTTAAAAACTAACATACACATACATTTTCATTTATTTCTTCTTGTGTTTAAAAACATGACAGTAGCATGATAATTATTTATCATCTTGTTGTGACAGGATGAATATGAAGAACTGCTTCGTTATGCTGTAGTGACTCCAAAGTTTGAACAGTGTGTCCTGAGGCAGTCTGAGCCTGCTGCAGAACTGACAGCACATGACAGGTTTTCAAGTTTAATGGATGAAGTCATCAGTGACCCTAAGACTCCAGGTAGTGTGTGGGGAGAGGGAGAAGTGTGTTTATATGTTTGAGTATAAAAATTTTCAGAACATAAATAGATGCTATTATCTGAGAACTAAGTTATAAAGTAAAGCCTGTCAGTTAATTTGATTTAACATTTTGCCACTCTATCTCTCTTCTGGTTCATAAGCTAAACATGCTATTCACGAGCTGTGGATTATTGTTAAAAGTTAATCTGAAAATTTAAATCATGTATAATATTATATGTACATGTGCGTGCGCACACACACACACACAAACTCTGATCTAGACACAATCCTATAGTGCTCTAAAAAGGAGGAATGGGATTAAAATGAACGAATAAACCCTCACTGGGAAGCACCTCAGTGCTAATATTATCCTGCCAGTTTAAAAGGGTTAGGCAATGTTTTTTAAAGTACTAAACAAAATAATATTAATAAAAAGCCTAAAAGTCCAATCTTATGAGCTTATGATCTTCAACTTTCATTGACTTAAATGGAGTTTTTGGGCACGTTGTATCTTGCAAGATCAAACCCTAAAACTTTAATTCAGCCTGTCAAAAGCTGATTATTTTCTACTGAGTCAAAAAGCCAGATACATGGAGTTCTCATGAAAATATTGTTATGCTGAGAGATACTGGCAACTGCATGAATCATAAAAATCTTTGAGATTAGGTGTGAACATGCCCTTCAATTAACTTAACTGTCAGGATAAGTTAAACAGAAGCCCCTCCCCCCATGCCTAACACAAGGGGGTTGTGAACCTGCCCCAGGAGTTTGGACTGACTATATGTGATGCACCCCAAAGGTTCCCATGGTTGTGGCACTTCACCTTCACCTGCCCTTACCATGAAGCAATCTTGTTTGTGATTGCTGTAGATAATCTCCCTGAAATCAGCTGTAACTAGTAGTACAAACACTGCTTTCCATGACTCCGCAGACCTTGCTCTCCCTGTACAGATATTGACTGATACACACCAACCCCCAAATACTCAGAATGTTCCCTGCAGTGTCCAGCCATGTGTCCACTGAACACTCATAGAATTACCAAAGGAACAGTTCACAGCAGCTGGTACATTTCAACTCAGAATGAGCAGTTTGCTTAACATCACAGCCCTTGGATCTATTTATAGTGAAAACAAAATAAGTTTATCAAAGATTAGGAATTCAAGTAATAGTGAGTGAGAATATTGGAAACAAAGGGTTATATGTAAAACAAAATCATAACACGCTTTCTAAAGACTAAACTAACAAGTTACTCTTGTCTAAACAAGTTTCTTGCCCAAAGTTTTTGTCAAGCTTGTTGAACTAACCTTGTTCATAAAGCAAACGCACTGTCCTTTTAATCCCTCAGCAAAGGGTACCTGTGTGTCCCCTTTGGCCCTCCAAATATACTCAGGCAAATCTTTGATATGCACTTTAAGAATAAGGTTCTGTTCCCCTGTTGTGTTTCTCTTCCTGTTGGTTCCTTCTTACAGTACTTTGCATTCAGTGCAGAATAAGGAATCCGTAATTGAGACAATACTCAATCTATATGTAAACAGGTGAGTTTACATGAGATAGACATCTGCTGTCTGACAGAAAACCTGTTTTTCACCTTTGCAAGTGACTAATACCTTGATACAGACTTCAACATGTCTTCAGTATATGTATATAGTATCCATATATAAGTTAATTGATGACCATGTGACACCAGCTTTCCTTTGGGACCTTATATGACATTCTTTGGTGAACCAGAATGTACATACCAGAATCGGGAGATTCCTATAATCCCTTTGCCCCTTCTTACTAGTTGGTGTTAAGAGTTTCTTGAGGCACAGTGAGAGGGTATTGCTGAGTATCATTTTGGTGTGTGTGTGCGGTAGGAGGAGAAGAAGAAGAGACAACACAAACTGAGGACAGATAACAGAATGAGAGGCAAAAAGCAAGCAAGTGAAGTAGTAGCCTGTAGATACAGTATGACTGAAAAAAACCCAGAGCTTTTTGGGTCTAGTGTGGGCAAAAGAGGCTTGAGACTATAAGCTAAGAAACGGCTCCTTTTGTTCTTGGATCCCCTTCATTCAGACTAGCAGGACTATGTACTTTCCTTGTGTTTTTTTTTTTTTTTTTTTTAAATTGACTATTACCAATTTACCCTGCTAACTGAAACGTCTCCAGGATCCTGAACTTTGAGGGGTCATTTGGAACAAAAAGGGACAGCAGTATGATGCTGCTGCTGCTGCTGTGGTGGTTTCCATTACCATTTTGTCTAGGACAGAGGATCTCAAACTTTTTGTGTTGGTGACCCCTTTCACACAGCTAGCCTCTGAATGTGACCTCCTGGCCCTCAGGGGAGATCCCCCTTTGTCCATGGCCCTCATTGGCTCCCCAC
Source organism: Mesoclemmys tuberculata (assembly GCA_007922155.1). Lineage (NCBI taxonomy): Eukaryota > Metazoa > Chordata > Testudines > Chelidae > Mesoclemmys > Mesoclemmys tuberculata. The sequence goes on from ML675629.1 coordinate 41,439,643, forward strand.
TGCCTCTTCATGCCTAACCCCTGCACTGTGCCCCTCTTCACCCCAACCTCTGCACACTTATACCCCCCATGCCCACCTGGGGAAACTGACCTACATGAACAGAGCAGCTGGTATTGCTGCTCGCTCTCCTTCAGATGCTGCTCCTCCATGCCTCCTAGGCACTGTGAAAGGGTGAGCAAGGAGCAATGTCAGGACTCCCTGCATCCAGGTCACTTTCCCCACCTGGGCTGTGTAAGGGGAGGGCAGAGAGCAGCAGCTCCTGCTGCTCACCTCTAAGCCCAGGTGGGGAAAGTGACTTGGATGCAGGAAGCCCAGGCATTGCTTCTTGCTCCCCACCTCACAGCTCCCTTAGGGCATGTAGAAGAACATTAGGAGTTGGTGAGCATTGTCTGTGTATCACCGCTTGCCCCCTCTCCCCCTATGTTCCTCTGCTGGGAGGAGGCAGGGAGGCTCACAATCCCACATCAGGCCAGGGTTGGAGGCTCACAGCTCCACAGTTGGTGGCACACCGAGCTCACAGCCCCACATCTGGATGGGGTTGGAGCTCACAGCTTGTGACCCCCAGTTTGAGAACCAATGGTCTAGGAACCCTATTCATGGACTAGGACCCCTGTTGTGATAGGTGCTGTACAAACATCGAACAACAAGATGGTCCTAGACTGATTGATCTTATTCTTTATCTTTTGGTAAGATATATTGTCTAAACTTTTCAGTTGTTGGTGAAACTAAATTAGCAGTAGAGAGAGGCCCAAGCTTGAAAAGTCTGTATCTAGACTTCCCCAGAATCTGGAGATATTCAGTTGTATGGTTTTGGTTCAGTAGGAAATTTAGTTCACAAGGGAAATCTGCGAAGGAGTCTCTCACTTGGAGATGGCATAAAAATGGCATTCTGATTTCTCCTCCAAATGATTTGGGATGAAGCAACATCATATATGAGTAGTAAAGTTGTAGAACTTTCCCAATAGGATTGTTTCCTAACAGGAAGTAAAAGTGTGTTTCCATTGGTGGTTGCATCATATGAATTGTACTGGCTGATACAATATGCAAGCTTTGTTACTTTAAGAAAAACTCACTGTGATAAAGGGTTCTCTTAATTCTGGTATTCAAAACATAAAAGTATTGTGATGTTGTCAAAGCCTGTAGCATTATTAGCCTAGTCTTAAGTCTTTTTAGGGAATTTTGACATCTTTTAAAGAAAGTACTCTTTCAGCCTTATGTTTTATTTTATCTTAAACCTACTTTGTGTAATACTTAGAACTCCCTCATCTTATTTTCTAACAGTGGATCCCAAAACAGCTTTCTGTGGAGCACTCCTGAGGGTCTGTGAAGCACTCCTGAGGGTCTGTGAAAAGCAGTGCTGGTGCTTCTCTTAATTTCTAGTTGCTAAATCACAAAGAGAAATAAAAATACATAAATAGTTTCCTTTTCCTGTAGAGGCAGTTGCCATAATTTCCACAGGGATACTTAGCAATATGGAATGGGCGGGGAGGTGGTCCACAAAGTGCACTCTGTTAAAATGTGGTCTGCACCAAGAACAAAGATACTTAATTTTTAAAAAAATACATACTATTGAGATTATGATGTGCTTTTCTTAAGTAAATGTACAATAGTATTTTGCTAATGACACCAAAATAAAATAAAAAAATCTACTTTTCACTTACAGCCACAGGAGTATATGATTTAATCTCTGATGCCAGTGAGAGTATTGCCACTTGGTAATATGCTTCCATTGATGTCTTTGAACTGACAACTTTAAACATAAAAAGCAGTGCTATTTGTTACTTCAGAGTATGTTGGTTAATCTTCCCTTTCATCTTAACATATTCTAACTTCTCTTAAGAATATAGCTTTTCACGTTAGGGAACTGTTGTGTTAGTAGTTTGAGCAAAAACAACAAGCATCATGAGATGAAGCAAAGCAATTTTTGTCTTGTCTAACTTGAAAAGATGCTCCAACATGGAAAAAACATTGAGTACTAAGCATTTATAAAGAAGCATTTTTTTAATCAGTAGGAATCAGCTGGATGTACACAATGTTTGAATGGTTTAATTTTTAAAATAAACTTTAAAAATTTCAAGCAGTAAAAATTTAACAGTTCATTAAATGTTCCAGGCCATAAGTCAATGTTTTCAGGGCAACAATAGCAGCTGTCTCCCTTGTACTTACCCTTCCACAGAGGTTTGTCCAGTTAGTTTGTGTAGTGATGTACCAGTTAGCCACATTAATGCACTCGGACCAGCAACACCCCTTCTCCTATTCTTTCCTACAACCCAAAGACACGAAGCAATGCTTACTCATTTATAAGAGGAGCTGAATCCCTTAGTGCATCATCTCCAAAACTTTTCCCCAGTTCAGCATGACCACAGTGGATTCTCTGAACATAAGACTCTCTGTGGGAAGAGGTAGAAGGCAGGTTTTTACCATTTGGTAAGAGCATAGGAGTGGCAGGGGATACTGAAATGGAGACACACAAGGGATTTGAAAACTGATATTTGAGAACCATTAATGCTGGCATGGATAGATTCAAATGCAGTTTGTGGAGTTCTGTGCTTATGAAGCTTATAGAACATGAAGTGAAACCTGGGATGAGAAGAGGTCATGACAGTGTCGGTGTCCCCTGTATGGGAAGTGTCAGTGCTATGTAAATTAACAGTAATAGTGGAAACTGATGACATTTGGCAATGTGTTATCCTGAATCAGCCAAGCACTTTAAAAAACAAAAAACTGGGATATGGATACGATTTTGTCATGGTAAAGGACAAAATCAGGGTATGGTCACAGTGAGGCGAAAATGAAGCTGGAGCCTCACCGCATGTGAAGCAGCCAGCTGGAGCCAAAGTCGTCGTGGAGGTTGGTTAAAGTGATGGAATCCATGACTTAATCATCCCCTTAGTCAGAGAGTACTATGTTCTTCTCTAGCGCCTACTAGAGTGAAAGCAGATACTTCTGCGATGAGAATTCACTATGGTAAAAATTATTTAAATTCAAAAGAATTTTTCTCTGGGCTGCAAATCTTCCAGCACAATGAATTCTCCTTCTGTAAAATGGGGATAATAAGACTTGTCCCCTGTAAAGCACTTTGATATCTATGGATAAAAGCACTACAAAAGTGCTAGGTGGTATTAAAATGGTGATGTAGGATTCAAACAATTGTAAAACTCTAGAATTGTAGGACAGTTCTAGAACAATTGCTGGAAACCTCCGAGTTGCTGAGCCTGTGAAGGTAAACAAGGGAAAAGTCCCAATTCTGTACTGGTTTTGGAACAATATTATATAGCAAATCCCATTCCAAACTATACTACAGTTGTTGACCAGAGATTTCAAATCCAACTGCCCTGAAATCAGTCTCCATGGATACAATTTTCTGGTTCATGGTATGACTTTCTTCAAAATTGAACAAATGTAATGCTCAGTGCTGCCATCCTATTCAAGTTCTGTACCTTGCTCTGCAACAGGATTATTTATTGAGTATGGTAATACTTGGTTTAAGTAAAGGTAACAGAATCAGGGCCTGTAGACAACTGTTTGCTTGATGATTGCTCTTGCTTTCTTGCAGAGTTTACTACAGAAAGATCAATAAGCTGTCTATGTCTGAAAAGAGAGCTGAGAATCTTTAAAGCTACATATACACCACAAATACGCATTTATTTTCAGCCTGGCAAAACAGATTCTTTACAGTGGCATTTCTAGTTCGAAATAGCCAAAACCTTGTGAAGGAAAAGCTTAGTGATAGAATAAGAAACAGATGTTTTCTCCTTGCAGGTTCTTTCTAAAAATGCTCAGAAACTAAAAGTTCTTCTTTGAGTGCTTACTCATGTCAATTCCAAGCACCTCCATGCCGTGCAGCATTGAAGCCAGTGGATGCAGAGACGTGGTGCCGCCGAGGACAGTTGGTGCAGTTTGCGGCGCCGAAGAAACAGTAGATCCGGGTACCAAGGTAGCACTAGACACCTGTAGGTTGGTCCTGGGTATGGGGGACCCAACAGGCCAGAACGCTCCCGAGGTGGAGGTAGGACCCAGGGCCTTGTTGTCTTCCTCCTCTGATGAAACAGTAGCGGGGACATAGACCACCATGCTACCCATGGACAATAGGGCTCACCAGGAGCTCTTGAGACAGGTGGCCTGAAACCTGGGTCTGTAGGCGGAGGTTCATGAGTCCATAGACTCAATGGTGGACATTTTGGCTCCAGAGGGCCCCTCGAGGGTAGCCCTGCTTCTGATTAAAACAGTGCAGTTCATGACAGACACTCTGGCAGACACCGGCCTCTCTCCCACCTACAGCAAAAGGGATAGAAGAGAAATATTTCACCCATTCCAAAGGGTATAAGTACTTCTTTATCCACCCTCAGCCTGGTTTGCTCATCATGTCTGCAGCAAACGAACAGGAAAGGCGGGGCAGCGGGGTCCAACACCAAAGGCAAAGGAGCCTAAGAGACTGGACTTGTTCGGGAGGAAAGTCTACTCCCCTGGAGGCCAACAGCTGAGAATCGCCAACCAACAAGTGTTCCTCAGCAGATTCAACTCGTGGGACACAATGGCGAAGTTAAAAGACCACCTTCCAGCCGAGTCCAAAGCAGAGAATGGAGCCGTGGTGGAGGAGGAAAAAGCTGTAGCCTGGACAACATTACAGGCTGCACTAGACGTGGCAGATTCTGCAGGACTGTGGCTGTTGGACTGGCCATGAGAAGAAATTCCTGGTGTCGGGCTTCCCGCCTGAGGTCCAGTCAACCATCCAGGACCTTCTCTTTGAAGGAGTAGGGCTATTCTCAGAGCAAATGGACTCCAAACTCCACAGCCCCAAGGACTCTAGGGTGACCCTGAAATCCTTGGGACTGTATACACCCTCCATGCAAAGGAAGCACTTTAAGCCCCAGTCTCAGCATCCTCAGCAGGACTTCTCCAGGCAAAGGGGCAGGAGTAATAGGCGCAGGATGCCCCAGCCACCCAACCCTGGCAAAGGTGCAGGGAAGCAGCTGCCAGGGCCAAAACAAAACTTTTGAAGGCATGCCTGAGGGCAATACTCCAGGATAGTTACAAGATCCTGCTCCCCCTTTCCGCAACAGATTATCCCATTTCTACCATGTCTGGGCCCAAATAACATTGGACAGATGGGTGTTGCACATGGTAGAAATGGGATACTCCCTCCAATTTTGTTCTACCCCCCCTTCCCAGTACCTCTTCAGGGAACCCTCTCATGAGCATCTTCTCATAGGAGAGGTGCAGGAACTGCTTTGCACTGGAGTGGTAGAAGAGGTCCCTCAGGAGCTAAGATGAAAGGAGTTTTACTCCAGATATTTCCTAATCCTAAAAGCAAAAGAGGGGCTCAGGCCTATTCTCGATCTGCAGAATCTCAACAAGTTTGGAAGGAAGCTGAAACTCCACATGGTCTCCCTATCCTTGATCATTCCCTTTCTGGATCCGGGAGACTGGTATGCTGCCCTTGACCTAAAAGATGCTTCCATATCTCAATAATACCCTCCCACAGGAGGTTTCTCAGGTTCATAGTAGAACACAACCACTAACTGTTCACTGTCCTCCTGTTCGGCCTATGAGCGGCTCCCAGAGTCTTTACCAAATGCATAGCCATGGTCACTGCATTCATGAAGAGACATGGTGTCTAGGTATACCAGTATCTGGATGATTGGCTACTGAAGGGCCGCTCCAAGGAGCAGGTGGAAGCACACGTCACTCTAATACAGGCAACGTTCCTGAACTTGGGTCTGCAGCTAAATGTCAGCAAGTCAACTCTAGTGCCTAGGCAAAAAAATAGAATTTATAGGGGCAGTCCTGGATTCAGTTCAGGCCAGAGCTGAACCCGAGGGAGGCAGACTGTTCAGAGCAGGTGTAGGAGGTTCTTCTCAGTAGTAGGAAGACATCCACCAGAGCAGCATATTTTGGCTAAAAGGAAGACGTTCTCTGTATGGTCAGTGCAAAAGGGCACTCCTCAAGTGTAGGCTCTGAGGCCTCTTATACTGGACTATTTACTGCACCTAAAACAGTTAGTTTTGGTGGTTGCATCTGTGAAGGTGCAGTTGGTGGCTATTTCTGCCTTCCACCCCAGAGAAAGGGGCTGTTCAATATTTGCCAACCCCATGGTGTCCCATTTCAACAAAGGTTTAGGAAGACTTTACACTCCAGTACGCCGTCCAATCCTGGCATGGGACCTTAACCTGGTACTCAATAAGTTGATGGGCTCCCCTTTAAAGCCCCTAGCTTTGTGTCCTCTGTTGTACCTATCATGGAAAGTAGCCTTCCTCGTCACTATCACCTCGGCAAGGAAGGTGTCTGAACTCAAGGCATTGACCTCGGAGCCCCTGTATTCAGTATTTCATAAGGATGAGGTGCAGCTGTGCCTGCACCCAGCTTTCCTGCCTAAGGTGGTCTTTCAATTTCACACTAGTCAAGAGATTTTCTTGCCAGTGTTCTTTCCAAAGCCCTATGCCAGCAGCAGGAAACATGGTCTCCACTCCTTGGATGTCAGACAGGCGTTGGCTTTTTATATAGAGAGAACTCAACTCTTTTGTAAATTGAATCAGCTCTTCATTGCTGTAGCAGAAAAGACGAAAGGCCTTCCAGTATCCTGTCAGAGGATTTCTTACTGGATTACCGTGTGTATAAGGGCATGTTAGCCAAGATGCCAGCCCCGGTTCTCATGGTGCATTCCATGAGGGCTCAGGCCTTGTCAGTGGCATTCCTGGCTCACATTCCCACACAGAAAATCTGTAGGGCTGCAACCTGGTCTTCTATACACACATTTACTTCGCATTATGCTATTACCCAGCATGCCAGGGACAATGTGGCATTTGGTAGACCAGTTGGCACTCTCGTGCGCTCAGCCCCCTCTTCCATTGGTCTGCTTGGAAATCACCTGCTTGGAATCGACATGAGCAAGTACTTGAAGAACAAACGGTTACTTGCCTTCTGTAACTGTTGTTCTCCGAGATATGTTGCTCAAGTCCCTTCCAAGACCCACCTGCCTACCCCCTCTTGTCTAAGCTGATCGGCAAGAAGGAACTGGAGAGGAGGTGGATTGGCAGGCCCCTATATATAGCACTATGGAGGTGCCACTCAAGGGAGTGCCTGCACTGACCCGACAGGCACCGCTGGGTGGAAAAAACCTTCTGACGACTGTGCATGTGGCATGCGCACATCTGCTTGGAATAGACATGAGCAACACATCTCGAAGAACAGTTAGAGAAGGTAAATAACCATTTTTAATCTTGCATTCAAGACCAGCTCTCAGGACTCTTGTGTTTCTCTTGTTCAAATTTATTACCCTAATAATAAAAGTTTTTATGCTGTGCTCATCACTGTATCTGCATGCCTAACAGTGCAGAATTGAATTGGCAACTCTGCATTTGAGTGGGCATTCTTGCTGTCTAAACATAAAACCTGAGCTGCTAAATTATCCGGTAAGAAAAGGAAAACGGACTTTAGACTAAATATATTTCCAGATAAACAATGTTTTCATTCACTGGTTTTTGGAATCTTACATGATTTGATTAAAACTGACAAACTAAAAAGGGAACTATAGAACCTTTAGGTTCTTTACTGACAAAGTCTCATCTTTGCTTCTCTTCAGTCCTCATTGGCAGTGAACTAACACTTTTATGTGTGTCATTTTAAAAACTGAGTTGTAATTTGTTCTGAAAGGGAGGAGTGAGGGAATAAAAAAATTCTAATTTTTACTTCCAATTATAGGGAAAATCCTTTGGTTAACATTGGTGTGAGGAAACCTAAGCAGATGTTTGGAAGCTCAAGTTTTTTGTATAGATACTCCAGACCATGTAATTCACCTTTTTTTTTTTTTTTTTTTTTTTTAAAATCCTCAGGACTGGTTCAGAGCTTTTGCTCTTGGTGATGCATGCTTTTTTGCATCTTTATTTTGAAATTGATACCTTTTAAAAATTCATAAATAGAGCTCTGTTTTGTCTTGATTGCAACTCCCCAAGTCTAAATAGCAGAAGTTGTATTTGGGCTAGTGGCTTGTCAAGACTCTCTTCTCCAACAGTACACTTACAACCTGTTTTCTTTTCAGAAATCTAGATTTGCAAATAAACCAGGAAAAGTCTTTTTTTACTTCAGCACAAACTGACTGCCTTAAAATGGAAACATATTTCTTGTTGAGCTAAATGCAAAATATAGCCGCCCAATTATGTATGCTCCATTCAATTTATCCTGGATCATTTAATACCTCTGAAGATGTATAGTTTATCTGTTGCAATGATTTAGGCTTATTTGGTGGGTAACACTTCACCCATCACCTCCACCTTATTCAACGATCTTGAATTTCTGCACAGTCTACAGCTAAGTCATCCCCTCAAGGAATTATTTATCTTTATGGGTATGGAATTCCTCCACCTCAGCAGAATTAAGCTTAATTCTTATTAGACTTATCTTTCTACCATTTGAGTCTGCTGGGGACTATTCCTTATACCATCTCTAAACTTTTATTGTAGTTATTTCAGCTGATAGACCAAGTGAAATTGAGATGCTTGTTGATCCTCCTTTCATAACTTATGCTTGTAAAACAAAAAAACCCTGGTGTTACATTCTTCCCCTGGAAAGCCTTCCGATTTGTTAACTTAACAATCTTCTTGCTATCCCCGTTCAGTTTATATGGAGAAACCATAGATTCCTGCATAAATTCCATGGCCAGAAATGACCATAATTATCATGTAGTCTGACCATTGTATAACATAGGCCACACAACTTCCCTGAAATAATTCCTAGAGCTTATTTAAAAAAACCCAAAAACTAATCCTGATTTTGAAAATTGTCAGTGATGGAGAATTCACCATGACTCTTAGTAAATTTTTCCAAGTTAAGTACTTTCACAATCAATGAAAGTTCACATCTAGCTGATTAACCCCCCTGCCCCCCCAAAATCTTTTTCAGAGTCACTGCTTCCCAAAAGAGAGTCCCCCATTCTATAAATATGGCCTACATTCTTTGTTCCTCTATGTATACATTTACATTTTGCCATGTTAAAAACATATTGTTTGCTTGTGCTCAGCCCACCGGGCAATCCAGATTGCTCTGGGTCAGTGACCCGCTCTCCATTATTTACTACTCTCCCAATTTGTGTCATCTGCAAACTTTATTAGTAATTTTATGTTTTCTTCCAGGTCATTGATAAAAATGTTATAGCATAGGACCAAGAACTGATCCCTCCTGGAACCCATTGGAAACAGAACCTCTCAATGATGGTTGCCCATTTACATTGTTTTAAATCATATCAGTTAGTCAATTTTTAATCCATTAAGTGTGGACCATGTTTATTATATTTTTCTAGTTTTTTATCAAAATGTCATGCAGTACCAAATCAGATGCCTTATAGAAGTCTAAATATTACATAAAACTATTACTTTTAGCAACCAAACTTACAATATTAGCCAAAAATTAGTTTGACATGGTCTGTTTTCCATGAAACTATAATGATTTGAATTAATTACATGATCCTCTTTTAGTTCTGTATTAATAGAGTATCAGCTGCTCCCTTACCTTGTTCAGGATTGATGTCAGACTGACAGGCCTATTATTACCAGGTCATCCTGTTCCCCTTTTTCAAAAAACTGATATTAGCTTTCTTCCTGTCTTCTAGAGCTTCCCCAGAGCTCCAAGACTTATTGAAAATCAAATTTAACAGTCTAACGAGATCCTGAACTAACTCTTTTAAAACTCTTGAATGCAAGTTATTTGGACTTGCTAATTTAAAAATGTATAACTTTACTAGCTTCCATTTACCATCTTCCAGAGATACTAGTGGAATGGGAAGAGTGTTATCACGTGATGAGACTAATCTGTTCCTCCTTCCCCCCCCCCCAAATACAGAACAGCGATAGTTATTGAACCCTTCTGACTTTTCTGTGTTACTATTGATGATTCTATCATTTCCATCTAATAATGGACCAAATCCATTCTTTTTGTTAATATATATTAAAAACTCTTTATTGTCCTTATCTTTTCTAGCCATAGATTTCTCCTTGTGTCTTTGGACTTTCCTTATCTTTTAAAATTCCTAACTTCTGATTTATATTCATCACTGTCAACTTCCTTTTTCTTCCATTAAATAGGTGTGTTTAAAAAAAACAAACAGCTGCCTTCACTTTCCCTCTACACCAGGTTGGTTTTTTAACCAGCACAGCCTTCTCCCTTGATTATGGGTTTGTGATTTTGGGGGGGAAAGGTGGGCGGCAATCTAATAATGTGTTCTTAAATGATTCTTCTCACTTTAAAAAATTAAATTCTTCCTCAAAGCTGATTTGGCTCAATTGTTTTTAGCTTTGTGAAATTGTCCATGTTAAAGCACCAGATATATATGTTACAAGTCTGGCTTGTTCGTGCACACTATAAATGTGATAGTCATGATCACTTGTAGCTAAGCTACTATTAATTTTAGTTTTGTGATCAGTTTCTATTTATCATAAACTAGTTAAGAGATTTAAGAGACAGTTGGATACCTTGATTAGGACCACACTTCTGGACATCATCCTACTTGTTCATAGCCTTTGTCTACATACTAGGCATTTTCAGATATTATTCCACTTTGATTTATAACTAGTGCAACTCCATTAGTGTTAGCAGTGAGTGGTAGGAATGCTAGTGGTTTGTAGCCCAGAGTCGGGGTTTTACTCCAGTATCATCTTAACTCAGTTCTGAAAATGCTTGTGCCTGATTGACACTTAGAGTGCCTATCATTCTGAGCACTAGTGGAGTTTCAGAAGACTAAAAGGATGCGAATAGCAAAGGGAATCTCCAACAAAAATTCTTCCGCTGCTCTACTCCCATTGGGTTTTTATCTATTGCTATGTTAGGACAATAAAATTATCAAGACACAGTTCTATAACTAAGTCTCTGGAAAGCTGGAAAATGTACACCTATGGTGTATATATAATATTAAATAGCTGGCATTCTCAGAGTATTCTTGTTTGCCCAACTTCTCCACATTTTTGGAGGTTTTATTTTCCCCCACTAGATTTTGAACTGAGGGCAGTTGGAATTGCAGTTCTTACATATCTTATGGAACACAGCATATCTGATGGAACACAGCATTGTTCAAGTGGCCCCATTGGTTACTGTTTTTTTTTTTTTTTCAACTAGTTCTGGGAGTTTTGGAAGTAGGCGTTTCAATTCCATAAGCGTGGCTCTGCAGAGATTGTAGTTGTAGAACAGGGGTGTCAAACTCATTTCCTGTGGCGGGCCACATTTAAATTAAATTTAGTTCAAGTGGGCCACGCATAGCATACACCTCATGCACACAGTGCTTTACAGACTACTCTTCGCCGTAAAATCTCCTGGCAAAGTAAAATTCGGCGGCAGAGTAGGAGAGTGGGACTCACAGCTGACGCAACATCTCACAGCCTTTACTTTTTGCCACGAGATCTCGTGGTACCATGCGCTGACACGAGATCTCGCAGACTTTTACTGAGCTTGGCTCAGAAACAAGTGCCGGGCTGGATAACACAAGGTGGTGGGCCAGATTCGGCCCGCGGGCCTTGTGTTTGACACCCGTGTTGTAGAACTTCAATTGTAATCTCTTGTTAGAATAGTTTTTACAATAAATAATTAAAAATATTGTTTCCAATCAAATAAGAAAAATACTCAGATTCAAACATGCTGTGCTGTTAAATCCAGTGTTCAAAGGCTATGAAATTTTAAGAACTAAAATTTAGTTTCCTATATCCATGTTACCAGTTTAGTAACCGGATCTGAAAACTTGAGACTGGAGCAATAAGTTTCTTGAAGCAGAACTGTGCAGTGGTGATTACTCTCCAGCCAGTGAGAAGTGAGTTGTCTTTAGGCTCAGCAGTTACACTAAGGAACAATTACTAATATTTATTATATTTACTTATGAACATTAGTTCTTCAATATCTAACACATGTATCACACTTCCAATATTTCTCCAAGAAAGAAGGTGCTTGTCTCTGTGGCACTTTTGACTGTTTGATCCTTGCTTTTTTCAGAGGATTGGTCCAAAAGGGACAATTTTAGCATATTAAAAGCAATTGCATAAAGATTATCATTCAAATCTTTAGACCAGTGGTCCCAAAACTTTTTTGGTCCCATCCTGTCCCTTACCTGCTCTGTGCCAGGCCAGGGGAATTCTCTCTCACCCAGCTCAGGGGCTGGCCTAGGCCCCACCATGCCCCCCTGAACATTCTTCCACATCCTCCTAGATGGGCTCACCCCACAGTTTGGGGACCACTGCTTTAGACCACTTTGCTTGGACTTATAAAAGGAGTAAAATCTAAAATGGTTACTTGAGAGTTACTACACTAGGGAATGTAGACTAAGATAACCTATAGTTACTTTATATTAAAGAACAGAAGGAGAATCTTTTACATGAAATTTCACCACTGATCCAGGTGTCTGTTGCACTGGGGATTCTGCAGGTTCCTTGTGGGTTCAGTCAACCTTGGAGTCTCACCGGATGATCTCAATTATACATCCTGATTTCATGGCTTGCTGCAGGTGCCCATCCTCTCTTTTGTGTGCTCAGATTTCAGCTCTGTTTCTCTGCTCCTTCTATCAGTATCCAGTAGATGGCACTCATGTTTAACAAATTTCTTCATATTCTTCTCAGACTTTAAGTTCATTTTACATATTGTATTTCAGTATTAATCCACATTGGAATGTTCCTCCTTTTAGCAATTTCTTTTAAAAATAGAAAGTTATCTGGTTTATAGCTTTCAGCATTCCTTCTTTCTTGTGCCATACAACTCCTATTACTCTTAAAGTGCCACTATTTTCAATGAAAACCAACAATCCTTTATCTTCCAAATGTGATGGACAATACTTCATACATTCTTTGATTGTACATAAGCACTTCATGTTGTTTAGTGTTTGCAACCGAACAAAAGACACTATCCACTTGTAGAGAAATGTAGATCTGACTCACGAGGCAAGCAGATGTGCAGCTTCTTATTTGGGGTGAAAGACATTTTGACAGGGCAAAACATATTTCCCTGCTATATTTGATTGACAGTGTAAACAAATGTAGAGTTTATAATTTCAGGTGAAAGCTTGGTTTGCCCTATTTGCCTTCTGTTTCTCGGCAAGTTGTTTCTAGTTTGGCTAACTTGCAGCTTCCACATCCATCTCTTGATCCATTCACCGTGTGCAGCGGGCCACTTTGCATAGGAAAGCAAAAAAGTTACCAGGAGTTCTTTCTCTTTCCCAGCATAGGTAGAAGAGGTTTTATACATATGCACATTGAGAGATTCTTGCCTTAGTTATTAACAATGCTCATTTATAGACTCATAGGTCAGAAGGGACCAATATGATCATCTAGTCTGACCTCCTGCACAAGGCAGGCCACAAAACCCTACCCATACACATTTGTAACAACCCCGAACCCATGACTGAGTTATTGAAATCCTCAAAAGTGAGATTTGAAGACCTCAAGCTGCAGGGAATCCATCAGCAAGCGACCCATGCCCCACGCTGCAGAGGAAGGCGAAAAACCTCCGGGGCCTCTGCCAATCCGCCCCGGAGGAAAATTCCTTCCCGACCCCAAATATGGCGATCAGCTAAACTCCGAGCATGTGGGCAAGACTCACCATTTTTAGTTTCTATGATTGGGGAGTGGAACTCCCAACCTTGGCGGATCTTTGGTCCTTAGACAAAGTGCATCACACGGAACGAACCATTTATGTATTGTCTTTACTTCCTAGGTGGATTCTATTTTGGGATAAACAGAGGTGGACAGATTTCCTAATTTTGAGGGCCAGGAGAAATTATTCATTAACTAATCAAGGCATATCTGTTTACTCTACCCCTTACAGTGATGAGGGTACTGTGTATTTGTATTAAAAATTCTTACATGTTGCCAGTTACTTTTCCCTTTCCAGTTTTATATCTAATTTAAGTTTCTCTGCCACCGTGTCAGAAGCTATTTACTGACTTGTATCTATAAATAGGAAAAGGTCAGATATGAGTGGAACATAGAAAAGGAGCTGTATTAACATCTGTGAAAACAGTTGATTTCATTACCTCTGCTGTGACAAGCTTAGACAGTATAGTTTTATTAGGCTTGAGCAGGTGTTGGAGTTATTCTTAAATAATAACTTCCCATAGGCATTCTTCAATGTTTCCTGCTTATGGTAACCACTTGAGTTTTTGACATGGCTTGCTGTCCCGTTAAATTGCTAGCACTACAAGAAATGTAAATTATTGGTAATGATTGAAAGATTGATTGATAGGGGTCCGTTAAATTGTCAGATAGGAATAGAAAGTAACAGTTTCTATCTCTAATGCTCACAGCATCATGTAACAAATCCAAAGGTGTGTGCAGAAGGAGTATTGGGTACTCATTGTATTGGAAAAAGTGGAATAGAAGTAGGATAGGACGGAAAGAATTTGATAAGCATATAGCTGGACTGTTATGTCAAAAGAAACCTGGAAGGCAAAGAAAAAGGCACAAGCTGAATATACTTTGAAAATGTCTGATTTGTATAAAATGCATAAGGGCTGTCAAACGATTAACAATTGTGATTAATTGCAGTTTTAATTGCGCAAAATACCAATTTAAATTATAAATATTTTTGGATTTTTTAACATTTTAAAATGGATTTCAGTTACAATATAGAATGAAGTGTGCAGTGTTCACTTTATATTAAATATTTGCACTAAAATTAAATAGTATTTTTCAATTTCATACAAATTGTAGTGCAATCTCTTTATGAAAATAAACTTACAAATGTAGAAAAAAATTAACACTGTACATTTCATATCCTGTATTGTAATTGAAAAATATTTTAAAATTTAGAAAAACATCCAAAATATTTATAAATTTAAATTCTATTAACAGTGCAATAACTGATTAATTTGTAATCATTAATTTGTTTTGAGTTAATTGCTTGTGTTAACTAATTAATTGACAGCCCTAATACATGTATAGTGAAAAGGAAGAAATGAAGGTAAATGGGGACAAGTTATTTGCAGTGACAAATAAAAAAAAAAAAATTAAAGATAAGAACCTATAAGACTATTAAGTAGGAATACACGAATTGTCCATCTAGTCTAGTATCCTGTTTGACAGTTACCTATATGAAATGCTTCAGAGTAAAGTGAAAGCAGAATAAAATGCATCTGGTGAGTTATGCAAAACATAATGGAATATGTATATCACCCTAAACCAAGTTGGTGATTTAATTTATGCATTGCCGTATTAGAGGCATTTTAATTATCTTAATTTCAGATGCTAGTCTGAGTTTAAATGCTTCCTTCTGATTTTTACTAAATTACCCACCTTTATTCTATAAATGAGTTCAACAAGCAAATTCAGTGTCAAAGTACTTTCTTTTCACTTTAAATTTGTTGTACACTGACTTCTTTAAGCAAGAGTGCCAGAGATTGGTTTTTATCCCATTTGTTTTGTACATTGAATTTTCACCAAATCTTTGGCTTCTTTACAATTTTAAATCTTTTAAATTTCTCCTCATATGGAGTGCACAGGGGGAAGGGATACTTCTGTGTTGTAGTTTTTTTTCCAGATTTCATCTGAGTCTGCATAACTGAGATTAGCTAACCAAAACTAATACTAAGCATGTTACATTTTTCACAGTCCTGTACAGATAATTATATTATAATATAAAAACCAGCCCCATTAGGTAGGTAAATAACATTATCCCCATTTTAACAGATGGCTATACAGTAAGAGCCAGATCCTGACCTCCATTTACGCACATGTAAATTGGGAGTAAGTATGTACTTGCATTTGTGTAACTGAAATTGGAATTTGGTCCAGAGAGATTAACACCTAACCGAGTCTGTTGGCTGATGGTGGTACATAGTTGTGCCATCTCAAGAGGAGCCTTGGAAGGAATTTTGAGTGACTTCTTGCACCCCTGCTGGCTTGGAGGTTGGGAGGGAGATAATTTCAGCTCTACCCGCCTACTTGGAAGGGAATATCAAGTAGGCACCCCAGTTCACCCTTATTGATGGGAGTCCTATTATTTCCCTGAATGTCCGTAATGTAGAGTCAGTCTAGTCCTAAAAGACTGCCAGCCAACTGACTGCATGGCCTTGAGTAGACTTAAGTTAGAACAAATGCTTCCTGGCTCCCAACCCTATGCTCAGTCTACCACACTGCTGCTGTTCAAATGAATACAGATTTCAAGACTAATTAATTATATAATTCTCTTTTCGAGTCCCTTAATACAGCCTGGCTGTTTTATTGGCTTCTTTCCCCCACCACAATTGCAACTTAAATGGATCTTTGCACTGATAATACTGACTGTTTGTTCCTCTCTCCCTGGAATATTTCTGTTCAGTGCGTGTTACTTTTTACTTGTCTGTGCCGTTTCATCTGCCATGTTATACATACTTTCAGATTTAGTAAAAACTCTCCCAGTACACTAAATATTTAGAATCCAAATGATATTTCTTAAACAGATTGTAGCAACATCTCAATTTGTAACGTACAAAGGACATTATCATGTAACCTAAATTTTAAAAAAACATCTTGCAAATTTTCTGTACACAAATACACATTCACATAAAGATAGAGTACTAAAGTAAAATGCAAATGTTAGACTTCCCCTTTCTCTATGTACAAGAAAAGAGATGTTTTATTCAGGCCTACTTTTTAAATACCTTTTTAAAAATTAGAATTTTTTCTTGTCGCAGGGTGCTTCACTCACTGCTGCACTGGTGCCGCCTCCTCCTCCTTACACTGGGGATTAACTCTTTCATAGTTTGCATGCTGTCACTGTCTAGCCATCTGGTCTGCAGCTCCTTACTCCAGGACCCTCAGCATCTCCTTCATCACTTAGCACTCCAGCTAGGTCACTCAACATTTCCCCCTTCAGGGTACAGTACGTCTGTAGTCCTGGACAGTCTTTCCAGCCACTGCCTCAGGTCTATGCCACACCTTAAATTGCTGATATGGGAATCCAGGCCCACCCTCTTCCAGGTTACAGTTCAGGGACCCTCAGCTCAGCAACTCTGGGCTTCTTCTCTCTGTCCTCAGTGCTCTTTCCCTGGACTCCTTCATGTTCCTCCACTCTAGTTCCCAGTCTTTCTGAGTGTACCAGCTCCCAAAACCCTCTTCTCAGAGAGTGACTACTGCTTTCCTTTCTTCAGCCTTTCCCAGCAACCCAGTGTGACTTTATAGGTCCTGCCTGTTCCTGCACAGGTGAACCTCTCTCTAGTTAACTGCCTCCAACCTAAAAACCCCCTGTTTGCAGCTGAATGAGCTGATTGGGCCAACCTGGCCCATTCTGTTTTTGCAGGGCTTGATGTCCCCCATCACAATTCTAAATATAACAGCAGAAATCTTCCAATGGATGCGCTTTCCAATTTCTCTTAAATAAATATTGTTCATCTTCAAATTGTCAACTCTGGGGCTTGTTGCATATTTTAGTTATTCTTTGGGTATAAGTATATTTTCCTTTCCTGGGTTAGGTAAAGTCCAGTCCTACTTCATCTTTAGTCTACACTCTTATCACTTAGTACTGAATTCAGTCTCCAGTAGTTCTTGGCATTTATTTATTTGTGTTGCAGTGGCATCTAGTAGGCCCCAACTGAGAGCTAGGATATTGTGTTAGGCACGATACAAACACATAGTAAGATACTCCATGCCCCAAAGAAATAAAAACCTAAATAGGTGAACAAATCAAAGTACAGGAAAGATAGCGTTATTTCTTCCATTTATAGCTGGGAATTGAGGCACAGAGACTCCATTGTAGTGTTTCATTTATGGAATGTTGTGTATGTTGATACCATGATAATGAGGACCATTTACATATCTGAATGTATAAATAAAGATACTCTGTGCATTGCAAACGTACAAGACAGGCTTTCTGCCCTGAGGAGTTTGCAGTCTAATGTAGATACAGCAGAACCCCATTTATCTGAGCCTTCATTGTCCAGATCTACTTGAACCACCAGCACACACAGGTCCAGAATGTGGTAATCTCTCCTGCCACTAGATGGTGCCACAGCTTTGCACTTTTCCATTCTGCAGTTTGTCCAGATTTTTGATTATCTGATCTGGCCCCAGTCCCAATTAGATCAGATAAATGGGCTTCTGCTGTATTTTGATAGCTGGGGAAACAATTCAGAAAATGGTGTGGGGTGATGTTGAAGTGGAACTCCACTTGAGATGATTTACTGAAAGAAGCCTTTCAGGTAGAGGTAATCTTTTTGCTTTTTTGTAAAGCTAGTTTCTCAACACCAGCAAATGCACTTGGTCCATAACAATGCTATGTTTTGGCAGAAATAACCTTGAAAGTTTCTAGTTTTAAAGGGAACAGTACTTTGACTTGGGAAACATAAGTTTTACTCCTGTAAGGAATTAACTATCAGCCAACTGCTGTTTTCCAGATATTCATCCCATGTTTACACAGCAGCTGGAGTGTGCTTCCCAGTTCGAGCAGATCTAATGCACTAAAAATAGCAGAGTAGCCAGGGATCGCTTGATGTCTGAGCATGTACTCAGGGTGTCTGAGCAGGGGTTTGTACTCGGGCAGCTAACCCAAGCTGCCACTTGCCTGCCCCGGCTATGCTACTATTTTTAGTGTGCTGGTCTGAGCAGAGTTAGCATGTCTGTCTGCCCATGCTGGAAGGCATGCTCCCAGATGCAATGTAGACATATCCTTAGAGGCATACTTTTGAATTGGGTTTACATGCACAAAGAAGGAAGGCTTCTGACAACATGGGCCTTTTGTATACCCAACTTCTGACTTGCATCCTGAATGTACAACAGTTACACCCCTCAAAGAATCAACTTTTAACTTTCTTTTTTGTTTTCTTTTTAGTTTTAACACCGGTAAAGGGGCCTTCTCAGGCAGACATGGAAGGACTTTGCCCTGTTCGTTCAGAAGACACTTCTTCACAAGGGTCCTCATCTGGTCCAAGAGAGATTGATGAGACTATAGTGACTGAGTTATCTATTCCAGATGAAAAAGTGACCCAGATAGAAAGCATACTTGATCTCTGGAGTGGCAGTCTTAAGGTATTGTATTTTTGCTAAATGTAAAATCCTTATAATGAGCATATGACTATTGTGGTAGCACAGGAAAAAATATAATCTAACTACATTGGAAAATTGATGTAACTCCTGTTGCTTGCTAGCTAAAGCAATTGAAAACTTACTGTACTAGCACAGAGGTGGACTAATTATCTGCTTGCCTCTGACTACTGAACACTAAATACTCCAAGAGTCAGTTCTGCTCATGCAGGGGTAGCTGTAAGTGTGTATTTCTCTGTGGTCCCAGAAAGATCCTTAAATTTCAAGCCCTATGGGTGTGCACAGGCAGGATGAAAACTGCCTGCCAAGAACATGGATCAAATAGGAATTGGAATAATGGTATTCTTCCAGCCTTCCACCAGCAACCAAGTTTCACCCACTTGAGACACCAGAATGAGACTCCAGTCACTATAGAGTGGTCATAGTTTGAACATCTGTACATGCGTGTTTTGTTGAATTTCTCAAGATTGGCTCCCTTTCAGTGGATTTTAACACCTATGGGCTCTGCTGGACCTCTCTGAGCTTAACTCCCTCTCAGTGGAGCTAAATGCCCTGTAGGAGTGGCTTCCTTAGTGGTGCTCAGTTACCTATTACGCCCCAGCCTTTGCTCCTCTCCTCTGTTGGCTCCACTGTCCAGATTAAAAGGGTACATTTCCAAGTGTCACTGATTTATGGCTCCACATGAAATATTCTTAGTGGATTGATAATCTCTTCATGATTTGATTCTTCTCCTTTCTTATAGTCTTTTATCAGCAGTAGAATAATTAAATGTTGTATTTGTTATCATCATTAGATGTCTCAATGTGTTTTAGAAATGGGCAAACTGCTTGTGGGACAGAGTTGTATATGGAAGGTTCAGTGTAAAGTTTGATGTCTGATTAGATGCTGTATGTTCTAAGATTAAAAGACTTGGGGAGGATAATTCTCCTAGTTTAATTAGTGCTACCTTTTTACTTTTCAGACAAATGTTCTGACTGAACTGAGAAAATGGAAAATGACTTTTATTGAACATCACAAGCTGGAAATGAGACAAGAGAGAGAGAAACATGCTGCACATGTGAGACAACTCAACAATCAGATGGAGAACCTGAAAGAGCTACTACATACTTATGAAATCTCCATTGGCAGGAAGGATGAGGTAACAATTTTCTTTTTTCTGTCTATTTTTTCTATTTTTAGAACTCTGGGATTGAATTCTTTTTCTCCTAATTGTACTTTCACAACAGGAACTCATTTTTGCAATGGGTAATGTAAGCAAGTAAATAAATTTAGAATGCGTAGTCGGAAAAGAGAGTATTTCAAGCCACTTAGGATGAAATTTAGAAACGGTAGAATCAAACTACATTATCAGTAAATCATTCAGGTGCTTATTGTGCATTCTGTAATGCTAATAGGGAAATTTTACTGTTTTGTTTCTAATTTACGGTTTCTTTCATGAAAATCACACTGCTTTGGATTAGTAATTACAAATCTCTTCCATTTACCTCATCCCTTACAATGAAGTTGGTTTAAAGGCTTTAATTAAATTTCTTTGTCAGATTGGCTAGGTCTCCACATAAACTTTCAAACAGGAAGAAATCTCCTAAATGTTTAGTGGGGGAGATTTTTACTTTAGCACAAAATGAGCATGATGGTTCTGTGCTCTTAGAGTAATATTTTCCTAGCAGCACCATACACCAATTGTCTTGAAATCAACTAGTATTATACAGGTTGTATAAAAGGGTAGGAATAGCGGCATCCTTGCAATCATATCCCCTCTTCTACATAATAGCATTTGAAACCTCCACTTGAGAACACTTCAGCTGAATTTTGAATGTTAATCTTATTTTGAAAATACAGTTCATATTCACAAAAACCCATTGAAAAAACAAGCACATAACATAAGTAAAAGTACACTCCCCCTATTCACTGAACATACACAGAGCTCAGTTATGCAGACCATGTACGTGCAGTTGTTGCAACTGCATACAAGCCTGCTATTTGCCGGTGGAATTTCACTTGGATGCTGTCAGGCCCAAAATCCTTCCAATGTATTCCATTTTGATATATTTAATACCAGATGGAGTAATTCAATGCAAAAATTATACTTGTGTAGCAAAAATATGAACATATTATAATTGCTGGTGATGCTTTTACAATATCAACACTTCTACCCACAAGACAAACTCTTTGTCACCTAGTCCCATCTATCACTACCCTTTATGGAGCTAACTGTTGTGTAATGACAGTGGCATATTGTGATTTAACTGTAGATGTGTGTTCTTTTACTTCCTCACTTCAGTGCATTATTTGATTGAATGAATTCTAAAATATTCGTCCATAGGCATTTTTAGAGGTTGACCTAAATTGTTACTGCTAACCTTTCTCCTAACAAGATTGACAAAATCTTACACTTCAAGTAGTAATCACCTATGAATTTCATAAATAAAAATTATTCATAATTTTAAGTTCTTGCTCTAGTCTGAGATCTTTGTAAAATTTCTATCACTGTTTCTATCTTAATAGCAAAAAGAGTTTATTTTAATGTTTTTAGTTTACATCAGGTGCCTGAAACTTGTACATTTTTAAGAAGTTGATTGTTGGCTGTATGTGCCACTGTCAACACAATATCAGGCAAAAATATTGCCAACATGAAAATCAAATAGACTGAACAGATAGCATGTAAACTACTAAATAAAACATGTGCAAAAATGGTTTTGTTTTCTAACTGACTTGTAAATACTTTATGAAGATTGCCTTCTAATGTTACATCAGCTCAGTATTTACACTGAAACTGTAAAAAGTTGAAATTTGCCATGACACCCAAGCAGAACAAAGCAGCTTAACAAAAGTAGATTTTATAAATGTGTATGGGTAGGGTTTTGTGGCCTGCCTTGTGCAGGAGGTCAGACTAGATGATCATATTGGTCCCTTCTGACCTATGAGTCTGAGTCTAAAATACCATATTGTGAATTGCTAACGTTTAAAAACTAAAGAAGAATCAGCCTTACATAAGATATTTCAGATATGCTTTTATTATTGCTGGCTTTAGCATTTTTGAGCTACACTTCACCTGCTTCCAAAAGGCAACATTTTCTTAAGTATTATTTTCTACAAACTACTACCACTGCAGCATGAGTTAAATTCTGCTTTGAGATATAGGAATACTGCACTAGTCACTAGGTAAATGCTTTGAGTACAAAGCAACTCTACTCAATTGCTTCTATGATAAATGTAGGACTGGAAGGGACCTAGAAAGGTCATCTACTCCATACCCCTGTATGGAGGTAGGACCCAGCATATCAGACCATCCCTGGCACAGTTTGTCTAAACTGTTCTTAAAATCCTCCAGTGATAGGTTAATGAATTTCAATCTTGGAAACCTATTCCAGTGCTTGACTAACCTTAGAGTTAGAAAGTTTTCCATATCTTTCTTAGTATGGCATCCAGAATTGGACACAGTACTCCATCTGAGGCCTTACCAGTGTCAGGTAGAACGGAACAATCACCTCCCATGTCTTACATATGTACTTTTGTTAGTAAACTGCAGAATATTTGCCTTTTTTGCAACTACATCACGTTTTTGGCTCATATTTAATTTATGATCCACCCAAATATTTTTCTGCAGTACTATTATTCCTCATTTTGTAGTTGTGCATTTGATTTTTTCCATCAAAGTACTACACTTGGGCACTTGTCTTTACTGAATTTCATCTTATTGATTTCTGACCAATCTTCCAATTTATCAAGGTCATTTTGAATTCTAATCCTGACCTCCAAAGTGGTATTTATATAGCAAATTATTAATAGTTAGTGCAGTGTTTCCCAAGAGGTGGATCTTGATTGGTTAAATTAGATGAAATAAATGGGCAAAGGTGTTAGTACAATCCAGTTACTCTCCAACATTAAATAGTGTTACACAAAGTCTGGGGTTTGGTATACAGAGACCTCAGCCTGCAAGACTAGGATGATGAAGACAAATGATCCCAGGAGACAGTGGGGGATAGCAACCATGTGAAGCTTGCTTAAATGACCTCTATCTGGTCTTCCATTTTTTCCTCCCAAACTTTTTTTCTTTAAGGACTCAAAAAGGGAGTGAATGATGGAATAGTCAGTTCCTTCATTATTTTGTCCACCACTTAGGCCCTAATACTTGACACACTGGTTTTGGTTCATTAATTTCCAGTTTCAACATCTTCTTCTGTTTTCACCAAGCATGATTTTAACATAGTCAACTTGTCCTTTTGTTTGGACTAATTTGGGTTTTTTGATCTCATTCTCTTGCACCTGTTTATAACATTCTTGATAGAAAGTAGGTCAGGTCACTTTCAATAAAAGTTTGTTATACGTTATTGTAACGTCTTATGAACTTTCATATACTTATAATTAAGCTCACAATTAGGGTAAATTTGTCAGCCCAATTATTAAACAGTCCCAAGATGGGTTGCGTGGTCTGGTGCAGAGGAGGAATGGGACCATAAGTGTTGGAAAGCAGTCCCACCCTGCACTCACCCCACAGTGGCAGATCCTGTCCTAGGGGACTTGGCTTGGCTCCCAGTTCCAAGCATTATGACCTGGAACATGGGGTCTCAGCACCAATGAGGTTTGATCCTGAATTTGGGCTCTATGTAGATTGCAAAGAAAGAGACAAAATGCTACTGGTGGGTCACTTAAGTAAAATGTTTGGGAGCCACTGAGTTACCACATATATTTACATCTTTAGTATATCTTTAAAAACACCAATTTCCCTAATTCTTCTATGAGGTAGGCAAGTATATTATCCCTATGTTTAAAGTGGAAAAACTAGAATTTGGTCCAATTAATTCCTCTCCATTACACAGTAGGGTTGCACAGGTGTAACTGAGGGCAGAATCTGGTCTGCAAAGGTTAGACACAAACTTCCAGAAGTGCTTCGTCATTTGAGGTGCACAGTTTGTGACACCTTGGGCCTAGCTTTCAGTCACTGAGCCTCCATTGCTCCTAATGATTTCACTTTGAGTTGTGAGTAGTCAGTGTCTCTGAAAGTCGGACCCCGAGGTATGTCATTTGAGTATACAGAAACAAATGTAACCAAAGTGAGTGGCTACATTTGAAAACTGGATAAGTGACACTTACCCAAGCCTATATAGCAAGTCAGTGGCAATTCCAGAACTAGAATTATGGACTTCTTGGCCTTCAGTTGCACATTCAGTCCATTAGACCATGTTGTCTGACAAATCTAATTTCTAATATATCAGCATCAGATGCTTCACAAGATGATCTTGTTGAATAAAGAACAGTAGTTCTTAGTTTGATTTTTAGTTCTTATCAGTTTTTCAGCATACTGATTAACTTTGGCTAGGCTATTGTAAAACTTTCTAAAGACCAGCAGTTTTTCTGAACATCACGTTAATAAGCTGTGCCCCACTAAGTCAAACTTTCAGTAATACAAATGACAGTTATTTCTGATTTGTTGAGTTGTTTTTGTGAATAAGTAAAAGTTTTTATAGTCTTATGAATCTTTGCTTTCTTTTAATTCAGTGATGCCACAATGTAGCGTTCATGACATAAGTTTGCAGATGTGGGGGGAACTAACGATTTAATTTTGATAAAAGCTACAAAGTGTAAAAACTTCCTTGATTGAGCAATGTCATTGAATAATGAAGTTGAGTTAATTTTAGTTATGATTTGAACTTAAAATTATTGTTGTTCTGCTTGACATATTAAGGAAAAGACAGAGTAAAAAGCTTGTTAGAAGTATTTCATTAAAATGATAAATAGCCATTCAGGTAGTAAACGTCCATTCATTCTCCAAAGGTAATAAAATATTTATCTAAATCTTCTGTTATTAAATATTTTGGCAGGTAATTACTAACTTGACCCATGCGATAGACAAGCAGAAGGAGAGGATAGAGTTAATGAAAAAATTTACACGGTGGCGAATTCAGCACGTGGAGGCCAGACAGGAGGTAAGTGTAGAAAACGGAAGATGTGATGGTAGATAAGCCTTTGAACTCAAAAGGGTCTGAGTTACTGCCATTCTTGTTAAAATCAAAAGAAAAGACAACTTTTCTATTTTGATGTATATGACAAAAAATTGAATAAGATCAAGAGCATCAATTCCAAAGAGACCATTACCATGTACATTTGGAAATGCTTAGTTAGGGTAGGAAAAAGTGAACAAAAATGATGCCTTTTTCATCATTAATTAGAAGGATATGCTGATAGTGAACTACCACATATATTAGTAAAGATGGTCTCTTCCCAGTATCTTCGGGAGCACAAATAAAAGTGTTCACTCTAAAATCCTATCGCAGAAGCCATTGCTTTTATGTAAAATGTGAAAAATACATTACTTACCACCATTTGATTCTGGTGCTAGTTTCGCAACTAAGATGTGTGTGCTTGTTCTACCCTCCCCTACGTTTTGTGTCTCCTTACTTTTTCTTCAGCCCTAAAACATCTGTCAGTCACACTCACACAGATCTGGGAAGTTCTGATAGTCAGCTAACTAAACCTACTAGTCAATTACTGATGTTAAAGATGAAGGGCCTCACTGTCCAGGGTCCATGCCCAGACCCCTCTTTCCCCAAGGTGACAGAATGATGTCCCTAGTGTCTGTTTGTGGGCTTCATTTTTCAATAAGGTTTTGGGTAGTGTCTGAAAAATCTGAAGATCCTCATCACACAAAACCTCTCTGGGTGCTGGAAGGGAGAAGCATTTTCTCTCTTCTCCCTTCCCAATTAGAATCATAGAATATTAGAGTTGGAAGGGACCTGAGGAGGTCATCTAGTCCAACCCCCTGCTCAAAGCAGGACTTACCTCAGCTAAATCATCCCAGCCAGGGTTTTGTCAAGCCGCAGCTTAAAAACCTCTAAAGATGGAGATTTCACCACCTCCCTAGCTAACCCATTCCAGTGCTTTACCACCCTCCTAGTGAAAAACTTTTTCCTAATGTCCAACCTAGACCTCCTCCTCTGCAACTTGAGACTGTTGCTCCTTGTTCTGTCATCTGCCACCACTGAGAACAGCCTAGCTCCATCTTCCCTGGAACCCCCTTTCAGGTAGTTGAAGACTGCTATCAAATCCCCCCTCATTCTTCTCTTCTACAGACTAAACAGGCCTAGTTCCCTCAGCCTCTCCTTATAAGTCTTGTGCTCAAGCCCCCTAATCATTTTTGTTGCCCTCTGCTGGACTGTCTCCAGCTTGTCCACATCCTTTTTGTAGTGGGGGGCCCAAAACTAGACACAATACTCCAAATGCGGCCTCACCAATGCTGAATAGAGGGGAATAATCACTTATAATCACTTGAAGTGTTGGTATCTGTGGTGGTTTGGGCATCCTTTGGCCTACTCAACCTTTCTTCATTTTATTAATCTTGTTTTAATCTCACCAATGGACTCGATAAGTGGATCAACTGTTACCATTTTAGAAAATATTTTGAGTGTCAGTTACTTTAAAAAGAATCAAAATTGTATTTTAAAAAGGCACAATTCTTTTTAATTGTGCAAAGCTCATGCTGTCTTTCTAATAAAACTTGATTTTAAAAATGACATCTGGTATATGTGACTCTCCAGCTACCATTGTGACTGCAGATGCCATACGGCTGTTGCAGTAACTCCATACAAGTACGTTGCACTTCTAAAGTGGCAGCAGTGTGTGTGGTGGAGTGCTAGCTACAATATATTTAAACAAAGCATAAATTACAATATTTCATATCATCTATTATGCTATAATACATTTAATGTTACAAAACAATCGACCACTTTCTCTTTAATGATCATAGTGCTCATTAAAGAAATAGGAAACATATAATTTGGTAATATTTTACTATTTAAGGCATATGCAAATAGACTGGCAGACAGACAGTTCCAGATAGCTTTGATGAAGAAGGTTTGGGCAGCTTGGCGCTCTCTTAGTGAAGCAAGATGGAAAGAGAAAATAGCAAAAGCCTGTCAGTCCAGGGCTGAGGAGGTCTGTATTCAGCTTTCCAAGGATTATGAAGCTAAAATTGCAGAGGTAAGGGTTTTTTTGTTTGGTTCCACCCCCTCCTGTCCTTTAAAGTGCCTCTTCCTAAACAAATATTTTAAAAAAATATTGCTTTTCCTTCAGAGTGCCATGAAACCTCTAACAATTGCAGGACTGAGAATCAGGAGATCTGTCGGTAGTGCTGCTGTAGACTCCAACTTTCTAGACCTGAGTCACCTGCCACTTACACTAGTTGTATACTAATATAAATGAAGCTACTTGACACTTAGGCTAGAGAGGAAAATTGGAACCTATATGTGAAATTAGATGAGTCACTTAATTTATCTGTTGGCTCCATTTGTCTGCAAAAAAGGAGTGACATACACCTATTTAACAATGGAGTTTGTAAGTCTTAATGTTTTGTAAAGTGTCTCATAGAAGGTCCTATAGAAATGCAAGAATATTGTTGTGAATGAGCAAGTCTTTCATACTGAATAAACAGAAATCATTGTATAATAACTGGTTTTCTATTAAAAGTTGATAAAGAATTTTTCTCCTACAATTCTCAGCTTCACCATAATGAAGATGTGTGAAAATTTAAGCTAATGTTGCTAATCACACATCAGACCACTGTGATATTACTTTTCAAGACTGTTACAATTTAAAAAGAAATTAAAAAGTGCAATGAAAGAGGACATGTGTTCCTAAGTTACTTAAATACTTTTTGAAAATCCTGCCCCAAAACACTTCATTTTGAGAAATTATCAGTCCATTGCTTTGTGGATGTATAACTTAGTCTGTCCTTAACCAGCACAGACCTCGTGTTTTACAAATGGCTGTAAGAATGATAGACATATTTGTGGATGAAGTTAAGGAAGTTCATCAAAGTATGGCCTTTCATGCTAATAAGAATAACACCTAGAGTTATATGATAGGGAGCAAAGATAAAATTGCAAAATACAATTAGACCAATTTCTAGGTGGGGTCAGGAAGAAGTTTGCTATGTTTCCCCTGCCATACCACAGTATTGTATAGCACATTTAAGTGCCTCATTTTAATCATGGTTGGGGACAGAATAAAGGACTACGCAGTCTTTAGTCTGTTTTGGGTATGGTAACGGCCTGTTTTTCCATCCTTGCTACATATGTACTCTAATCCTTAGGTGTCTGAAGAACTGTGTTTGAGAGATCTATACTTAATCTTATTTCTAAAACATCAAAAACTTGGAGGAAAAATATTACACTGAGAAATTAGTTAAATGACTTGTTAAAGATAAATGAATAATACAGTGATTTTGTGTATTCACAGATGTATAAAATAATTCTTTGTTTTTTCTCTCTTTATTGTAGTTAAATATTGCTCTGGAAGAAGCAAAAGCTGACATCCTGCGACTGCATAGTGAAAGGGAACAGTATGAAGACACCATGAAGAAAGCCTTTATGCGTGGTGTGTGTGCACTGAATCTGGAGGCAATGACCATGTTTCAGGGTAAAGAAAGTAGGACTGACCATGGTTAGTATTAAAATAAAAGTGAAAATATATCTCTGCATGACATTACTCATACAGCGCCATTCTGACTGGTTTACTCTTTATTTTAAACTGATACTCCTGTTTTAATTTGAGGATGTAAATCGGAGTATGACAACACCAGACTTATCATGGGATCATTTCTGTTACATGCTTTAAAAAATGCACTGAATATGTAAATAAACTGTCTACTAGAGAGGTATAAGTAACAAATAACCATGTGACTGGTTGATTCTTCAGCAGAATATTGCCTTTGAGAATATAGCACATCTGTAGTGATAGTGTGCGGGATATAGTCTCTCCAGTCAGCTGTTTCCCCCTTCCTTCTAATCTATCATTTGTGCTTCAAGGTGCTAAAGACTCTTAGATATGTAGTGTCACTTATCCAAGCCAAGTATTAATAATTTTATTTTTGAGTGTCCAAAAATGTGCTAGTTACCTTTACAGAAATTAACAAAGACCCAATCCTTGCTCCAAACATCTTATAGTCTAGATGGAGATGTGATATAACAAATAAGGAAAAGAAAAATTAGCGAGGGAGGGGGGTTCTGCCTCAGTTACCATCTAATCTTGTTAGGAGTATGTAGTGGATAATAGTACCCACTATACTGGGCTTTCAGTATCTCAGGGAGCTAATTAGAGGTTACTTGCAGTGGGTAGCCAACGTGAATGCTCCGTATTGGTACAAAAATAGACTATATTTTTGTTAGATTTTTTTTTCTTTATTTTTAAAGCACAGTTTAAATAATTGACTACTCCAAATGAGGTTACTAATTGGAACTGCAGATATTTAAATCTTTTATTTCTTCTTGGCTGGCTTATATTTTAATAGTTGTTTTTGCAGTTGTGGAACTTAAACTTTTATTCTCAAGGGTCATGCCACATACTTTAACTTTTAGCTTTGTTCCAGAACAGTAGAGAGACTCTTGGTTGAACACTTAACTGTAACACTTCTCCGTCTATCAGCAAGCTTTTTTTACCTTTTAGAATACAAGCTAGCACTGCCTTTCCTGCACTGACTGTCTTCGTTACCTTCATAGCTGTAAACAGAATTCTTGGAATAGGGCTGAATTCGGACTCCCTACTTGGATTGCTGCTTTTGTGGCAACAGAACCAAGAAAATGTTTGGGCCACTCACACTCCAACTATGTGTATTAATTAGTTAACAGAGTAGTGGATTTAATTAAAAACAAAACCTAACCTAAACATTGGAAGCTAGAAAACATTCCCTACCAGAATAAGGGCTTGTCTACATGGTACAGCAATGTGCAGTATGGGGGGGATGATTTTTAAAGCTCACTAATGTGTTGTGCACTAATTGGTCCACGTAGACCCTGCTGGTGCACACTAAAAGTTTCCTAGTGGGCTTTAATATGGTACTAAAAATAATGCTACTACGTTAAAACGCACCAAGGAACTTTTAGTGTGCACCAGCAGGGTCTGAGTGTATTTTAACATAGCAGCATTTTTTAGTACTCAGTTAAAGCATACTGTGGAACTCGTAGTGTGCACCAACAGAATCTGCACAGACCAGTCAGTGACAGTTGTGTAGACAAGCCCTAAGTTTAGAATTTGGAGGAGCCTTAAACTACTTCACATTCTTTTGAATATCTGAGATAATAGTAGAGCATCTCTAAGCCCCAGTTCCCCAAAAGGAAAGAAAAAATAACTTGCTCTCTCACTTCTCAGCATTAATGCTTCATGCTCCTTACACTTGAGTGTATTCCTTATTTACTGTTCTCATGATTAAAACAAAGTAAGTTGTCACAAACAAAGAAACTAAACTTCTGTGATGCATCAACGTTTACTTGCTGTTTTACAGAATTTTGTAGTTCAGTGTGTCTCCCAATCATTAGAAAGAGAGGGTATTTACACACTGACATGCCTGTGAGGTGAGAGAGAGAGAGAGAGTTTCTCCAAAGCTGTAGCAGGAGGTGAGGCCAAAAGGGGCTGGAGAAGGTTCTAGGCAAAAGCTCTACAGTGAAGTAGGGAGTGGCAGAATAACATTAGAGATGACCATTGTGGCAAACCACCTCTTCTACCTCAGTGGGTCTACAGCTTCCTTCTGGTGGTAGGTCAGGGAACTGCTTCACCCTTTAGTGTTCCACCCTCTAATGGTGGGAGAGGGTAATACAGCCTCTCTAAGATGGCCGCTCCCCGCTGGGTTCCAGTCCTGTCTGGTTCTCACAGGCCCTTCCTTGCCTCTTTGCTGGGGCTCTGGCTCCTCCGGTGACTGGCCAGTGTGGGGGGCAGAAGGCCCAGTCGCATCCTTGACTCCAGGCCCCAATTCAGGGACCCTACAAGTAGCAGCCTTGCGTTGTGGCTTCAGGAAAGCTGCTAGCTTCCCTGGGTTACTTCCCTGTGCCCCTTGCTTTAATGTCTGTACCCTTCTTGGACAGGGGCCCTTCTTGGCCTCCTTGCCAGAGAAGTCTCTTGACCCCTAACAGCCCCATTGGGTGTGGTAATGCTCAAACCAAATGTCCAGTTCTGTCTTCCCCTTTTGCAGGGTCTTTTCCCTTAGACCTCCAAGCCTAGGAAAGATCCCTTGCCCTCTTTGGGCAGGGTTTTTCCCTCCCCCAGTCTTTGTACCTGCAGGGTTCTCTTCTGCCAGTGTTTCTGCTCCTTCTCCTAATCCCTCATGGGTCTTGACAGTGTCTTGCCTGATCACACACTCACTGGTAGCTCATCCCACTCCCACAACTCCAGCCACACCCTTTCTCTGGATGGGCCTTGGTTGGTTCCAGGTGTGTTAATTAACCCAGAGTATCCCCTGTTTAGCTACCTGGGGAAAAGGGACTTGCTGAGTCGGGGCTGATATATTGGCTTTCTAGCACTCTCCAGTTGCCATCTAGTCTGACCCTGTCACACCATATTCCTTTATAAGGTAAGACTAGATGATCACAATGGTCCCTTTTGGCCTTATAATCTATGACTTGGAAAGCTTCAAAGACTGTAGGTCAAAATCAGTGATCAGTTATGTATGCACAACTCCTGTTTTGAAAACCAGTAGGAAGACCATTGTGTGTCCGAAAGCAGATTATGATCACCTCTCATTAAATTTTGGGAAATTACTTTTTTAAAATGTCTAATTCAAACTCTCCCTCACCACTACCCTCCCCCCACCCCTCTATGGTTGTATAGCACTCTGATCTGACTGATATAGGTCTGAGAATCCATCCAAATTTTATACTTCTCTGTATATTTGAAGGAAAAGAAATTTACAGCATCTGGACTCATGCATGTCAATACTAAAAACACTTCTTAAGTTATATGTGTAATTAATATATACTCATTCTGTGGTCATACTCTGGCCCTTCTATATCTTAAAATAAATGCAAAAAGTAATCGTATATTTTCATTCCTTCTGACATTAGTAATGACTGTAAACTGAAATGTCCTGCTATTGACTTGTTTTTTCTAAAAAAATACAAGTTTAAACTAAAGCATCAATAAATAAATATATATAGCAGAAGATTAAAGTAGTAATTTTAGGTTGTTCTAAAACTTGGAGTAATGAAAATTTAACTACCCCAGGGGATCCCTGTAGTTTATAGAATGACCAAAATCCGTATCCTAGCACTACCAATAGTGAGAGTTTCAGCTTTGTGAATCTGCTTTTAGAGAGGGCAAGGGAGTATATAAAAAAAACCATAGCCCTGCTTGGTCTATTAAAGAAACTGCATGTTCTAAAAGAAAAGAACAAAAACTGTTTGGAAAAGGTATTGGATTCAATTCTTTCTGTGTCTGACTTCTGCTGTGTGCAGGAGGTGGGGAATGTTTGGAGCTGGTTGTTTCCCTAAATCTGTAGCAGGCCAATTCTCATGCGAGTTAGGGTATGTCTTCACTGACGTCCGATCGATTCTTCAGGATGGATTGAGTGGAAGTGAAGGCCTGCTCAATCGATCCGGAAGCTGACTGAATAAATCCAGCCCCAGAAAAAGAGTAACGCTGCACCAACAGGAGGGCATTTCCCATAAGAACAGCGGAGTGAAGATGCTGTGATAAGTAGAACTTAGGAAGTCGATGGGAGAGATGCAAGCTACATAGAGTAGACTGCTGCCGAATTTCCCGGTCAGTGTAGACCAGGCCTTAGTTACTTACTCTACTGATGTAGCATCCCTAAGTGATCTTATAGCAGGGCTCCAACATCCCATCTCCTTTTGTTGCCATGATCCCTAAACCAAGGCTAGGGAGGAGCACCTATTGTAGGTGCCCCTTTGCTTAGGGTATTCTCCATTTGGCAAGTTATGTCCAGAATCCTACCTATTTGTACCACGTGACTGGCACCATGGGTTGGAGTGTACAAAAGGATCAGGCCCCATGTTATAGGCATACTTCTGAGAGAGGAGTTCAAATACAGGAGAGCTAAATAAAATCACATGTAATAATCGACTAATCCTTTTTGATTATACATAAATCCCAGAGGAACAGAAAGGTTTTATTGGGACTCATCTTTTTTCTCCATAGGACTTGTTTCATTGGGTTTACTATGTTCTGTGCTGATTTGCTTTAATCTCTATTTCTAATAATAGATCCAGTAAATAGGAGAGAAGATCCTGGTACTAGTGCCACTGGAAGGCTGCCTCCTTCCCAGTTTGATCCTCCCTCCCCGCCAGCTCCAACAGCAGCCACTGTTCCACAAGAGGAAATTGTAAGTACTGTAGCAGGAATAGAATTAAAAAATGTGTTGTTAGAAAAAGTGCAGTCACTAAGTTAATGTAGGAATCCCTTTTTTCTCAAAGGACAAACGAAATCACTCTTGCACTGAGAGAACTTTCAGTACTTCTTTTGCACCTGGATAATTTACAAATAGCTTCTTTTAAAATCTTTAATACTTGGTTACTTTGATTGGAGACATAAATAATTAGATATAAAACATTATATGCACATGGTTGTTGGGTTATGGTGGCTACGTCTTGATTTTTTTCCCCCCGGAAAGTTCTGTTGTTTTGCAAAGTAGAACATTTGTAAACTAGCTTAAGACAAAGGTCACTCACCATCTTAAGGAGAACCTGCTTTCCAAGGTACCTTTTGTGGAAAACAGTTCCTGAGACTTGTTTGGAAAAATATCTGAACTTTCTTGAATTTGAGAAACAGAATTTATAGTAACTCAAAAGCTAATTTTCAGAAATTTTCAGAATCTATTCATTTTCAAAATCTAAGTTAATAGTTTCAGATGCTACATCTGCTCCTAGGTCACATTGAGAATGTGATTTTTATAGTCACATTTTCCCATTTTATTAAAGATCCGTCCAAGCAGGATAAACAGTGAAATTGACTCACGCACAAAATAACCAAACTGACAAAGTCACCATTTTTTTTTCTTCTGATCTTTGTTACAGACTCTTGGATATTACTCTGGTCTCTCTAGGTACATAACTTTCTGATAGTGTTGGTTTTTAAGTTGACTGTGACTCTTTTTAGTTTTATATGTCTAGAAACTAAACAATAAAATTCAGCAGCAAATTGAAGTGTCAGACTAATTAAATAGTAAAACTGCATTTTCAGTAAAGGATTAAGTATGATCCAAACTACAGTTCTCATTCCTATATAAATCCTTTCGTTTATTTACAGTTTTCATCCCATCTGGGCCATGCAAGTTCTTCTCAGACCAGATTAGAATCAGATTCTCCAGTAATAGTCGCTAGTGCAGCTGTAGGATCTGGCATTACATCAACTCAAAAACTGGTAACAAACTAGAATTAATGGAATAATATTTTAAGTCTTTGTAGGCATACTAAAATCTGGCTTGGATCCTTTTGTACTGTGAGTATTTGGGGTAACATATGGAAGTATGAAGTAGAGGAATTTGTCCAAGAGTTCAGGTAAAAAAGGCATGGGGAGAAAATTTAAACTGCACCAGTTCATTTTAAATGGATTATGTGTATATTAAGTGAAGTTAAAAATGGGGAAGTCTTTTAGGGAAAGGAATGTGTGGGGTTTGGAAATAAAATGGGGTTGGTATGAGAGGAAAAGTTTGCAAAATTACATACAGCACATCTTGAGCAATTAACATTTCAACAGTTGAAAGGTTTGTTTTTTTTAAAACAAATCTGCCTTGCTTTTCAGCTTACCTAGTTGAAATCTGTTTTTTCTAACCAAGTCCTTTTTGTTTCTCTTTCTCCTCCATCTAATCTGTTGCTCCTTCCTTTTCCCATCTGACAGTTTGCTGCCACTACTGTCTCTGGGGAAGGATGGAAGATTGAAAAATTGTAGAGCCTCAGTTTCATTCTTTGTAACCTTTCTGGTGCCTGGTACATTATTGATTCAAGGACCCTGCTGGGGTGATGTGGGTGCCCACCACTGTCAGTAGCTTGCAGCCAGAAAGCAAAGCTACAATTGTTCCATATTGCTAGATTTGTCAAAGTAGCAGACAAAGAGGGCCCTTTCATGATTGAAGTTTGCTACACTTCAGCACAATGGTCTTTAACCACATCACAGTACTTACACTTTTCATGGTATCTATTTAGAATGGGAAATACCATAGTAAATGTAACTGCAGGTAATAAATACCCAATTTTTAATTGTGCCCACTGTATAGCATCTCAGTTTCTATACCATTATGAACTCTAGTTTACCTATAGTACCTGTATGTTCATACATGTAGCTTAATAAACCAAAGCAGCTGCCTGGGTGCATTATAAATATTATGTATAAGCATCTCTACTAACTAGTATGTCTTGTTTATTTGTAGCCTGTGGCGAGAGTAGTGACATCTGCTCAACAGAAGGCAGGAAGAACAATCACTGCTAGAATCACAGGACGATCTGATTTGGGACAAAAGAACAGAATTTGTAGTAGTTTAGCTGTAATGGGAGTCTCTCCACCCATGAGTTCAGTTGTTGTAGAAAAGCATCATCCGGTCACTCAGGTAAATCTAACTGATATTATGGTAATAACTGCCATGTTACACCATGTCTACTAATAGTTTAAAAGCGCTTCAGGGTAGGGGGTCTCACCTTTCTGTTTTCACAGGTATGCGTGAATGCTTTTACAGTAGATAAGCAGTATTTTCTTCTGTTGGGTGTGTCCTAACAACAAAGACTTTGATCAAAATGAATAATCCCACTTAAACTCTTTCCCTATTTCCCCTTTTTGGCTGTAAGAATAATTTTGGGTGATTTTAGAAGCCTTCCTTGGTTCATTGTACATTTGCTGTTATCAATCCCCTCTGCACAAGTGAGGTTAAATAGCTTTTAGGAAGCAGTGCTTCTTCAGTCATTGTGGAACTAGAACGTGTGTATGAACTTGATTTAATGAGTGAAAAACGTGGCTGGGCTGAAGGCAGTTGTCAGTCCATCTTGTCACAAGCTTGAAGCATGTGTCATTTTGTCATGTCCCTACCCAAATAACTGTGTGAATGGCAACAACAGAGTTGAACCTACTTCTTGCTGTACTTGATTCCTACTTCCCCCTTCTCCACATCCCTTTTCTATGCAGTATGTTGTGTGATGGTGAATGGGATGAATATTCTAATATGATATTCGATAGCCAATATACACCAAAGAAAGGGGGGTTTGAGCAGTGGCTTTATTAGCAGAAAGAGATCATTAAGTCTTTTATACAGCTTATTAGGCTGATCACCATCAGGGCTAGTGCCTTTGATCACTTGAGATGTACATGAAGGAGACATCTAGCTGAAGATGTTAGCTTTCATTGGTGAAGTTCTAAGTGGTTTGGGTCTGGTTACGTTAAAGACCACCTGCCTTATTGGGTGATACTGCCGTAACTGATCAGCAGATGTGTTTGAGCTCCCATGATTTAAACAGCTGGGGTTGTCAACAGAGCACTTCCTCAACTCTGCATTCGTTTTCCAACTCCTTTGGTCCAGCAGAGCCTGGATTTAACCTTCTGGCATGTGGCAAGACTTCTTGTCCATGGGCTTTTGAGGAAGATACAAGTTCATAAGCAGTGGTGGTCTATGCCCTGGGGTTCCTGAGGCCTGCTCTTAACTTTATTTTTCTGGAGGAGAGGACTGGATGCAGATTGTATGACTAGACGGACTTGAACTATTAGACTGAAAACTCAGTTTGTAGATGTTAAATATGAGATGGTTTGCACTTGGGAAAAGGAGTTGAAAAAGGGATAAGGGAAGAGAGCAAATTATCTTAACTTCAAAGGCGTGTTGCTATAACTAAATAGGACCACAACAGAGTAACTCAACCAGGGGCTTGAGTTAAACAGCCTGATCTTTTTTAAAATTAATTATAGACACTTAGCACCATTGTCTGCACTGTTTATTAAAAGCGTCTATTTACCCAGTTAAGAGCAAACTTTTATTTTAAAAAAGAATTAAACCATAGATGGTGGTGAATGGCCAAGGGCTAAGAGAAAATGAGGCGAGAGACCCTTATCACCCTCCATGTATCACTGACTGTTTCTTCTCTGTGCAGGTCCACTATATTCCAACTAAGAATGGGGAATTCAATTTTCTAGGAATACCTTTTTAAATGTTCATATTAAGATGTATCTTGTTTTATTTTTCAGCAAACTATATCTCAAGCCACTGCTGCTAAATACCCTCGAACTGCGCACCATGTTCCTGGTGCCACCAGTGTGAGACCTACTGGACACAGTGGACGAATGCCTCATAGCCAGCCTCATACTAACATTCAGTCAATAAAAGTTGTGGACTAATGAATATTTTGAAATGCTTAAATTTTTTCTTCCAGGTGGACAGTTTTACCAAGTTGCAGTTTAAAGCTCTTCCCAATGTTTCCACACTGATGTAGCAAGGCTCAAGGATACATCATGTTTTTACCTTTTTAAAATCACAATTGTAGACATACTCTAATGTAGTGAGGAAAAAAATAGCAATTTGACTTTACAGTGTAGTTCTCTGTAAGTGCAAACTATGCCTAATTTGAGAGAACCTATTTTATTACATGTATACTTTATTTAAGGAAGCTGTTGAATGTGGTTTTTAATAAAGGATCAAAATAGATGTTTGTCTGGGGTTTTTTATATAAAATGTTAATTACAAGTAGATTTAAGTTTAAAAAAAAATAATTGAATTGGTTTCACTCCCATAATGAAAGACGTAAGATTTTTGTAATATCTTAACAGATATGAAATTACGTGTGGGGATTAATTCCAGGGAAAGAGTCTGAACACAAATTTTTAGTTAACATGGATCCAAGAAATTACAACCTTTTGTTTGTTGTTGGTTAAAACAACCAAATGAAACTCATGACAAATGTTTCATGCTTTCATTAGAGACAGAAACCACCAGCAAATGTTACAGAAAAATATTCATTCCCAAGCAAGCAAAGCTTTGCTTTTAGAAAAAAAATTACTGTTGAATCCAATAGCTGTTTTCCATTTACAGTAAAGGTGAGTCATGAGTATACAGGGTTACATATCGTTTTGTTGGATAATCTTATTCCTATCATGAGATGGCTGCCCAGGGTGTATTTTGCATTTTTGTCCTGTGTAATCAGAAAATGTTTAAGCATAAATATCCACCCAGATCACATCATTAGATAAACAAGAAAAAGCCATAGTCAGCCAGGAATCAGTTTCCTCTTGGCAATGTACTTTAAAATGAGCTAATCTCACATTAGACTGGATGCTGGCCTATTTATGGTGAAGGTATTTATCCACATAATCCTCACTTATTAAATGTATTTCCTGTCAGCTAGAAAACTGATAAATTAGTTTATGCTTGATATGAAATGTAAGTAAAGTGCAGTTCCAATATTGAATTATTGTAAATCACATACAGAAAAATTGTAGCTCACTTGGCAGGGTGATTGAAAATTAACATTAGTGTAATTGTATAGGTCATTCTCTCCCATAAAAAATATGTAAATTCTTACAGGGGTCAAGTGTCAGAAAAAGATGAGGATGGAACTAACCAAATTAATAACTCAGGTGTAGAAGTTTGTTTTCCTGCTGTAAATTAAGAGCTTTGAAAAACTTCTTAGCAGATGAGCTACATTTTGCAAATATGATCTTTTCTGGAAAGAGTTTAAAAATGACTTTCCATCTAGAAAGCATTCCATAGCCTCCACCAGCTTCTGTTGAAGAGTTCATGAAACAGCGCATTTCCTGGAATCCACCTCTGTGCTCCTTTCAGCTCTGATTTTCTCTGTACAGAAAGAAGGGAAAATGCTCTTACTAGACAAGCATTATTCCTTCCCAGGTCTATACCTGGATAGTTTTGCCCATCTCCCTAAAATTGGAACTGGGTTGGTTGTAAAACAAATCTTTCTCCCACCTCCAAACCCTGAAGTAATTTTAAATGGTTTCCCCTGCTCAGTCAAGCCAAAAATCCCCATAGCTACAGACTTAGTAAGGAGTCTTGCCCCTTTGCAGGACTGCACTTACGGAGCATCTCCCTCACATAGATACCTTGGTCCTGCATATTAAACAATAGCTTACCAGCGACTTGTTGAAATCCTACATGCACGAGATCTTCATATATATGTTTGACTGGATTCTGATGAGCCAGCAATATACCATGCAACCAGATGAGCA
This sequence comes from Mesoclemmys tuberculata, assembly GCA_007922155.1. NCBI lineage: Eukaryota > Metazoa > Chordata > Testudines > Chelidae > Mesoclemmys > Mesoclemmys tuberculata. Next base: position 41,478,552 of record ML675629.1, read on the forward strand.
GCATTCGGTGTCCATGTTCCTTATAGCTTTTTTTTCCTATGCAATATACAACATACATGGCTCTGCCGTACACTTTTAAAATACCCATATATCCTAGCTGCTTTTGTAAAAGATCCCAGTTTGTACAACGTTTCCTCAACTCTATTCATGCACTTTCATTTCCTTTCTGATTTAGAAGCAAGATGGAAACTAAGATTAGCACCACATAAGCGTAGCTGCACCAATGCAGCTGTGCCACTGCAGAACAACTGGTGAAGATGCTCCATGCCAATGGGAGAATGCTGTCACATCGGCATTATTACTGCACCTCCATGAAAGTTGGCAGCTACATCAGCAGTAGAGTGTCTCCTGCTGACATAGGTGCGGGTGTGGACCGCACTTAGGTTGCTATAACTTGCGTCATTCGTGGTGTCTCTTTCGCACCTAAGCGAGGTAAGTTAGATCAACAAGCAGCAGTGTAGACTTGTCCTAAGACTTCCAAAAGTGAGGCTAGTTTTCACTCTCAAGCTAATGGAAATATCTGGGTTAATGGTTCTTAAAATAAATTTTTGTTTTAATTTATGGGAATACATTGATGTACGAGCAAAGAAGGCTGTAATGTGCTGTAGAAATTGTGAACTCTGAACACAATATGATTCTCTTTCCTAAAAATATGGAGATACTGCCCACGTTTCCTGAGGATTATGAAGTGGGTGCATGAGTGAGGTCTCACAGTATGTAGTAACATGAAATTTATTTAATTCACAATTAAAATTAATTTTAAAAAAAAGGTCAGATAAAATAGCATGAACTTTGATTTGAGTGAAATGTCCCTATCTGACAAAGGAAATAATGTGTAGCTGTGAACCTCTTAGGTCAAAAATCAGGACAGAGTTGACTAACTCCCAGTAACCCTGTCTTCACATAATCTATTTATATACTACTATACCTGATCAGTGCACTTCATTACCTGTCCACTGTTCTTCAATTGCTTTAATCTGCTCATCTGTAAATTTCCAGAACAAGGCCAGCTTCTTCCATTCTTGGGGTTTTAACTGATTGTAAGCCAGAGTCCAGAGGGAGGAACGGATTTGCTTAGTCTGTGCGCTATGATCCTGTTTGAAGGATAGGATAAAATCTGGCTTATCGACACTACTTTCTACACGCTCCTAAAAAGAAAACAAAGATGTTAAATAAGCTGCACAAATTTTAACTACAGATTCAGAAACAGTGACAAACATTTGCACTTGGCTACCTTGGCAGTTAAACCCTGTTGAGCTGTATACTTTGATACCCACTTTCAGCAACAGGTAACTTTCTTAGTGTAGACATAATAAAGAGTAGCCTATTAGCATACTAACAGAGCTCTTGGGGGGGGGGGGGAGATCTCTTTTCCTCACTGCTCAGGAAAACTGCTACTAGTTTCAAAACATAGCTGAGCACAATTAACTGGACAGTGGACAGGACCTAATGCCTGTTGTAAGAGTTAAAACATTTGTAAAATTAAATGCTGCTGTTGCTAGCAATATTGCTATAGATTTACTATTAATATGTTTTTGTAGGTGGACGCTGTCTATGCTACAGAAATTATCATATTTAAACAGAATTGTGGCTAAGACACAAGCTGTTTTCTATTGCCTCGGTGGACAGAAAAAACATGTTTTAGGGTCTGTCTCCATTAGGCTTTTTTGTCAGATTTCCCACCAGTGCTACCATTGGCTTAACTTCCTTGGTGAGGAACAACATAGTGTCAATAATGTACTGGCTGCTGGCAATTTAACCACAGCAACATCTAGCCCATTTCTCAGTAGAGATAGATGATGTGGTTAGTGGTTCCTTGGAGCCCTGACTTCATTGAGGATCTTACTGTTGGAGCAGCATCAGTGGGAAATCCTGGAAGTGAGGGGTGTTTTATCATTGACTTCGTGGGCCAGAATTGTACCTCAATTGCAGACATCCAGTAAGGCCCCAATTCAGCAAAGCATCTAAGCATCTGAATTCAGTGGGAGTAAAGTGTGTGCTGAATTCTGCTCATAGATGAAACAAGATGAATATTTTAAACCCCAGAATTGTGAGCCAGAGAATAAGGTATCAGCTGTCTAACGCATCAAAGTACTGCTTAGGACTGTAGGAAATTTTAATTTAATAAAAGTGTTGTTCTACAATAATGGCTCAAAACAGGATAGTTAAAATACTGCCACAACACCTGGTTTATCTTCTAGCAGCTTATGTTCCATCACAGTAATATATTTGCTACTCCAACACCTTTGCCCATCTGTAGTGAGATACTTAGCTACATATAATGTGGTAGAAGCACCAGTTTTATTTCCTAACATTTATTAAACTGTTCCGCAAAAACATCTGCTTAACCATCTTTTCTTTTCCTCAGACAGTTAAGTAAATGTAACAAAAGGTCTGGAGCATTCCTTAGTACTCTCTCAGTTGTCATATTTTCTCAGGAATGAATAGCTTGACCTCCAGTTCCATTTTAAGCTGAAAGGAAGAATAATGTATCTGACAACGAGTCCAGCTGCACCAAACCAAATCAGACACACAAGCTGTGCAGTCCATGGATTTGTTTTCCCCAAGAACTCTGCTTTACCTGCACTAGTTCCCTGAAGCACAAATTATCAGGAAGTATGAAGGAAAGACAAGTTATTTATGTAGTAGCTTAGCAATGATAAGCAGGGACAGGAGTGCAGAGTTACACCCTGAAATATAACAAGGAGGCAGGCAACTGAATTCCTTTCTCAATCTATTTACATTTCCAAGGAACTGGTAAGAACCAGCAAACATTGCCAAAAGACAGGAGGCTCCATAGTCTGACAGGATGTGTGTATTGTGAGTAGTGACATAAATCTACTCCCAATACACAGCTAATGGCTTCCCCAACTCTATGGAGGTCCTAACCCTCTCAGTGGGACACCTCTGCCCCTACGCAATCTGTCACTTTCCCAAACGTTTGCTGGCTGCTTTTTCTGCCTCTCTATGCTATTGTGCTTCCCTCATTGGTAGAGGGCTCTGTGGACCCAGCTGTGTGTACGCCCGACTCTTACACCTCTCTCTGAACGTGTGCACCCGCTGGCATTTGGGACACCCTCCAGGCCGTATTGATTGTTAAACTAGAGCATAAATAAATAACTCCTCAGCTTCTTCCTTCCCAATATTCAATACCCAGGGAACTAGGCAGGATAATCCAGCCCATATGAAAATTTAAAGCAGAGATGCTGAAGCCTAGCACCCATTCAGTGAACCCCACACCCTCATCTTCCCCCTGGTGGGCCTCTCAGCAAGGGGAAATGCTTCACTGGATTCCAGATGCCAAGTGGAAGAAAAGAAGGCTGGGCAGCAGGTAATGCTGAGGGAAGCACACTGAACTAAACTGCAGCTCAGTTATGCTTTTGTTATTTTTTTAGTTAGGTGGAGTTTGATTTTAGATGTGGGGGATGGTCAGCATAGATCTGGAACATCCTGGCTCCTGAGACCGCGTGGCACAATACGAACTTTGCAAATTTTTCTACATTTTAGTGCCTGGAGCAGCAAAGGAAGGGCAGGGTTGTGCCCAAGGCCTTGCAGCTAGTCAGCAGCAAAACTGGACTAGAGCTCTGGACTCTTCAAGCCTGAGCTAATTCTTCTGAGAAGAGTTTTGTAAATGGTGGGTAAAACTCAGCGGTAGGCAAGGAGGAAACCAGCTAAAGCAGAAGGAACTTTAAATCTGGTCAGAATCTGATTCTTCAGCTAGCCGGTCCCTTTAGGGAGACAGAGCTGTTTCATACCTGTTTCAAGGTGTAATGCCTTTCTGCTTTTATAATCATATCAACAACGAGAGCCTGGTTGCTCCTGGATGCCACAGCCAGCGCAGTTTTTCCTTGCTGAAAGCAGAGACTGTGAGTCACAACATGTTGTCCAACAGACAGGTGACAGGGACAGAATAGCAGGAATCTACAGAGTCTGTTTATTGAGCCCTTTGTTTACTGAGCATTTGTCCCCGCCCACAAAAAAGTTTCAGTATAATTTTAGGTCTTCAGAGCAACAGTAACTAACGCTCTTCGCTCTTCTAGATGAATTGGAGTCCTTTAGTTCAGTGCATTCCCGCCGCCTGCAAACCGATCAACAGAGCATTTCAGATATTTGTGTTCAGTAAGGTAGGGAAGAGAAGCCCCTTGCATAAAGACAAGCCTATGTACTGGACCCTGGCGCACTGCTGCAGCTCACCTCTCATTCACTATTGTGTACTCTCGCCTGTAAAGGACATGGGCTGTTTGATGAGAGTGTGGAGCAACTCCTTGGCAGGTTGAAGTATACACACCTGACTAGAAGGTGGTGCTCAATGTCTGATGGAGCCACGCAAAACACTTAAGAACAACTGCTTTCATTCCAGCCAGAGAACACGTCTAATCTATCTGAATACGTCTCTGCTACTAACAGTTGAACGCCATGTAAATGCTTCTGTGACTTTACTGGCTTATCTCTGTAATCCTTTTATGTAATTGGATTTGCACTGAGTGCTGCTGCCCTAGACATAATTATTCTAGATATTTTCCACCTATTAAGAGTTTAGATGATCTTTAACATTAGGACTGAAAGAAATCAGCCTCTAATTAGAGGGCTCAGCAATTAAATTACAAAGCACTTCAACTCTCTAGCTATTATAAAGTTCTCTAATATATACCTTCTGAATTCTAGCTCCCCACTCCAGTCAAGATCATTATAATTAGCCCATTTTTAGAGAGCATCATGTGGGGAGCCCAGGAATTTATATCTCACAAAAGCCTCATCAGAGAGAGCAAGCATTCTGCGTAAGAGAAAAGACAAGGGACCTTAGAGAACTTCTTGGAGTCCAATAAACAAGGTAGTATTCTAAAGAGCCTGGAGAAAGAAACGGGTCCAAATGGAGCACCCTCTGTGCAAATACAAAGCAACAATACGCATCTAGGAGCATCCTCTGTCACCTCCTTTCTAGTGCTACCTGGAGAGTGGAGCAAACCTGGAAACGCGAGATGTGGGTGGGGAGAGAGGCTTGGCAACAACACAGTGCCAATCCAAGCAGGCTCCTTTCTCCCTAACACACTCTGGCGTGCCCTGTACTCCCCCATTCCAAACCAATCTAGTCCAAACAACCCAGACCTGCCATTGCCCCCAACCATTTACCATGTCCAGCCCACAGACAGGGAAGCCGCTATCCCAAGAACAGTGGTGTGCTGTGACTCTCCAGAGCCTAGGGGGCAATACTTATATTTGCGTTTCTCCCCCATTGGTGGCAGCGCCCTGTGGGAGGGGAGGGGGTCTGAGGGCCCTTTTCCCACTGTCCTCCCTTCCCCTACTCTGGGTGAGGCAGGGAGCAGGAGTCACCAATGCAGATGCCCCTGGGCTACCTGGCGGGGAGGACGGATGGGCTGCCTGGCTCCTGACAGGCCAGGGATCCCACGACTTCCTCATTGCACCCAGTGCAGGATCAGAGGGGCAGGAGACGCTTGCTCCCGTCGCAGCGGAAGCCCTGAGCTGGAGTCAGCACAGCTGCTGGGGATGGCAGCAGGAGGATGGCTCCTCCCCTGAGATCCCAGCCGGCGCCCTGCCCTCAGGCCAGTGCCCGGGGGCATGCCTCCCCCCAATATGCCATTGCCCAAGAACTAACAGTAGTGCAGCAGGGGAGAGCATTTGTGAAACTCTTCCTTATACACCATCCTGCAGCTCACTACCAAGGAGCACTTCTAATCTTCGGGGTGTAATGCGGCCCAGAAAGCTCTGGGTATTTAAGGCTGAATTGGGCATGAAATATTTATCTTCAGTGTTCACCTTCTCACCTATACCTTTAAAGCAATGTGATCTAACAGGTGCGGAAGGCCTTGATGGCCATGGGTCAGGGATTGTGTTTCAATTTGGTTTAAGCCTGGCACAGCAACAGCACCATTCTTGGCTCACTGTAGACAGACTGCAGCTGATCGAATGTGAAGAATACATCTCGCACTAGTACCTTACTGCCGCCTCACAGAACGTTAGCCGCTTTACCCCTCCCTTTGAGTCACTGATCTCTTCTCACATGCCGAACAAGTGGCTTTGTAGAATCAATATTGGCATTTTATTTTTCCGCCAATCTGCATCAGTTTGAAACATCAGTCAGGGCAGCTTTACGTAAGGCAACAACTTGTACCGTCAACAATTCTGTCTATGCTTATTTTTTTTTAAAAGCTACTAAAGAGCTGGATTTGCTTGCTTAGGGCTGGTCTACACTGTCGCCGGCAGTAGACGGGAGACGTCACGTCAACATTCTTACATGGATGTACCGCGGCATCTACACAGCACTGCATCAACAGGAGATGTCCTCCTGTTGACACAGCCTTACTCCTTTCAGGGAGATGGACTAATGGTGTCGACCAGAAAGCCCATCTACCATCGATTGAGCAAGTCTACATGACCCGCTCAATCGATCCAGCTGCATTGCTCGCTGCAGAGCCTGCAGTGTGGACATACCCTTAAGACACTTCAGAGCCCTACAGCCAGCAGCATATCAAGCTGAATCTCCAACTTTATAACTAGTCAAGAAAACACTTGGTGATTTTTGCTTACTATAGTATTTTTCCATAGACTGTTTGGTGCTTAAACAGATCATTACAAATTATGGCTGTTTTCCCAAAGCCGTCTATAATGAAGACACGGCTTGTGGCACCAGCTATGTAAGCAGGCACAACTCCACTGAAATTAATGGAGAAACACATGCCTCTACTGGTACCTGAACCTGGCTCCAGATACCTATAACATCTGCAAACTATTATTCTGCCCTGTTAGTCTTGTGTTTTTCCATCAGTGCTTTTTGATAGCAAGGTCTATAACATAAATCCCGTAATAGAGTAAGCCTTTGCTGTGTGGATTTAGTTTTTAAGCACACTGGATTTCATAACATTTGACCTCGCAAATAGCTTTTCACTAAAACAAATTCAGATCTTTGCAAGTTGCAGCCCAAGACAGTACTAAAAAAATTCTCTTCATAACAGCTACAGTCTAGTCACATTAAGAATGTTTAGGAACATTGACCTCCACATCTTCAGAGAGAAGAGCACAAAAGCAATGATCATATCACCAGAGCGCCATATGAATAATGCAATATACCTTATCGGCAGTCTTGAGATCACAGCCTGCCTTCAGCAGCAGTTCCACTAGTTCTACATTGCCAAGATCAGCTGCCAGGTGTAGAGGGGTTTGTTGTCTCTGCAGGGATTAATAAAATAGAAGTGCAATAAACCTGCGTCACTTTGGAGACGAATCACACACAATGAAAATCCAAAGGTTTGATGATGATGAGCGTGCACTTGAATGGAAAACCCTGAACAGAATGAAGGCATCTAATAGCTGAATGATCAAACTCTCAATTTTCTTTCAAACAAGAGAGCGAATGGAGTTTCTAAAGAAGTACTCACTTTGTGCAGTAACGAGCGTTCTTCGAGATGTGTCCCCCTGAGTGCTCCACTCTAGGTGTGCTTGCGTCCCTGCGAGGCTGATCAGAGAACTTCGGCAGCAGCATCCGTTAGGCCCGAACACACACTGTCTCTCCTTGTGCCCTGCCATGAGACTAGCCAGTGTGCACAGCCTAACCCCGCTCAGTTCCTTCTCTACCACAGAGCATTGACAAGACTCCGAAGTAGAGGGGAGGGTGGGTGAGTTGTGGAGCACCACAGAGGGACACATCTCGAAGAACCTTCATTACTGCACAAGGTGAGTAACTTCTTCTTCGAGTAGTGTCCCTCCACTGTAGATGACTCCCGAGCAGTGCCCACTACCGGAGGGCTGGGGCTTCAGAGTCGGATCAGTTACAGAGGACAGCACTGTGAAGATGAGGATGGTATCAGAGGTGGAGTCTCCAGTGATCGCATAATGTTCTGTGAAGGTGCGGACTGATACCCATGTTGCCGCTCTACAGATCTCTGAGACAGGAACATTCTTGAATAGATGAGGATATTCACCTTATGGACTGTGGGCAAATACTACCTGGTGGTGTACTTTTTGGACCTGATAGCATGGTCTAATGCAGTTTGAAACCCATTTGGAGGGTCTCTGGGTTGATATAGCTGAGCCGTTATATCTTTCCGCAATGGAGAAGAAAAATTTAGATTTCCTGAATCCCTTCGTCCTGTCCAGGTAAAAGGCTAGGGCTCTCCTGACATCTAGTGTGTGTAATATAGCTTCCCTGTTGTCACAGTGAAGCTTGGGGTAGAAAATTGGAAGATTCATGTGGAACGGGGAGGTTATCTTGGGGATGAATTTTGGATGTGGCCTAGGCGTAACTGTCCTGAAAGAATACTGTGTAGGGAGGATGTGCTATCAGAGCTGCTATTTTTCCTATTCTCCTAGCTGATGTGATCACTATCAGGAAGGTCATCTTCATTGAAAGGTATGTAAGCAAGCAGGTGGCCATAGGTTCAAAGGGAGGTCAGGTCAGGCCTTTCACAACCAGGTTCAAGTCCCACGTGCAGGTAGGATGTTCAGGTTGTGGGAAGAAGGTTACTATACACCTAAGGAATCATTTAGTGGTTGGGTGTGATAGCACTGAGTATCCTTCCACTTGGCAGTGAAAGGCTGCTATAACCGCTAGGTGGATTTTGAGGGAACCGAGAGATAGTCTTGAATTTTTTAGAGTCAGTACACAGTCTAGGATCCTGTTGGGGAGGATGTTCCATGTTGGGGAGATTTGATGGGAAGCATACCAAATCTGAAACCTGGACCGATTTTGTAGGTCTTTCTATTGTGTAGTAACACCTCTTGTACCTCCTTTGAGCAGGAGTTCTCTATATGCTGGAACCATGAAGGAGCCATGCCCTGAGGTGAAGAATTCCCAGGTTAGGATGTGGGATGTGTCCTCTGTTGTGCAAGAGGAGGGCTGGAGTGAACTGGAGAGGATTGGTGGGCACATCATGAGTTGTGACAGGTAAGGGTACCGAGTCTGTCTTGGCCAAGTAGGAGCAATCAGTATGACATGTGCTCCTTTTCTTTTCATTTTTAATAGGACTTTCACCAGTAGGGGCAACAGGGAAGACATAAAGATCCCTGTCCCTGGGGAGGAGGAGAGCATTGCCCAGAGAATGTTGCACCATCCTTGTTACAGAGCAGTAACATGGATATTTCTTGTTCAGGTAAGTGGTGAACAGGTCCGTGGTCCAAGTCTCCTGTCACCTGAATATGTTGTGAAGTACCATAGGGTTTATCTCCCACTCATGATCCTGTGGGAATTTGCGATTGAGATTGTCTGCTATTAAGTTTTAAGTGCTCAGAAGGCCACTGATAGAGTGACATCATGGGAGATGCACCAGTTCCAGTTTCATTGCCTCTGCACAGAGGGAGCGTGATCTTGCTCCTCCTTGTCAATTTATATAGTAAATACACAATATGTTGTCTGTTAGGACTCATGTATGATCCCTTGATCAATGGTAGGAAATGGGTAGAAGCGTTCCTGACCACCCTGAGTTCGAGGAGGTTGATGTGGAGGGATATCTCCATGCAACATGCCTTGTGTTGCGAGGTCATTTAGATGCGTGCCCCATCCTATGAGGGATGTATTGGTGGTAAGACACAACAGGGAGGTTTGTGAAAAGGGGATCCCTTACAAACATTTTCTTGGTCTTTCCACCAGTCAAAGGACTTTTTGATCCTGGTGGATAGTGACAGACGTTAGTCTAGGCTGTCTCTTTGGTCTGTAAACTGAACTGAACCACATCTGGAGGCACTGCATGTGAGGCCTAGTGTGTGGTATTACCGCTGTGCCCACTGCCATATGCCCCAAGAGTTGTAGACAGCATCTGGCTGATATTTGTGGGCTGTTTTCAATGGTCTCAGTGTAGCCAAAGAGAGGAATCTGTGTTGAGGTAGGAGTGTTCTGGCCTGCGGTGAGCTGAGGTCGGCGCATAAGAATTCCAGGCACTGCACTGGATTGAGGGTTGATTTCTGGACGTTGATCTGTGCTCTGCCTCATTTAATAAAATAAAATAAAATGTTCTTTCAGTTAGCTGATACATGCTGTGAAGGGTTTGTCTTTTGGTTCAAGAAGAGCAATACACTTTAGCAATTATTAAATATAAAATATAATATTCAAACAGAAATTAATGAAAGAATTTTCTGAACATATGTCATGTTGCTATCCATCTCTAAAACAATACCAGAAGAATATGTGGAATGAATAATACACTCATGAGTAAGTGGGAGGCAACTACTTTTTCTTCTCCCTTTTCGTACTTTGACCTCATAAAGAGATTTGTAAAACCAACACACTTGTATTTAAAGAGAAAAAAAATACAATCTCTTCTTTCAGACTCTGATTCAGTTTGCTTACCTGATTCAAGGCATTTATATCATGATTAGCATCCAAGAGGCTATTTACTATAGGAAGATGATTACTGATGATAGCCAAATGTAGAGGAGAATTTTGCTGTAGAGAGAAATGAATGATCTGTAAGGCTAGGATAATTTCATTAA